>CAWUFW010007387.1:0-600000 GCA_963921515.1 Calotriton arnoldi
CCCTGGCTAAGGGTGGTAGTAGTGGTAGGCATCCTGCCACCCCTGGGTGAGGGTGGTAGTAGTGGTAGGCATCCAGCCCCCCTGGGTGAGGGTGGTAGTAGTGGTGGGCATCCTGCCCCCTGGCTAAGGGTGGTAGTAGTGGTGGGCATCCTGCCCCCTGGCTAAGGGTGGTAGTAGTGGTAGGCATCCTGCCCCCTGGCTAAGGGTGGTAGTAGTGGTAGGCATCCTGCCACCCTGGCTAAGGGTGGTAGTAGTGGTAGGCATCCTGCCACCCCTGGGTGAGGGTGGTAGTAGTGGTAGGCATCCAGCCCCCTGGGTGAGGGTGGTAGTAGTGGTGGGCATCCTGCCCCCTGGCTAAGGGTGGTAGTAGTGGTAGGCATCCAGCCCCCTGGCTAAGGGTGGTAGTAGTGGTAGGCATCCAGCCGCCCCTGGGTTGGGGTGGTAGTAGTGGTAGGCATCCTGCCCCCTGGCTAAGGGTGGTAGTAGTGGTAGGCATCCTGCCACCCTGGCTAAGGGTGGTAGTAGTGGTAGGCATCCTGCCCCCCGTGGGTGAGGGTGGTAGTAGTGGTGGGCATCCTGCCCCCTGGCTAAGGGTGGTAGTAGTGGTAGGCATCCAGCCCCCCTGGGTTGGGGTGGTAGTAGTGGTAGGCATCCTGCCCCCTGGCTAAGGGTGGTAGTAGTGGTAGGCATCCTGCCCCCTGGCTAAGGGTGGTAGTAGTGGTAGGCATCCTGCCACCCTGGCTAAGGGTGGTAGTAGTGGTGGGCATCCTGCCCCCCTGGGTGAGGGTGGTAGTAGTGGTAGGCATCCTGCCCCCTGGCTAAGGGTGGTAGTAGTGGTAGGCATCCAGCCCCCCTGGGTGAGGGTGGTAGTAGTGGTGGGCATCCTGCCCCCTGGCTAAGGGTGGTAGTAGTGGTAGGCATCCAGCCCCCCTGGCTAAGGGTGGTAGTAGTGGTAGGCATCCTGCCACCCCTGGGTGAGGGTGGTAGTAGTGGTAGGCATCCAGCCCCCTGGGTGAGGGTGGTAGTAGTGGTGGGCATCCTGCCCCCTGGCTAAGGGTGGTAGTAGTGGTAGGCATCCAGCCCCCCTGGCTAAGGGTGGTAGTAGTGGTAGGCATCCAGCCGCCCCTGGGTTGGGGTGGTAGTAGTGGTAGGCATCCTGCCCCCTGGCTAAGGGTGGTAGTAGTGGTAGGCATCCTGCCACCCTGGCTAAGGGTGGTAGTAGTGGTAGGCATCCTGCCCCCCGTGGGTGAGGGTGGTAGTAGTGGTGGGCATCCTGCCCCCTGGCTAAGGGTGGTAGTAGTGGTAGGCATCCAGCCCCCTGGGTTGGGGTGGTAGTAGTGGTAGGCATCCTGCCCCCTGGCTAAGGGTGGTAGTAGTGGTAGGCATCCTGCCCCCTGGCTAAGGGTGGTAGTAGTGGTAGGCATCCTGCCACCCTGGCTAAGGGTGGTAGTAGTGGTGGGCATCCTGCCCCCCTGGGTGAGGGTGGTAGTAGTGGTAGGCATCCTGCCCCCTGGTTGAGGGTGGTTGGCATCCAGCCCCCTGGGTTGGGGTGGTGGCGCGCATTCAGGCCCCTGTGTGCATATGTGGCATTGGTGATGGGCATCCCGCCCCTATGGTGCTGCTGTTGCAAGTATATTCAGATTCCCAGTGTATGTGTGTGATGTGTCGTGTACGTGTTGTATGTGTTTTGTGGTTGGTGTCTGACTTACCTTCTGCGCCGTACGCGTCCGTGCCTGTTCCGGTAGTAGATGTAGAATATTGGTATGATCGGGACGAAGGGATTCATGGTTGGTTCGTGTCGTTCGTCCTTCTCGTTGCTTCGCGTCGTCCTCGTCGCTTGGCTTCGTCCTCGTCGCTTCGCTTCGTCCTCGTCGCTCGCGTCGTCCTCGTCTGTGCTGTGTTCGTCTCGTAGCCGTGGATCGTGTTGTGGCGCGATTCGGAGCTTATGTGCGCCTCTCCCGGATGCTTTGACGTGCCGTGCGTAGCGACGGGTTCGGCGCGTACGGAAAGCGCATCGTACTTGTCCGGCCGGACGGGGCTGCATTTTCCCTTCCGTGCGACTCGATTCGGCGTTTCCGGATTCGCCTCGGTCGGAGAACAGGACCTGGTTTGGGTGAGTACGGCTCGGCCGGAATTTTTGCTGTTGTGCGCATCGTACTTGCTCGTTCGGTGTGCTGTACGGATCGGTCGGGAAACTGGCTTTCGCATGGCTTTTTTCCCGACCGAATGGTATTGGGTGCGCCTCCGACCGAGATCGGAATCGGCCCCATAGTTGTGAAGACAATCTTTAATCTACTGTTTCTTTAATAGTATTTGTCAAATGAGGCAAATGATATAGTCAATTTAACACTGCTTTATCATAACAGTTCACTCCAGATTTATTATCAAAGTGATAGCCTTGTATTTCCTCATTTTGCTCTAGTTTTATTTTATTTCCTCATTCTTGATTTTCTTGTTGTTCATTTTTGTGTTCAACTCTGATAGACTGTTTTGATAGTTTGCGCTTTGGACACAGTATTGCTTTTTAAACCCCAGGATACTGGCCTAAATGAGGAGCATATTTAGCTCTTAACCGATAATACTCCATTACACAGTTCACATCAGCACTTACTTTCTTCTCATCAAAATCAATCAAAAATAAACCTGACAATGTTCTAAATTGCGACAAAGCAACATATGACATTCCTTCTTTGAACACCAATATTAACAAAACCTGTATCTACACTTAAACTTTGTGATTTGGGAAGAGTTACTGTATACAAGTTTGACAAGTTTAAGTTTATTTGATTTAGTTCTCAACTGAGAACAACAACATTTTTACTTATAACATTTACATTTAAATAGTAAAATTATCATTCTAATACAAAGTTAAAAATGATTGTAAAAATTTGAACATATTAATACACACAAATTCATTAGTCGGTTCCTTACAAAGAAGAATCAGATTCTGAACAGTGTTAATTTTGCATTTTGTTCTAATTGGTTTTAAGAATCTTTTCCTAGCCTCTGCGACAATCACGTTTGGGCAAGCTAATAAATAACACATGTTCTAAATCTTGCGCTCCGCCTTTACATAGGTCACAAAGACTAGACGCCTTTTCATTTGGATACCACTTATATGTGAATGATTTCAAAGGCAGCATCCCTAGTCGGAGTAATAAAATACTTCGCCTGACTCCGTGTTTTAAGTTAAAAGAGATATACTCTTGCGTTTTCTTGAATACAATAGTTTCCGCATATTTCTTATACAAAGATAGTTTGGTGCAGTGTTGGATATCAAGATACATACTTAAACTTGGCGTTAAATGTTTTAAAAAAAGTTTCAGATGTGCTGGTGACCATGATTTTAACATGTCGAGGGTAACCTTAGATAGTTTAAAAGCGGTAGAGACATTTTTACAAAATACATAATTCGAAAGGTCTTGCTCAAATGTTTCTATTTTTAGTAGGAATCATAAAGTTCCCTGATCCGCATGAACAAGGTTATATGCCCATCTTATTATATTAGCGATCCCTCTTGCAAGACACTGAGAACTGCTTTTGCTGGACATGCAAGTCTTTCACAAGTAGGAAACGTACAGCGCATCTACCAATCTGCCTATTTCAGCAATATCATCACATTTTATGGCTAAGTATTCCACATAATTTTTGTTTGGATAATTAACACATTTCATAACTTTACCCATTGCACCATTCTCTTGCCCTTCTTCAACTTTTAATTTACAACGTAAGATTACACAACAGTTTTTACAGATATGTAACTGTTTTTTTAATCCTGCAGTTTTCGACACAGACTTTTCGAAACTATCCAATTTCGATTGCAGTTTTTCTGCTGGTTGCACTGTAACTCCTTAATGTTCCATTTTATCATTTGCTCTAATTTCGATGATCTCTTCTTTTTCCAGTTGCAATAATTGTTCATTGAATTTACTACACTCCTCAAGAGTTGGCTTTAAACAAACAACAGACTTCTCTTCCTTAACTAAATTATACATTACTTCAGCAGCTGACAAATTCCACATTTTTGATGAGACAGGTTTGTAATTAACCCTGGGCAGTAAAATCCGCTCCGCTCGCGGAGTTTGCGGATTTTTGGCAACTCCGCGTTCCGCATAGTTTTTCCCTTGTTCGCGCTTTCAAAATGCGTTTTCGCGCGTGCGCTAACGACTTACCGGGATCCCTGCGTTCGCTGATGAGTTTTCCTATCCGTTCGCGTGCGCCATGAGATTTTTGTAGCCGGCCGCGCGATCCCGCAAGAGTGTGCGATCGCGAACACGTCATTCGGACGCGCCATCGGACATCCGCGTTCGTGAACAGGAATTACGCATCGCGACCGGACGGGACAAGTGAAAAACCACATGGCCGCGCCCATTGGTGACCGCATGGGCAAGTTTGCGAGATATTTCCCCCCGAGCAAGCAAACAGCGTCCCGAACACGCCATACACATTCCTGAACAGGAAAAACGTATCGCGAACGGGCGGAACAAGCAACTCCGCGTGCTCGCGGAATTCTGCGTTGCTCGCTGAATTTTTTTACCACTTCGCAGAACTCAGCGTAGCACGACTACGCGAACTCCGCCCAGGCTTATTTGTAATACTGTCTTTCCCTCTTTTGTGAGGACTCCCACTCTTATATCCATTAGTGTATCTGCATAATGCATATCTGATGCTTGGTGCATATTTTGGATTAACTCGTGTATTGAAAGTCTTCCCAAATGATTACATTTCTAATACTTCCTAGTCAATTTATTGTTTCAGTATGTAGTAGTTTCTTGAATACAGGTTGTACTTTTATGGGAGTTAGTTGTAGCAGGTCTCCAAAGACTTTTAATTGTTTTCCCCAAAAAAGTACATCATAGTCAGTTTTTATTATTTGTTGCATTCTTAAATGTATAAAGCTAGCATTAGGTAAGATATCATGGTGACTTCATCAATAATTAGCAGGTTTAATTTCTTTAGTACTCTTGCCACTTCATGACAAGCATCACCAGACAATTTGTTGTCATGTTTAAGAGGGATAATCGATGATGGGTAACTACTTCAACATTATGAGCAGCTAAGCCTGTTGGTGTAGTGACTGCACACAGAAAATTGGAATCTGTTGTCTTCTGTAGGTAACTTGTCAGTACTTTAATCAAGAATCTTTTTCCAGTTCCAGCTTGACCTCTAATGTACAATAGAACTGGTTTATATGTAGAACATGCACACTTTTTCAAAAATGTCTTTCTGATCTGCATTAAATTGCTGTGTTAGTAGTTCTAGATCCACAGATTCGAATCTCACTTGCTGCATTGCATTCTCCACTTCATTCATAGCTTTTGCAGCTTAATTCTCAATGATTGGCTGTTCAAGAGTATCTTGACATCCATGTGCTGTACTTTGACTGCTCTAAGAACTCTCTCTTGCCATCTCAGCAGTAATTGTTTCTTCTTGTTCAATCTCTTCGCTCAACATTTGAAGATACACTGGAAACACGCAGCACTCAATGCTGTCTTTCTTAGTGTTGAATGAGTCTTCATAACAGTCAAATTCTCCAAGTAGCTCACTTTCAGTTTGCCATGGCTTAAACAACTGTAGCAAGGCTAAATAGAAAAACTGTCTTTTGTCTGGAGTTTGGCAACTTAGCTTTCAATGGTTGATTACATTTCCTTTGGTATGTCTCACCAAACATCCTTCACATCCAGCTACACTAAATTTACATTAATCTATGTTTTCACTGAAATTACTTCTGAAAGTATAATGTTGAAGTATTTCATAAAGACACATTCTTTCCAGATGACAACTTCTTCTTGGATAGTACATATCCAGCATGTTACTTTTCAGAATATATGAACTGTGTTGCTCAAATTCTGCAAGATATTGAATTTCAGGCAAAGACTTCAGTACTCTGTTATGAGTATTAGCAAGCCCTAAACTCACCCACAGAACTCCTCTAGATTTTGAAAACTAACTAGCTGAGCTTAACCAGTCTACACATTCATAGGAGCCTATCTCCCTGTGAGAAAGCATTTTCAAACTAAAACGGCACAATTTCTTAGTAAGACTCTTTTCTGCTGAAAACTCCTCCCACATCACCTTCATCTCAGTTTTCTATGACTTTGTTATATAAGATATAACATACAGAGCAACAGCAATTGAGTTGTCTGCAATAAACTGTACATCCATGCTTGCATTCCACATCTTCAGAATCACAGGATTGTAATCATTTATCTACGTGGAGGCCTCTGTTCCTCTTATGTTGTATGTTTTTTGGGGTGATTTCCTTGTAAGTGTATGTCTGACTGCAGGTAAAAAGCTGATGGCTCTTCCTTGTGAGATGACAGGTCTTGGGAATCCGAAACGGCATCTTGTATAACATTTCCATTTTGCTCTGTATTTTCGCTGACAGTATTTTCAGCAGCTATGATTTTAGAATTGTAGAACTTATTCTCTTAATATGTTGTCACTACTCTCCTTTAGGATGGAGCAAGTAACATACTGCTCAATAAATGACAACACAGACTCATCACTGTCTGTTCCAAACTTTGGGGCATCTTTTATCTACAACAGCATGTGAATATGGGGAGCACCTCTGGCTTGGTACTCTTTACACCAAAAAAAAATCAATCATTTCACCAAGAGGTGGTTTTGTTTCGATCAAGATGAAAGTCATCATTGCTTGAAATCTGTGATTAACCCTTTTGCTGCTAGGCCTCCCCCCCCCCCCTGTGCTTAGCCTTTTTTTGGCTATTTAAGGTAGTTTGTGCTTCGGCCCCTGTAACGTTTTGCCCACATAAGGTACCCATGCCAAATTTGCATCCTTTTCTTCCAACATCATGGGGATTTTAAAGGTAAACAGGGTTTGTGGATTCTCCTGGAGGGGTCCCAGAAATTAGCCACAAGAAAGCTCAATGTTTTTTTTTTGTTAAAAGTGGGGAAAAAGTGCTACAGAAGAAAGCGTCTGTTTTTTTCTCTGCAAATTAAATCAACAAAGGGTTTGTGGTGCTGAAATCACCATCTTCCCAGATGTCAGGGACAGGCAGACCTTTGTCAGAAAACCCACATTTTCTACACAGTTTTGGCATTTTACTGGGACATAGCCTATTTTTGCAACTTTTTGTGCTTTCAGCCTCCTTCCAGTTAATGGTAGAAATGGGTACAAAACCAATAATGGATCCCAGAAAGCTATACATTTCTGAAAAGTAAACACAATTATGAATTTAGCAAGGGGTCATTTGTGTAGATCCTTCACATTTTTTATAGAAACTAACAGTTGAAAATAAGAAATATTGAAAATTAGTTGAAAAAACTGCCATTTGTGCCAGCGTTTTCTCAGATCATTTAAAGCAATATACCATTACATCCGCAGGACCCTTCTAGTTGTGGGGATATATAGGACTTGTAGGTTCACCAAGTACCCGAGGAACCCAGAGCCAATAACTGAGCTAGGTCTTACAATAGTTTTTCATTGTGTACTGGGTATATAGCAATTATTTTGGAAAAATATTAAGAGTGAAAAATAGGTATCAAGGACACATATGTATTTCTGAAATGGGAACAAAATATAGAGTTTAAAAACAGTAGATATTTGCAGATCTCCAAATTGTGGGTACCCATACTAGTATGTGAATTATAGGACATTTTTCAAAGGCAATAGGTAATAACAGTTGTTCTACAATTATGTATTCCCCTAGGTCTCTTGATAAAAATGGTACCTCACTTGTGTGGGTAGGCCTAGTGCCCGCGCCAGGAAATGGCCCAAAACACAATGGGGACACATCACATTTTTCCAGTGAAAACTGACCCTTTTTTTGCAATGTGCCTGGCTGTGGATTTTATACTGTAGCACTGCCAACACCTAAGGAAACACCCAGGGGAATCCAGGATGGGGTGACTTGTGTTGCTCTCACCAGGTTCTGTTCCCCAGAATCCCTTGCAAACCTCAAACTTTGTAAAAAAAAAACACATTTTCCTCACATTTCTGTGAAGGAATGTTCAAGAATCTGCATGGATGCACAAAATCCCACCCACCCTGCATTCCCCAAAGTCTCCCGATAAAAATGGTACCTCACTTGTGTGGGTAGGCTTAGTGCCCGTGACAGGAAACGGGCCAAAACGCAACATGGACTCACTACATTTTTACAGTGAAAACCTAGCAATCCTATACATTTTTAAAGACTAGACACCCAGGAGAATCCAGGATGAGGTGACTGGTGTGGCTCTCACCAGGTTATGTTACCTGGAATCCCTTGCAAACCTCAAAATTTGTCAAATAAACACATTTTCCTCACATTTCTGTGACGGAAAGTTCTGGAATCTGCGTGGATCCACAAACCTCCACCCACCCCACATTCTCCGATTCTCCCGATAAAAATGGCACCTAACTTGTGTGGGTGGGCCAAGTGCCCGCGGCAGGTAAGGACCCAAAACGTATTGTGGAGACATCAAAATTACCTATCACAAAACGACCTGGTATTGTAAGGGGGGTACCTGGGTTTTTGGCCCGGGGCTCGGTGACCATCAAGGGAAACCTACCAAACCCACACATTTCTGGAAACTAGACACCCTAGGGATTCCAGGGAGGTATGGGTTGCGTGGATCCCCCAAAGTTTTCCTACCCAGAATCCCCTGCAAACCTCAGATTTAGCTGAACAAATCTAATTTTTCTCAAATTTCTGTGTGGGAAAGTTGTGGGATCACTGCGCTGACACAAATTTCCACACACCCCGCATTTCCCAAAGTCTCTTGATAAAAATGGTACATCACTTGTGTGGGTAGGTCTAGTGCCCGTGACAGGAAACAGACCAAAACTCAACATAGACATACCACATTTTTACAGTGAAAAGTGACCCTTTTTTTGCAAAGTGCCTAGCTGTGGATTTTGAACCCTAGCTCTGCTGGCACCTAGGGAAACATAGCAAACCTATACATTTTTAAAGACTAGACACCCAGAGGAATTCAGGTTGGTGCGACTTGTGTGGCTCTCACCAGGTTCTGTTACCCAGAATCCCTTGCAAACCTCAAACTTTGTAAAAAAAAAGAAATTCCTCACATTTCTGTGATGGAAAGTTCTGGAATCTGCGTGGATCCACAAACTTCCACCTACCCGACATTCCCCAAAGTCTCCCAATAAAAATGGTACCTCACTTATGTGGGAAGGCCTAGTGCCCGCAATAGGAAACGGGCCAAATTGCAACATGGACACACCACATTTTTACAGTGAAAACTGACCCGTTTTTTGCAAAGTGCCTAGCTGTGGATTTTGAACCCTAGCTCTGGCTGCACCCAGGAAAACCTAGCAAACCTATACATTTTTTAAAACTAGACACCTAGTGGGGAATCCAGGATGGGGTGACTTGTGTGGCTCTCACCAGGTTCTGTTACCCAGAATCCCTTGCAAATCTCAAACTTTGTAAAAAAACACATTTTCCTCACATTTCTGTGATGGAAAGTTCTGGAATCTGCATGGATACACCCCGCATTCTCCAAAGTCTCCCGATATAATGGTACCTCACTTGTGTGGGTGGGAAAAGTGCCTGCAGCAGATAAGGGCCCAAATCGTATTGTGGAGACATCGAAATTACCTATCACAAAACAACCTGGTTTTGCAAGGTAGGTCACCTGTGTTTTTGGCCCCGGGCTTGGCGGCTATCTAGGGAAACCTACCAAACCCACATATTTCTGAAAACTAGATGCCCCAGGGAGTCCAGGGAGGTATGGGTTGCATGGATCCCCCAATGTTTTCATACCCAGAATCCCCGCAAACCTCAAATTTAGCTGAAAAAAGTCAAATGTTTTACACATTTCTGTGTGAGAAAGTTTTGGGATCACTGGGCTGACACAAATTTCCTACCACCCAGTGTTTCCCCAGGTCTCCTGCTAAAAATGTTATCTCACCCGTGTGGGTTGGCCAAGTACCCATGACAGGTAAGGGCCCAAAACATATTATAGAGACATAAAAATTACCTATTACAAAAAGAGCTGGTTTTGGAAGGGGGGCTCCTGAGTTTTTGGCCCCGGGCTCAGTGGCCATCTAGGGAAACCTACCAAACCCACACATTTCTGAAAACTAGAGACCCTGGGGAGTCCAGGGAAGTATGGGTTGTGTGGATCTCCCAAAGTTTTCCTACCCAGAATCCTCTACAAACCTCAGATTTAGCTGAAAAAATCAAATTTTTCTCAAATGCCTGTGTGGGAACATTGTGGGATAATTGGGCTGACACAAATTTCCTTTTTTATCGAGAGACCTTTGGGAACACTGGGTGGTAGGAACTTTGTGTCAGCCCAATGATCCCACAAATTTCCCACACAGAAATTTGAGAAAAAAGTGATTTTTTTCCAGCTATTGCCCCGATCTACCTTCCGAGGGGCAGAAAGCCTTTTTTGGCAGTGGAGGCATTGGCATGCCCATTTTGGGCAGCCCCCACCCCTATATATATAAAAAATAATCCCTAGCTCCTAATGGGCTTTTTGACACCTGGGGGCAAATCAGGGGCTATTTCCCCCATCTGCCTCTGGGGGGGCAGAAAGCCTTTTTTGGCAGTGGGGGATTAGCATGCCCATTCTCGGTAGCCCGCACCCCTACGTATAAATAAATAACAAAATCCCTGGTGCCTAGTGGGCTTTCTGCCCCCCCGGGGGTGCAAATCACGGTCTATTGACCCCATCTGCCTCCTGGGGGGGCAAAAACACTGCGGGATTTTGGGGGGTGGAGGTATAGGCATGCCCATTTTGGGCAGCCCCCACCCCTATATACATAAAAAATAATCCCTAGCTCCTAATGGGCTTTCTGACCCCCTGGGGGAAAATCAGGGGCTATTTCCCCCATCTACCTCTGGGGGGGCAGAAAGCCTTTTATGGCAGTGTGGGATTAGCATGCCCATTCTCGATAGCCCGCACCCCTACGTATAAATAAATAACAAAATCCCTGGTGCCTAGTGGGCTTTCTGCCCCCCTGGGGGGCAGATTAGGGACTATTAATAATAATAATAATAATAATAATAGTGTCATTTATAGAGTGCAAACAGCTACTTCAAACAGAGGTGTCCTGGCGCTGTGCGGAAATCAAGTATGGAAGTGAAACCAAAAAGCTATCCTTATCAAAAGAGCCTGGTCTTCAAGATCTTCCTGAACTCAAGTTCTGTTTCCACCATGTGCATATACGATGGTAAGGAATTCCATAGCATGGCGGTCCTTACTGTGAAGGACCTTCCTTCCATTCGGGCTTTAAAAAGCGAGGTACACAAAGTAGATGCTGGGCATTTGATCTCAATGTTCGTTTAGGTTGGTAAGGGCAAAGCCTATGTCTGAGGTATTTCGGACCTTTGTTGCACATGGCACGAAAAGCTAAGGTCAAGGACTTGAACTCTATCCGCTTTATTACCGGAAGCCAATGAAGATGCCTAATATGCGGGTAGATGTGATGGCAGAATGGCACCCCTCGGATGAGTCTCGCTACCACATTTTGAACCATCTGAAGTCTGTGTATTAGGTACAATGGTCACCCCAAGTACAGACTGTTTACATAGTCCAGCTGGGAGGTCACAGTAGCATGAACTACTACCCTGCGGCTCTCCTCCGGTTGGAGGTGCAGGAATTTCTTTAAGCTTTTCAGTTTCCCGAAACAGGACGAAGAAACATGATGGATTTGATCTTCAAAGGATAGGTCAGAGTCCCATTTGATGCCCAGATTCCCTGTTGTCTTTGCTGGAATTGGAGGTGATCCTAACTCCATTGGCCACCAGAGTCCTGTGGGCAGGGGAGAGGCCTGGCCAAAGAATAGGCCCCATCTGCCTCCCAGGGGAGGCAGAAAGGCGGTGGGAATTTTTTTTGGGGGGTGGAGGCATTGGCAGGAGCTATTGCCCCCATCTGCCTCTTGGGGGGGCAAAATAGTGTGGGATTTTAAGTATAAAAAACATGTCTGGTGCCTAGTGGGCTTGGGGAAGATCAGGCGCTATTGCCCCCATCTGCCTCCAGGGGGCAGAAAGACTGGAATTTTTTTGGGGGGTGGGGGCATTGGCATGCCCATTTTGGAAAGCCCCCACCCCTATATACATAAAAGAAAATCCCTGGTGCCCAGTGTGCTTTCTGCCACGCCACGGGGGCCGACCGGGGCTATTGCTCCATCAGCCTCCAGGGGGGGCAGAAGGGCTGTGGAATTTTGCAGGGGGGTGGGGGCATTGGAATTCCCATCTTGGGCAGCCACCACCCCTAAATTCAATAACAAAAATCCCTGGCATCTACTGGGCTACTGCCCCATCTGCCTCCCCTGGGGGCATAAAGACTTTGGAATTTTGCAGTGAGGCAGAAAGACTGTAAAATATTGCAGGGGTGGGGGCGTTGGCATGCCCATCTTGGGCAACCCCACCCTCCCTGGCATCTAGTGGGCTTCATGCCCCCCCTGGGGGCAGAAAGACTGATTTTCCCAAAATTATATTGGGGGGAGCAAAGGCTTTTGGCCAAGGGGCTGATCCCCCCTCCCTGGTGTCCAGTGGGTGAAACCGGCTTGGGGATCCACCAGGGAGGGGTACCATTGAAAAGGGGAGATTCTCCATTTTCCAATGATACCTCTTCTGTCTTTCTACATGCTCGGGGCTGAGAGCCTATTGGCTCATTTCAGTTTCGGCTTCTCTGCAATGACATCAGGGTGACGTGCGTGCTGATCGTCTTTGCAGAGAAACCAAAGAGACAGCCTCGGGAGCTGAGGAAGCCCTTCCCCAGCTCCCGAGGCTGTTGGGGTAAAAAGGAAATCAGGCACCAGAGGGATTTCCAATGCCATGTGCATAGACGACCGAGAGCAGTCCGATGCACATAATCACTGGTGAGTCGGACGGCTCCTGGCCATCCAACGCACCGAAGGGGTTAAAATATCTGTAAACATTTGCAGGGCCTAGTGAGCACAGTTCTCCTGGCCCCTTCAGATGAATGTTGTTTATATTAGAATTTGCCTCCTGTAAGAATTCTAGCAGGTCATCCCATGCATATTCAGCACAACTCAGCATCAGGAACCAAGTAGGTGGTCCACGGTTCCTCAACATGCACTTCAGTTCACCATGATTCCGATACCAATATTCATTTGTCCAATGCTGACATGCCATTAGGTTTATTAAATTGTATTCCAAGTGCTCATCTTTTCCTTGAACTTTCATCCAAAAGTTCTCTTGCTGATATATTATGCAAATTAACTCCTGTTTTTAGAATTTGATTCACAGCATATGAGAGGCCAGACAAGTCACTCTCAAACAATAGGTGAAATGTATATGGAATACACTGATGAAATCTAGGATCTTCTGAATAAAGTCTACTACATCTATACTCAGCTGCAGGTATTTGCACAGGCCGCTCGTCATACCTGCCACCTACTCCAGTAGAAAAAGATGTGGGATACACCGAGCTTCTAAACTTTTTTCCTACACACTTAATTGAGCTCCTTTTGCTTCTTCCATTTGAAACAGGTCAATGGCATCACCGATAACCTCTTTAGAATGCAAAGGGTGGATGCTGTAATGTTCATATATTTCTTCTGTTCTGGACAGATCCATCTTCTCAATCTGACCTGTTGATGGAAATGTCTGATCCTCCATATGTGTGATATCTTACAGGTTTTCCACATTTCTATAGTAAACATTGTTTTGCACCAGATCTAAAGGTGCTTTTTTAACTTTGGGAATATCTACTGACTCCTGCAATATCTTCTTGTTCTTGGTAGGCACACCATCTACTAGTATTACTAGTCCTTCATCGAAAACTCTATCTATCCCTACTGTTTCAATGTTTTTCTTGATATCTAATGGAAAATACACTACTCCACCTTTTAAACCTTTTTACAGCTCTGTTGGGGGTAACTTGCCTATCTTTGGCTCCATACGTATTATCGCCTGAAATGGATGTATAGTTTGGATACGAATGGACTCATAAATATTTAAACCTTGAAGTGCTTCTGGAATGGCAACCAGTTCTAACTTGTTATGCACAGCTCTAGCAGGAATTTTATTATCCTCTAATTTATTGTGGCAGTACTTACATATATCTTGTCATGTGGACAAGTAAAATCTTTCCTCTACAATTAAGTAGTGCAAACTTTTTTTCATCATTCTCTATTTCACTTTTTAAATATAAATCAACAGACGACATTTGATTCTTGTAGTGAGTGTGTCAACAGCATATACAAACATACTCTGGTTTTTCAGCACATACTGTCTTAACTTGTGCAATCTCTTCAAAACTATCATCTGTAGTGCCTCTGTCCTGTTCTACAACTCCTTCTGTTATCAAATCTTCAATTTCCCTACAGTCCTGTTCTGGACCAAACAAACAAAACTGCACATCATCACAAACCTTTTCTACCTCTGCCACAGTAGCATGTAAAAGTGCCCTAGTGACAACATATTAAGAGAAAAAGTTCTACAATTCCAAAATTATAGATTTGGAAAATAATGTCAGCGAATATACAGAGCAAAAGGGAAATTTTATACAAGATGTTGTTTCGGATTCCCACGACCTGTCATGTCACAAGAAAGAGTCAGCAGCTTTTTCTCTGCAGTCAGACAGACACTTACAAGGAAATGACGGAATAATACATAACCTAAGAAGAACAGAGGCCTCTAAGGTTATTAATTACTACAATCCTGTGATGCTGAAGATGTGGCATGCAAACATGGATGTACAGTTTGCTGCAGACAACTAAATTGCTGCTGCTCGGTACGTTAAATCTTATATAACAAAGTACGAGAACACTGAGATGAAAGAGATGTGGGAGGAGATTTCAGCAGAACTGAGTCTTACGAAGAAATTGTACAGTTTTAGTTTGAAAATGCTTTCTCACAGAAAGATAGGCTTCTATCAATGTGTAGACCAGTAAAGCTCATCTAGTTTGTTTTCTAAATCTAGAGGAGTTCTATGGGTGAGTTTAGGGCTTGCTAATACTCGTAACAGAGTACTGAAGTATTTTCCTGAAATGCAATATCTTGCAGAATTTGAGTCACACAGTACAGATATTCTGAAGAGTAATATGCTGGATATGTACTATCCAAGAAGAAGTCCTCATCTAGAAAGGATGTGTCTCTATGAAATACTTCAACATTATCCTTTCAGAAGTAATGTCAGTGAAAACAAAAATTAAGGTAAATCTGATGTGGTTGTATTTAGCCTTGTTACATGGCAAACTAAAAGTGAGCTACTTGGAGAAGTTGACTGTTATGAAGACTCATTCAACGCTGTGAAATACAGCATTGAATGCGATGTGTTTCCAGTGTATCTTCAAATGTGGAGAGAAGAGATTGAACAAGAAGAAACAATTATTGCTGAGATAGTGAGAGAGAATTCTCAGAGCAGTCAGAGTTCAGCACCTGGAAGTCAAGATCCTCTTGGACAGCTAATCATTGAAAATAAAGATGCAAGAGCTATGAGTGAAGAGGAGAATGCATAGCAGCAAGTAAGACGGGAAACTGTGGATCTAGAACTACTAATAGAGCAATTGAATGCAGATCAGAAAGACATTTTTGAAGAGGTAATAGGTAAAGTAGAACACAGGTTTCTGCATGAGAAATAAAAGTGTGCATGTTGTACATAGAAACCAGTTCTATTGTACATAAGTGTTCAAGCTGGAACTTGAAAAAACTTCCTGGTTAAAGTACTGACAAGTTACCTATAGAAGACAACAGATTCCAATTTGTCGTGTGTAGTCACTACACCAACAGGCTTAGTTGCTCATAATATAAAAGGAGTTTCCCTTCATCGATTATTAATGCTGCCTCTTGAATATGACAAAAATTAAAATACAACAAATTATCTGGTGATGCTTGTCATGAAGTGGCAATAGTATTAAAGAAATGAAAGCTACTAATTATTGATGAAGTCAGCATGGTGTCTAACCTAATGCTAACTTTTATACATTTAAGAATGCAGCAAATATTAAAAGCTGACTACGATGTACTTTATGAAGGAAAACACCTAAAAGTTTTTGGAGACCTGCTACAACTTACTACTGTACGAGGACAACCTGTATTCAAGAAACAACTACATAACAAAACAAGAAATTCACTATGAAGTATTAGAAATATAAATATTTGGGAAAACTTTCAATGCAAAGAGTTAATCCAAAATATGCACCAAGCATCAGATATGCATTATCCAGATATACTAAAGGATATAAGAGTAGGAGTCCTCACAAAAGCGGAAAGACAGTATTACAAACCTGTCTCATCAAAAATGTGTTTACAAGTAATGTTTCAGCTGCTGAAGTAATGTATAATTGTATTAAGGAAGAATAGTTTATGTTTTGTTTGATGCCAACTCTTGAGGAGTGTAGTAAATTCAATGAAAAATTATTGCAACTGGAAAAAGAAGAGATTGTCGAAATTAGAGCAAATGATCAAAGGGAACATCAAGGAGTTACTGTGCTACTAACAGAAAAACTGCTATCGAAATTAAATAGTTTAGAAAAGTCTGTGTCGAAAACTGCAGGATTAGAAAAACAATTATGTATCTGTAATAATTGTCGCATAATCTTACGTCGTAATTTAAATGTTGAAGAAGGGCTAATGAATGGTGCAATGGGTAAAGTTATGAAATTTATTAATTATCCATAGAGAATTGATGTGATGTGATTGGTAGATGCGTTGTATGTTTCCTACTTGTGAAAGACTTGTATGTCCAGTGAAAGCAGTTCCTGATGTCTTTAGGGTATGCAGTAACTATTCACTAATCACAAGGTTTAAGTGTAGATACAGGTCTTGTTAATACTGGTAGTAGTGTATTCAAAGAAGGAATGTCATATGCTGCTTTGTCGCGAATTAGAACATTGTCTGCTTTATTGCTGATTGAATTTGATGAGAAGAAAGTAAGTGCTGACGTGAGCTGTGTAATGGAGTAAAGTCGGTTACAAGCTCAATATGTTCCTCATTTAGGCCAGTGTCCTGTGGTTCAAAAAGCAATACTGTGTCCAAAGTGGAAAGTATCAAAACAGTCTATCAGAGTTGAACAGGAAGATCAAACAAAAAGAAAATCAACAAGGAGAAAAGAAAAGAAAACTAGAGCACAATGAGGAAATACAAGGCTATCACTTTGATAATAAATCTGTAGTGAACCGTTATGCAAATTTAGTGTTAAATGGACTATATCATTTGCCTCATTTTACAAATTCTATTAAAGAAAAGGTAGATAAAATAATGTATTTGCAACTATGTAGTTTATTTGAAGAATTAAAAAATGTTACAAGTATTATACATTCTGCTACTGGAATAAGGAAACTCTCCAATGACTGTACTGGATCAGTAGTGTTCTCTCAAAATCTTCAGCAGGATGCATAAGAATTTCTAATGGTGATGCTAGGACAATTAGATGAAGAAGATGTGAATATCAATCAATTATTTGGTTTAACTTATAAAGGGACCCATAAATGTGATGACTGTGAATTCAAGTCTAGCATTGAAATCAATTCAGAATGATTTCTGTACTTGACATTACCAGATTGTAAAGCTGTACCCTTTGAAGATTTAACTACACACGCCCATCAAGATATGACCTGTCTAAACAACAGATCAGAACTTAGGTCAATGTTTTATTTACAAAGGTATGGAAAATATGTCATAGTCATGCTACAACTATGCAGAGTGGTTGGTACTGAATTAGGAACTGAAATTACAAACTTTAAAGATGTACAAATTTCCATCTCAAAAAGACCTTTTACATCTATAGCAAACATATTTCAGGAAGGCGTTAATATAACCTCTGGACACTACACAATATATTTAAGATGTCAAACAGGATGGACTGAGTACAATGACATACAAGTGACATTCAAATCAAGACTACCTAAAAAGTTACCAAACTCATATCTGCTATTTCTAGAATCGAAGTTCTAAGGAGTATCCAGGATAAGAAAATGTTGTATGGTGTTGACATATATATGGATTATGTGTTTCTGAGACATTATTCAGCCTATTGGGGGTTTTGTATACAGCAAGCTGTTAGAAATGAAGGACTCTTTTTAACTGAGGTAAAGGAATGTAAAAAACATTTGAGAAGTACATTGTGTTACTACAGATAAAAAGTAAATAGAGGTACTCTAATACAAGTAGCCTAAGGACATTTCAGACATCATTTGGCCTAACAGGGTGATGTTTACAAAAGGATATGCAAAAAGGAAGATTGTTTCATAATTGTTGGACAATTTGTACCACATATAAAAATATCAGAAACTGTTTTAACATATAGTTGCATCAGCAAGCCAGTATTAAAAAACTTGTAGTGAGTGCAAACAGTAAGACATAGTTGTAATGATCTACTGTGCACATTTTCTTTTTCTACAATCCATTGATTGCTTTTTTCCCACTGTTATATTATTGTATGTTGTTTTGTTGCCTAATGTTCAAAAAGAAATTGTAATATATTTTTGTCTGTTTCTATTTTTTCACAGTGGATGGAGGTCGGGATATATTACGTGTGTCAAATCGCTAATCTAGTGATGGATTAATTCAGTTTCTACTCATGTACTCATCCCAACTCCTGTTAGGTTTCAAAATCCCATCCCTGCAATGTATACTCTTTGCATTATATTATGTTAGCATTGCGTGGCTAAATGCATGCTAGTTGCATTCACGTTATGTAACCCACTGAGTTATCCTCGTAATGTGCAGGCCTTATTTAGCGATTATGACTCCATTTTGTATTTCGTAATCTTTATTAGACTGCTCAGACTGTGCCCGAGTTAGGCCTCATTATTATTTTCGCTTGCCTCAGCAGAACACTGCATTTCGTTATTATTTCTTCTCCCCGTTCGAGGCTGTTTCTCGACTTACTAATGAATAGGGCGTTCTGCCCTTGCATGCTTATCTGAATGTATAGTTTCTGCTCCCATGTTAGGAGATGCTGAGACCCAGCACTGTGGCCTTGGGTTCCTGATAACATGTACCCATCTTGCAGGTGTTAGCTCATCCTACTGTGCCTCCTTTGTTCATGATCGGCCCAGGCTGGTAGTTTTCCATGGGGGGCAGGGTTGCAGACTGCTGGGAAAGAATGATTACTCGCTGTAAGCTGTTGGGGGGCCAGTCCCTCGGCAGACATCTTAGGGTGCAGGTCATGACGGACTCCTCTGCAGAGCTTTTCCAATAAACATGTAAGTGTGTATTCTCTACTGTCTGACCGACTCTTCATTTGGGGAAGGCATAGCAGGTGGTTGTGAGAAAACCTGGGTGGCCCTAGAGGGCCACTTCCTTCAGTTTGCACCTGAACAGGGACCCCACGAAGTGTGGCCCCCTCACCCGTAATCGGGTCGCAGGGGCCGGGGTGGTGTCTGGTCGGTCGGGCAGACCGGGGCCCCACACACATAAGACCGAGCTTGCTTCTCGCAGCTGCCCCGCCCTTCCGATCGGGCGTATTCTCGGCTAGTGGTCACCGGCTGGGGTCTTGAGAAGGCAAAACCTTGGAGTTGACCGTTTGGTCCAGAGAGTCAGCAGTGGAGAATAGCTTGACTCGACCTGTGTGCACCAGGTGAGTGATTTGATTCTTGGAATAATGGCGCCATGTTTGCACAGCACGAGCCTACGGGCAGTGTCTTGATACAGTCTCCGGACTGTCTTGTTTGCACAGCACGAGCCTACGGGCTGTGTCTTGGTACAGTCTTCGGACTGTCTTGTTTGCAGTTTTCGAACTGCCTTGTTTGAATGGCACAAATCGACGGGTTGTGTCTTGGTATGGTCTCCGGACTGCTTGTTTGTACTTTGCGGGGCTGCGGACCCTTGGAAAAGACACATAGGGGCCGATTCCGATTCGTGTCGGTAATTTCTCCGACCGAGCCGGCCTCGGAGAGATTTCCGACCGAATCGGACCCGTGCAGTCCGACCGAACGAGTCTGATGCATTCGTATGCCACCGGACACGAGTCGGTCGGACTCCCATTGAACTCAATGGGAGCCGGTCGTACAACGCGTACGCGGGCTCCCATTGCCTCAATGGGTGCGAGGCAGACAAGGGCGCCCCCTACAGCGAGTACGCCGCGAGCGCTCGCGGCGTACACGCACAGGTAGGGGGACCCATGGGTCCCCCTGTGTGCGCCTCGCACGGGTACGCGTACAGGGGGACCGACACGGACCCCCAAAGTACGGCTCCGACAGCGAGTTCGAGTCGGACAGCGCGAGTCGGTCGGAGCGGTCGAGGTGCGCATCGTACTTACCCGGCCGGAAAACGTCTCCATTGCGCGGTGCGAATCGGGTCCGAGCGAGTCGGTCGGAGCGGTACGATCCGGGAACCAGTCGGTCGGAGCGGTCGGGTCGCCCGGACGAGTCGGTCGGCGAATACGCATCGTACTCGCTCGCCCGGACGCGCGTACGACTCGGTCGGAAAATAGGGCTCCGGATCGGATCCGGTAAAACCGAATCCGATTCGGAGCACTACCGGCCGAGATCGGAATCGGCCCCAGAGTGTTTGCAAGCGGTCTGCCGGACCACTTGGAAATTTGGCCTGCGCTCAAAAGGCCCGGCTCTGCCCGCGAACACTCTGCCAGACCAATTGGTAATTTAGTTAATACTCGAAAAGGTCTGGGGCTAGTGCCTGTCTTCTTGGATTTGATACAGTCTCCGGACTGTTTGTTATTTTGTCTTGTCTCCGTTTGTCGATTGTTGGTGTTATTTGTCTGTCAGGGACAGTGCTTGTGTCTTATATTAAGATGTCTTGTTTTAGTAAATTAGGGTGTTTCGGATGTCGATGTTGTTCTACTGATGCTCGATTGGAAGAGAGCCAGCCCACACCTCCGGAGGGTACCCCAAATTTTGATATGTATGTTAAACATGGTATTGGCCCTGTTATGTTTAGCACGTTGTGGCATAAATATATGAAGGATAATAATAAGTTGTGGTGGCCACTCACTGGCTCTTTTGATGAACAGAAATTACACTACTTGCAGGACAAGTTGTTTGCTAGGAGGCGCAGGCAGTCGATGTTTGATTCTCTGAGAGTATGGCAGAAAGAAGCAAAGCAGCAACGTATGAGGGCAGAGAAAGAGGTATGGAGGAAGCAGACGCAAACGATAACACAGAAGGCAGTAGCCTATGAAAGAGGGAAGGTAGAGAAGGGTATGGAATGTGCAGATAGAAAGTTTAGGTTACAGACGGATAAGTGCTATGTTGCTAGAGAGGAAGGTGATGAGTTTGTTGATGAGCTATTGGATTCTCGCCCTCCCCCTCCTTATGCTCCCAAGCGGATATACCCGGCAGTCCTGACCTCTCAGTCCTTGGCCCCCAGTGCTGCCCCCTCTAGCCCTCCCGCTTCTAGCGTTACCACTTCAGCCCTGGCCCCTCTCGCCTCTCTTCTATCTACACCAGCCAGAGGGACGGGTGCTGTGGCCTCCCCGGCCCAGTCCACTAGTTCTACTGACACCCCCCTGTACACCCCTACCGCATTTTCCCCCTACGTGATGGTGCCTGTCTTTGCATCTGCCCCCTCTCCCATTAGTGTGAAACACCAGGCACAGTTGAATGTCGAAACTCCTACCCATGGAGTGCATTATGTGAACTGGGCAGCAGCGCGAGATCGAATGGATAAAGTGTTGGTGCGTTCTGCAGTGGGTGATGAGGAGAACCAAATGGTGGCACATCAAGCAGCCCAGTGGGCCCTACACCCGATTTATAGCGTAAAGGATGTGTGGAGTGTGATGAAGGACTACAAACCGTTCATACAGCAGCATGCACTTAAACACATGTCAGCGACGCTGATAGAATTGTGGGAACAGTGTTTTCGCGGTACTGCACCGCAAATAATATACGACATACGGGATAGGGTATATGCGGCAGGTATGGCCCCAACGAGGTCTTTAGCAATATAACAACACTTGTAGGTTATCGAGGTATATTGCTCCAGAAGATTCCGATAATGGGGGCTCAGCACCCCATGAGGGAAGTTCATCCCATTTACCACCCTGAGAATCCAGAACAGCGCGATTCCACTAATGCTGTGATTAGGCCACAGGTCGAAGCTCGCTTTCAGGAGCAATGGATTTATACTCCTTGGAAAAGAGTTAATCCAAAATATGCACCAAGCATCAGATACGCATTATCCAGATATACTAAAGGATATAAGAGTAGGAGTCCTCACAAAAGCGGAAAGACAGTATTACAAACCTGTCTCATCAAAAATGTGTTTACAAGTAATGTTTCAGCTGCTGAAGTAATGTATAATTGTATTAAGGAAGAATAGTTTATGTTTTGTTTGATGCCAACTCTTGAGGAGTGTAGTAAATTCAATGAAAAATTATTGCAACTGGAAAAAGAAGAGATTGTCGAAATTAGAGCAAATGATCAAAGGGAACATCAAGGAGTTACAGTGCTACTAACAGAAAAACTGCTATCGAAATTAAATAGTTTAGAAAAGTCTGTGTCGAAAACTGCAGGATTAGAAAAACAATTACGTATCTGTAATAATTGTCGCATAATCTTACGTCGTCATTTAAATGTTGAAGAAGGGCTAATGAATGGTGCAATGGGTAAAGTTATGACATTTATTAATTATCCATAGAGAATTGATGTGATGTGATTGGTAGATGCGTTGTATGTTTCCTACTTGTGAAAGACTTGTATGTCCAGCGAAAGCAGTTCCTGATGTCTTTAGGGTATGCAGTAACTATTCACTAATCACAAGGTTTAAGTGTAGATACAGGTCTTGTTAATACTGGTAGTAGTGTATTTAAAGAAGGAATGTCATATGCTGCTTTGACGCGAATTAGAACATTGTCTGCTTTATTGCTGATTGAATTTGATGAGAAGAAAGTAAGTGCTGACGTGAGCTGTGTAATGGAGTAAAGTCGGTTAAAAGCTCAATATGTTCCTCATTTAGGCCAGTGTCCTGTGGTTCAAAAAGCAATACTGTGTCCAAAGTGGAAAGTATCAAAACAGTCTATCAGAGTTGAACAGGAAGATCAAACAAAAAGAAAATCAACAAGGAGAAAAGAAAAGAAAACTAGAGCACAATGAGGAAATACAAGGCTATCACTTTGATAATAAATCTGTAGTGAACCGTTATGCAAATTTAGTGTTAAATGGACTATATCATTTGCCTCATTTTACAAATTCTATTAAAGAAAAGGTAGATAAAATAATGTATTTGCAACTATGTAGTTTATTTGAAGAATTAAAAAATGTTACAAGTATTATACATTCTGCTACTGGAATAAGGAAACTCTCCAATGACTGTACTGGATCAGTAGTGTTCTCTCAAAATCTTCAGCAGGATGCATAAGAATTTCTAATGGTGATGCTAGGACAATTAGATGAAGAAGATGTGAATATCAATCAATTATTTGGTTTAACTTATAAAGGGACCCATAAATGTGATGACTGTGAACTCAAGTCTAGCATTGAAATCAATTCAGAATGATTTCTGTACTTGACATTACCAGATTGTAAAGCTGTACCCTTTGAAGATTTAACTACACACGCCCATCAAGATATGACCTGTCTAAACAACAGATCAGAACTTAGGTCAATGTTTTATTTACAAAGGTATCGAAAATATGTCATAGTCATGCTACAACTATGCAGAGTGGTTGGTACTGAATTAGGAACTGAAATTACAAACTTTAAAGATGTACAAATTTCCATCTCAAAAAGACCTTTTACATCTATAGCAAACATATTTCAGGAAGGCGTTAATATAACCTCTGGACACTACACAATATATTTAAGATGTCAAACAGGATGGACTGAGTGCAATGACATACAAGTGACATTCAAATCAAGACTACCTAAAAAGTTACCAAACTCATATCTGCTATTTCTAGAATTGAAGTTCTAAGGAGTATCCAGGATAAGAAAATGTTGTATGGTGTTGACATATATATGGATTATGTGTTTCTGAGACATTATTCAGCCTATTGGGGGTTTTGTCTACAGCAAGCTCTTAGAAATGAAGGACTCTTTTTAACTGAGGTAAAGGAATGTAAAAAACATTTGAGAAGTACATTGTGTTACTACAGATAAAAAGTAAATAGAGGTACTCTAATACCAGTAGCCTAAGGACATTTCAGACATCATTTGGCCTAACGGGGTGATGTTTACAAAAGGATATGCAAAAATGAAGATTGTTTCATAATTGTTGGACAATTTGTACCACATATAAAAATATCAGAAACTGTTTTAACATATAGTTGCATCAGCAAGCCAGTATTAAAAACTTGTAGTGAGTGCAGTGAACAGTAAGACATAGTTGTAATGATCTACTGTGCACATTTTCTTTTCTACAATCCATTGATTGCTTTTTTCCCACTGTTATATTATTGTATGTTGTTTTGTTGCCTAATGTTCAAAAAGAAATTGTAATATATTTTTGTCTGTTTCTATTTTTTCACAGTGGATGGAGGTCGGGATATAGTTTCTACTCATGTACTCATCCCATCTCCTGTTAGGTTTCAAAATCCCATCCCTGCAATGTATACTCTTTGCATTATATTATGTTAGCATTGCATGGCTAAATGCATGCTAGTTGCATTCGCGTTATGTAACCCACTGAGTTATCCTCGTAATGTGCAGGCCTTATTTAGCGATTATGACTCCATTTTGTATTTCGTAATCTTTATTAGACTGCTCAGACTGTGCCCGAGTTAGGCCTCATTATTATTTTCGCTTGCCTCAGCAGAACACTGCATTTCGTTATTATTTCTTCTCCCCGTTCGAGGCTGTTTCTCGACTTACTAATGAATAGGGCGTTCTGCCCTTGCATGCTTATCTGAACGTATAGTTTCTGCTCCCACGTTAGGAGATGCTGAGACCCAGCACTGTGGCCTTGGGTTCCTGATAACATGTACCCATCTTGCAGGTGTTAGCTCATCCTACTGTGCCTCCTTTGTTCATGATCGGCCCAGGCTGGTAGTTTTCCATGGTGGGCAGGGTTGCAGACTGCTGGGAAAGAATGATTACTCGCTGTAAGCTGTTGGGGGGCCAGTCCCTCGGCAGACATCTTAGGGTGCAGGTCATGACGGACTCCTCTGCAGAGCTTTTCCAATAAACATGTAAGTTTGTATTCTCTACTGTCTGACCGACTCTTCATTTGGGGAAGGCATAGCAGGTGGTTGTGAGAAAACCCGGGTGGCCCTAGAGGGCCACTTCCTTCAGTTTGCTCCTGAACAGGGACCCCACGAAGTGTGGCCCCCTCACCCGTAATCGGGTTGCAGGGGCCGGGGTGGTGTCTGGTCGGTCGGGCAGACCGGGGCCCCACACACATAAGACCGAGCTTGGTTCTCGCAGCTGCCCCGCCCTTCCGATCGGGCGTATCCTCGGCTAGTGGTCACCGGCTGGGGTCTTGAGAAGGCAAAACCTTGGAGTTGACCGTTTGGTCCAGAGAGTCAGCAGTGGAGAATAGCTTGACTCGACCTGTGTGCACCAGGTGAGTGATTTGATTCTTGGAATAATGGCGCCATGTTTGCACGGAACGAGCCTACGGGCAATGTCTTGATACAGTCTCCGGACTGTCTTGTTTGCACAGCACGAGCCTATGGGCTGTGTCTTGGTACAGCCTTCGGACTGTCTTGTTTGCAGTTTTCGAACTGCCTTGTTTGAATGGCACAAGTTGACGGGTTGTGTCTTGGTATGGTCTCCGGACTGCTTGTTTGTACTTTGCAGGGCTGCGGACCCTTGGAAAAGACACAGAGTGTTTGCAAGCGGTCTGCCGGACCACTTGGAAATTTGGCCTGCGCTCAAAAGGCCCGGCTCTGCCCGCGAACACTCTGCCAGACCAATTGGTAATTTGGTTAATACTCGAAAAGTTCTGGGGCTAGTGCCTGTCTTCTTGGATTTGATACAGTCTCCGGACTGTTTGTTATTTTGTCTTGTCTCCGTTTGTCGATTGTTGGTGTTATTTGTCTGTCAGGGACAGTGCTTGTGTCTTATATTAAGATGTCTTGTTTTAGTTAATTAGGGTGTTTCGGATGTCGATGTTGTTCTACTGATGCTCGATTGGAAGAGAGCCAGCCCACACCTCCGGAGGGTAGCCCAAATTTCGATATGTATGTTAAACATGTTATTGGCCCTGTTATGTTTAGCACATTGTGGCATAAATATATGAAGGATAATAATAAGTTGTGGTGGCCACTCACTGGCTCTTTTGATGAACAGAAATTACACTACTTGCAGTACAAGTTGTTTGCTAGGAGGCGCAGGCAGTCGATGTTTGATTCTCTGAGAGTATGGCAGAAAGAAGCAAAGCAGCAACGTATGAGGGCAGAGAAAGAGGTATGGAGGAAGCAGACGCAAACGATAACACAGAAGGCAGTAGCCTATGAAAGAGGGAAGGTAGAGAAGGGTATAGAATGTGCAGATAGAAAGTTTAGGTTACAGATGGATAAGTGCTATGTTGCTAGAGAGGAAGGTGATGAGTTTGTTGATGAGCCGTTGGATTCTCGCCCTCCCCCTCCTTATGCTCCCAAGCGGATATACCCGGCAGTCCTGACCTCTCAGTCCTTGGCCCCCAGTGCTGCCCCCTCTAGCCCTCCCGCTTCTAGCGTTACCACTTCAGCCCCGGCCCCTCTCGCCTCTCTTCTATCTACACCAGCCAGAGGGACGGGTGCTGTCGCCTCCCCGGCCCAGTCCACTAGTTCTACTGACACCCCCCTGTACACCCCTACCGCATTTTCCCCCTACGTGATGGTGCCTGTCTTTGCATCTGCCCCCTCTCCCATTAGTGTGAAACACCAGGCACAGTTGAATGTCGAAACTCCTACCCATGGAGTGCATTATGTGAACTGGGCAGCAGCGCGAGATCGAATGGATAAAGTGTTGGTGCGTTCTGCAGTGGGTGATGAGGAGAACCAAAGGGTGGCACATCAAGCAGCCCAGTGGGCCCTACACCCGATTTATAGCGTAAAGGATGTGTGGAGTGTGACGAAGGACTACGAACCGTTCATACAGCAGCATGCACTTAAACACATGTCAGCGACGCTGATAGAATTGTGGGAAAAGTGTTTTCGCGGTACTGCACCGCAAATAATATACGACATACGGGATAGGGTATATGCGGCAGGTATGGCCCCAACGAGGTCTTTAGCAATATAACAACACTTGTAGGGTATCGAGGTAGATTGCTCCAGAAGATTCCGATAATGGGGGCTCAGCACCCCATGAGGGAAGTTCATCCCATTTACCACCCTGAGAATCCAGAACAGCGCGATTCCACTAATGCTGTGATTAGGCCACAGGTCGAAGCTCGCTTTCAGGAGCAATGGATTTATACTCCTTGGAAAAGGAGTGAGGTCCTATCCTTAAAGGGACAGCTACCGGACCCCCGAAAAAACCCTACCACGTACTATAAAGAATTGACGGAGGCGGCTTCCTCCACAGTAATGACGTTAGCTGACATAGAGTTGTTTTTCGGCCTATTGGCACCAGTTGACATATGGAGGCAAGTCCATACCCAGGATCATCCATTAGAGTTGGGGGGAACATGGGACGAGATTAGGACTTGGGACAAGGATCGTAAGCCTGGAGACAAGCCGAAAGCGGAGCTTCTCGCTCTGCCAGGGCGCATTATCACCTACATGCACTTGCTTATTCCGCCAAAAAGGGTGGATTGGGATAAGTTGACTGCATGCCATCAGAAGAAGGATGAAAGCGTGTCAGATTTCTTTACCAGGTTTGAAGGGGTATTTTTAGACTTTAGCGGACAGGACGTGTCACAGGAGGGTGGTGTTTGTTTGTTCGTCAATAGATTTGTTACCAACTTACTTCCCAAGATTGCGACACGGTTGCAGGCCTCGGAAAGTACTTGGATGACATCATCCCCAACTGTGATATTGAGTATGGTGCAATATTACGGGCATAGAGAGAATGAGTATAAGGAAAAGGCAGAGAAAAAGTCGAAGGATTTGAATTGGAAGGATTTGAAGACGAGGGTATTACTGCAGCAGGTTGTGAGGGGCAATGGACAAGGTAGAGGTCTGTGTTCGGCCCAGCAGCAGTCTGGTAGAGGTGGCGCGTCCAACGCGCCCCTTGGGCTCAACCAATGTGCATACTGGACAGGAGGGACATTGGCGGAATGAGTGTCTGGGATTGTTACAGAAGGACGGGACCTCAAGGGGTCGAGGGTCCAGAGGACGTGGGCGAGGTACAGGGGAGGGGCGCAGTTGGGTGATACGTAACAGAATAGACAGAGCGGGAATTATTTTGACGACCCCAGAGGACGGCAGTACTACCATGACGACTATGACATGGACGAAGTGACGGGGTTATCTCATAGCTAGGACAGCCGAAGACAGAGTGAGGGACCAATTCCAGTGCCTGTGGATAAGGATGGACCTTATGTCACTACTGATTTACAGGGTGTTACTAAGAGATTTTTGGCTGACACGGGGGCTATGAATAGCTCTGTTTCCCGTTCACTGGTTCCGGGCCAGCTCTGTCTGGCCATATTAATGTCTAGGTGGGTTTTTCAGGCGTGCCAGTCATTAGCCCCATCTCCAAGCCCCTTGCCTTGACAATTGGCCCCTTTACGGTCGATTCACCATTTTTACTGACATCGAATTGTGGGGAAAACTTGTTGGGACTCGATTTGCTGAAGAACAATTTCCTGTTCACCGGACAGGGTCTATATGACCATTGGTCTGCCAGTTGCTCGCGCTAAACAGTGCTTTGCGAAAGATGCCCCCCTTCTAGCTGAATTTAATAATGTACAATGTACATTGTGGGCTACAGGAGACACAGATGTGGGGTCGCTCCAAATACTGCCAGTTTCCATCCAGATCAAAGACAATGCTCGATTACCACGTGTTCCCCAGTACAAGATAACCCAGGCAGGTGAAAAGGCCTTACTGCAAATAATACAGGATTTGATTGAGTCTGGTGTGGTTGAGGAGACTACGGCGAATGTGTGTAATAGTCCTATTCTTCCTATTCTTAAAAAAGCCCCCTTGGATTCTCCTGATGCCCACCCCAACGTTTACCGCTTTGTGATTGACCTCCGGGAGGTCAACAAAATTGTAGTTCCCCAATACCCAGTGGTCCCGGACATTACAGCACTCTTAATGATGATTCCCCCTTCAGCGAAGTTCTTCTCTGTTATGGACCTGAAGAATGCTTTCTTCAGCATACCAATCCATACGGATAGCCGATATTTGTTCGGTTTTACAATAGTCGGTCGGAGATTTAGATTTTGTCGTGCTTCACAAGGCTATACTGATAGCCCTAGTATCTATAGCCAAGCTTTGAAAAGTCAATTAGATTCTTTGGAGCTTCCCCCTGGTAATGTGCTGTTGCAGTACATTGACGACCTCCTTATTGTTTCTGATACTGAGGATGGTTGTAAAGACTCCACGGTTAAATTGTTGCTGCACCTGGCGCATCATGGACACAAGGTGTCACTTTCCAAATTTCAGTACTGTCGACAGGAGGTCATCTATTTAGGTCACCTACTGTCAAAGGAGGGTCGCAGACTAACACCTGAGCGCATAGCTGTCATTACTAACATGTCTGTCCCTGGAACACAACGCGAGGTACGCGTGTTCATAGGAATAACATCGTATTGCCGCCAATGGATCCCTAACTACTCGCTACTAACAAAGCCCCTTCTTTCCCTGACCACAAAAGATGTGCATGAGACCCTGCCTTGGACACCTGCATGCCAGCAAGCCTTTGAACAATTAAAAACTGCGCTTTGCTCTGCTCCTGTATTGGGTACCCCTGACTATCAAAAGCCTTTTGTGCTCTACGTGCATGAGGTGGATGGTTGCGCGCTCTCTGTCTTAACACAGGGTTTTGGAGGTAAGCAAAGACCCTGCGCTTATTTTTCTGCCATGTTGGATACCGTCGCCAGAGCGCTCCCAAGCTATCTAAGAGCTGCCGCGGCAGAGGCAGTTTTTATCAGACAATCGGCAGGGCTCCTTGATACTGCCCTCACAGTAATGGTACCCCATGCTGTGGATACACTGTTGCACAAAACAAAGACACAGCACCTTACTAGCACCTTACTAGCACCTTACTAGTGACTGGATACGAACTTACTTTGTTTGCTCTGCACATTACCATAAAACGATGTGCCACTCTGAACCCAGCCACGTTACTAGCCCTCCCTTCGACAAGTAGGGATACAGACGTACATGATTGTGTATATAGAACAGAGGAAGAGACAAAGGGACGGGTAGACCTGACTGATATTCCCTTATCTGACCCCCAAGGGGAACTATATGTCGATAGCTCTTGTTTCAAATTACCAGATGGCACCACCACTGCAGCCTATGCAATAACAACATTACGCACTGTAGTTGAGACATCCCGTATCCCACACCAATCAGCCCAAGCCGCCGAACTGGTTGCCCTCCTCAGGGCTTGTGAGTTGAGTGAGGGACTGACTGTTAATATCTACACTGACAGCCAGTATGCCTGTGGGGTGGCCCATAACTTTGGGCGCCTCTGGGCGGAGAGAGGGTTTTTGAGTTTGCATGGACTGCGGATTCAGAATGGACCATTGATACACAGGTTATTGTCTGCACTGACACTTCCCAGTAAGTTAGCAATAGTGAAATATAGCGCTCATAAGGCTATTACAGACAATGTGGGGAGGGGAAATGCTTTTGCAGATCATACAGCCAAAGAGACAGCTCGATCAAAGACGACACAGATGTTGGTGGCAGGTCCCGCTAGCTGGGTTCCAGACAACGGAATGTTCGAGGACACATTAGACAGCGTCAGGGAAATTCAGAGCTAGGCGACTCAGGATGAATTGGCAATGTGGGAGGAGAGAACAGGTCGCCTGGATGAGGATTGGTGTTGGACTGACTTGTCAGGAAAGCAGCGATGGTTACTGCCTAATTCCTATGTACTCCCTGTTGTAACTATGGCCCATGGCCCAGTGCACATTAGTGCCAAAGGGATATGTAAATTTCTGGACCCAGTGTGGCAGAATGATAATATCACCAAGGTAGCCACGCATCTAGTGAAGAATTGTATAATTTGTTTGAAACATAACCCCGGGAGAGGTACTCCTACACCCTCACGTAACTTTGCACCGCCTTCCTTCCCTTTCGAGGTTCTCCAGATGGATTTCATTGAAATGGAACGAGTCAATAACCTTAAGTATGTGCTAGTGGTGATCTGTGCTTTTAGCAAGTGGATCGAAGGATATCCCACTAAAGAGAATACGGCTATGGCGACAGCGTAGGCACTTTTAAAAGAGTATTTCCCACGCTATGGATTGCCTCGGGTGTTCTGGAGTGACAATGGCAGTCACTTCAATGCCAGAGTCATTGAATTAGTGTGCACAGGTTTGCATATTAAACAGAAGTTCCATGCAGCAAATCACCCCCAGTCAGCAGGCCTGGTTGAGAAGTACAATGGTACTCTCAAACTGAAACTGGCAAAGATTCAGGAAAGCATGGGACTGCAATGGCCAGATGATTACCCCTAGCTTTATTATCCACCAGAGTAACAGCGCATTCTAGAACAGGATTGTCCCCCTACGAGGTGGTCTTTGGACGCCCTGCAAATGTTTGGGGCGTCCCCAGACCAAAGCGTTTTTCCGAGATAGAGTACCCCTTGCTTGTGAACTATCTGCATGAATTGTCTAAAGATCTTCGTTCTCTTCACCAACAGATACACGCCACTTTGCAGCCAGTACCAGAGGGGCCCGGGCATCAGATACAGCCCGGAGATTACGTTTTGGTCCGCAACTTCCAGCGGAAGAGCAGCTTGGAGCCGAGGTGGAAAGGGCCAGTGATCGTGCTACTTGCCACCAGAACAGCTGTCAAGGTGGACGGCAGGAAGCATTGGGTCCATGCATCCCATGTGAAGCGGGTGCCTCTCCCACTTCCGTATTGCAGCTGGGTCAATGACGGCATTGGTGATCAGGAGTGTGAGAAGGTACCACGTTTTGTCCATTTCTCTGATGCCCGAGTGAGGTGGGCACAGACTGACGAGGAAAGTGATGCAGTTCTGTCTGAGGCGATCCCACCAGAAATAAGGGCAGCCTCGGATAACACCCTTCCTATCACACCGGAACCTGAGCCTCGATGCCCATCTGATCCTGAATTTCTGCCTCTCTTTGTTTATGAAACGGAGCCTGGAGCTACCAGGTACAATTTGAGGCCCCGGAAAAAGGGCGGTGCACCAGCCGAACAGTGTAGGAGTTAGGGAAGGACTTGAGCTTAGGGCACGGGTGCTGTGTCTAAGGTGCCTGTATTAGGTAAGGGTGTAAAAAATTGGTGCACTGCCCCGGACACTGGACAGGATAACTTGAGGGCATTCGCCTAGGAGGGAGGGTGCCCTATCCTGAAAGAAGAAGGATTTGTTTTTTCTGCAAGGGTTGCGATCGCGCAGCTCCTATGTGGGAGTGCTTCATAGCACCATCGTTGATGGACAATAGAATCCGGCCAGCGAGGCTTTGATGAACGCTGGGCGATTTGTGCCCCTGGTACTGTGGTTGCAATAAGTGGCTCTAGCCAGTGAATTTCCCTTTCCATCCCTAGCACCTATAGACTGTCCTAGAAGTTGTCCACATGTATCCTTTCGGCCGTCTCGTCCCTGATTAGGAGCAGCCCTTTGCGGCTCCACGTCCTATTCCCAATGATCCTGTTTGGTCCTCTTGGTCTACTAAGAGTAAAGTAGTGTTTTTTGCCATAATATTCTTTTCTCTGCTAATTGTGTTTGGGGTGGTTTGGTACTTAGAGGAACAACACCGGTTCCAACAGAGCACTTGTTTGTAACACTGGCTCGCACAAGGAGAGACATAGACACACTTATGTACAGAATGCTTTTGTTCAGATGCTCCATCAGGTACACAGCACTACTAATTCCACTAACTGCTGGGTGCGTGGTCTACTTCCTTCCGTTATTAATAAGAACAACCTGCTAGTTTCATTGCCCCTGTCATACTTGGGTAGCTGTGAAGCGTGGTTCCAACTGCTCTCCATGGTATATATGCATTATTATGCTGACGCTATGAAAATGGTACAAGCTGATTATGAGGCAGTGTTGGAATATATAGTGGTCCACCAAGGATATACACCCGGACCAGATGGCAAGGAGGGTACCCTACACCCTGAGGCTTGTATGAATAAATATGAGATCTACGCAAATGTCACCTGGTTGCAAAATGAACTGTTAGATTTCCAAGAATTTAATGTTACCGCATATTTTAAATGTTTCCAGGAGCGCAATATTACTGAGGACAAAGCTATGCCTGTCCCTGTAATAAACTCAAAACCAAAGGGGATGATGGACGGAGTGTTGAACAATGCAAGCACTCACCCCCAGTCAACTGATCTGGGTTTAATCCATTATCATTCTTTAGCTCACTCTGCCACCCCAGTTCAGACATGGCCATATGCCTGTGCCTCACGGGAACAGTCCAGCCCGAACTGCCAAGCCATGTCTTCCCTGGACCGGAAACAAGCATCCTGGGACCGGTTTCTGGCTTACAGCCATCATCAGCCAGGCTATCTTGAATCCAGTGGCAAAGTGAGCAAGGGACCCACGTCTGGGCATACCCTGCCAACTTAGGGCGAACATAGCAAAACCAAAGGGGATGATGGACGGAGTGTTGAACAATGCAAGCACTCACCCCCAGTCAACTGATCTGGGTTTAATCCATCATCATTCTTTAGCTCACTCCGCCACCCCAGTTCAGACATGGCCATATGCAAATCAGTCTGACCCTGTGCCTCATGGGAACAGTCCAGCCCGAACTGCCAAGCCATGTCTTCCCTGGACCGGAAACAAGCATCCTGGGACCGGTTTCTGGCTTACAGCCGTCATCAGCCAGGCTATCTTGAATCCAGTGGCAAAGTGAGCAAGGGACCCACGTCTGGGCATACCCTGCCAACTTAGGGCGAACATAGCAAAACCAAAGGGGATGATGGACGGAGTGTTGAACAATGCAAGCACTCACCCCCAGTCAACTGATCTGGGTTTAATCCATCATCATTCTTTAGCTCACTCCGCCACCCCAGTTCAGACATGGCCATATGCAAATCAGTCTGACCCTGTGCCTCATGGGAACAGTCCAGCCCGAACTGCCAAGCCATGTCTTCCCTGGACCGGAAACAAGCATCCTGGGACCGGTTTCTGGCTTACAGCCATCATCAGCCAGGCTATCTTGAATCCAGTGGCAAAGTGAGCAAGGGACCCACGTCTGGGCATACCCTGCCAACTTAGGGCGAACATAGCAAAACCAAAGGGGATGATGGACGGAGTGTTGAACAATGCAAGCACTCACCCCAGTCAACTGATCTGGGTTTAATCCATCATCATTCTTTAGCTCACTCCGCCACCCCAGTTCAGACGTGGCCATATGCAAATCAGTCTGACCCTGTGCCTCATGGGAACAGTCCAGCCCGAACTGCCAAGCCATGTCTTCCCTGGACCGGAAACAAGCATCCTGGGACCGGTTTCTGGCTTACAGCCATCATCAGCCAGGCCATCTTGAATCCAGTGGCAAAGTGAGCAAGGGACCCACGTCTGGGCATACCCTGCCAACTTAGGGCGAACATAGCAAAACCAAAGGGGATGATGGACGGAGTGTTGAACAATGCAAGAACTCACCCCCAGTCAACTGATCTGGGTTTAATCCATCATCATTCTTTAGCTCACTCCGCCACCCCAGTTCAGACATGGCCATATGCAAATCAGTCTGACCCTGTGCCTCATGGGAACAGTCCAGCCCGAACTGCCAAGCCATGTCTTCCCTGGACCGGAAACAAGCATCCTGGGACCGGTTTCTGGCTTACAGCCATCATCAGCCAGGCTATCTTGAATCCAGTGGCAAAGTGAGCAAGGGACCCACGTCTGGGCATACCCTGCCAACGTAGGGCGAACATAGCAAAACCAAAACCATGTCTGAACTGGGGTGGCGGAGTGAGCTAAAGAATGATGATGGACTAAACCCAGATCAGTTGACTGGGGGTGAGTGCTTGCATTGTTCAACACTCCGTCCATCATCCCCTTTGGTTTTGCTATGTTCGCCCTAAGTTGGCAGGGTATGTCCAGACGTGGGTCCCTTACTCACTTTGCCACTGGATTCAAGATAGCCTGGCTGATGACGGCTGTAAGCCAGAAACCGGTCCCAGGATGCTTGTTTCCGGTCCAGGGAAGACATGGCTTGGCAGTTCGGGCTGGACTGTTCCCATGAGGCACAGGGTCAGACTGATTTGCATATGGCCATGTCTGAACTGGGGTGGCGGAGTGAGCTAAAGAATGATGATGGATTAAACCCAGATCAGTTGACTGGGGGTGAGTGCTTGCATTGTTCAACACTCCGTCCATCATCCCCTTTGGTTTTGCTATGTTTGCCCTAAGTTGGCAGGGTATGCCCAGACGTGGGTCCCTTGCTCACTTTGCCACTGGATTCAAGATAGCCTGGCTGATGACGGCTGTAAGCCAGAAACCGGTCCCAGGATGCTTGTTTCCGGTCCAGGAAAGACATGGCTTGGCAGTTCGGGCTGGACTGTTCCCATGAGGCACAGGGTCAGACTGATTTGCATATGGCCATGTCTGAACTGGGGTGGCGGAGTGAGCTAAAGAATGATGATGGATTAAACCCAGATCAGTTGACTGGGGGTGAGTGCTTGCTTTGTTCAACACTCCGTCCATCATCCCCTTTGGTTTTGCTATGTTTGCCCTAAGTTGGCAGGGTATGCCCAGATGTGGATCCCTTGCACACTTTGCCACTGGATTCAAGATAGCCTGGCTGATGATGGCTGTAAGCCAGAAACCGGTCCCAGGATGCTTGTTTCCGGTCCAGGGAAGACATGGCTTGGCAGTTCGGGCTGGACTGTTCCCATGAGGCACAGGGTCAGACTGATTTGCATATGGCCATGTCTGAACTGGGGTGGCGGAGTGAGCTAAAGAATGATCATGGATTAAACCCAGATCAGTTGACTGGGGGTGAGTGCTTGCATTGTTCAACACTCCGTCCATCATCCCCTTTGGTTTTGCTATGTTCGCCCTAAGTTGGCAGGGAATGCCCAGACGTGGGTCCCTTGCTCACTTTGCCACTGGATTCAAGATAGCCTGGCTGATGACGGCTGTAAGCCAGAAACCGGTCCCAGGATGCGTGTTTCCGGTCCAGGAAGACATGGCTTGGCAGTTCGGGCTGGACTGTTCCCATGAGGCACAGGGTCAGACTGATTTGCATATGGCCATGTCTGAACTGGGGTGGCGAGTGAGCTAAAGAATGATGATGGATTAAACCCAGATCAGTTGACTGGGGGTGAGTGCTTGCATTGTTCAACACTCCGTCCATCATCCCCTTTGGTTTTGCTATGTTCGCCCTAAGTTGGCAGGGTATGCCCAGGCGTGGGTCCCTTGCTCACTTTGCCACTGGATTCAAGATAGCCTGGCTGATGACGGCTGTAAGCCAGAAACTGGTCCCAGGATGCTTGTTTCCGGTCCAGGGAAGACATGGCTTGGCAGTTCGGGCTGGACTGTTCCCATGAGGCACAGGGTCAGACTGATTTGCATATGGCCATGTCTGAACTGGGGTGGCGGAGTGAGCTAAAGAATGATGATGGATTAAACCCAGATCAGTTGACTGGGGGTGAGTGCTTGCATTGTTCAACACTCCGTCCATCATCCCCTTTGGTTTTGCTATGTTCGCCCTAAGTTGGCAGGGTATGCCCAGGCGTGGGTCCCTTGCTCACTTTGCCACTGGATTCAAGATAGCCTGGCTGATGATGGCTGTAAGCCAGAAACCGGTCCCAGGATGCTTGTTTCCGGTCCAGGGAAGACATGGCTTGGCAGTTCGGGCTGGACTGTTCCCATGAGGCACAGGGTCAGACTGATTTGCATATGGCCATGTCTGAACTGGGGTGGCGGAGTGAGCTAAAGAATGATGATGGATTAAACCCAGATCAGTTGACTGGGGGTGAGTGCTTGCATTGTTCAACACTCTGTCCATCATCCCCTTTGGTTTTGCTATGTTCGCCCTAAGTTGGCAGGGTATGCCCAGACGTGGGTCCCTTGCTCACTTTGCCACTGGATTCAAGATAGCCTGGCTGATGACGGCTGTAAGCCAGAAACCGGTCCCAGGATGCTTGTTTCCGGTCCAGGGAAGACATGGCTTGGCAGTTCGGGCTGGACTGTTCCCATGAGGCACAGGGTCAGACAGATTTGCATATAGCCATGTCTGAACTGGGATGGCGGAGTGAGCTAAAGAATGATGATGGATTAAACCCAGATCAGTTGACTGGGGGTGAGTGCTTGCATTGTTCAACACTCCGTCCATCATCCCCTTTGGTTTTGCTATGTTCGCCCTAAGTTGGCAGGGTATGCCCAGACGTGGGTCCCTTGCTCACTTTGCCACTGGATTCAAGATAGCCTGGCTGATGACGGCTGTAAGCCAGAAACCGGTCCCAGGATGCATGTTTCCGGTCCAGGGAAGACATGGCTTGGCAGTTCGGGCTGGACTGTTCCCATGAGGCACAGGGTCAGACTGATTTGCATATGGCCATGTCTGAACTGGGGTGGCGGAGTGAGCTAAAGAATGATGATGGATTAAACCCAGATCAGTTGGCTGGGGGTGAATGCTTGCATTGTTCAACACTCCGTCCATCATCCCCTTTGGTTTTGCTATGTTCGCCCTAAGTTGGCAGGGTATGCCCAGACGTGGGTCCCTTGCTCACTTTGCCACTGGATTCAAGATAGCCTGGCTGATGACGGCTGTAAGCCAGAAACCGGTCCCAGGATGCTTGTTTCCAGTCCAGGGAAGACATGGCTTGGCAGCTAGTTTCTGTGTTGAAGGCATAGGGAATATTTCGGTACGACAGAGCCATTGTAATTACACCTACTGATTGAATACCTTCAGCAGCCCACCTCTACTCACACCTCTGAATGTGTACTTCATCTGTGCGGAACAGGCTTACACGTGGCTTCCGAGAGGATGGTCTGGCCGGTGTTATGTATCCTTCCTCTTGCCTCCCGTTTACATTGCACTGTCTGACTACCACAAGCATCATAAATTGAAGCGTAGGGATCTTCAAGTACACCGGGTTAGGAGGGTGCTTGACCCAGATGAGATAGATCAGACTGATACCTCCTTGCAACAATTCACCGACATAATGAAGGGCATTGTGCCGTTCTGGGGTCCCATGTTCAATAGCCGCAATATTCGTCGCCTCGCTAGGGTAGTTGAGGGTGTTATCAATACAACTGCTGGTATCCTGACCAACATTACAGTTGAGCTTCAGGCTACAAAACTCGTTTCTCTCCAAAACCGGATGGTTTTAGACGTCATTCTGCCTGATAGGGGTGGAGCCTGTCGCGTCATCGGAAGTAGTTGCTGTGTATATATCCCTGATAGTGCCCCTACTGTATACTTTGCAATACAAAGATTACACAAACTTGCCTCAGATATTCACCAGAATAATGGTTCATGGTCCCTTACGGAGTGGCTCTGGGGTCTGGTGACTTCATGGGGGTGGAAGATATTACTTGTCCTGATAGCCATCGCAGGAGTCGTATTTGCTTGTTGCCTATACATCAATTGCCTCCCAGCCTGTTGTACTTATTGTATGAGTAAGCTTGCCCCTACTCCACCCTTGCCTAGAACTGATAACAAGCTTTCTGTTATGATGATGCAGGAGATTCAGGGGATGATGCTCATTGATGGGGGCATCTTTGAGTATTAAATGACTTTCTTTATGGTGTGCTGCTTGTTTTTTCTCCCTTGCTACATGTGTACCTATGTACTTTCTTCCTCTCCCTTAGAATTGTAAAGACCCTACCAGATAGCAATAAAGCTTTAGCCACACATGCTAAAGGGAGGGTCTGTTAGGTTTCAAAATCCCATCCCTACAATGTATACTCTTTGCATTATATTATGTAAGCATTGCATGGCTAAATGCATGCTAGTTGCATTCGCGTTATGTACCCACTGAGTTATCCTCGTAATGTGCAGGCCTTAGTTAGCGAGTGTGACTCCATTTTGTATTTCGTAATCCTTATTAGACTGCTCAGACTGTGCCCGAGTTAGGCCTCATTATTATTTTCGCTTGCCTCAGCAGAACACTGCATTTCGTTATTATTTCTTCTCCCTGTTCGAGGCTGTTTCTCGACTTACTAATGAATAGGGCGTTCTGCCCTTGCATGCTTATATGAACGTGTAGTTTCTGCTCCCACGTTAGGAGATGCTGAGACCCAGCACTGTGGCCTTGGGTTCCTGATAACATACACCCATCTTGCAGGTGTTAGCTCATCCTACTGTGCCTCCTTTGTTCATGATTGGCCCAGGCTGGTAGTTTTCCATGGTGGGCGGGGTAGCAGACTGCTGGGGAAGAATGATTACTCACTGTAGGCCGTTGGGGGGCCAGTCCCTCGGCAGACATCTTAGGGTGCAGGTCATGACTCCTCTGCAGAGCTTTTCCAATAAACATGTAAGCTTGTATTCTCTACTGTCTGACCGACTCTTCATTTGGGGAAGGCATAGCAGGTGGTTGTGAGAAAACCTGGGTGGCCCTAGATTGCCACTTCCTTCACTCCCAGGCGCAACAGTTTCACTTGTCCAATCATCCAGTCACTAACTAAGCAGACATCCAATCACTCAGGTACTGCATTTGAATTCATCTAATCTCCCAGCCACTACTCAGGCACTCATCCAATCACCCAGGTGCTACCCATGCACTATTCAATCACCCAGGCACTATCCATGCAGTCACCCAATCATGCAGGCACTATCCATGCATTAACCCAATCACCCAGGCACTATTCATGCACTCACCCTATCAGCAAGGCACTACCCTTGCACTCATCCAATTTCCCAAGCACTACCTTGCACTCATCCAATCAATCAGGTATTAGCCTTCCACAATCAATCCATCAATCAATCAGGGATTTGTGAAGCACGCTCCTCAACTGAGAGGGTCTCAAGGCACTCATGTATTTACTCAGGCACTACCCTTGTACTGCTCCATTCACACACACACTACTTATGCACTCATCCATTCACCCAGGCACTACACATGCACTCATCCAATGACTCAGCCACTACCCATGCACGCATCCATTCGCTGAGACACTACCCATGCAATCATCCATTCACCCAGGTACTACCCATGCACTCATCCAAGTACCCAGGCACGATCCAGGCACTCACCCAATTACCCAGACACTGCCCTTACACTCATCCAATCACCCAGGCACTACTCCTGCACTCATCCAGTCACCTATGCGCTACCCATGTACTCATACAATCAACTAGGCACTACCCATGCACTAATCCATTCACTCAGCCACTGCCCATGCACTATGCAATCACCCAGACACTAACCATGCACATATAAAATCACTCAGGCACTACCCATGCACTCACCCAATAAGCCACAAACTATGCATGGACTCATCCAATCACCCAGGTACTATCCTTGTCCTCATCCATTCAATGAGGTGCTACTTATGCACTCATCCAATCACCCATGTGGTACTATTGCACTCATCCACTCACCCAGGTGCTACCCACACACTCATACAATCTACCAGGCACTACCCACGCACTAATCCAATCACCCAAGCAGTACCCATACACTCATCCATTCACTCAGGCACTACCCATGCAGTCAAGCAATCAGCCATGCACTACCCATGCACTCGTCCATTCAATGAGGTGCTGTCCATGCACTCACCCAATCACCCAGGTGCTACACTTTCACTCAGCCAGTCATTCAGGCAGTAAGCATGCCCTCATCCAATGACCTAGGTACTACCATTCAACTCATCCAATCACCCAGGCACTACTCTTGCACTCACCAGTCACCTATGTGCTACCCTTGTACTCTTACAATCAACTAGGCACTACCCATGCACTAATCCATTCACTCAGCCACTACCCATGTACTATGCAATCACCCAGACACTAACCATGCACATACTCAATCACTCAGGCACTACCCATGCACTCATACATTCACCCAGGCACTACCCATGCACACATTCAATCATCTAGGCATTGCCCTTGCACTCATCCATTCACTCAGGCAATACGCATGCTCTCATCTATTTACTCAGGCACTACCCATGCACTCATCCATTCACTCACGTACTACCCATGCACTGATACATTTACTCAGGCACTACCCATGCACACATCCAATCCCCCAGGCACTACCCTTCTACTCATCCATTCACCCAGGCACTCCCCATGCACTCATCTATTCACCCAGGCACTACCCATGCATTCATCCTATCACCCAGGCACTACCCATGAACTCATTCATGCAACCAGCCATTATCCATGTACTCATCCATTCACTCAGGCACTGCCCTTGTACTCATCCATTCACTGAGGCACTACCCATGCACCCCTCCATTTACTCAGGCACTACCCATGCACTCATCCATTCACCCAGGCACTACCCATGCATACCTCCAATCACCCAATCACTACTTTTGCACTTATCCACTCACTCTGGCACTACCCATACACTCATCCATTCACTCTGGTGCTACCCATGCACTTATCCAATGGCCAAGGCACTACTGTTGTACTCATCCATTCACTCATGTAGTATCCATGCACTCATCCATTCACTCAAGCACTACCCATGTACTCATCAATCACCCAGGCATTACCCTTGAACTCACCCAGTCACTCAGTCAGTACCCTTGTAATCATACAATCAAAAGGGCACTATGCATGTACTCACCCAATCACCCAGGTGCTACACTTTCACTCAGCCAGTCATTCAGGCACTAATCATGCCCTCATCCAATCAACTAGGCACTACTCATGCACTAATCCAATCACCCAAGCAGTACCCGTGCACTCATCCATTGATGCATGCGCTATCTATGCATTCTCCCAATCACCTAGGCACTATCCATGTACTCATCCAATCACCCAGACACTACCCTTGCACTGATTCATTCAGTGAGGCACTACCCATGTACTTATCCACTCACACAGGCACTACTCATGTACTCATCCAATCACCCAGGCAGTACTCATGCACTCATCCAATCACCCAGGCACTATCCATGCACTAACCCAATCCCCCAGACACTAGCCATGCACTTATCCAATCACCCAGGCAGTATCCGTGCACTCATTCATTCAATGAGGTGGTACCCATGCATTCATCCAATCACTCAGGCGTTACTCTTGCACTCATCAAGTCACCCAGGTAGTACCCATGCACTCATCCAATCACTCAGGCACTACTCATACATTCTTCCAATCACCCAGGCACTATCCATGCACTCACACAATCACCCAGGCACTGCCCTTGCACTCATCCATTTACTCAGGCACTACCCATGCACACATCCTATCACCCAGGCACAACCCTTGCACTCATCCATTCACTCAGGCACTATGCATGTGCTCATCCTTTCACTCAGGCACTATCCATAGACTAATCCAATGACCCAGGCACTACGCTTGCACCCATCCATTCACCCAGGCACTAACCATGCACATATCGACTTACTCAGGTACTACCCATGCACTCATCCAATCACCCAGGCACTACCCTTACACTCATTCAATCACTCAGCCACTACCCATGCACTATGCAATCACCCAGACCCTAACCATGCACTTATCCAATCACTCAGGCACTACCCATGCACTCAGGCACTATCCTTACTTTCATCCATTCATTCAGGCACTACCCATGCACTCATCTGTTCACCCAGGCACTACCCATGCACACATCCAATCATTCAGGCAGTACTCTTGCACTCATCCATTCACTCAGGCAATATGCATGCGCTCATCTATTCACTCAGGCACTACCCAAGCACTCCTCCATTCACTCATGCACTACCCATGCACTGATCCATTTACTCAGACACTACCCATGCTCACATTCAATCACCCAGGCACTACCCTTCTACTCATCCATTTACCCAGGCACTACCCATGCACAGATATATTCACACAGGTACTACCCATGCATTCATCCAATCACCCAGGCACTACCCATGCACTCATTCATTCAACCAGCCATTATCCATGTACTCATCCATTCACTCAGGCACTACCCATACACTCATATATTCACTCAGGTGCTACCCATACACTCATACAATGACCCAGGCACTACTGTTGCACTCATCCATTCACTCATGCAGTACCCATGCACTCATCCATTCACTCAAGCACTATCCATGCACTCATCCAATCACTCAGGTACTACTTATACACTGCTGCACTCATTGTAACATCCATGCACCAGTTATGCACTCATTCAATCATCCATACACCAGTCATACACTCATTCCAACATATATATATGTGCCTGGCGTTTTAATGGTCACTTTGGAGATTTTACCTTTAACTTCTTTTAGCCATACTGATTTTAGTTTGCATCCCTTATCCCTATCAGGTTGTACTGTATGTTGTTAAAATAATGCATTATCACTTTATATTCACATTGATGTGTATAGGTATAATTGGTTAAACATGCCTACTAGAATGAAATATTTTGACCAATGTTTACAGGACTAAGCCCATGTTGCACATTTGTATTTGTTTACAATGCACTTGCAATTTATATTTATGATGAATTTTAGCATCTACCGGCCATTCTCACATATTATTGGCAGTTATGACTTTAATAACTGTTTTTTAGATGATGACATTATTTTAATATAAATGATATGCACTTGCACTTTATCACTATGTCATGCACGTAACGTTGCCCGTTTAAGCAATTATTGGACATTTCAGGTTACTTTAACAATTAGACCAATGCGGCTGTATTTGGATTGTTGAAGTATGTTTTCTAGTTTCATGCTTATAGAAAAGGGCGGGCTTTCTTTCACCAGTTTTTTCACCATTGTAGTCACTATTTATTGCTCATTGGCCCATAGTACGTCATGTGATCAAGACAGTGTTTCACTGTCGAAACGCGTAATGCTGGGCACTTGCCACGATGTATGGTAGCTGATATCCTTGCAATAAACGCACTTTAACCCCTTCCATGCTTATGACGAGCTGGACTCGTCATGGCACACAGTGCTCGTGTGCTCATGACGAGTCCAGCTCGTCATAAGACCACCCCCGTGGGAATCCGATCGTCGGGGTTTTTTTAGGAGGCAGGGGAAGGACTTCCCTGCCTCCCCCGCCCCCGCCCCCATCAATGACGTCAGCGCGCGAGGCGCGCTGACATCATTGAGGGTTTCCCTTTCTTCCCCGACGCGCTGGAAGCCATTTGCTTCCAGGCGTCGGGGAAATAAGGTGAGTTTTGGCTCGGGGAGGGGGGGGTTTGATTCTGAAAGAGACATCGAGGGAAAGGAAAGGGTTTTCCTTTCCCCCGATGCCTCTTTTGTGCATTCCTGCTGCACGATCATGTGATCGTGCAGCAGGAATACCTACGAGGCGCCATTGTTAGCGTGGAGATGTGCCTTCTCTCCATTGCCACCCTGTAAAGTTAGCTGTAATCCTTGATGGAGGTCTCTGCACCCTTGATTTTCTCGAGCGCAATCCTCGTGTAGTTCCTGTGACCAGGAGGTTCCTTCTCCTCGTCTGCCGCTGCGATCCTGCTCTGACCCTTTATAAACAAGAGGCATGTGAACGGGCCTAGAAGCCCCGCTCGTTTGGCCCCGCCACACATACACTAGCGGTATGCAACGTATGCCCGCCCTTTCCCTACTATGATGGACAGCTTACTCAAAGGATCCCGGCGCTTTCGGCGCGGTGGCAAAGTTACAGACACACAGGTCACTGGAGACAATTCTTCTGGTCCTTTACGCAGCTGTAGAGGTATTGCACAAAACGGTGGCATCTTCGTGGTCCTTTACGCAGCTGTAGTGTAGGAAAGGCACTATACATTTACCCAACGAGGTAGCACTTACTGATTAGCCAGTAGAAAGCACTCCAGTTGAGTAGAGGTATTGCATAAAACGGTGGCATCTTCGTGGATAAATATGCAGGGCAGATGTGCCTTCTCTCCATTTACACCCTGACAAGTTAGCTGTAATCCTTGATGGAGGTCTTTGCATCCTTCATTTTCTCGAGCGCAATTCTCGTGTAGAATTCGTGAGCGTGGAGATGTGCCTTCTCTCCATTTACACCCTGAAAAGTTAGCTGTAATCCTTGATGGAGGTCTTTGCATCCTTGAATTTCTCGAGCGCAATGCTCGTGTAGTTCCTGTGACCATGAGGTTCCTTCTCCTCGTCTGCCGCTGAGATCCTGCTCTGACCCTTTATAAACAAGAGGCATGTGAACGGGCCTAGAAGCCCCGCCACACATACACTAGCGGTATGCAACGTATGCCCGCCCTTTCCCCACTATGATGGACAGCTTACTCAAAGGACCCCGGCACTTTCGGCGCGGTGGCAAAGTTACAGACACACAGGTCACTGGAGACAATTCTTCTGGTCCTTTACGCAGCTGTAGTGTAGGAAAGGCACTATACATTTACCCAATGAGGTAGCACTTACTGATTAGCCAGTAGAAAGCACTCCAGTTGAGTAGAGGTATTGCACAAAACGGTGGCATCTTCGTGGATAAATATGCAGGGCAGATGTGCCTTCTCTCCATTTACACCCTGACAAGTTAGCTGTAATCCTTGATGGAGGTCTTTGCATCCTTCATTTTCTCGAGCGCAATTCTCGTGTAGAATTCGTGAGCGTGGAGATGTGCCTTCTCTCCATTTACACCCTGAAAAGTTAGCTGTAATCCTTGATGGAGGTCTTTGCATCCTTGAATTTCTCGAGCGCAATGCTCGTGTAGTTCCTGTGACCATGAGGTTCCTTCTCCTCGTCTGCCGCTGAGATCCTGCTCTGACCCTTTATAAACAAGAGGCATGTGAACGGGCCTAGAAGCCCCGCCACACATACACTAGCGGTATGCAACGTATGCCCGCCCTTTCCCCACTATGATGGACAGCTTACTCAAAGGACCCCGGCACTTTCGGCGCGGTGGCAAAGTTACAGACACACAGGTCACTGGAGACAATTCTTCTGGTCCTTTACGCAGCTGTAGTGTAGGAAAGGCACTATACATTTACCCAACGAGGTAGCACTTACTGATTAGCCAGTAGAAAGCACTCCAGTTGAGTAGAGGTATTGCACAAAACGGTGGCATCTTCGTGGATAAATATGCAGGGCAGATGTGCCATCTCTCCATTTACACCCTGACAAGTTAGCTGTAATCCTTGATGGAGGTCTTTGCATCCTTCATTTTCTCGAGCGCAATTCTCGTGTAGAATTCGTGAGCGTGGAGATGTGCCTTCTCTCCATTTACACCCTGAAAAGTTAGCTGTAATCCTTGATGGAGGTCTTTGCATCCTTGAATTTCTCGAGCGCAATGCTCGTGTAGTTCCTGTGACCATGAGGTTCCTTCTCCTCGTCTGCCGCTGAGATCCTGCTCTGACCCTTTATAAACAAGAGGCATGTGAACGGGCCTAGAAGCCCCGCTCGTTTGGCCCCATCACACATACACTAGCGGTATGCAACGTATGCCCGCCCTTTCCCCACTATGATGGACAGCTTACTCAAAGGATCCTGGCGCTTTCGGCGCGGTGGCAAAGTTACAGACACACAGGTCACTGGAGACAATTCTTCTGGTCCTTTACGCAGCTGTAGTGTAGGAAAGGCACTATACATTTACCCAACGAGGTAGCACTTACTGATTAGCCAGTAGAAAGTACTCCAGTTGAGTAGAGGTATTGCACAAAACGGTGGCATCTTCGTGGATAAATATGCAGGGCAGATGTGCCTTCTCTCCATTTACACCCTGAAAAGTTAGCTGTAATCCTTGATGGAGGTCTTTGCATCCTTGAATTTCTCGAGCGCAATGCTCGTGTAGTTCCTGTGACCAGGAGGTTCCTTCTCCTCGTCTGCCGCTGAGATCCTGCTCTGACCCTTTATCCCCTTCGGTGCTTATGACGAGCTGGACTCGTCATGGCACACAGTGCTCGTGACGAGTCCAGCTCGTCATAAGACCACCCACGGGGAAGCGCTGGCGCTCCCCGTGAGAATCTGATCGTTAGGTTTTTTTGGGGGAGGCAGGGGAAGGGCTTCCCTGCCTCCCCCCGCCCCATCAATGACGTCCAGCGCGCTGACATCATTGAGGTTTCCTTTCTTCCCGACGCGCTGGAAGCCATTTGCTTCCAGCGCGTCGGGAAATCAGGTGAGGTTTGGCTCGGGGAGGGGGTTTGTATCAAAAGAGGCATCGAGGGAAAGGAAATGGTTTTCCTTTCCCCGATGCCTCTTTTGTGCATTCCTGCTGCACGATCATGTGATCGTGCAGCAGGAATGCCCACTAGGCACCAGGGTTTTTTTAATTTTTGTGTTGGGAGTGGCCAAAAGGGCAAGGGTTGCTCCCTTTTACGGGTGTGAATATTTTATTTATACTGTTAGGCCCACCTACCCCTTAGCTTGGCTGGTGGATTGTGTGTGGACTGGTGCATTATTTGCATATGTGATTGTAATGTTTTTTTCCTCCTTTTTATTCTAGTGTAAAGCTTTTGATTCCTGTTTGCGGTTTCGGCAGTTGTGGTTCTGCAGTTTTGCGTAATTGCATTTATTTGGTAAGAAAAATATTTTTGTTGTGTGTACTCCAAATGAGTATTATTGTCATGCATGAATGAATTTTTTGTAAGTGGTGCCATAATGGCAGCATATTTGTTAGTGTTCAGAGCATGAAATTCTTTGCGATGTTTTGCATTGTCTTATGTGTAATTTTTTTCTTCTTCTTTTTTAGTGGGATATTGTTGATCCTTACTGTGTCTGTGCAGAGTAGGTGGTGGTGAGTCTAGCTGCTTCTGTCACGTGAGTGGTATAGTGTTGGAGTATATAGGTCTTTGTGATAAAGCTACATTTTGTTTATTTCTTTTTTTTTTACAAAGGGTTTGTTGTAGTTGACTTGTTTGACAAGTAACCTTTATTAGTAAGCATTATGGCTAGCCGTAGAATTACTGCTCAGCAGGTGGTTGGTTTGCTTCTTGAATCTTCCTCTGAGCAGGATTATGAGACTGACAGTGCGTCTGAGGGAGAGGAGGGAGGGGAAGATTCAGGCAGTGAGTTTTCTCTCCACATGGAATCATCGGATGATGAAGGTACTCTCAGTGCAGATGAAGTGCCTGATTTAGAGGAGGATACTACTGTGCCGATGGTGCAAGAGGCATCTGGATTGCAGCCTGGGGCTGCTAGGCTTCCTACTGGAAGTGCTGGACTCTGGGTTGATCCAAACATGGTGCAGCCGGTGTTGCCTGCCTTTAGTGGTTATGCAGGGTGTAGAGTGGATTGTGAACATTATTTGCCTATACAGTATTTTCAGTTGTTTATGGATGATGTATTTTTGGGTGAGATTGTTGAGCAGACTAATTTGTATGCTGAACAGTTTTTGAGGGACAACAGTGCCAGACTTAGGCCCCATTCTAGAGCTACCCGGTGGAGTCCCACAAATCTGGAAGAGATGAAGAAGTTTTTGGGTTTGACTTTTTTGATGGGTTTGATAAGGAAGCCGTCCATGAGTTCATATTGGTCTACCAGTCCCTTGATGGCAACGGCCATATTTCCTGCAGTTATGACTCGTGATCGGTATTTACTTTTGCTTCGGATGCTGCATTTTGTTGATAATGGTTTGGCGTTGCCACGAGATCACCCTGAATGTGACCGTCTTTTTAAGATTCGGCCTGTTCTTGATCACTTTGTAGATCGATTTTCAGAGACATCAACATTGCCTATCAAAAAATGTTTTGGGCCCTTGCCTGTCGCGGGTACTTGGGCCTCCCACACAAGTGAGGCACCATTTTTATCGGGAGACCTGGGGGAATGCTGGGTGGTAGGAAATTTGTGTGAGGCCAGTGATGCCACACTTTCCCACACACAAATGTGTGAAAAAAGTGATTTTTTCAGCTAAAATTGAGGTTTGCAAGGGATTCTGGGTAAGGAAACGTTGGGGGATCCACGCAAGCCATACCTCCCTGGAAGCCCCCGGGTGTCTACTTTTCAGAAATGTGTGGGTTTGGTAGGTTTCCTAGATGGCCGCCGAGCACGGGGCCAAAAACCCAGGTGATCCCCTTGCAAAACCAGGTGGTTTTGAGATAGGCAATTTTGAGGTCGCCTCACTACGTTGTGGGCCCTTGCCTGTCGTGAGTACTTGGGCCTCCCACACAAGTGAGGCACCATTTTTATCGGGAGACCTGGGGGAACGCTGGGTGGTAGGAAATTTGTGTGAGGCCAGTGATGCCACACTTTCCCACACACAAATGTGTGAAAAAAGTGATTTATTCAGCTAAAATTGAGGTTTGCAAGGGATTCTGGGTAAGGAAACGTTGGGGGATCCACGCAAGCCATACCTCCCTGGAAGCCCCCGGGTGTCTACTTTTCAGAAATGTGTGGGTTTGGTAGGTTTCCCTAGATGGCCGCCGAGCACGGGGCCAAAACCCAGGTGACTCCCTTGCAAAACCAGGTGGTTTTGAGATAGGCAATTTTGAGGTCGCCTCACTACGTTGTGGGCCCTTGCCTGTCGCGGGTACTTGGGCCTCCCACACAAGTGAGGCACCATTTTTATCGGGAGACCTGGGGGAACGCTGGGTGGTAGGAAATTTGTGTGAGGCCAGTGATGCCACACTTTCCCACACACAAATGTGTGAAAAAAGTGATTTTTTCAGCTAAAATTGAGGTTTGCAAGGGATTCTGGGTAAGGAAACGTTGGGGGATCCACGCAAGCCATACCTCCCTGGAAGCCCCCGGGTGTCTACTTTTCAGAAATGTGTGGGTTTGGTAGGTTTCCCTAGATGGCCGCCGAGCACGGGGCCAAAACCCAGGTGACCCCCTTGCAAAACCAGGTGGTTTTGAGATAGGCAATTTTGAGGTCGCCTCACTACGTTGTGGGCCCTTGCCTGTCGCGAGTACTTGGGCCTCCCACACAAGTGAGGCACCATTTTTATCGGGAGACCTGGGGGAACGCTGGGTGGTAGGAAATTTGTGTGAGGCCAGTGATGCCACACTTTCCCACACACAAATGTGTGAAAAAAGTGATTTTTTCAGCTAAAATTGAGGTTTGCAAGGGATTCTGGGTAAGGAAACGTTGGGGGATCCACGCAAGCCATACCTCCCTGGAAGCCCCCGGGTGTCTACTTTTCAGAAATGTGTGGGTTTGGTAGGTTTCCTTAGATGGCCGCCGAGCACGGGGCCAAAACCCCAGGTGACCCCCCTTGCAAAACCAGGTGGTTTTGAGATAGGCAATTTTGAGGTCGCCTCACTACGTTGTGGGCCCTTGCCTGTCGCGAGTACTTGGGCCTCCCACACACGTGAGGCACCATTTTTATCGGGAGACCTGGGGGAACGCTGGGTGGTAGGAAATTTGTGTGAGGCCAGTGATGCCACACTTTCCCACACACAAATGTGTGAAAAAGTGATTTTTTCCAGCTAAAAGTGAGGTTTGCAGGGGATTCTGGGTAAGGAAACGTTGGGGGATCCACGCAAGCCATACCTCCCTGGAAGCCCCCGGGTGTCTACTTTTCAGAAATGTGTGTGTTTGGTAGGTTTCCCTAGGTGCCGGCAGAGCTAGGGTTCACAAACTACAGCTAGGCATTTTGCCAAAAAGGGTCATTTTTCACTGCGAAATTGAGGTGTGACCACGTTGCGTTTTGCGCCGTTTCCTGTCGCAGGCACTAAGCCGACCCACACAAGTGAGGTACCATTTTTCTCGTTAGACTTTGGGGAACGCGGGGTGGGTGGAAATTTGTGGATCCACGCAGATTCCAGAACTTTCCACCACAGAAATGTGGGGAAAATGTGTTTTTTTGGACAATGCTTTATGTTTGCAAGGGATTCTGGGTAACAGAACCTGGTGGGAGGCAGTCAAGTCACCCCATCCTGGATTCCCCTGGGTGTCTAGTTTTCAAAAATGTATAGGTTTGCTAGGTTTCCCTAGGTGCCGGCAGAGGTAGGGTTCAAAAACTACAGCTAGGCACTTTGCCAAAAAAGGGTCATTTTTCACTGCGAAATTGAGGTGTGACCACGTTGCGTTTTGCGCCGTTTCCTGTCGCAGGCACTAGGCCGACCCACACAAGTGAGGTACCATTTTTCTCGTAAGACTTTGGGGGACGCGGGGTGGGTGGAAATTTGTGGATCCACGCAGATTCCAGAACTTTCCACCACAGAAATGTGGGGAAAATGTGTTTTTTTGACAATTTTTTATGTTTGCAAGGGATTCTGGGTAACAGAACCTGGTGGGAGGCAGTCAAGTCACCCCATCCTGGATTCCCCTGGGTGTCTAGTTTTCGAAAATGTATAGGTTTGCTAGGTTTCCCTAGGTGCCGGCAGAGGTAGGGTTCAAAAACTACAGCTAGGCACTTTGCCAAAAAAGGGTCATTTTTCACTGCGAAATTGATGTGTGACCACGTTGCGTTTTGCGCCGTTTCCTGTCGCAGGCACTAGGCCGACCCACACAAGTGAGGTACCATTTTTCTCGTAAGACTTTGGGGGACACGGGGTGGGTGGAAATTTGTGGATCCACGCAGATTCCAGAACTTTCCACCACAGAAATGTGGGGAAAATGTGTTTTTTTTGACAATTCTTTTATGTTTGCAAGGGATTCTGGGTAACATAACCTGGTGGGAGGCAGTCAAGTCAACCCATCCTGGATTCCCCTGGGTGTCTAGTTTTCAAAAATGTATAGGTTTGCTAGGTTTCCCTAGGTGCCGGCAGAGGTAGGGTTCAAAAACTACAGCTAGGCACTTTGCAAAAAAAGGTCATTTTTCACTGCGAAATTGAGGTGTGACCGCGTATGCGTTTGCGCCGTTTTCTGTCGCAGGCACTAGGCCGACCCACACAAGTGAGGTACCATTTTTCTCGTAAGACTTTGGGGAACGCGGGGTGGGTGGAAATTTGTGGATCCACGCAGATTCCAGAACTTTCCACCACAGAAATGTGGGGAAAATGTGGTTTTTTTGACAATTTTTATGTTTGCAAGGGATTCTGGGTAACAGAACCTGGTGGGAGGCAGTCAAGTCACCCCATCCTGGATTCCCCTGGGTGTCTAGTTTTAAAAATGTATAGGTTTGCTAGGTTTCCCTAGGTGCCGGCAGAGGTAGGGTTCAAAAACTACAGCTAGGCACTTTGCCAAAAAAGGGTCATTTTTCATTGCGAAATTGAGGTGTGACCACGTTGCGTTTTGCGCCGTTTCCTGTCGCAGGCACTAGGCGGACCCACACAAGTGAGGTACCATTTTTCTCGTAAGACTTTGGGGGATGCGGGGTGGGTGGAAATTTGTGGATCCACGCAGATTCCAGAACTTTCCACCACAGAAATGTGGGGAAAATGTGTTTTTTTGACAATTTTTTATGTTTGCAAGGGATTCTGGGTAACAGAACCTGGTGGGAGGCAGTCAAGTCACCCCATCCTGGATTCCCCTGGGTGTCTAGTTTTCAAAAATGTATAGGTTTGCTAGGTTTCCCTAGGTGCCGGCAGAGGTAGGGTTCAAAAACTACAGCTAGGCACTTTGCAAAAAAAAGGTCATTTTTCACTGCGAAATTGAGGTGTGACCGCGTTGCGTTTTGCGCCGTTTCCTGTCGCAGGCACTAGGCCGACCCACACAAGTGAGGTACCATTTTTCTCGTAAGACTTTGGGGAACGCGGGGTGGGTGGAAATTTGTGGATCCACGCAGATTCCAGAACTTTCCACCACAAAAATGTGGGGAAAATGTGTTTTTTTGACAATTTATTATGTTTGCAAGGGATTCTGGGTAACAGCACCTGGTGGGAGGCAGTCAAGTCACCCCATCCTGGATTCCCCTGGGTGTCTAGTTTTCAAAAATGTATAGGTTTGCTAGGTTTCCCTAGGTGCCGGCAGAGGTAGGGTTCAAAAACTACAGCTAGGCACTTTGCCAAAAAGGGTCATTTTTCACTGCGAAATTGAGGTGTGACCACGTTGCGTTTTGCGCCGTTTCCTGTCACAGGCACTAGGCCGACCCACACAAGTGAGGTACCATTTTTCTCGTAAGACTTTGGGGGACGCGGGGTGGGTGGAAATTTGTGGATCCACGCAGATTCCAGAACTTTCCACCACAGAAATGTGGGGAAATGTGTTTTTGGGACAATTTTTTATGTTTGCAAGGGATTCTGGGTAACAGAACCTGGTGGGAGGCAATCAAGTCACCCCATCCTGGATTCCCCTGGGTGTCTAGTTTTCAAAAATGTATAGGCTTGCTAGGTTTCCCTAGGTGCCGGCAGAGGTAGGGTTCAAAAACTACAGCTAGGCACTTTGCCCAAAAAGGGTCATTTTTCACTGCAAAATTGAGGTGGGACCGCGTTGCGTTTTGCGCCGTTTCCTGTCGCAGGCACTAGGCCGACCCACACAAGTGAGGTACCATTTTTCTCGTAAGACTTTCGGGAACGCGGGGTGGGTGGAAATTTGTGGATCCATGCAGATTCCAGAACTTTCCACCACAGAAATGTGGGGAAAATGTGTTTTTTTGACAATTTTTATGTTTGCAAGGGATTCTGGGTAACAGAACCTGGTGGGAGGCAGTCAAGTCACCCCATCCTGGATTCCCCTGGGTATCTAGTTTTCAAAAATGTATAGGCTTGCTAGGTTTCCCTAGTTGCCGGCAGAGGTAGGGTTCAAAAACTACAGCTAGGCACTTTGCCAAAAAAGGGTCATTTTTCACTGCGAAATTGAGGTGGGACCGCGTTGCGTTTTGCGCCATTTCCTGTCACAGGCACTAGGCCGACCCACACAAGTGAGGTACCATTTTTCTCGTAAGACTTTGGGGAACGCGGGGTGGGTGGAAATTTGTGGATCCACGCAGATTCCAGAACTTTCCACCACAGAAATGTGGGGAAAATGTGTTTTTTTGACAATTTTTTATGTTTGCAAGGGATTCTGGGTAACAGAACCTGGTGGGAGGCAGTCAAGTCACCCCATCCTGGATTCCCCTGGGTGTCTAGTTTTCAAAAATGTATAGGTTTGCTAGGTTTCCCTAGGTGCCGGCAGAGGTAGGGTTCAAAAACTACAGCTAGGCACTTTGCCAAAAAAGGGTCATTTTTCACTGCGAAATTGAGGTGGGACCGCGTTGCGTTTGCGCCGTTTCCTGTCGCAGGCACTAGGCCGACCCACACAAGTGAGGTACCATTTTTCTCGTAAGACTTTGGGGAACGCGGAGTGGGTGGAAATTTGTGGATCCACGCAGATTCCAGAACTTTCCACCACAGAAATGTGGGGAAAATGTGGGTTTTTTGACAATTTTTATGTTTGCAAGGGATTCTGGGTAACAGAACCTGGTGGGAGGCAGTCAAGTCACCCCATCCTGGATTCCGCTGGGTGTCTAGTTTTCAAAAATGTATAGGTTTGCTAGGTTTCCCTAGGTGCCGGCAGAGCTAGGGTTCAAAAACTACAGCTAGGCACTTTGCCAAAAAGGGTCATTTTTCACTGCGAAATTGAGGTGTGACCACGTTGCGTTTTGCGCCATTTCCTGTCGCAGGCACTAGGCCGACCCACACAAGTGAGGTACCATTCTTCTAGTAAGACTTTGGGGAACGCGGGGTGGGTGGAAATTTGTGGATCCACGCAGATTCCAGAACTTTCCACCACAGAAATGTGGGGGAAATGTGTTTTTTTTGACAATTTTTTCTGTTTGCAAGGGATTCTGGGTAACAGAACTTGGTGGGAGGCAGTCAAGTCACCCCATCCTGGATTCCCCTGGGTGTCTAGTTTTCAAAAATGTATAGGTTTGCTAGGTTTCCCTAGGTGCCGGCAGAGCTAGGGTTCAAAAACTACACCTAGGCACTTTGCAAAAAAAGGGTAATTTTTCATTGTGAAAATGTGGTACGTCCACGTTGCATTTTGAGCCATTTCCTGTTGTGGGCACAAGGGCTACCCACACAAGTGAGGTACCATTTTTATCGGGAGACTTAGGGTAACACAGAATTGTAGAGCAACTGTTATTACCTATTGACTTTCGATGCATTTCTGCCTTCCAAATGAAAGACAATGTGTAAAAATAAGTCATTTTGAAAAATGACCTATAATTCTCATGCTAGTATGGGTACTCCCAATTTCGGAAATGTGCAAATATCTACTGTTTCTAAAATCTACATTTTGTTCCCATTTCAGAAATACATAGGTGTCTTTCATAACAATTTTTCCATGTATACATTTTCCCAAAATAATTGCTATATACCCGGTACTTAAAAAAAATCATTGCAAGATGTTGCTCAATTATTGGCTCTGGGTTTGTCGGGTTCTTGGTGAACCTACAAGTCCTATATATCCCCACAACCAGAAAGGTCCAGCGGATATAACGGTATATTGCCTTCAAATAGCTGTCATAATTAGAAGAAGTTACAGGTGAAAACGTTGACACAAATGGCTGTTTTTTTCAACTAATTTTCAATTTTTCCTTTATTTAACTGTTAGTTTCTATAAGGAAAACTTTAAGGATCTACACAAATGACCCCTTGCTGAATTCAGAATTTTGTCTACTTTTCATAAATGTATGGCTTTCCAGGATCCATTATTGGTTTCATACCCATTTCAACCATTAACTGGAAGGAGGTTGAAAGCACAAAAAATAGCAAAAATAGGCTATGTCCCAGAAAAATGCCAAAACTGTGTAAAAAAGTTGGTTTTCTGACAAAAGTCTGCTTGTCCCTGAAAGCTGGGAAGATGGTGATTTCATTCCCACAACCCCTTTTTGATGCCATTTGCAGGGAAAAATCAAGACGCTTTCATCTGTAGCCCTTTTTTTGCCTTTTTCCAAAAAAAACAAAATTTAGCTGTATTTTGACTAATTTCTGGGTCCCTCCAGGGGAACCCACAAACCCTGGGTACCTTTACAATCCCCATGATGTTAGAAAAAAAGGACGCAAATTTGGCATGGATACCTTATGTGGTCAAAAAGTTACAGGGGCCTAAGCGCGCACTACCCCAAATAGCCAAAAAAAAGGCTTAGCACAGGAGGGGAAAAGGCCTAGCAGCGAAGGGGTTAAAAAACCCAAAAGCACGTTGTGGTCCGTACCTGATGTTTGCCGTGATGGTGGCGATACAGGAGTGTGGATTCTTTCATATATATATATATATATATATATATATATATATATATATATATATATATATATATATATATATATATATATATTATCTACTGGCGGTCGCCAGTAGATAGTTATAGTTAGGACCTATTATCCATAGGAAATCCGCGACATTCTATTTGAAATAACGCTGGCGCCGGTTGACGAATCTTCGCGAAAGTCTCGGGGTGATACGTCAAGCAGGGGCCGAGAAAAAAGGGGGGTCCCAAAACGCGTTTTCCCCATTCATTTGTCCATAGGAACATTTAGTCGCAGCTACAGCCCGAACTGCTGAACGGAATTACACCAAATTTGGCAAAGAGGTAGCCCTTGGTTCAGTGTCGTGCCTTTTGCTTAAATGGTGTAAATCCGTTCAGTAGTTCCTGAGAAAATCAAAAGTAAAGTCACATATATATCTATGGCCGAGTAGGGTCCGCGTACCCTCCCGATCACGAGCTGTATGCTAATTGGCTGTCAAGTGGCTGTCAACACTCCAAATCAGGAAGTGTTGGCAGCCATTTTGTACCTCGGTAGAAACACCCTGACCCCTAGGTCTGCTCAGAAGGTCACACAAGGACCCCCAGGGCAGAAAAAAGCATTTTTAAAAAAAAAAAAAATCGGCGGGATGCGCTTAGGGTGCGCGAATCTCGCCGAGAAAAAAAAAAAAAAAGCACAAGAAACACGTCGCCAAACGCACAAAGGGGGCAGGGTAGAAACACCCTGACCCCCTAGGCCTGCTCAGGGGGTCCCACAAGGACCCCCTGGGCAGAAAAAAGCATTTAAAAAAAATAAAAAAAATCGGCAGGATGCGCTCAGGGTGCGCGGATCCTGCCAAAAAAAAAAAAAATCAAAGCGCGTCTCCCGCGCTTCTATGTTAATTTGCCCCAGGGTGGGCCAAGTCCCGGGGGCTTGGTGGGGGGGTTTAAATTTAATGTGGGGGGCCTCTAAGGCCCCCCAAGCCCCGGGGACCGCCACCCCCCGGGGCTTTCAAAAAATAATGGTGCGGGAGGGCCCGGGGACCGCCACCCCCCGGGGCTCCTTTTAACAAAAAATATTTTCACCTGTGTGGGGGGGCTCCAGCCCCCCCACACGCCACGGGGACCGCCACCTCCCCGGGGCTGTGAAATGGTTGGGAGGGGGGCCGCGCGGCCCATCCTGGAGCCCTTGATGGCCCTGGGGACCGCCACCCCCCAGTGTCCCGGGGTCCCTGGGGACCCCTCCTGCAGTGTCCCAGGGTGCCTACCCCCGGGACACTGTAGTTTGCTATGACAGGACGGGAGCCTCGCGGCTCCCGTCCTGTCATAGCAAACTTGGTTTGCATTTTGAAAGAGAGCAGGAAACCTGCTCTCTCTTTCAAAATGCAAACCCAATTGCTTTTCCACATGGGGAGCAGCATGTTAGCTGATCCCCATGTGGAAAAGCAATGCCGGCTCCCGTAGGACACGGGGAGCCGTCGTTTCTGTGGGGGGATTGGGGACCCCCACACAGTCCCCAACCAGAGGCCAGGCCCCGGGGGATGTGGTCCCCGGGGCCATAAGTGGCCAGGGAGGGGGGCCACGCAGCCCCCCTCCCCAAATTAAAAAATGTTTAAAAAAAAGAGCAAGGCCGGCCCCGGGGGATGGGGTCCCCGGGGCCTTAAATGGCCTGAGGAGCGGGGCCTCGCAGCCCCGCTCCAAATTAAAAAAATAAAAATCGAGGGCATGCCCCGGGGGATTGGGTCCCCAGGGCCAATACAGGCCCAGGGAAGGGGGGCCACGCAGCCCCCTTCCCGTTTTTTTTTTTAATTAAAAAAAAATATATATAATGCTCAGGCCCCAGGGGATGGGGTCCCCGGGGCCAAAAGTGGCCAAGGGAAGGGGGGCCACGCAGCCCCCCTCCCATTAAAATTTTTTAGAAAAAAACAAAAAACGACCGGCATCGTGCCAGAGGCCCCGCCCCTCCCTGCAGTACTCTGCAAACGCGCCCCTTGGCGCGTTTTAAGAAGGGGAAGTAATTCCCCTTGAATACTGGGGGTCCCTGGGGGCCAACTAGCCCACCAGGAACCTCCAGTATGCGCCAGGGCTGCGTTGCAGAGAGGTGTACAGAGGCCACGCTACTTTTTACACCTCTCTGCAATGCATCTCTGTGGCGCTTTTTAGAAGTACATGGTGGGCTAGTTGGACTCCAGGGACCCTCATCACTGACATCATCCAGTGACTGTGTGTTTCTGTAAAGTTTAAATATGTTTAATATATATAGGGAAAGGCGTATTGAAGAATGAGTGGGTGTATAAGCGTCTGAATGGATGATTTAGTAGGTGCGTGACTGAGTCTATAAGTGAGTGATTAAACGTATCTTACTGGATGCATGGGTGAGTGACTAAACTGTGTGCATGTCTGTATCCGTCTGTCTGTTGTTGTGTAAGCAGCTGCATGGGTTTCTGACTAGCTAAATGAGTGTCTATATGGGTTATGGATTGGTTCTCTGAGTATCTGTATGGGTGCCTCAGTGTTTGTGTGGGTGGGGTGTGTGTGACTCTGTGCATAGATGTGTGAGTGGGTGATTCACTGGGTGCATGGTTTCAAGAGTGCGTCTGTGATGTACTGTATGGGTGGGTGAGTGTGTGTATGGGTGTGTTAGTGATTGAATGTATATCTCAGTGGTACATGTGTGAGTAACTACATATGTGAAAGGCAGTATATATGTGTGTTGGAGTATATAAATGGCTATAAGTGAGAGTGTGTGATTGTGAGAGTGGCTATATGGATGAGTGTGTGCTTGCATCAGTGATTGCATAGAAGCGTAAGAATGTGCTAGTATTTTTATGAGTAAGTGAGCTGGTGTGTATAACTGTATAGGTGAGTAAATTGGAGTGTGATTAATTATTTGCATGACTGACTAGGTGTGTGAGTACCTCTATGGATGAGTTGCGTTGTGTGAGTGTTTATATAGGTGTATGAGTGCATATGATAGTCCTGTACTGAGTGACTGTAAGTATGAGTGACTGTACGGGTGAGTGAGTAGATGTGTGTGTGTAGACCTAAGAATCAGTGAGTGGGTATGTACTTATTGGTATTGGAGTGTGTATGGTTTTGAGAATGGCAGTCTGTAATTTAGAGTGGGTGTATCAAAAGTTATATTAGGGTGTGAGAAGATGCATTAAATTCTCACATGGATGATGTCATCAGTGATGTCATTTGAGATGTCATCAGTGATGTCATCAGTGATGTCACTGACCATGTCATGAGTGATGTAATATGTGACGTCATCAGCAGTGCATTGCGGGGCGCGAGTTATAGTTAGCTGAACTAACTATAACGGGGAATTTCACGGGTTTTGTACGAGTGCAATGTCCAACTAACTAAAACTTTCCCTAAAACCTATGTTTTTTTCAGTGAATATATATATATATATATATATTCACTGAAAAAACCGTAGGTTTCAGGCATGTTATAGTTACAAATTAGCATTTTAAAAACCTTTGAAATTCACTGAAAAAACCATAGGTTTCAGACACGTTATAGTTAGAAATTAGCATTTAAAAAACCTTTGAAATTCACTGAAAAAACCATAGGTTTTAGGGACAGTTATAGTTAGTTGGACATTGCACTCGTACAAAACCCGTGAAATTCCCCCGTTATAGTTAGTTCAGCTAACTATAACTCGCGCCCCGCAATGCACTGCTGATGACGTCACATATTACATCACTCATGACATGGTCAGTGACATCACTGATGACATCACTGATGACATCTCAAATGACATCACTGATGACATCATCCAGTGACTGTGTGTTTCTGTAAAGTTTAAATATGTTTAATATATATAGGGAAAGGCGTATTGAAGAATGAGTGGGTGTATAAGTGTCTGAATGGATGATTTAGTACGTGCGTGACTGACTCTACAAGTGAGTGATTAAACGTATCTTACTGAATGCATGGGTTAGTGACTAAACTGTGTGAATGTCTGTATCCGTCTGTTGGTGTGTAAGTGGATGCATGGATTTGTGAATAGCTACATGAGTGTCTATATGAGTTATTGATTGGTTGTCTGAGTATCTGTATGGGTGCCTGAGTGTTTGTGTGGGTGGGGTGTGTGTGACTCTGTGCATAGATGTGTGAGTGGGTGATTCACTGGGTGCATGGTTTCAAGAGTGCATCTGTGATGGACTGTTTGGGTGGGTGAGTGTGTGTATGGGTGTGTTAGTGAGTGAATGTATATCTCAGTGGTACATGTGTGAGTAACTTCATATGTCAAAGGCAGTATATATGTGTGTTGGAGTATATAAATGGCTATAAGTGAGAGTGTGTGATTGTGAGAGTGGCTGTATGGATGAGTGTGTGCTTGTATTAGTGATTGTATAAGAGCGTAAGAATGTGCTAGTATTTGTATGAGTAAGTGAGCTGGTGTGTGTATAACTGTATAGGTGAGTAAATGGCAGTGTGATTAATTATTTGCACGACTGACTAGGTGTGTGAGTACCTCTATGGATGAGTGGCGGTGTGTGAGTGTCTATGTAGGTGTATGAGTGCATATGATAGTCCTGTACTGAGTGACCGTAAGTATGAGTGACTGTACAGGTGAGTGAGTGGATGTGTGTGTAGACCTAAGAATCAATGAGTGTGTATGTAGTTATTGGTGTTGGAGTGTCTATGGTTTTGAGAATGGCAGTCTGTAATTTACAGTGGGTGTATCAAAAGTTATATTAGGGTGTGAGAAGATGCATCAAATTATCACATGCATGATGTCATCAGTGATGTCATCAGTGATGTCATTTGAGATGTAATGAGTGATGTCATCAGTGATGTCACTGACCATGTCATGAGTGATATAATATGTGACGTCATCAGCAGTGCATTGTGGGGGCGCGAGTTATAGTTAGCTGAACTAACTATAACGGGGTAATTTCACGGGTTTTGTACGAGTGAAATGTCCAACTAACTATAACTGTCCCTAAAACCTATGGTTTTTTCAGTGAATTTCAAAGGTTTTTTAAATGCTAATTTCTAACTATAACGTGTCTGAAACCTATGGTTTTTTCAGTGAATTTCAAAGGTTTTTTAAATGCTAATTTCTAACTATAACGTGCCTGAAACCTAGGGTTTTTAAGTGAATTTCAAAGGTTTTTTAAATGCTAGTTTTAACTATGCCTACAGAGGTAGGACATGTGAAGAAAGAAGAAAAACGCACAGAAAGAAGCAAAAGAAATGGAAAAAGAAGCAACAGAAGTCCACAAAGACGAAGAAAAGTGCAGGAAGAAGCAAAAGATGTGCAGAAAGAACCAACAGAGGAGCAGAAAGAGGCCTTGTTCCAAAATCATCCTGTGCCCACAACTTTTTCCGAGGTGTACTGGTGGTAACTGACTCTGACTAACCAGAGCCAGTGCTATGCTAAAACACACTTAGAATACAGTTAAAACACCTACATACACAAGGGAACACTATGCGTTGGGGTACCCCTGTGATTAGCATGACCTCCTCTGTAAGTCCCTAGTACATAATAGGGCAGGGGGATTGAAACTACCTCTTAAAACGAGCTACAGGGCGCGTTTGTGGTGAAGGGAGGGGGGCCTGAGGTGACATGTGTGCAAACGCGCCCGTGGCATGTTTTAAGTTGCGGGATTAAGTCCCCTTGAATCCTGAGTGTCCCTCGGGCCCAACTAGCCCCCCAGGTACCTACAGTTAGGACCACAGACCTGAGTTGCAGAGAGGCGTTCCGAGGCCACGCACCTTTTTTCACCTCTCTGCAACGCAACTCTGTTGTGCTTACTGAAGGTACCTGGTGGGCTAGTTGGACTCCAGGGACCCTCAGGATTGAAGGGGCTTAATCCCCAACTTAAAACACACCACGGGGCCTGTTTGCACACATGTCACCTCAAGCCCCGCCCCCTCCCTTCACCACTGTGCAAACGCACCCCGTTAAGTCCCCTTGAATCATGAGGGTCCCTGGGGTCCAACTAGCCCACCCTGTACCTCCAGTATGCGCCAGGGAGCTGCGTTGCAGAGAGGTGTTCAGAGGCCACGCCCCTTTTTACACCTCTCTGCAATGCAGCTCTGTGGCGCTTTCTGGACGTACCTGGTGGGCTAGTTGTCCCCCAGGGACCCTCAGGATTGAAGGGGATTTAATTCCTCATCTTAAAACTCACCACGGGGCCTGTTTGCACACATGTCACCTGAAGCCCCGCCCCCTCCCTCACCACTGTGCAAACGCGCCCCGTGACGCGTTTTAAGTTGGGGGATTAAGTCCCCTTGAATCCTGAGGGTCCCTGGAGTCCAACTAGCCCACCATGTACCTCCAAAAAGCGCCCCAGAGCTGCGTTGCAGAAATGTGTAAAAAGGGGCGTGGCCTCTGTACACCTCTCTGCAACACAGCCCCCTGGCGCATACTGGAGGTTCCTGGTGGGCTAGTTGGCCCCCAGGGACCCCCAGTATTCAAGGGGAATTACTTCCCCTTCTTACAAAGCGCCAGGGGGCGCATTTGCAGACTGCTGCAGGGAGGGGGCGGGGCCTCCGGCACGATGCCGGTCTTTTTTTTTTTTTTCTTTAATTTTTTTTGTATGGGAGGGGGGCTGCGTGGCCCCGCTTCCCTCAGCCACTTTTGGCCCAGGGGACCCCATCCCCCGGGGCATGCCCTCTTTTTTTAATATAAAAATATTTGGAGGGGGGCTGCGTGGCCCCCCTACTCAGGCCATTTAAGGCCCTGGGGACCCCATTCCCCGGGGCCGGCCTTTACCTTTTTCTTTTACATTTTGTTTATTTTTGGGGAGGGGGGCCGCGTGGCCCCCCTCCCGGGCCACTAATGGTCTCGGGGCCTGGCCACTCGTTGGGGACCGTGGGGGGGTCCCCAATCCCCGCACGGTCCTGCCGGCTCCCCGCGTCCTGCGGGAGCCGGCATGCTTTTCCATAGGGGAGCTGCTGACATGCAGCTCCCTTATGGAAAGCAATCTGCTTTGCTTCATTGAAGCGAGAGCAGGTTTCCTGCTCTCACTTCAATGAAGCAAAGCAAGTTTGCAATGACAGGACGGGAGCCGCGCGGCTCCGTCCTGCCATTGCAAACAGCAGTGTCCCGGGGGTAGGCACCCGGGACACTGCAGGAGCCAGCCCTGGGGGTGGCGGTCCCCAGGGCCACCACAGGCTCCAGGAGGGGGCTGCGCGGCCCCCTCCCAACATCAACTGAGCCCCGGGAGGTGGTGGTCCCCGGGCTAGGCCCCCTATAAAATATAAACCAACCCCCGCATGCCCCCGGGACTTGGCCCACCCGGGGGCAAAATAGCCTCGAAGCGCGGGAGACCGCACTTCGTTTTTTTTTTATCACGGCGGGATCCGCGCACCCTAAGCGCATCCCGCCGATTTAAAAAAAAAAAATGCTTTTTTCTGCCCAGTGGGTCCCCCTGAGCAGACCTAGGGGGTCAGGGTGTTTCTACCCTGCCCCCTTTTTGCGTTTTGCGACTTGTTTCTGTGCCTTGGTTCTACCGAGGCACAAAATGGCTGCCAACACTTCCTGATTTGGAGTGTTGACAGCCACTTGACAGCCAATTAGCATGCAGCTCGTGATCGGGAGGGTACGCGGACCCTACTCGGCCATAGATATATATGTGATTTTACTTTTGATTTTCTCAGGAACTACTGAACGGATTTACACCATTTAACCAAAAGGCACGGCTCTGAACCAAGGGCTACCTTTTTGCCAAATTTGGTGTAATTCCGTTCAGCAGTTCGAGCTGTAGCTGCGATGAAAGGTTCCTATGGAAAATTGCATGGGGAAAACACGTTTTGGGACCCCCTTTTTCTCGGCCCCACTTGACAAATCACCCCGAGACTTTCAGGATAAGAGCGGACCGGAGCGCCCCACGAGTTTTGAAAATTTTGCGAAGATTCGTCAACCGGCGCAAAAGTTATTTCAAATAGAATGTTGCGGATTTCCTATGGAAAATAGGTCCTAACTATAACTATCTACTGGCGACCGCCAGTAGATAATATATATATATATTTATATATATATACGTAATCTTTTTTTTACTGTAAAAGGCAGTACCAACAGGAACCTTTTGTTAGTGCTTTTGTAAAGTTTTCCTTTTTTTCTTCTTTTTTATAATAACAAAAATGGCCACTGGGACAGGAGGAATTAAAAAAACGTGTACTGAAAAATGTGCAAAACATATAAATGGGGACTTTTTTTGCATGTATGCTGTTTTGCAGCATTACGAAAAGCTGTAAGACACTGCTCACCAGCACTTATAACAACACTACAGTCCATGCAATATGTGGCCATTCTTGAAATCTCGGGATTCATATCTGTTGCAGTAGTGTGCACCTTTGAAGGGACTTTCTGGACAGGAATTGTTGCTGCTTCCACTGAAGTACATGGGCCTCCAGCTTCCCTCTGCTTCATCTCCAGTTGGAGATGTTTTTATGATAGGTTTTTATATGATATAACCTGGATGTTGCCCCACATGAATATTTCTTGTTCGACCTTCTAGAGAGGGTCTTGTCGCAGATTGTGCATTGCACAAGTTTGGCAGCAGTTTTCAATTCCCCTGATGGGATTTTGAAAAAATCCCATGTCACACTGGCTCTCTTTTATGGAGGTCCCTCTTCTTCCAAATCTTCAGTTTCTACCTTCTCCACATCCTGGTCCAGCTGTTGTTCCTGCTGACACCCATCTCCTTCCTTTGTTGCCATTTCTGATACAAAAAAAGGCTAAAAATGTTTCACACCAAGATAAATCCACCTGCTCAGGATGAGGTTCTATGAAAGAAGATTCAAGAAGAATTTTGCCAAAAGGTATATTATCCAATGATATTCCATGCTTTTCCTGTGATGTGATATTCGCAGTGACCGATATATTCCTGTTTACCGCAGTGATGCGGAAATTCAAAGTACAAGTTTAAAGTAGTTTTCTTTGAAAATGGCAAGAAAAGCAGAACTTTCAAGGCTATAAAAGTGAACAGCTATACTGAAACTTGTTCACAATACCTCTACATATATGTTTCAGATTTGTTGAAAAACATGTAGTCTCCATGATTACCAATGTCATCACGGCTTCCACTTTCTTATCATAAATGAAAATAGTGTTTGAAGACGATTATTCTGGAAACTCACTACAAAAATATGAGTTTGAAAAGGACGCTAACAAAGCTCTACTGATAAATATACTGTAGACTATGTCTATATATATGTTTTGCAATTCGTACAAACCAGGTGCTCTTCGTGACTACCGACTTCACCACAATGACATCAGTAGTCGCGAATATAATTTTGTTTATAAAGGTGGTTTTCTCCTAAAGTGATCACAGAAAGAAAAGTTACAACAATATTTTACTAAATATTTAAACTTAAACTTTATTTTAAAAATGTCTTTAAATATATTTTTCAGTATGTGAAATACATTTGCTGATCACAGTTTCTCCACAGTAAATGTGACAATGTTGTGTCGACTCTCAAAATTGTTAAAAATAAAACCAGTTATTAATGTACTTTCTGATAAACACATACAAAATCAAGAAATGAGTGGTATATAATATAAATATATTACACAATATCTAATTATAGAAAAAAATACGAAAATCTTCGAGGTTCACAATTAAGAAATAGAATTTTTAAAAAAGTTAGAAACTGAAAAAAACAAAGGTTACAGGTACATTATAGTTAAGAATTAGCATTTAAAAAACCTTATAAATTCACTAAAAAAAACAAAGGTTACACGGATGTTATAGTTAGGCTGACATTTCACTCATACAAAACCAGAGAAATTCAGCAGTTATAGTTAACTAAGCTAACTATAACTTGCACCCTCGCAATGCACCTCTAATGAGCTCACATATTACATCACTCATGACACGGTCAGTGACATCACAGATGACATCACTGATGACATCTCAAATGACTTCACTGATGAAATCATCCACAGAATCTTTGATGCACCCACTCATACCCCCATATAAACTTTCATACACCCACTCTAACTTCCACACTACCACTCTCTAAACCATTCACGCACCCGTACCAGTATTTACATCCCCACTCACTGATTCATTGGTCTACACACACATCCACTCAGTCACCCATACAGCCACTCATACATGTGCCCGTCTCAACTGGGTCCCTTGCTGCTGACCTCAATCCGGGGCTTGAGGCGTTGGGCCGGTTCCGGCTCGACTTGGCCCGCTGCAACCTCGCCCCTGCGGCTGCATACCTGACTTGACCCGATGCAGCCTCACCCCACCTCCGCGATTTCCTGCCTGCCGGTGGGGCGGCCCGGAGCACTGCTGCGCCGACTGCATTGCGAGTAGATCCTAAAGCTTGGCTTCCCACACTCGACCAAACGCAACGCATCCGCCCATGAGTTTTCCTCCTGTGCAGTTAAAAATAGCGCAAACTCACCGAAGGTATTGGAGCACTTTTTGCCTGATTCCAGGGGCAAATCACAAGGCCACGTTCATTTTTGGGAGGCACGGGGAGATTCAGTGCTTTGCCTGGAAACACTGGGTGCTGAGCCCACACGAGGCCTCAACTTGGCCCCCTAACTCTAACATCGGCAGGTCTGGCCGTGAGGCTACGCCCTCTCCCCTCAAACTAACATCACCAGACGTTATGCTGGCCTCGAAGTTTTAATTTATAGTGCATATGACCCAAAGGTATCAGCGAGCTTGCTTGGGCACCAGCTGTTGGCACACTGACTCATTCATCTTTAGCAAGCATGGAGCGATTTGTGATGTGACCAAATGATGTGCCTAGACACCGGATGTTGTGCGTCCCTTCCGAGACCCGGCAGCCCGAAGCCAGGCTGCGCCGGCTGCGTCTTCTCTGATGGTTGGCTATTGATGTAAAGTAAATTTAAAATACCTCACTTTGGCCCACCTCGAGTGGGGCCTTGGACTTGTCCTCAGTGCTTTGGCAGATGCTGCTCCTTCATGGCAATCATTATCGGGATCCAAATGGAGCTATCCTTGTGTTTGGCTACCCTCCTGATGCGGAGACTTGCCTCCATGTCAGAGCAGTGATCCACTGAGATTTTCCCTCTATTACCACCAACGGAGCCATCTGGAGTGAGGCCGTCCTCCCCAGCCCACCCTACCCACACGCATACTGTCTGGCCACATGATCTTATGCTCGCTCACTTTACTCTCTACTCTGCGGACCTCCTACTTTTGCCCTGGAGCAGTATCCCTCACTAGCAGAGCCCTACTCTAGCCTGGTCTGTACCCCGGAGCAGGGATCCTCACTGATTAGCCACACCCACAACCTCCTTAGCTCTCCCCGGGCCCTAAAGTTTTCCCCCTCTCCTGCTAGTATGGCAGGGCCTTGCCTGAACTCCACAGGGGAGAACTCCTACACCGTTGTTTATCCTCCTAATCTCTCCAAAACCGCTGCCAAAACCTTCAAACACTCCATTCTGAAAAGGCACCCTGAGACCCTGATCTCTGACCTACGTTATAGCGCTGATAAGGGCACAATCATTAATGACCTCATCTTCTACTCCAGAAAAACATCTCTATGGCCCGACACCCTCTCGAACCTCCTTAACATACACGAAACCAGGAACATTCCGTATGGCACTAAGCTCACGATCGCGCCCTCCTCAAACCTTACCATTACCTTATACAAAAACGGCATCGTCCTGATCCAAGCTCCAACTAAAGACCTTTTCACCCTCCTCAAAAAACATGTGCACAACCCCCATCCTTCCACGCTCCCCTACACCAACTTTCACCACCCGACCCCCTCCCTCGCTCCGTCCAACGCTGCCCAAAGGGTAAGGATAAAAGCCCCCCACTGAGTCCCACCAAAGGCCCAACCACTACCCCTCGCCCCCTCCACCACCACCAAGGGTGCAGACCAGACCAACCCAACCCTTACCGGTCCCCGCCCTAAACGGCTCTCCAGGCAATGTCACCCATACCTCAGCTAGGAATCAGCCATCCACCCCCACACAACCTCCACCTTCCTTCATGGAGATCCTGCCGCCGCCCTCCTCCACCAACCAGTGCCCATCCCCCACCTCCGTAATGACTCATTTGCCAGACACCTGCAGGGTAGCTAACACCCGCACCAACTATCCCTCGACCAATACGCCAAGCGTGCCTAGCCTCTCACAAACCACGCTTCCAAGGGTTTATGACACAGGCCGACCTAGCCCCACTCCCATGCTACCAGCGCATACCAACAGAACCGTCCCTAATCCACTGACCTCCTTCCCGCAAGCTCTCCCCTCACGTATAGATATTGAAACTCTGCACCACAGAGCAGCCAAACTAACTCAGAGTATCCATAACTCCATTCTGGAACTAAAGGGCATCCTTCACCTCACCGAACTCTCCTTCTCAAACCTCAAGCTCCCGCAGAACTTTACTTCCCCCTCACCGAGCCCCTCCATCACCCATTACCACTATCCCTGAGACACCTTCGCCCGCGCAAGCAGCCCTGCCACATCTCGGAGGAGGACATTCTAGCCCTCCTCCTCACCTACAAATCAGCCCCCGAAACCCCAAGTCCTCTTGACTTGAGTGACGAACACGCTATCCATACGGTTGCAATCAACTCCAACAGACCAGCTACTCTCCGCAACAGAGGAGTTATTAATAACAACCTAGCGCAATTTCCCATTTCCGCCCCTACTCACGTCACACACCCCAACCCCCCTCTGTCCGGCCTCTTAATCAACTGCTGCTCCGCAGTAAAGCATGCCGCCGATGTCGCCGATCTCATCCTGAGCCAAAAATCTGACATAGCAATCCTGACCGAATCTGGGCTCAATGAATCCTCATCTCCCTGCCTAGACCTCCTGGTCCCTCCTAACTATGATATCGCAAGGCTGGACAGGCACTCAAAAGAAAAAGGGGGAGGCATTGCCTGCATCTACCGCTCTAACCTCCTCGTATCCGAACTTCTGGCAGATCCCACAGACTCTTGCAAATACCTTGCACTCTCCATATGCAGCAACGCCACTCAACTGTGCAGACTGCACATCTTTTATCACCCCCCAGGCATGAAGGACACCTTCCCTGACCACCTCATGGAAATCATCACAGCCAAGGTTTCCCCCAATTCCAAAGACTTTTTCCTGGGTGACTTCAATCTGCACTGGAATGACCTCAAGGACCCTCAGGTCAATGCCATCAAAGACTTCCTGGCCGACCTAGCCCTTACCCAAGCCTGCACACTCCCAACACACTCGAAAGGCGCCACTCTTGACTGGATCATCACTAAAGAATCAGCAGTCAAGCTTATCTCGATAGACCAATGTGACTAGTCTGATCACCACGCTATTACCTTCCACTTACCTGGCACCCACAAGACAAGGGCACCGCAACCTGCGAATCCCAAACATTGGGTTAGAGACACTAAGAACCTTGATCTCGGGAAACTCAATCAATCAATCAATCATGTCACTTATAAAGCGCACTACATACCCGCGAGGGTCTCAAGGCGCTGGGGGAAGAGGTGGGTGGTGCTGCTACTGATCGAAGAGCCAGGTCTTGAGGAGTCTTCTGAAGGCCAGTAGGTCTTGGGTCTGTCGGAGGTTGGTGGGGAGGGTGTTCCAGGTCTTGGCGGTGAGGTGGGAGAAGGATCTGCCGCCGGCGGTCGTTTTCCGGATGCGGGGGACTGTGGCGAGGGCGAGGCTGGTCGAGCGGAGCTGGCGGGTGGGGGGAAACTGGCTGCACGCTGCGAGATTGACTCCCCCCCTTCATATCACAACGGTCAACAACCTCATAAATCACTATACCACTACTATGTCTAACATTCTGGATGATCTTGTTCCACTAAAGCTAAAAAGAACCCAAATCAAAGACAGAAACCGCTGGTTCAACGAATCCCTCAACAATGAAAGGAGAACCCTCCGGCAGACAGAAAGAAACTGGAGACAGCACCCCTCAGCCTCCCATTTAAAACTTCTCCGCCAGACCAGAAATGCCTATAATAGGAACATCCTCAATTCAAAAAAAGAATTCTTCAGATCAGAACTGGGGAACGCCAAGAACACACCTTGCAAGCTCTTCGAAATGGTCAAACACCAATCTAACAAATTGGCAAAAACCTCCAAGGAAACCCCCAAATCTCTAATAACATGCGAGGAATTTTCCTCTTTCTTCTCTGACAAAATTACTGCCCTAGGAAACGAACTCAGATCCGCTTCCTACTGCCAACCCCCTCCGAAACTGCCTCATCTCTCCGCGTTGCCCCCCCAGATTTCACCCAAAAACCTAGCGCACTGGTCCAACTTCAAAGTTTATGACAACCATTCTGGCTCGAAAATTCTATCCTCCCTAAACCCAAACAACCACTTCAACGACCCACTCCCCTCAAACTGCTTAGCCGCTGCCCCTCAATCTATCATTCCTAGTTGGACAGCAATAATCAACGCCTCCCTTCTTCAGGGGTCGATACCCGACTTTCTAAAAGCAGGTCAAGTCACCCCCATCTTAAAAAATGTATGTTGAACCCTGCTTCCCCTGACAACTTTAGACCTATATCCAATATCCCACTCCTAGCCAAAGTTCTGGAGAAATGTGTGCAACAGCAGTTAAGCCAACACATCACCAACTTCCACCTGCTAGACGACTTCCAATTCGGTTTCAGGCCTGGGCACAGCACTGAAACCACCATTCTCCACATCGTGGATGATGCCCTCCAAGCCCTTGACCAAGGCAAAACCTGTCTCCTTATCCTCTTAGATCTATCCTCAGCTTTCGTTACGGTCAACCACGAAATACTCCTCGAACGCCTTATACTCAGGATGGGACTGGACGGCCCCGTTCTCGTTGGTTTAGATCTTTCCTCCAGAACCGTTCTCAGAGATTCCTAATCAACGGTAACTTGTCCGCTCCCTCTCCAATCACAGTCAGAGTCCCCTAAGGATCAACCCTGTCCCCTACCCTCTTCAATCTTTACCTCGAACCGCTAGCAGAAGTTCTACGCACCGCCAATATCTCCTACCACATGTATGCCGACGACACCCAGATCTACATCAAAATCTCTTCTCCTGAGGAGATTCTTTCCATGAACGAGGCCTTGAAGCTAACGGTCCAATGGCTCGCCTCTAACCAGCTCAAGCTGAATGCAAAAAAAACTGAATTTCTTCTAATCTCCCCACCCAAAACCAACCCTAACATTCAGGAATGGACTAAAGTGATCACAGCGTTAAACTGCCCACCGACCATAGTGGACTCAGCCAAATCCCTTGGAATAACCCTAGACTGCAGCCTGAATATGCGTGACCACATCAACTTGATGGCCAAAACCGCCAGATTTCACCTGAGCTATCTAAGAAAACTGAAACCTTTCCTCAACACTCCCGACCTAAAAATGGCAGTCCAGGCACTAGTCATCTCCAGAGCTCAAATACAGATACTCTACCCTCTTGGGCCTACCCAAGATCTCCCTGGCCCCCTTAAAAGCCTGCCTCAATGCCGCCGCTAGACTCCTAACAGGCTCAAAGAAATTCTACCACATCTCCCCACACCTGAAAGCTCTGAACTGGCTCCCTCTGGAGGCCAGAATCCAACTTTAACTGGCTTGCATCACTCACAAGGCTCTTTACACCAAATCCCCTGCCTTTCTCGCCACAAAACTCGTGATATCCGGAGGAGCCAGGAACTCCCGGTCCGCCAGAGACCTCTTGCTCCAGCCTCCGCGCTTGCGAAAGGAAAAAACTTACAATCAGGCTTTCTCTGGGGCCGCACCAAGAATATGGAACTCACTCCCGCCTGCTATTTGAAGAATTCCGTCTCTAGCATGCTTTAAAAAGGAGGCCAAAACCTTCCTGATGGGCAAATTCCTCACCTAATTCCTGCATTGCACTCCCCTCAGTGACTTTGTTTTATATCCTATGACTACCTCACCTTGGATTTATCGGATGCTACCCACCCGGCACCGCCAGGCATCCCACCCTTGAGCCCTTGGACTTCTCGCTCTTGTAAAATGTATATACCTGTCTTTATTCCCAAATACTTCCTGCCCCCTCCTATGTCTTTTGTGTGCAACCTATTAATCATGTAAAGCGCTCTGATACCCTAACGGGTCAAGTTCGCTCTCTATAAAGCACAAAAATAAAATAAAATAATAAAATACACCAAATCACTCACTAATACAGCCACTGATATATCTACTCATACAGCCAAACACAGCCACTCACACATTCAGTCACTCATAGAGCTACTCGCACATCTACTCCCCCACCTATAGAGTCAATCAGACAGCCAATTACTCACCTATACAGTTATACACATACCCACTCACTTATTCATACAGATATTAACACATACTCACTCATCCATACAGCCCTCACACACACACTCACTAAACCATACAGCTACTATCACAATCCCTCACTTTCACATACAGTCACTGATATACTCCAAACTTACCTATACTGGCTTTCACATATCCACTTACTCACCGATATACCACTGACATATCCATTCACTCACTGACACAGCCATAGACACATTCAGTCACTTATAAAGCCCTTCTCTTATACACTCACTAAACCATACACCCACTGACTCACCCACTCACCCATTCATGCATGCAGTCACACACCCTCTAACCCATCCACACAGACACTCATACACACATACAGGTACTCAGACAACCAATCAATCACCCATACACCCACACATTCACCCACTCACCAACCCATACAGCCAGTTTGACACCAACTGACAGACAAATACAGCCACTTTGACACCAACTGACAGACAGCTACAGACACTCAGACAACCTAGTCAGTGACCCAAACATTCACTAAGACACCTAATCACTCACTTATACAGTCTGTCATGCACCTACTGATTCATCAATACAGGCTCTCATACACCCACTGAGTCATCAATACACCTTGGTATATATATATTTAGCATTTATAAACATTTTAAAAACACAGTCACTGGATGATGTAATCAGTGATGCCATTTGAGATGTCATCAGTGATGTCATCAGTGATGCCACTGACCATGTCATGAGTGATGTAATTTGTGATGTCATAAGCAGTGCATCGTGCGGGCACGAGTTATAGTTAGCTCAGCTAACTATAACTGCTGAATTTATCTGTTTTGTACGAGTGAAATGTCAGCCTAACTATAACGACCTTTGTTTTTTCAGTGAATTTCTAAGGTTTTTTAAAATTCTATTTGCTAACTATAATGTCTCTATAACCTTTGTTTTTTTTCAGTGAATTCCTTTGTTTTTTAACTAGTAATCACATTGGTAGAGTGGTGAAGAAAAGGGGCATGGTCTCCAAAGACTCATTAGCAATCCCGCTGTGTGGGACTTATTGGAGGTAAGAGGAGGGATAGTTGGCCCTCAAGGACATCCTTGGGGCCAACTACCACTTCTGTTACCTCCAGTAACTCTGACACAGCAGGGTTGCTGAGATATTGTCAGAGGCCAAACCCCTTTTCTCCACCACTATGCAAATGCTCCTCCTGAAGCACTACTGGTTGGGTGAGTGTATGGGCAGTGCGAGGTTGATTGGATGAGTGTATAGGTAGTGCTTGGTTTATTGAATAAGTGCATTCATAGTACTTGTGTGATTGAATGAGTGCATGGGTAGTGCCTGGGTGATTGCATACATGGAAGGGTAGTACTTGGTTTATTGGATGACTGTATGGGTAGTGCCTGGGTGATTGGATCACTGTATTGGTACTGCCTAGACGATGAAATGAGTGTATGGGTAGTGCCAGGGTGATTGTATGAGTGCATGGATAGTGTTTGGGTGGTTGAAAGAGTGTTGGTAATGTAATTTGTTTGTATATGTTTTTTTTATATCAAAGTGGAGTCATGTACCAAACGTGGTCCTCCGCATTAAGTGCACAGAACCTGTTACATGTTTACAAGTGAATATTAGAGTAAAATTTGTTTTTTAAGTACATTTTAAGGGTAGTGGTTTACAACTAGAGTAGTGAAATAAATATGTAGTTATGGTAAAGGTAATTTAAAAATGGATTTTAAGTATTTTATGGGGCCGCAATGTTGTTGGGCACCCTATTGGCACATATTACTCAGGTCGGGGCAGGGGTTTCGGACCTAGCGTGATTTCTTAAAGTATTAATTATGATTGTGCAAAATTTAAATTTGTGTGTTACTTTAACAGGTTTGTTTAAAATATGTGCAACCTCTGCATTTCATTGCAGAATGTAACTGCTTTGTTACGGTCCGGACGCGACTCTGGCGTATTTTTTTGTGGTACTAAAACATAAAATATGGAGACTGGTATGGTTAAGTTTAAAGTTAGAGTTTTACTAAGATACTAAAGAAAGTTATATATTAATAAATAGGAAATATTAAAAAGGTAATTTTATAATATTTTAAGGGGTTGCCATACATCCACGTACAGCAGGAGCATGTATTTCCTGGTTCGTGCATGGGACGCGACTCTAGATATTTGTTTACATTATTAATATACACACTTAAATATTTATTTTGTTTAGTTTGAATGAAGAAGTATAGTTATAGGTGAATAAAATACTATGATATAAAACCAAATTTAGTTTAAATGTGAAACAAAAATATTTTGCTGAATCGCCTTTGATACGTGACACAACCGCATAGGAGTCTCGCACCCCATGTGACTCAAAAATAAAAGGCTTCGATTGGTTGAACATCTTTTCCATCATAAACCAAGACAGATCCCACTCTCTTTCTTATAAAACAAGTTATGGCTGGCAACAGTCAAATGAATTGGAGCCAAAGCTATTTGGAAGAGGTTTGGTGTATTTTTGTTTTTCTAAAAAGGAAGATGGCAACTTCTACAGAGTTTGAGGAGCTGGAGGAAGACAATTTGCTTCTGGAGGATGAAGAGCCACCTAAAAAAAAAAGAAAGTGTGGTTTGGGAATTTTTTACCAATTCTGAGGGGCAAAAGAAAATAAATGCCCAAAATGGCACTTGTCTGCTGTGTAAGAAAGTGCTGTCATGTGGATCAGAGAAAAAGAAAACATGCGGAAGCAGAGATTATCAGGATGAAGGAGCAAGAAGGTACACAAGGTTGTGGAGAAGCACAGCTTGGAACATGCCTGTAACGTTACCTGATTTTGCAAAGGCTGGATTGTTTTGTCCAAAGTGCCAGACTGTCTGAAGTATGGGAGAACAAGTTGTAGCTAAAATTTTGGAGACAATTAATAGTCATTGGTGTTGAATTTATTTGTCATTATAAAGCACACTTTGTTTTGTGCTTGTTTTTTAATTTATTTCTGAAGTAAAACAAAAAACACCCCATAAACTTCAAAATAGTTAGTATCTGATTAAATGGATTATTGGATGCATGGGTAAGCAATTTGTGCAATAGTGCATGTATGTATAATTGAATAGATACATCACTGTTTTTATCAGTATGTATCAGTGAATAATTGAAGGAATGCATTTATAGATAAGAAATTGGGTGTATGAGTATGTTTATGGATAAGTGCATGTGTGGATTTCTGAATGGGTAGTGCCTGGGTGATAAGATGAGTGTATGGGTAGTGCCTGGGTGATTGGAGGAGTGCATGGGTAATTGGATGAGTGCATGAGTAGTGCATGGGTCAATGGATGAGTGCATGAGTAGTGCGTGTGTGAATGCATGAGTGCATTGATAGTGCCTGAATGAATTGATGAGTGCAATGGTAGTGCCTGAGTGAATGGATGAGTACAAGGGTAGTGCCTGGGTCATTGGATGAGTGCATGGGTAGTGCCTGAGTGAATGGATGAGTGCAGGGGTAGTACCTGAATAAATGGATAAGTGCAAGGGTAGTACGTGAGTGAATGGATGAATGATTGAACCAATCCATTTATAGGTAAGTGATTGGGTGTATGAGTATGTTTATAGATAAGTGTAAGTGTGGATTTCTGATGGGGTAGTGCCTGAGTGATAAGATGAGTGCAAGGGTAGTCCCTGAGTGATTGGAGGAGTGCATGGGTAGTGTGTGAGTAAATGGATGAGTACAGGGGTACTGCCTGGGTCATTAAATGAGTGCATGAGTAGTGCCTGGGTGATTGTATGAGTGCTTGGGTAGTGCGTGGGTGTTTGGATGAGTGTGTGGCTGGTGCCTGAATGAATGGATGAGTGCATGGGTAGTGCGTGAGTGAATGGATGAGTACAAGGGTAGTTCCTGGGTCATTGGATTAGTGTATGTGTAGTGCCTGAGCAAATGGATGAGTGCATGGGTAGTGCCTAGATGATTGAATGAGTGCATGGCCTGTGCCTCAGTGACTGCATGAGTGCAAGGGTAGTGCCTGGGTGATTGGATGAGTGCCTGAGTAATGCCTGGGTGATCTGATGAGTGCATGGGTAGTGCCTGGGTAATCAGACTAGTGCAAAGGTAGTGCCTGAGTGAATGAATGAGTGTATTAGTACTACCTGGGTGGATGGGTGAGTGCATATGTAGTTCCGGTGTGAATGGATGAGTACATAGTTAGTGTCTGGGTGATTGGATGAGTGTATGATTAGTACCTGGGTGATTGCATGAGTGCATGACTAGCTCCTAGCTAATTGGATGAGTGTGTGAGAAGTGTCTGGAAGGTTTGATAAATATTTTCTTAGTCATTTAATGAGTGCATGAGTACTGCCTGAGTCACTGCAACCGTGTGTAATTAGTGGCTGTTAGATTAGATGAGTGTTTGAGCAGTGCCAGTGTGGTTGGATGGGTGAGTGAGTACTGTCTCACTGATTGGCTAAGTGCATAAGTAGTGCTATGTAATTGCATGAGTGTATGAGTAGTGCCTGGGTGAATAGATGAGTGCATAAGTAGTGCCTGTGTGATTGGATGACTGGAAGAGAACTTGGATGAGTACATAGGTAGTGTTTCAGTGATTAGATCGGTGCCTGAGTAATATCTGTGTGATTGCATTAGTATTTTCAAGTTAAGATCATGAGCTGCTCCATATGTCTCAGAGTACATGCACAAGTACAGACATGGCTGAAATATGGAAGAGGTCAGATATTTAACCATTTCACTGCTCAGCCTTTTCCCCTGTGCTAAGCCTTTTTTTGGCTACTTGGGGTAGTTTGTGCTTAAGCCACTGTAACGTTTTGTCCACATAAGGTATCCACAACAAATTTGCGTCCTTTTCTTCCAACATCATGGGGATTTTTAAAGTTTGTGGATTCCCCTGGAGGGGACCAAGAAATTTGCCAAAATACAGCTAAATGTTGTTTTTTAGGGGAAAAATGGGGGAAACCTGCTGCAGATGAAAGCGTCTGTTTTTTGCCTGAAAATGGTATAAGCAAAGGGTTTGTGGTGCTAAAATCACCATCTTCCCATATTTCAGGGACAGGCAGACTTTTGTCAGACAACCCAAATTTTCTACACAGTTTTGGCATTTTACTGGGACATAGCCTATTTTTGCTACTTTTTGTGCTTTCAACCTCCTTCCAGTTAGTGGAAGAAATGGGTGTAAAAGCTATAACGGATCCCAGAAAGCTATATATTTCAGAGAAATAGATACAATTCTGAATTCAGAAAGGGGTCACTTGTGTAGATCCTTCAAGTTTTTTTTATAGAAACTAACAGTTGAAAATAAGAAATATTGAAAATGAGTTGAAGAAAACAGCCATGTGTCCCAACGTTTTCACCTGTAACTTCTTCTAAGTATGACAGATGTTTGAAAGTAATATACCATTACATCCGCTGGACCGTTCTGGTTGTGTGGATATATAGGACTTGTAGGTTCACCAAGAACCTGAGGAACCCAGAGCCAATAACTGAGCTGCATCTTACAATAGTTTTTCATTGTGTACCGGGTATGTAGCAAATCTTTTGGTAAAATATAAAGAGTGAAAAATAGGTATCAAGGACACCTATGTATTTCTGAAATGGGAACAAAATGTAGAGTTTAGAAACAGTAGCTATTTGCATATCTCCAAAATTGTGGGTACCCATACTAGCATGTGAATTATAGGCCATTTTTCAAAGTGACTTCTTTTTACACATTGTCTTACATTTGGAAGGCAGAAATGCATAGAAATTCAATATGTAATAACAGTTGTTTTACAATTCTGTATTCTCCTCGGGCTCCTGATAAAAATGGTACCTCACTTGTGTGGGTAGGCCTAGTGCCCGCAACAGGAAATGGCCCAAAACGCAATGTGGACACATCACATTTTTCCAGTGAAAACTGTCCCTTTTTTTGCAATGTGCCTAGCTGTAGATTTTATACCCTAGGAAACCTAGCAAATCTATACATGTTTTGAAAACTAGACACCCAGGGGAATCCAGGTAGGGTGACTTGTATGGCTCTCACCAGGTTATGTTACCCAGAATCCCTTGCAAACCTCAAACTTTGTCAACCAAAATATTTTCCGCACATTTCTGTGATGGAAAGTTCTGAAATCTGTCTGGATCCATCTAGGGAAACCTACCAAACCCAGACATTTCTTAAAGCTAGACACCCTGAGGAGTCCAGGGAGGTATGGCTTGTGTGGATCCCCCAACATTTTCCTACCCTGAATCCTGTGCGAACCTCAAAATTAGCTGAAAAAAATCACATTTTCCTACCATTTCTGTCTGGGATCATTGTGCTGGCACAAATGTCCTACCATACAGCATTCCCCGCATTCTCATGATAAACATGATACCTTAGTTGTGCAGTTGTTCAATACGTAATCGCCTAAAAACGTATTTAAAAAAAATATAGCGCTAAGTGTGCGCTGTGTTATCCCCTCAATACCTATGTTTTTGGCCCTTCCCAGTCGCAAGCCCTTGGCCTACCCACACAAGTGACGTATCAGTTTACCCAGGAGACTGAGGGGAATTCTGAGTGGTAGGACATTGGTTCTGGCACTCTCAGCATCTAGCTAAAGATCTCAATGAGTGTGTCAGTCCTTTTAGGGGTGAGATGACACATGTAAAGTAGCTTATAGTAACTTTAGTAGCTTGTAGGCACTAGACTACCTGTGTTTTAGAGTGCATGATCCATAAATGTATGTAGAATAAGCAGCATGGATCACTTTCTGGTTATCATAGAAGAGAGTGGGGTATGAATGTATATGTTCAAGTGCTTCCATGTAGCCTACTTAGAAAAGAGAAGTGTGGTTCTGAAAGGTGAAGTAGCTCTGTCAATATTTAACAAGGGTTATGATAGACTGTATAGTTTAGGATAACCCCCTACACCATACATATAAACTACATGTACAAATACAGACATGCCTTAACAGGAAACTGGTCAGATATTGAAATTTGCCAGAATACGTTTTCAGTTTCTAGCACAGATATCACTACCCCAAGATAAGGCTGACTAGGATCGACTAGTAACTTCTGTTTCAACATCTCTAGACACCGGGCCGTGTCTTCTTGCACTCTAAGCACGACTTAAACACCTATACTACTGCAACTACCATGTGATGGCCATCGTTTACGGTTAGTAACACTTTGTTATCCAGTCGAGCTTCTTCACTGTAAACTTTCCACTCTCATCCTCCCCCTCCTGTACCGTAATCATTTGAGGCTCCCGCACAGCTCTTCATTCGCCCATCTTGTAGGCCAGCTTGGAATGGTCAGTGACTCTGGGCTCTCCACGCGAGCCTCCACAACTAAAAGTAAATCCCTTCCACCAGGCGATTCTTCCTCTTTGTGATCCCACCGCCTCTCCTCTAAATCATGCCCTCTCACGCTCAGAGCACACTGGACTCCAGACTAGAGAAGCTAGGTATGAACAGCTACATAATTAACTATCCAACCAACTTGTCCAAAAACTCGGTTAAATCTCTCAAACATAGACTACTCAAAGCTAATCCAGAAACCCTTGTCTCTGACCCTTACTTTTGCATAAAAAAGGGGCAATTATTAGTGATCTGATATTTTATACAAAAAGAAGAGCCCAGTGGAGAACAGCGTTCCATTCGTCACTCAAGATCGCCTCAGCTAAGAAATTTCCACATGGCCTAAGGCTCGTGGCTGTGCCTTCACCCACATACAGAGCGAATGTCACCATATCCATTTACAACAATGGGACTATCCTCATACAAGCCTCTGATAGGAATCTGGGTATCTTTGATGACAACTTTTCCTCCCTCAAAAAATCTCTTGAGCAAAGTAACACTCTCAATCTCTCTAGTGATGCCAGCCCCCTAACCAGCCCTCAGGACTTCCAAGAACACTCTTTATTGAGCCACAGTCACCTGCTGACTTCCCCTCCTACATTGAACACCACCCATATGAACATAGCACCTAAACAACTAGGTCGCACGGACTCACCCTCCATTTCCCGCCCAGCCAGACTGGACTGCCTCCACTCCCTGCTGGCTGGATCTAATGATAGCCTTAGCCCTAATTACCTCTACAACACTTCCTTCACTCTGGGAGCTACTAATCACAAGCAAGTCATAGCAGAGGCTATACAATCCATTCCATCTAACCCACACAGAGCACCCAGACTCAATGCTAATGCCTTAAACACTGCTAACCTTATGCAAATCCCCATTACTCAGCCTTCTACCACTAACTTCAAATCACACCTGAAATGCATGTTGCTCAGCTGTAGATCAGCAGTGAAACATGCTACAGACCTTGCTGATCTCATCCTAGATCAGGAATTAGACCTCCTAATCCTCACTGAAACTTGGCTTAATGACTCCTCAGGTCCTATCCTTGACATCCTAATCCCTCCTAGCTACAACATTATTTGACGCGACCGAATTAAGAGAACGGGAGGGGAAATAGCCTGTATTTACCACAACAGTCTCTCAGCAAGTCAGTCCCCCTCTGCTACTCTCTCAACATGTGAATATATGTGCATAGACATCATCAGCAAACATAGACCCCTATGCAACCTACATAATTTTTACCATCCTCCTGGTGATAACCTCCCACTGATTGAACAAACTATGGAAACCATCTCGTCCAACCTGGGTCTACACAGCCCCCAGATCTTCCTTGGTGACTTCAATCTTCACTAGAATGACCCGAATGATCTAGCGGTGATCAGTCTCAAAAACGTCCTGGCTGACCTCATCCTGACGCAATTCTGTGACAGTCCAACACACAACTTAGGCGCGATCCTTGATCTAATCATCTCCAATCCCAACTCCATTCAGCTTGAATCTATTGACCCGTGTGACTGGTCAGATCATCACTATATCACCTTCTGAATCCTAGAAAGGTGGAACTCCAAAAGAGGGCAACCTTTAAAACAAAAACTCTGGAAAAGATCGCTCCATAACACAAACGTAAATGAGCTCATTTCCCACTGCAATCTGTCTCTCCCGCCGCCTGCTTCCATGTCCGACGTTCACGAACTCACTGAACACTACAACAACTCAATCTTGACTGCCCTGAATGCAATTGCTCCCCTTCAACTAAAAAATAAGTCCAACAAAGACTCCTAACCATGGTTCAATGACAGTCTAAACGCAGATAGACGCAACCTGAGACTAGCAGAACGCTCCTGGAGATCCTCTCAATCTATTGATCTCCTTAAGATTCTAAGACTAAGAAGGAGTAGTTACAACAAGCACATCAGATCAGCGAAAGTGACCTTCTTCAAATCCCAACTGGACAAAGCTAAAAATCGACCCAAAAGGCTGTTTGAACTGACTAAGTTACAAGCCAATAAATCGCCTACCGAATCACCACTCGTCTCCTGCCCTCAGCCTCACTGCAATGACTTTGCAGACTTCTTCCTTGAAAAGTCGAACAAGATTGAATCGGATCTAAGGTTGGCCCTGATTGATCTAGCACTCTCACCTGACTCCTCCTTACCTGAGCTGCCTCTTATTGTGCCCTGTCGCTCCCCTAAAAGCGATGCCTCTTGGAGTCAATTCATACCCCTCAACGACACATCCATCTTCAACATTCTCGCTACCTTCTTCATCACTTCAATGATCCCCTCCCCCCAATCTCTTTAAAGACATGATAAGATCACTAGTCCTGCTCTGGTCCAAGATTATCAATGCTTCTCTCCTTCAAGGTGAAATCCCGGACTGCCTAAAGTCGGGTCTGGTTCTGCCTATTCTTAAAAAACAGACAGCTGACCCTAAATATCTGAATAATTTTCGCCCAATTACAAACATCCCTACTCTGGCAAAACTCCTTTAGAAATGTGTTCATGAACAATTGTGTAACCACACTGAGGAATTCCAACTTCTTGATCAATTCAAATCTGGCTTCCGGCACGGCCACAGCACCGAAACAGACATCACTCACATGGTTGATGACGCTCTCACAATGCTTGACCAGAACAAATCTTGCCTACTAATCCTACTTGACCGCACATTGGCATTTGACACTGTCAAACATGACAATCTACTGAGCCTTCTGGAATGCAGGATGGGGCTCTCAGGCATTGTACTAAAATAGTTTGCCTCCATTCTCAATAACAGAATGCAGAGAGTCAAATCCAATCAAACTCTATCCAACTCCAGTCCGTGTACTCTGGGGGTGCCACAAGGATCCTTTCTCTCCCCCACGCTTTTCATTCTATTCATTGAACCTCTTACTGTAATCCTCAAAGCATCTAACATCCAATATCACATGTATGCGGATGACACCCAATTGTACATGAAAATCTCTTCCCCTGAAGATATTAAGATACTTTCCGGAAGCCTGCTCAAAAGTCAAAACCCAAAAGTGGTTAACCTCCAACCACCTCAAACTTAAAGCCCTCAAAACTGAATTCTTACTTATATCACCCTCCAAGCAAACCCCCATTGTGGAGAAATATGTGAAAAACCTCTCCACTCTCAACTGCACACCCCACATCATTGACTCTACGAAATCGCTATGATTAGTGCTGGATAAGAACCTAAACATGCAGGATCACATCAGCACTTCTATCAAAGGAGCGAATTTCCAACTGAGTATCCTCAGGAAACTTAAACCCTTCCTTCCCCATGATGACTTCAAATCTGTGGTGCAATCGTTAGTCATCTCACGGTTGGAATACGGTAGTGCGACACTCTGCGGGCTACCGAGATACAGATTAGCCCCCCTCAGAGCATCTCTGAATGCGGTGGCTAGGCTTATCACTGGCTCCAAGAAATCCAACCACATTTCTCCTGACCTGAAAACTCTCAACTGGCTTCCGTTTGAGGCAAGGATTCAATTAAAAATTGCTTGTATGACTCATAAAGCACTGCATTTCAACACCCCTTTGTACCTGGCAAATAAGCTCGAACTGTCGGGCTGTGCCCGTGCCTTAAGGAGCTCCAGCGCTCTGCTTCTCAAGCCGAAGAAATATAAAAAAATGAAAACCTACAATCATACTTTCTCAGGTATTGCCCCGGGAATCTGGAACTCCCTTCCTCTGGAAAGTAGACTGATTCCTTCTACGCTCGCCTTCAAAAGGAAGGTGAAAACTTTACTGATGAACACCGCGCTGAGCTAGAAACTCTTGCCCTTTCATCTCCTATCATGTAACACTGATTATGGCCTACTTGACAATTGTATTACCCCATTGCCTGCCTCTTTTATGTCTTTTTTTGTCATTTTTACCATCTGTTATGGTTTTTATCTTTGTCTTATATCATTATATCAGTTGTTAGTGCTTTATATCATTGCCTTTTGGGTTTCTCAACTCTTATGTAAAGCGCTCTGATACCCACTAGGGTCATGTTCGCGCTATATAAAACGTTCAAAATAAATAAATAAATATCTACGGCCTACTTGCAGTGTACCTTTGCAGAGACTAAAATGGATTAGGATACAGGTTAATACATGTGACAACATCTTTTAAACCTCACTTTTCCCTACCAGTTTCATTAGAGAGTCAGAGATTACAATATCAGGCATAAGTTAAAATGAAAGACTGACTCCTCTCATGTTACTCTTGTGAGTCTCAGCATCTTTTTAAACACCTGAAGAAGTGTGTTAGTACCTTTAAGGGGAGAGATGACAAATATAAAGTAACCTTTACAAACTAGATTAGATCAGTTTCACAGTGCATGCTCTCCAAATGTGTGAAGTAGAAGCTGCAAACATCACTTGATGTTTATTATACATGGCAGTTGGGTATGAAGCTGTGTGTTCAAGTGCTTCCATGACACCTGCCTAGCTAAGGGATGTGTGCTCCTGGGACTGAATGCTGAAGTAGCTCTTACAAAATTTGTGCAGGGCTATGATAGACTATAATTTTTAAGTAATGGTCATCAGCTACACCACATGTGTCACGCTACACGTAGAATTGCAGACATACCTGAGACATGGTACCTGTCATACATTCAAACTTGACAGAGTATGATCTTAGTTTAAAGCACACACCTTATTACCTATAGCGTACTTGCCGTGTACCATTGTAGACACTTATATGAAAGTCCGACTCCTGTCACTGCATTCTTGTGAGCCTCACCATATTTCTACAGACCTTAGTGAGTGTGTCAAGACAACACTTGTAAAGAAGCCTATAGGTATAAGACAACCTCTGTTTTACACCACATGCTATCTAAATGTGTGTAGAAGAAGCTGCATGGGTCACATTCTGCTCATTATACAGGGCAGCCGGGTATGAAGTTGTGTGTTCAACTGCTTCTGTGACAGAATTTAGGGTTGTCAGCTGCAAGACATCAATCAGACTACACATAGAAGTTTAGGCATACCTTAGAAATGGTAGGAGTCATACATTGAAACTTGAAAGAGTATGCTTTCAGTTTAAACCACACACCTCACTACCTATAGCGTACTTGCAGTGTACCTTTGCAGAGACTTATATGGACTAGGACAGAGGTTAATACATCTTTGAAACCTCACTTTTCTGTACGAGTTTCATTAGAGAGTCAGAGCTCGCAATACCAGGCCTAAGCCAAAATAAAAAGCTACCTCCTATCATGCCACTCTTGCAAGTCTCTGTATCTTTCTAAAGATCTCAATGAGTATATCAGTGCCTTTTAGAGGTGGGATGACAAATATAAAGTATCCTTTAAATACTAGATTACTTCTGTTTCTCACCCCATGCTTTCTAAATTGTGTAGTAGAACATGTACAGATAACTTTCTGCTCATTATAGAAGGCAGTTGGGTATGAAGCTGTGCGTTCAAATGCTTCTGTAACACCTACCTAACTAGATAACAGATCAGTGCTTTTGGGAGTGAATGTTGATGTAGCTGTGACAAACTTTGTATAGGGGTTTGATAGACTGTATAGTTTTTAATTTAAGGTGATCAGCTGTACCACATGTGTCAGACTACCTCTGTTTCACATTGAGTCCTCAGTAAATATGTGTAGAAGAAACTTTATGAATCACTTTCTGCTTATTATACAGGACAGCCGGGCATAGGCTGTTTATTCAAGTGCTTCTATGAGGCCTTCCTAGCAAAGATAGTTGTGCTTCTGGAACGGATATTAAGAAGAAAAAGAAATATCTAAGCACTTTATATTAAAAAAACACATTAGTATCACATTTTCAAACAAAATCACATTGTATTATAATTAGATACTAGTATCAGTTTGCCTTTTTTTTTACTGTTCTCAGATTTTATACACCTTCACCATACATGGTGGTTTCAACGTAGTATCATCACTGAACAGTGGGGAAAAAACAATTGAATGGATTGTATAAAAAAAAGGATAGTACATCATTATAAATATGTGTAACTATGCCTTATAGTCAGTCCCATTTCTTAATCATTTGTTTGATGTATATTAGCTCTACTATTTAATATAAATTGATTTAAAACATTAACTATTACTGTTATACCTGGTACAGTACTGAAATGAAGTATATATTCTACTTGCTTTTTAAAGTTAATCTTCCTTTAGGCAAAATAATAATGAAAACACTAATTATGAATACTGGTTGAATCCAATCCATTCTGTTTTTTAATGATATCTCCCACAATAGGCCGAATGATGTTCTTAGAACTTTAGCTGCAGAAATAACATATAGGAATTAGCTAGCTGAGAAGGCAATCTTGCTTTGAATTTCAGTTTGGTATCACTGCAATGTGCCATCCAGTGTTACATTTTAAAAGCACAGTATAGTGTCCAGATGTTATTGCAGCTCCTTCATGAAAAATAATAGCCAGTGTTATATAAGTTCTTCCTGAAATAGATATTTCTGTAATTTCTGTTTGTAATTTTGTTCCCTCTGATCTACAATGTAGTAGCATTAAAATTAGATATTTTCCAAATCTTTGTATGTGCAATGTAGACAACATGTCTGATCAACAATGTGAGCAATTCATATTTTGATTTGCGGTTTTAATCAATTTTTTGAAAGACACTGTTTTGCAGTCTCATATCGTTAAGTATAGGAATTGTTCTGCATGTATTTCAGTGGTAGAAGTAAATGAAAAATCTTCACGCTTATGGTCCCATTTGTAACTTAGTCCAAATAAGTTATCAATATTTATTCCTTCACCTTTTAATACTCCAAGCATGACCATAAGAAATTCTTGTGCATCTTGTTGTATGTTGAGAGTAAATGTCACTGATCCGCTACATATATACAAAAGATGTTGAATGCCAGAAGCAGTATATGTCTTACTTCTATCAGTAAGCATTTGTTGAAGTAAATGATGTAGTGCAGAACAGAATCTTTTCTCACGGTTTTACATGATTTCATTAAGAAATGTAGTGAATGAAAGATTACATTCAGAACTACATTACCATACTAGTTGAGACCTGAACTGTTTTGTAACTGGCATCCTACAATATCACCATCAGTTTCTACTTTTTTTTCTTACTAGTTCAACTTTCGCTTCAATGCATTCCATATCTTGAACTTCAGTTGAATGTTTCATATATTTTCATTTTGGACATAGTATACGTTTCTCATATATTCGGTTTTTCACCTAAATGAGGAGCATAAAGTCTTCTTAAGCGATTGTACTCTCTTACACAATTTGCATCATCACTATCCTTTTTCTCATCAAATAGACAATGTTCTTACTTGAGACAATGCAATGAATGCCATTCCCTCTTTGAACACAGTACTTCCAATATTTACAACAGCTGTCTATACTTAAACCTTGATATTCGTGAATAGTTACTGCATATGATAGAGAGAGAGGAAACTGTTGTCTTTGAAAATACAAGTCCTTTGCAAGCAAAAAACATACAACACAATGCCCAATCTGTCCTACTTCACTCATCTTGTCAAATTTTGCAATCAAAAATTCTATTCCGTCTCTATTCTGAAAATTCACAAAATCAACAACTTTACCCATCGCTCCATTTACTAATCTTTCTTCTACATTCAAATTACAATGCAAAGTTACAGTTTTTACATACATGTAAACACTTTTATAATCCTGCAGTTTTAGATACATACTTTTCCAAAGAATCCAATTTAGCTTGCATTTTTTCAGTAAGTAGACTTGTTACTCCTTGGTGTTCCAATAGCTTTAATTTCCAGAATGTGTTATTTTTCCAGTTTCAGTAGATGTTCATCAAAGGTAGAACACTCTTGCAGTGTAGGCATTAGACAAACTATGGATTTGTTTTCTACGAGCATATTGTACATTAGTTCTGCTGCTGCTTTTTCAGATGTAAATAAATTCCTTATTAGCCGACTTTCTGAAGCTTGTTTTCCATGTTTTGTCAGCATGTTAATTCTGGTCTTTAAGAATATTTCCATACTCTTCATCAGCTGCTTGTCGCTTATTTTTAACAAGTAATTTATAACAAAGTTTAACCAAATATTTACATTTCCGATACTTCCCAAAGATTTCCTTGTATCATTATGGAGAAGTGTTTTAAAAGCAGGTTGTCCTTTAACAGGAGTAAGTTGTAGTAGGTCTCCAAATCCAATTAAATGCTTACCCCCAAACAGCACACCATACTCAGTTTTTAAAATCTGTTAAATTCTTAAGTGTACAAAGGAAATAATTAAGTTTGAGCCCATGCTCACCTCATCAAGGATTAAAAGTTTCAGTTTCTTCAGTACTCTTGAGACTTTATAACAAACATCTCCAGAAAATTACTGATATTCCATTTTATTATCATGTTTAACATGTAGCATAAGTAATCGATGTAAAGTAATACTTTTAATGCTGTGTGCTGGTAATCCAGTTGGTGCTGTTACAACAGAAGTTAAATGTGATTCTGTAGTCGCATGTAGATAACTTGTCATAACTTTAATTGAGAAATTTTTCCTGTCCCAACTTGACCACTAATGTATAATAGAATATGTTGAAATGTTGAGCATTGACATTCTTTTTTTCTATGGAGGAAGCCATGTTCCCCTTGTTGCTTCACTTGCAGATATATTTCTTTGTATTCAATATTTAGTTATTCTTCTAACTGTTCAAACTCAATAATATCTTGTTGTGCTTGCTGCATTACAGTTTCTACCTCATTCATGGCTATTGCTGCTTCATTTTCAATATTTGGTTGTCCAAGTGGATCTTTACTCAAAGGGCCAGAACTTTGACTGCTTTCAATCTATCAATCAATCGGTTTGTATAGCACTGGCTACTCACCAGGAACGGGTCTCAACGCACTGAGGGAGAGGGGGGCCGGGGGGGTGGTTCTGCCAGTCCAGCAGGTTCACTGAGTACCATTGAAGAGCCAGGTCTTGATGTCCTTTAGTAACTTGGGGAGCGATGTAGTCTGTCGGAGGTGGAGAGGGAGGGAGTTCCATGTCTTGGCTGCGAGGAGAGAGAAGGAGTGCCCTCCTGTTCTGCTTTTCTTAATCTGAGGTACAGTTGTGAGGGAGAGTTGGGCTGAGCTAATAGAGCGCTGGGGTGTGTGGAACGCGAGGCGGGTCTGGTTTGTATAGGGCCTTGTGTGCGTGGGTAAGGAGCTTGAAGGTGGTTCTCTTATTGACGGGGAGCCAATGTAGGGTCCGCAGGTGTTGGCTGACGTGGCAGTGATGTGGTAGGTTGAGGACTAGTCTCGCAGCAGCGTTCTGGAGTTTACAGGTGAGGTTCTTGTTGTCCCGGCATAGAGTGCGCTGCCGTAGTCCAGTCTGCTGCTGATGAGGGCATGCATGACCATTTTCCTGTGTTCTGGGGGGATCCACTTGAAGGTCTTGCAGAGTAGGTCATAAGGTTTCTGCACATACACAGAGCTATGCACAGGAAAATGGGACCCCGGAATACAGTGGTTTGCCACCATATACCGTAGCACCCAAAAACCCCAACCCAACTAGCTTAGCATCCCATTAGCACCCAAGTACTAATGTTTGGACAACCCAGAACACGGTATCTTTATCTCAGGACTCGCAGAAGCAAGAACACTCTTTCGTCACTCACTCGTACTTGTCCACAAGATGCGTAGGAAGAGACACTGGATAGGTTAAAATGTTTATTCCAACTTACGTGCTCTAATGTACAGTACACGTGTCAGTACTAATAGCATAATGCATATGACTAATATAAGAAGCATGGTTACAATTCCATAGAATACAAACGGGGAAAGCATCTCAGAGCTCAGTGGATAAACGTATAAATAACATTACCACCCTCCCCTTGCAGTAAGATAGTTTATTATAATAATAGAAGACCTCTGGGCTTTGACTAGCGAACCCCCATACCTCAGTCTCTAGATGCAGAATTACATCAGCAGGACATCATAGCTCTTCTCACTGAAAGGGATTTCTCCAAGTGTGTTAAGCGCTAGTAAACCACAGTATTAAAAGCATACCAAATTCTTCATGGCAATTGCACCTAATGTTATGTCTGGGTGCGCGAGACTGGCCATATCAGGAAGAACCAAAATACATTGTTATGCGACCTTGTACATGTTTGTGCAGACTGAGCCCAAAAAGGTGAACAACAGAAAATGCAGACAGTGCAAAAGAACTTGGCACGAGCAAAGGGCGAGGGAAGCCCGGCTCAGTGTAACGTGCGCAAAGAAAAGCAGCATGGCAGCCAGGCCTAGGCCAACATAACAAGGCAGATAACAATCCACAAGACACCCTCCCCTGGTCAGTCCAGCGGCCAAGACAGAGGCCCATCAGAGGAAAAACACAGCCGTTGGAGCACAGGGAGCGCCCAAACGGCGAAGGGCAGGTCAACCCATGAAAGTGTAAGTGCAGAGAAAAGCCATACCCTCCAAGAGTTCATCATTGGAATTGTCAAAAAACATAGATGCTATCCAATCCATGAGATCAAAAGAGCAGGAATGCTCCTCAACAAAGGGAGCATCCAGAAGCAATGCGGGACAGCTTGCGTGATAATCGAAACAGCTTCGTTGTAGGAGATCCTGGGCAGCCGCCCAGATATCCCATTGCGCCAAAATCCCCAGTGCAGCCGCACGCGCCATACAGCCAGCAACGGAACAGTCCTGCTCATGGGCCTCTAAGGGACCCATCAACTGAACAAAATCCGGAACAGACAATGACGAATTGGAGAGGCAATAATCCAGAGTCCAGGTGAAAGGACAGCGGACACAAGTCATCACAGGTTGCACGCAAGTGAAATACGCAAAGCGAAATGAAAGAGTATATGACACACTCAGTGTCGCCAATGGCAAGACACCAAAACCGGCCAAAAGTCGCTCACGGAGCAGCAGGAGGCGTTCTGGATCGAGCAGGTCCCATCGGGGAGCAGCCATTGCGCAGAAAGCAAATTAAGAGCAAGACACCAGCCGCTAAAGCGAGGATCAATGGGAAACCGCCAAAGACACTGGAAAAAATAGAATGTATGAAAGCCGGGATGGCACCAAAAATAGTTTGGAAGGAGGACACCAAACCCGACCCAACGACCTTAAAAAAGTGTACCAGGCCTTCAGTGTTAGATGCGTTAAAAATACGATGTATTAACTCCCCAAAATGTTGGGGGAGATTAGTGTTTAAAAGGGCCTGTATTTCACTGTGGGTACTCGCCACCTGGAGAATGAATGTCTCCCGGGCGGACGTGAGCATAACTTCCTCGTTTAATAATAGTGCCTTTATTCTGCTCAGTCTATTGAAATCTGCTTCCATGGTAGGGATGGAAGGCCAAATAGAGATATCAACCTTGCCATGAGGGGGAGGAAAAAGCACATTTTTGCAGCAGACAACCCTGTGCGAAACTGTTACAATGTAAGGAATGCCAGCTTGCAGGCCACAACAGTTTTCGTTATTTAAAAGTAAATAACTACCATTGGAAAGGAGAGTGAAAGTAGGTGAAATAACAGGAGCAGGAATACCTTTCAGCACACAAGCAAGATTAGGAGCGGAAACGCTACATGAGCCATGCATTTTAATGTGTTTACAAATAAGCGAATGACCCATAGTCGAGTCGCAGTACTCCCCCGTGAGAAAGACTTCCTTGCCGTCCCGAAGGCATTTATACATGAAAGGCAAGGACCAGAGTTCATGCAGGAAAGCACTGCCCAAGGGCCGGTAACGGCCCACAGGATAATGTTTCATGCACGAGTCAAATTCAAACAAGGAAAAAGGTAAAGCGATAACCCCATGGACTAGCCATACAGCAGAATCGAGTTCTGCAACAGAGAACGGCAAAGGATCCATCTTTTCGATATGTAATAGAGTGTAAGTTGCATCTTTCATGGACATAAATTGCTGTTTGTCAGTTAAGTTAAAAGGTAGAAACAAGGCAGAGGTGTTCAAAAAATGCCAAGGAACTTTACCTAACTTGAGCGTTTGTAAAGTCCATGCAAACTGCATAACCGAACGCAATTGATTCTGCCCATGATATAACACAGAAACATCATCTTGTACAATATCAACAACAGAGGACACAATATTCTCCAAAGTATAAATGCGAGAAGACAGGGTATTAATACTATTGTCAACAACAGCAAGCACCTTTTCCAAATTTGCTTGATCTATTTCCCGAAGACGGGAAGCAGCTTCCATTTGTGATAGCTTCCAGAGTTCATTATATGTTTCATAAATGAATCTTTTAGGTCGGGGACCATGAGGTCCCAAAACAAAGTCGGACAGATCAATATTGCCTGAAAGGAGGGACAAATGTTGTTTAACAGAATCAAGGGACGAATGTTGCAGCCATTGTTTGCATAATTTACCAACAGAATATGTAGTGACAGTACGGGAAGCAGTAAATCTCGGATCAGGCCTATCCTGTGTGTATCTAGTACCTGAGTCGTGAAAACGCATTTGACATGCATTAGATGATATAGGCCATACCAACCAAGGTGACTGATCCAGTTCGGAAACATTAAATGAATTATTTTGTAACAGAGCCTGCAGGGACACGAGGGACATATTGAATCGTGAGCTTTCATTGGGAAAACTCGACAGGGATGGTATTGATGGAGTATTCAATTGTTTAGTGGTTGCTAAGCCCCAACATGTAGTCTGATAGATGGAGACATTGAGGAACATAATTTGTGTGGGGATGAGGCAAGCACGGTGTAATGCCTCGGTTCCCTGTACCTGCCATGGCTTGGAGCCCCAAATAGATTTTAAATCCACTGTATTATCCCAGTACTCATAACCACCCACAGCTAGGGCACTTAGAAAGGAACCTGAATAAAGCAATTTGGTGTGTGTTAACATAATTTTCTGAGTTGATGTGTTATTTAGTCTAAAATAATAGGATGCAGGGTTCGACCGATTAAAATCAGTGAAATAATTAAACTTATTTCGAAGAGTTTGAGAGCTACCTGGCAAGGGGTTTGGACAATGTTCCCATTGGGTATAGTTAACAGAACTACGCAGGGCACTGGGCTTATGGAGAAAATGATTACCCCAATGTTGGTAACAATACAAATCGGCATAATTAGCAGAATTCATATATAAATCTTCAGCATTAAAAGATGCATAATATTTTAAATCGGCAAACAATGCTTCAACGGCATGCACATCCCAATCATCAGAATGAATATTATTTTGTACTACATCACCCATTGAAACACGAAGGACATTAGGTACATTAATAATTTCCGTCGGACCATGGATTTGATAATTCACTGCATCCCATACGATGCCATCAGCAACTGGGAAAGCTGAAATGTTCACAAATGTGTGGTCACGCTTCATGATGTGAGACGAGGAATGAGGAGCCAAAGTTCCAGAAACATAGTCTACAGCAGAGCGTTCAGGTAAATAGTGACCATTAATTAGTAGAAAAAACACTGTGACAAAGCCAATGGACATGAACAAAAACATCAAGAAAAGTACCAACCAGATGTATGTCCAGGGTGGAATCAAAAAATTGTCTCTAAACCAGGATATAAAAATACTGAACTTGGATGGAACTTTTGAAGATGTGGAATCCGAATCAAAGGAATAACGAGTCGGGCCAAGTGGCGTTGTTGGTTGATGTGCCACCGATTCTGATGCAGGATAAGTATAGTCGTCCTCGTCGATATTAGTGGAGAGTTGGGGATCAATCGTAGTTTCAGGCAAAGTAGAGGATTCAGGCAAATCAACCATCTCAATTACAGCATCAGCGATCGTTCGTGCAGATGGACTATGAACATATGTCCGATAAATGGCAGGACAAGAGACCGCTGGTGTGACACTATTCAGGATCGGCCAGGCGCTGTAGCTTGACATTTTCCACTGAGATGTATCTGTTCTCCTTGCGACCAGGAAGCGGTGGTAAAATGACTGTACGTGTTCCCTTCAAGCCCAGAACTGGAACCGGTGCACGAAAAGAGGGGCCGAATTCTTTTTTGTTTTCAACCTTTTCTCGAACCAGTTCTCCAACCTTTGGAAGCCAGCCGGCTACCGGAATCTGCAACGCAGGATCTGTGGCTGAAGGCAAATGTGTAGTTGCAAGTTTGTCTCGGGCTTCTTGTAAGTCCTGTAACATAGCAGAATGGTTATCTACATCAAACTTGGCGGATTGCGCCGCGATGTCTGGACCCTCAAGGTCAGGCACAAACATTCTTATGCCAAAGAGCATTTCGTATGGGGTCCGCCCACCCAGAGGTCTTCTAGGGAGATTATTAAGTGCACGCTGAACGGTATACAAATGGGCCAGCCAGTTCCTGCCAGTACCTATAACCCTAGCTGTTAAGGATTGCTTTAAGTCACGGTTCATTCGTTCAACGATAGAGTTGCCCTCAGGCCTATACGGAGACGAAAATTTCACCCGCACCCCAAGCGAAGCCATTGCATCCTTGTAAGCCCTAGAGGCAAACGCTGGACCTTGGTCCGAATGGAAGGTGCCGCATGCGAAAATTCCCACAAAGACACGCAAATCCCTGATTACATTTCGGGCGTCAGCACTCCGTTGTGGCCAGACCCAGAGAAACCGTGTGCACGAGTCCACTGCCACTAAGATGTATTTATAGGCAGTGTCTGATGAGAATGGACCGCAGTGATCCAAGTAAACACACCCAAAGGGTCTGTTAGCAATGCAGAGCGGGGTTTGTGGTGGACGTGTTACCGTTGAAGGCTTAATCTGTTGACAAACATCGCAAGAAAGCACAAAAGCACGGGTGTCTTTATACAATCCACGCCACCAATAACGCTGCTGCAAGATGGAAACTGTAGCTGACACACCTGCATGAGCCGAAGCCATGCCTTCGTGTGCAGCTGATATCAAGGCACTCCTGCGGTCCGCGTTGGGGATCAGCCGATCTCCAACGTCAGGTATAGTTACATAAGGAACCTGATCGGGACTTAATGTGTAAGAATACTTGGAAGGGAAACCTGTAGGGTAATTATTACCTTCCTTGGTTGCAGCAATAGCTGCTAATATAACAGGGTCTATTTTAGACATGGACCTGGTAACCGCTGCTACTGAACACGTGACTACTGCTGAACGGGCAGCTTCATCTGCCAGATCGTTACCTATAGCGTGTGCGCCCACCCGCTGATGGCCTAAGGTGTGAACCACCTGTGTGAGGGGCAGACGTTGTTGCAATTCTGCCACTCGAACCCAAAGCATTTTATGCTTAATTGTGCTCCCTTTTGCGTCCTTGTAGTCGTTTTTCGACCAGAAAAACAGATTGTCATTGTAAGATTGTACACAGTAAAAAGAATCACATACAATAAGAGTGGTCTCATCCTGAGAAGCGAACTCAAGTGCAAGTAGCAATGCATGCAGCTCGGCCAATTGTGCGGTACTATCTCCAAGTGTGCGAGTATGCACTGCAGAGGATTTGAACTTTCCATCTACAAAGGAACCCGCAACAATAGCACATGCAGCTGAATAAGCGTGTTTGGACCCAGTGGCCGGTTGCGCCGAACCATCGGTGTAGATCACACATTTGTAATCCTCAAGCGGTAATAAAAACAAAGGAGGAGGATGAACGAATTCATACTGCAAAAACTCCTGAGTCTGCAGAGAAGAATCAAAAACAAAAGTGACGTCCGAAGACGTCAAGGATGTAGCCCATTGTATCCAACGGGGATGCATTGCTTTTGAGTTCGGTACACTTGCCTTTGTTACTGCCTCTAGGGCAGGACAGGGTGTTACCACTAGAATCCGCTTTCCCTGTGCCAGTGCGCGTTCTTTTAGAATCGCCATTTGCACTGCAGTTAGAACTTTTTCGACAGATGTAAAGCGCAATTCAGCGGAAGTGTACAGATGTGACTTGTATGCGATGGGTACTGTATCACCTTCATTAAAGGTTAAGTATGTGAATCCCACCGCCCCCGGAATTATTCTAATCACCAGGTTTGTGTGGTTATCACGAGTCAAAAGATATTTAGACTCCAAAAGGTCTGTCTGCAAAGACTGCAGAATTGAGGTATGCTCAGGCAGCCAGCAAGACCTTGAATAAGTAGGTTGTATCAAAGCATACAAAGGCTTGATACGCTGGGCATATTCGGGAATGTAAGTACGCCCGAAATTCAAGAAACCCAGCAAAGACTGAAGTTTCTTCAGAGTATTTGGGGGGCACAAATGTGCACATTTTTCCAAGAAATGGGGGCTAAGCCCTTACCTTCGTTGTTGAGCTCATAGCCCAAGAACAGAACTGTAAATTCAGCAATGTGTGATTTAGCAAAGTTAAATTTGTAACCCTGCTCCGCAAATTCAAGAATAATGCGGTCCACACGGGACAAATGCTGAAATAATTCGTCGTCCGTCAGATAGATGTCATCTACGTACGAACATGCGTCTTGATCAATGTCATTTAACAAAGAAACAACACGGGCGGCGAATATACCCGGACTATTTTTGTAGCCCATGGGTAAACGCCGGAACTGGAATAATTTACCACCGGAAGTGAATGCGGTCCATTGACCACTCTCCGGGGCTAGGTTGTGCGTGTAGAAACCGTTTGAAAGGTCAAGTGTCGTTTTGTATTTTTTACGAACAAGACTGTCTACAAGCGCAGAACTGTGTGTATTTTGCACCGCAAAGTTCCGACAATGAGTATTTAAATGCCGGTAATCCAAAACTAAGCGGTACGATCCATCGGGTTTAGAAACCACGAAAAGGGGATTGTTCATAGGTGATACGCACGGTTCAATTACTCCCTGATATTCCAACTGTGTCAGAATTTCGGAGACGGGGCCTTTTGCCTGCCGTTTGATGGGATATTGGGGTTGTGGCTGCGGTAGTGACCGCAAAGGTATTGCATGAGGAGGTGATTCTTCATCCCATCCCACATGGTTGCGGTATAACGCTGGTGCCAGGTACACAGCCCACTCAGCTGCAAGTGCTTCAGCTTTGTCTTTTGGGACATGCCGTGAGAAGCTTGGAAGGATTACCTCCTCTCCTTTATGTGCAGCTAAAACGAATGGGGGTGGCCAATCCACCTCTGCTAACAAAATGTCATATGAAGAGGTTAGATTTTCCCAAAAAATCCCTTTTATTTCACGCGGTATGTCACCTTCAATTTGTATGACTATATTATATAGTCTGTCAGGGGGTGCCACTCTCGTGTCAGCTGTCTCTACAGTAACGAATGTTTCAGTTGCTGTCGCCTCCATATGAGGACGTAGCGCCTCCCGCACTATGGTAACTTCCGCGGCGCTGTCTAGGAGGGTCACTGCCCACGTCCAATTCTGGAGTCTCGTTCTCACGGTCTGAGGCATATTTCGCTGTGACAGCGGCAACTTTTTTCTTCTGAAATTGCGGTCGAGGAAGATGAAAGTCTTCTGCTTTCCCTCTGACTTGTTGTCGAGGTTGGTCTCGCTCCTGGGGAGCCTCTCGGCCCCTTCCTCTATCTTGCCGTCCTCCTCCACCAGCCTGTGACGACGTCTGGGCCTGTGAAGAACGAGGAGAACGCGTATCAGAGCTCTGAAACCTTTCTGGTGATTTAATCCTTGACCTATCACGTAAATCATAAGTACGTTCAGAAGAAACCGAAACTGGGGAAGCGCCTCTCGACCCCGGCTTCTTTTGCTGCTTACCCTGTTTTTTCTGTCTCCAACTCTTTTTAGTGAAGACCGGTTTATCATCTTTCTCAGATGCACTTTTTGCTTGGGTAACTTGCGTTTGCGATTGAGTTTGCATTTTTACAAAAGGCTTGTTGCCCAGGCTATTTCTTCCAATTGTTTTATAAGCCCGGGCAATAATTTTCGGTAATTCGCGGGGCCTGTCCAACTCTGGGACCAAAGCCAAAGCATTCGCTACTTGAAAGTTCATAGCATCGCCCTTGACATTTCCAAGGATCAGCTCAGCTACTACATCAAACACTCCCACTAGTCTCATCCCTAATTCCACAGCCGCTTCAGGGCCATGTTCATCCTGTACTTTTTTAATTACAGAGGGTAGAACCGTCATGGAAGGAGTTCCAAAACATTTTGAATAAACTGCTGCGAATACCTTACCCCAGTTTTCACATGATGTCAAATCGGGGATTATGTCTTTTGGCAAACTTATCGTGAGGATGCGGTGTTTATCTACTGGGGATGTATGGGGAAACACTGCTTCTATCTGATCGAACTTTTCTGCAAGCCAGTAAGGATAGTCGTCCTTATTTTGTGGACGTTTGCCCATCACAGAATTTACCATGACAGGACTTATAGTCACTCCAGCGGCTATAGCTGGTTGGCCTGCGACTACAGGAGCAGCTCCATGTAGACTACCTGTAACGTATGTCACTAGGGCTCGATGCACTCGTACCAATTCGGTATGCATAGTGCGCAGTTCCGCAAGCGGTAATGCCAGATAATTTGGATGCGGGGTATACCCGGCCAATACAGGCCAAGTGGCCCCCTGAATTGACAAGGGGCCTAAACGAACTGCGGTAGTTGGTTGTGGTAGGGCGCCATTAAACCAAACACGGTGCTGCCAAGCCGTGAGAGGTACTTCAAGAGTGGTATAGGGTCGATAGGCAGCAGGAATAGCGGTGGGCTTATATTCATGAAACAGATTATCATCTGCCTCCACCGCTTCAAAAGTGATCCAAGTGTAAAACACCTCAAAGTGGTAAGCCGGATCGGCTTGAACCACAAAGACCAAATCGATCCCTGTATCAGGCACTCCATACACCCGTAAGTGGTCTCGGAGTGCCCCTCGACTATGTGCAGCAATCGCCACACCAGCCATGACTAAACAGATATATTCGACAACCTAACAGGGAGCACAAAAATGGGTCTATTAACTAACCTTTTTTAATAATATCAAGCTTGAAAGAACCTATAAAACATTCAATATAGGAGGTATCACCGTCACATACGCCTCCGGAAGCGTACGCGAGGGGTTTGTGGACAAGCACAAGTACTACTCAAGCGTCTCGCAGATAAGCTGCCCCACGGTGGTCGCGCCATGTCATAAGGTTTCTGCACATACACAGAGCTATGCACAGGAAAATGGGACCCCGGAATACAGTGGTTTGCCACCATATACCGTAGCACCCAAAAACCCCAACCCAACTAGCTTAGCATCCCATTAGCACCCAAGTACTAATGTTTGGACAACCCAGAACACGGTATCTTTATCTCAGGACTCGCAGAAGCAAGAACACTCTTTCGTCACTCACTCGTACTTGTCCACAAGATGCGTAGGAAGAGACACTGGATAGGTTAAAATGTTTATTCCAACTTACGTGCTCTAATGTACAGTACACGTGTCAGTACTAATAGCATAATGCATATGACTAATATAAGCAGCATGGTTACAATTCCATAGAATACAAACGGGGAAAGCATCTCAGAGCTCAGTGGATAAACGTATAAATAACATTACCACCCTCCCCTTGCAGTAAGATAGTTTATTATAATAATAGAAGACCTCTGGGCTTTGACTAGCGAACCCCCATACCTCAGTCTCTAGATGCAGAATTACATCAGCAGGACATCATAGCTCTTCTCACTGAAAGGGATTTCTCCAAGTGTGTTAAGCGCTAGTAAACCACAGTATTAAAAGCATACCAAATTCTTCATGGCAATTGCACCTAATGTTATGTCTGGGTGCGCGAGACTGGCCATATCAGGAAGAACCAAAATACATTGTTATGCGACCTTGTACATGTTTGTGCAGACTGAGCCCAAAAAGGTGAACAACAGAAAATGCAGACAGTGCAAAAGAACTTGGCACGAGCAAAGGGCGAGGGAAGCCCGGCTCAGTGTAACGTGCGCAAAGAAAAGCAGCATGGCAGCCAGGCCTAGGCCAACATAACAAGGCAGATAACAATCCACAAGACAGGTGGAGGGTGTGGTAGCAGGAAGAGGTGATGGTGATGACCTGGCAGTCCATTTTGAGTTCAGAGTCCAGCATGATCCCGAGGTTGCCTGCATGGTCGGTGGGGGCGGGTGGTCTCGAAGGGCAGGGGGCCACCAGGTGTCATTCCAGGCATTGGGGTGTGGGCCCATAATGAGAATCTCTGTTTTGTCCATGTTGGGTTGAAGGCAGCTGCTCTTCATCCATCTAGCAACAGCTGCCATTCTGTCTTGAAAGCTGAGTTTGGCGGTTTTGGGTTCATTGGATAGGGAGAAGATGAGTTGGGTGTGGTCTGCGTAAGCAAACTTTCTCTTGTTGTTTCTGCTGCAATAGATCCTTCTTGTTCAATCTCATCATTTATCATTTTTAAATAAGTAGGAACTACCGTACACTGAGTTGTAACTTTTGTTGCATTAAAAGAAGCTTCGTAAGAGTCAAAATCTCCAAGCAATTCTGCTTTACTGCACCAAGGCTTAAACAGTTGCAGAAGTGCTAAATAGAGAGATTCTCTCATATCTGGAGTTTCGCAACTGAGGGCCTCATTACGATGGCTGTGGGACCACTACCATCAGGCCAACGGTGGTACTCCCACTGCCATTGGACCATGCAAGACCGCCTGCTGTATTATGATGGCAGGAGGGTGGAGGGCAGGTGGAGAGACCGACCTCCATGTATCCAACAAGCTCAAGCAGCCCGTCGGTGCATCGGAGGGACTTCAATCCCTATAACAGTGGCAGTGCCTGCTCAGGCAACGCCGTAGGGATTACAATGTCCCTTTCCACTGGCTGTTTCATGCCAGTAGGCCCGCCTTGAAAAGGCAGGCGGAAAGTGACTTGGGAGGAGAAGAAGAAGGAACTCTCTTGGATCACCACATACACACAAAGAAATATATCACTCCAAATATGTCGTTGAATCACTCAACCATATACATCTGTTAAAAAGAGGCCATAAGTCTGAACCCAAAAAGCAACCGCGTATTACACAGAGATAAAGAGCTCACACTTCAAAGGTAAATTCAACATTTATTATAATTCATTAAGAATTTAGGGATTCCGAGATTTACATCAATACATGAAGTTAAAAACACATTTAAAAACATATTAAAAAACATATTAAAAACCTTTTATGAGAGACAAAAACAAGTTGTGAAAACAATCAAAATCATCAAATAAAGGTTATTCCCAACTGGAATCTCATACATAAACACCATCAGTCTATTCACTTCTTTGTTGTATTAGACATATGGCTGTTCCTGGATATAACCCACTATATCAATGCAGGCGTCGACGCGTTTCGGTGGTCATATATAATTGGAATACCACCTTCATCAGGACATACATAGAGCTTGTCTCTCACTCAACAATTTAGAATTAAAAACACCTAGTTAAAACAAAACAGATAAATATATATTTACATGTGTATACAATAGATGTTATCCAAATTTGTATTCATTGCTACCATAAATTCTACTTTATATATTAAAACCATCTTCCCCATTATCCTAAAAAGAGAGACACATGATAAATATAGTTTGACCTTCACCTGTCCCACAGGCAATCAACATTTTTTTGACATCTTCACCTATTTTACAACATATTCAAAGTCTATTTATCAACGTGTTCATACTGTTGTTTTAACGGGTTCAGAGTACCCCTACTATCTACCCCAATCCTTCATTCAACATGGAAAACACACCTCACTTTTCATACAACCCAAACTTCTCTCATGCATCATTCTAGTACTTTCTCCATATGGAAGCTTTCACCAATAGAAACATTCGTACAAATAAACCATCCCTCCGAAAAATACATACCACTATTTTGATATCACAACTGGAGAAAAATCACATAGTCTGTGTTGTCCAATTAACTTCAGCTTTCTCTGTGGGTGGTCTAATTTAAATCCACCATGTCCCCACCTATTCAAAGAATATAATCTTAGTGGGGAAACAAAAAATGAAGACTAAATAAGTCCTGTCTCTATGTATATGGACAGGGTATTATTAATTTCAAATGGAATATTCACCCACTCACCTTGGTTGCTTAATATATTAATTATAAAGCAATGTTGAGGTATCACCTTTCAACCGCAATAAAATTGAAATCTTAATAGATCTTGTCCATAAATATTTCCCAGGGTAGGCACATAGGCTTCACACCTAAAATAATAATATGTTATTTTATTCTATTACTTTTAATCATCCTCTTATGTTGAGGCCTATATTATTTCCTATTGTTCATATTATTCATTCGTATGAGTAAAAATTCCTACCACCCATATCGATCGAGAGGCTATCTCTTATAAATTATTTAGCAACCAACTAACAACCTAATCGAATGAAGAATGTGGTGGTAAACCACAAACTCATAGCGCTTGTTGCTTGCGCTCAGCCCAATATGTAAAGCGATCCCTATATTGCCCCCAGTATGTCGATCGAAAGGCTGTCTTTTATAAAATGTTCACAACCCACTAACAGCCTAATAGAGTGAGGGATATGGTAAACAACCACAAACTCGTAGCGCTTGTTAATGCGCTCAGCCCAGTATATAACGCGGTCCCTGTATTACCCCCGGTATGGACCAACAAAATTTACGTTAATGCATCTGTCCTCTACCATCCGAAATCTCTTTATTAAGGGGATTCTAGTATAAATGGTGATTTGCCCGCGTATACTATACGTAGCAAAAAAGTTTTTGATTTAAAAGTTGAGGATTGTATTGCTTCCCCCCACTCTCGATTGAATATATACTAGTGGCCATGAATAGTCAAAAAACGGTCCCGCCAGTAACACATACCTCTAATTATGGTGAAAAATGGACCGCCGTGTTCTCTCCCAGTGTATCGTCAAAAGATCGACAACCTGGACTTGTTTTAGAGCGTCTTTTATACGGTTACTAATAGGATGTAAACATTATCACCTGTGACTCTTACGTAATCTGTGCGCGCCTATTCCAATACTCTTAAAGCGGCTCTCACTTGTGAATGATTCTAATGGGTCCCACTGACACATGTTAAAGCAGAAATGTCTCCTAATAATCGCAAATGAATCAATAAATTGCGATTGGCTCGTGCTATATCTATCACCCAAGGGAAATAACGGGAGAAAAAAATGGAAGTCACAACCAAAGCACATATATATTGTAATGGCCAATTTTAGTTGTTGATTTAATGAACAGTTATCATTTGTTACTTATGGCACTGGGTGGACTTAGAGTTTTGAACTCGAACCCATACCGATATTAAGGCACTCATTCAATGTCTGTAAGTGATCATAGTGTGCAATAGCCCCCCCGGAGTCTATATTCCCCCAAATATACAATTACTAATCACTATAAACTCCTAATTATATGACATTAATGAGTGAGGTGTATGCAAGTTATCAACTTGTGCCCATGGCGATTTTAATAAACAGTGTTTCCAAGTTGCCAATGTATGCCCATCTAGACATTAGTGGACATACCACTACTACCAATGTGACCCTAAATCCCTAACTTGTGATTATTAAGTCAAGGCGCATCAGTCTCCCTTGGCAGAAGCGGCTGCCGGTACACCGCTCATGTCAAAAGGTGACAAACACACAATGACCCCACAGCACAATGTTACCTAGCTATTCTGGACAGGGTAATCAAAATAAATCACTGTTATCATTAAATAAGTCTCATCCAGTCCTCCTTTGTGTTTAGACCGGTTCGTATTATGTCAAGAATTGAAATGTATAGTTGTTCACGATTCTTGCGTTTCAGGGTTAAGTCTCCTAATCTCTTACTTCCTTCTATTTTTTCAATTATGAACCACCTAAAGTCCATAAGGGTATGGCTTTCCTTTAAAAAGTGGCTGACCAATGGGGCATTATCTTTTCTGTTCTTGATGGCTGATTTATGCTCTTCTAGCCGTACCCGTAATTCCCAAGACGTTTCACCAACGTACCCCAAATTACACGGGCATAGAAGCAAGTATATTTCATTTTTACTTCTACAGTTGTTTAACGTTTTAGCTGTTAGGGTGTGTTTATTGTAAACTAACTCCTTTCCCTCCACACACTGTCCACACATGTTGCAATTGCTACATTTATAATTGCCAATTGCTTGGGTCCCCATCAAGGTCTTTTGATACATTTTGGGACCCTCTCTATATGTGTGTACCAATTCTCTTTTCAAATTATTATTGCGTTTAAACGCAAAAAGGGGCCTCTCCAATTTTGGGGACTCCGTGTCATTCAAAATACTCCAATTAGAATTAATTATATTTTTTATTTTATTGCTCAGTCAGGAGAATTGACTCACAAATACCAGTTTCTGTTTCTCATTCTGCCTAGATATATTGGCACCTCTATCTTCTAACATGCTCTCCCGGTTATAAAAGCGGGCACGTTTAAAAGAATGTGTGATAAGCTTTCTAGGATAACCTCTGTCTTTGAGTTTTGTCTTTAAAATCTCAGAATGTTTATAAAAATCATCCAAAGAGGAGCAGTTCCTCCTGAGACGGAGGAACTGCCCAAATGAAATATTGTCTTTCTGTGCCTTTGGGTGAAAACTCGAATAATGCAACAGGGTGTTCTTATCTGTGGGTTTGGAGAATAATTCGACCTCCAACTTCCCATTTACTGCTTTAATTTTTAAATCTAAAAAGTTCACACTCTGACTGCTATATTCAGAGGTGAATTTAAGATTAGCATCCCCCAGGTTTAACCACTCCAAGAATTCCTCTAGGCGATCAACAGTGCCTTCCCAAATAAATAGAATATCATCAATAAATCTGCTCCACTTCACGACATTCTCAAAAAATGGAGCAGATTCATTGAAGATATGAATCTCCTCAAATTTACCGACGTAGAGGCATGCTAGACTGGGGGCACAGGTGGCCCCCATACTAGTCCGCTTCCGCTGGAGATATAGATCTTCCTTGAAGAGAAATAAATTGTGTTTCAACACCAACTCAGTACAGGCCAGAATAAAATCTGCATTGGCACCCGTGCACTCCGCAGGTCCCAGGATGTCACTGATGACTCTCAAAGTGGCATCCTGGGGTATGTTTGTATAAAGTGCCTCTATGTCTAGAGTGACTAAGAGTTGGGTGTTGTCATTAAATCCGTATCCTTCAATAGTAGTGATCATATGCGCAGAATCCTTAATGTAGGATCTTTGTTTCTGGACAAGTGGTTTTAAAAAAGTGTTCACATACTTACTCAGTGGTTCGAGTGGGGAGTTAATGCAGCTCACAATCGGCCTGAGTGGTGGATTTTTGGTATCCTTATGAATCTTTGGCAGACCATATATTGCAGGAATAACAGCCCTATCATTATTTAAAAATTGGAACTCCTTGTCTGCTATCCACTCATTTTCTTTTGCTAAAGAAAGTAATGTCTGAATTTCTCTATTTAATAAGTGCCATTGCTTCATGGGGACTTTTTGATAATGGGCCTCCACAGAAAGTAATCCCATAATTCTATTTTCATAATCAGAAGTATCAAATACAACGACCCCGCCCCCCTTATCGGCGGGTTTGATCGATATATTAAAATCATTTTTGAGATCAAAAATAGCCTCTTTATGTTGTTTCCTAATATTGTGGGTAATGGGGGGCTGATGTTCCCATATATTACGAATTTTAGTTTCTACCACCTGTTCAAATATCTCAATTTTCCTATCTAATTGACCCAAATGGGGTGTAAATGTAGATTTTGGTTTAAGTCCTGAGATATTTGTTTCTTCACTGTAGTCTCTGTTTTCAAAAAATCTTGTGAGCCTAATCTTCCGAAAAAAGGATTTAAGATCTTTATCTAATTGAAATTTATTAGCTTTGGTGGAAGGAGCAAAAGTAAACCCTTTTTCCAACACTTCTATTTCTTTCTGGGTCAAGTGACGTTTAGACAGGTTTATGATGGGAAATTTATCAGTGGTTACCTCCAATATCTTCGATTCCTGGTTTCCAGATACTCTTCTTGAGGTTGACGCCTCACAAATTGCCCTCTCCCAAAACCCCGATTGGCTCTCTGTCCCCTTCTTGGGCGCTGGTCTAAAAAAGAAGAAGAAGACGAAGAGGAGGAGGAAGCAGAAGGACCTACAGATGAGGGCATATGGGACATAGATGGCCCACCTCCATATTCTTCATTCAGATAGCGATTACTCGGGCCTCCCCTGTTGATTTCATCCTCTGACCCCGATCCCGAGGACTCAGAGAAGGTAATATGATTTCTACTACCCCTCTGATATATAGGTCTTTGTTGGTAAGATCTATCCCAATTTTGCTCCCCTCTTTGTTGATAATAATCTTTTTCCAGGTACGGATAGTTCATTTCTACACTATACTTCTCAATGTCCTTCCTAAATTTCTTGGTCTTTTTGTTGACTAAATAGTCTCTATATCCATTGACCTCAGTATCCAACTCTTCTAGTTTTTTCTTTGCCTCTTCTAACACAGAATTATTTTGAAGTTCAGCTAGTATTTTCTCAATTTCTTGCTTCTCTAAAATGATTACCTCCTGCGCCGTTTCTATAATTAGGAGTAGCCAATCTCTACTACACCTATTGGCTATATGGGACCAGGTCTCTAAAAATTTCCTATGGTCAATAAACAGGCCAGGTTCTTTCTTAATTTGCAACCCCACCGGGATAACACCTGCTTTAACATATTCGATCAGAAATTCTGCATGCATTTCTGTTCTAATTAATTTCTTTCTCAAGTTGTACAGTTTTCCCCATTTATCATTATTACTTGAGAAGACAGTGACCTTATTACCATTTTTGGTGTTTATTATTTTATTAAATTGTTCTTCACTGAATCCAAAGGTTTTTAATAAATCCATACTCTAAATTAGAGGAAGAAATAGTAATCCTGTAATAATCAGGTAGTAAACAGAGAAAATCTTCCAAAGAAGATTAACACTCCCCAACCAACTGGTTGTGCAAAACTATGGACAAAATATAGGGCGCAACCCCACTTGCCAAGAGACAGGGTACCACAAGTAAAGAAGAAGAAGGAACTCTCTTGGATCACCACATACACACAAAGAAATATATCACTCCAAATATGTCGTTGAATCACTCAACCATATACATCCGTTAAAAAGAGGCCGTAAGTCTGAACCCAAAAAGCAACCGCGTATTACACAGAGATAAAGAGCTCACACTTCAAAGGTAAATTCAACATTTATTATAATTCATTAAGAATTTAGAGATTCTGAGATTTACATCAATACTTGAAGTTAAAAACACATTTAAAAAACATATTAAAAAACATATTAAAAACCTTTTATGAGAGACAAAAACAAGTTGTGAAAACAATCAAATTAATCAAATAAAGGTTATTCCCAACTGGAATCTCATAGATAAACACCATCAGTCTATTCACTTCTTTGTTGTATTAGACATATGGCTGTTCCTGGATATAACCCACTATATCAATGCAGGCGTCGACGCGTTTCGGTGGTCATATATAATTGGAATACCACCTTCATCAGGATATACATAGAGCTTGTCTCTCGCTCAACAATTTAGAATTAAAAACACCTAGTTAAAACTAAAAAGTAGTGGCCCCCCGTCCCCCTGGCCCTCCGATATGGGCCCTGGGGGGCCCCTATGGTACCCCCTATATATCCCTGCACCATTTATTTAAAAACTTTTATATAGCGTGAACATGACCCTTGAGGGTATCAGAGCGCTTTACAGACAAGTTGCGGAACACATAGGGGAGACAATTGTGGCAGAAAAGCAGCGATATATACAAATAACAACAGGTACGTAGTGACATAATAGAGGCAGGTAATAGGACCATAAAATTGCCAAGTAACAAAAGTAAGCAGCGGTGCATGACAAGGAAGGCAGAAGAGCATGTGAGTAGAATAAAGCAGGAAGAGACATTGTGACACTAGATGAGGAGGAGCATGCCGTTGGGCTCGGAGGACCCGCCAGATCTGGTCTGGTAAGACTAAAGGCCGAGGCAAAGCTTCTAACTCAGAGAAGTACTCATCAGTAAAGCTTTCACTTCCGTTTTGAAGGAAACTGTTGATGGAATCAATTTAGTTTCCGCAGATTCTCGGGGCAATACCTGAGAATGATCGATTGTACGTTTTCATTTTTTTGAGCAACAAGGTACTGGAGCTCTGTGAGGAATGGGCACCGCCCGACAATTCTCGATTATTTGCAGGGTACAGAGGAGTGTTGAAATGAAGTGCTTTATGGGTCATACATGCAAGTTTTAGTTGAATCCTTGCCTCAAAAGGAAGCCAATTTAGAGATTTCAAATCTGGGGAAATGTGGTCGGTTTTCTTGGAGCCACAGAATTCAGTGACACCCTGAGCGGGACTGTCTGTGCCAAGATAGACCACAGAGGGTTGGACTGGCGTATTCCAGCCATGAGATGACTAACGCTTGCACAGCAGATTTTAAGTCATCGGGGGAAGGTAAGGTTTTAATTTCCTTAGGATGCTCAGTTGGAAGTTCGCTCCTTTGGTGGATGCACTGATGTGATCCTGCATGTTTAAGTTCTTATGCAGCACTATTCCCAAAGATCTCGTAGAGTCTATCATGTGTGGTGTGCAGTTAAGAGAGGAGAGATTTTTCAGATATTTCTCCACGATGGGGGTTTGCTTGGGCAGTGAGATAGGAGGAATTCCGTTTTGAGAGTGTTTAGTTTGATATGATTGAAGGTTAACCAGTTTTGGGTTTTATGCAGGGTTCCATTGAGTGTTTTGATATCATCAAAAGAAGAGATTTTGATGTACATCTGGGTATCATCTGCATACATGTGAGATTGGATGTTAGATGCTTTGAGGATTTCAGTAAGAGGTTCAATGAGTAGGATGAAAAGTGTGGGAGAGAGAGAGGACCCTTGGGGAACACCCAGAGTGCAGGGACTGGAAATGGATAGGGTTTGATAGGTTTTGACTCTCTGAGTTCTGTTATTGAGAAAAGAGGCAAACCATTTTAGTACTGAGCCTGAGAGCGCCATCCTATGTTCCAGAAGGCTCAGGAGATTGTCATGTTTGACAGTGTCAAAAGCTTATGAGAGGTCGAGTAGGATTAATAGGCAGGTTTCGTTCTGGTCAAGCATTGTAAGAGCATCGTCCACTATATGGGTGATGGCTATTTTGGTGCTGTGGCCGTGTCGAAAGCCCGATTGGAATTGATCAAGAAGTTGGAATTCCTCAATGTGGCTACACAGTTTCTCATGGAGTTTTGCCAGAGTTGGGATGTTTGTTATTGGTCGGAAGTTATTCAAATCTTCTGGGTCAGCCGTAGGATTTTTAAGAATAGGCAAAACCAGACTGGACTTCAAGCAGTCAGGGATCTCACCTTGAATAAGGGAGGCATTAATAATCTTGGTCCAGAGTGGAACTAGTGACTTTATCATTTCTTTAAAGAAATTGGAGGGAAGGGGATTAATGAAGCCAGACTCGTCCTCTGCATCCCTCGACACAAACACATCACCCTATTCCTGCAAGACCTCCACTGGATACCCATCGAGAAGGGAGTAACCTTCAAGATCCTCACCCACGCATACAAATGCCTCCACAAACACCGGACCCCAATATCTCAACGAAAGAATCGCTTTCCACATACCCAAGAGAAACCTCCGATCCACTGAAACCCCACGCATTCGCTGAGCCAGAATGGGTGGAAGAGCCTTCTCCTACGTCACAGTAAAGACCTGGAATGAGCTCCAGATCAACATCAGATGTGTCCCCACTCTGCACATCTTCAGAAAGACCCTCAAGACCTGGTTCTTCGACTGACTGGAGCTGTCCGCCCCAGCACCTTGAGACCCTTACGGGTGAATAGCACACTTCACAATTCCCTTATTTATTTAATTGATTGATTGATTGAAGTGATTTGAAGGTTTCAGGGTCAAAAGAATATTGAAAATGGATGTGTCATTGAACGGTGAGAATTGACTCCAGAAGGCATTGTTTTTAGGGGAGAGACATGAAACAGCAAGAGGCTGCAAGGTTTGGTTGTGGACTGGAGATGAGTGGTGATTGGTTGGGAGTGTTATTTGATTGTAGTTTAATCAGATCAAACAGCATTTTGTGGCAATTTTTGGCTTTGTCCAGTTGGCTTCTGAAGAAGGTCGCTTTTGCCGTTCTTATGTGGTTGTTGTTCAATAGATGGAGACGATCTCCAAGAGCGTTCTGCTAGTCTCAGGTTGCGTCTGTCTGAGTTTAGTCTGTCATTGAACCATGGTTTGGAGTCTTTGTTGGACTTTCTTATTAGTTGTAGGGGGCAGTTGAATTCAGGGTTATCACCATGGAGTTTTTGTAGTGCTCAGTGAGTTCGTGGACATCAGACATGCACACAGGAGGAGACAGGGACAGATTGCAACGAGATATGAGATCATTTACGTTTGCATTTTGCAGCAATCTTTTCCAGTGTTTCTGTTTCAAGGTTTGGAATCTTGTGATGTTCCCTCTTTCTAAGATTAGGAAGGTGATATAGTGATGATCCGACCAGTCACAAGGGTCAATCGATTCCAGCTGAATGGAGTTGGGATTGGAGATGATTAGATCAAGTTGTGCGTTGGGCTGTCACCAAATTGAGTCTGGTTAAGGTCAGCTAGGAAGTTTTTGAGACTATTCACAGCCTGATCATTCGAGTCATTCCAATGTAGTTTGAAGTCACCCAGGAAGATCTGGGGACAATGGAGACCCAAGAAGGATGAGATGGTTTCCATAGGTTGTTCGACCAGAGGGAGGTTGTCTCCAGGAGGATGGCAAAAGATGTGCAGGTTGCATAAGCGTCTATGTTTGCTGATGATGTCTATGCACAGATATTCATAGGATGAGAGAATTGCAGAGGGGGACTGCTTTGCTGAGAGACTGTTAAGTTATATTCAGTCTATGCCTCCACCAGTTCTCTTAACTCGATCCAGTCCGATAATGTTGTGGCTAGGAGGGACTAGGATGTCAAGGACAGGACCTGAAGTTTCCTTAAGCCAAATTTCTGTGAGGATTAGGAGGTTGAGTTCCTGATCTAGGATGAGGTCAGTGATGTCCATGGCATGTTTCACAGCTGATCTACAGTTCAGCAACATGCATTTCAGGTGTGATTTGTAACCTGTGGGAGTAGGCTGTTTAATGTGAACTTGCATAAGGTTAGCAGTGTTTAAGGCATTAGAGTTATGTTTGGGAGCTCTATGCGGGTTTAGTGGAAGAGTTTGGATAGGCTCCAATATGACTTGCTTGTGACTAGTAGCTCTAGAAGGGTTTAGTGGGGTAGTTTGAGTGGGTCCAGGTGAGTCTGGGTTGCCAGATTGAGAGGCGTTGTAGGCTAGGAGGAGGGAGAGAATGTCCGGGTCAGATAGGTGGTTCTTGGATCTGATGGGTCTGGAGGGGGCGTTAGGGTAGGGAGTGGTTCTAGTTCTGGGCAGGAGATTTCTGTTTAGGGTCAATTGTTAACACTGAAGGAGGAGTTGGTATTTTACACCATGTGGCAGGCATCAAATGGTGCCTACTGCATAGTGCAGGAATATGAGGAATGTGTTTATTTTGGACTGCGGCATGTGCTGCAACCTGCATCACATGCCGCAATACAAAATATACAGATTGCAACCGCCTTGAAGGCGTTCACATCCTAATCCCAGTGGCAGGACCACCAACAGCTAGTCAGGCGGTCCAGTTCCCGACAGGATGGCGGTCGGACGCTCCCTCGACCACCATCATAATCAGGCCCTTAGTTTCCTGTGGTTAATCAGATTTCCTTTGGCATGTTTTATTAAAGATCCATCACATCCAATTACTGCATATTGTTCTCCTTTTCTATTTTCTGTAACATTGGTTTTTAAATCTATAATGTTGAAGTATTGCATACAGACGTAAGTTTTCAAGATGTGGACTGCTTTTTGGATAGTATGCATCCACATATTAGTTTTTACAATATCAGTGCTTTCTGGCTCATACTCTGCTAACAAGAAACTGAATATCCATGTTTGCATTCCACATTTTCAAAATGACTGGATTATAGTCATTAATATACTTTGAAGCTTCCGTTCTTCTTAAGTTGTATGTATTCTTGGGAGATTTTTTGCAGTTATTGTATGTCTTACCACCGATAAAAAGCTTTTACTCTTCTTTTACAAACTATAGGTCGTGGGAATCCAAAATGACATTTTGTATACATTTTTCATTTACATTTGTACTTCCATCCGCAGTTCTTTTAACATCTATGACTCTGAAACCGTAAAACTTGTTGTCTCAAGCTGTTTTCTCCTCCTTGTCTTGGGATGGCACATGTACCATACTGTTCGATGAAAGACAAAACAGCCTCATAACAATCTGTTCCAACTTTTGGTGCATCCTTTATCCATAATAGCATGTGTATATGAGGACTACCTCTGGGTTGGTACTCTTTCCGGCTGAAGAAATCAGTTACCTCTCCAAGAGGTGGAATGATTTTATTGCAGATAAATGACATCATAGCTTGAAACCTATGGTTAAAATATCTGCAGACATTTACAGAATCCAAGGAACAGAGTTCTCTAGGTGTCTTCACTTCAATGTTTTTTATATTTGAATTTGCTTCCTGCAAGAATTCAAGTAAATCATCCCATGCATATTCAGCACAAATAAGTGTTTGAAACCAAGTAGGTGTAACTAGGTTTCTTAACATGTATTTACATTTGGAATGGAGAGGATGTATGGTAAAATGTTCATAAATCTATTCACTTCTGGAATTGTCAACTTTTTCAATATGGCCAGTTGATTTTACTGTTTCATCTTGTAGGCATCTTGCTTCTTCATCAATTACCTCTAGCAGGTATAATGTTGCATTTTGAAGTTTATTATTATCTACTAACTCTTGCCAGATTTTTTTACTCTTTGTTAGTACACCATTTACTAGGATATCTAGTGGCTCATGTTCCTCTCTATCTAGAGTGCCCACTAATATTAAGAGTAGAATAACACAACTATTATCAACAATTTAAATATCCAATTGCAATTATAATTATTAAAATGACAATTACATTTTTTAAATTCATGATACAATTTATAACAGTAATATTGTATCAAGTTAGAAATAAAATAAGCAATTTGTAAAGAATATTTACAAACAGATTTAGGAAAATTGTAAGTAAATTTAAAGGAAACCAAATGTTTAAAAAAAGTTTTTTCCACAGAAAATGACATGCATGCAAAATGAAGTACAATACTGTGACAGAAAAATGCATTCTAGTAGGAAACAACACAAAAGTAAAAATTTTTACATAACTTATATACAATTGTTTTTTCCCAAATTGTAAAGCTTTAGGGAAATTCAGTAATTGGGGAAAACTAAATGAATTCTAAATTGAACTTTATTCACGTTTAAAACAAAAGATTTTTTCCACAGGCTGACAATTAACCATATTTTTAACGATGAAAGAAATAACAGCAATATACATTTTTCCTAAAACATGGGGAAATAAAATTCATGTATGAGAAAAGATGAAATAATATTCACACTTTCTTTACCTCTGCAGAAATATGAATATTGCTGCAGAAAAGTAGGAAAAACCAACCATCCTGCCAGAAAAAACATGTAAGAAATGGACAACATAGTCAGTCTCCATAATCCAAAGGTAAATAAAAAACAATTCAACAAATAACCTAATACTAACCTTTCCAAAATATCTTTCCAGACAGGAAAAAAACCAATAAGATTATTTTCTCCCAATAAAAAATCCTAAGGGGGCGTGGCCAACAGCCGAGGGAAATGGCCGCACAGTAGCTCTGCTCCGTTGTGCCAATCCCGATAAATCCGGATTAATCTCGTGTGCCCCAAACGAAATTGATTGTGACGGAGCTCACCTGGCCCTGACAGCGTGCCCGTCGGCTGGACCGAAGACTGCCCTGATTGGGGGTGCCTGGGCATCCGAAAGTGACCGAGACTGAGCTGAGGTGCCGAGGGGCGTGGGGCGTACGCGTCGCTCTCCGGTGGCGTGCACCCAATCCACACCGCGGCTGCGGAGAGGGACCAAGGCCTGTGCCTGCGATGAAGGGGCCGTGCTGAGAACCCTAACATCAGCAGTGTTGCCGGTGAGTGCGTTGACCCCCTGCTGGCCCCCACAACATTCTGATCGACTGCCAGTGTGTCCCACAGACCGGCGGCGGCCCGCACATATCACTGGAATACATATCACAGGCTCAGAAGCACCGGAGCCGGTTGTGAAGCTCTACGCAGTGCGATCCGGTTTTGCGGGTCGATCCGGACTTGCCCCCACTCCTAGTCATAACCTGGGACCCATAAGTCCCGCGTCAAAGCAGTGCATCGCAGTTGTGGTGCACCCGACGGCGCCACTGGAAACACACCAAGTGCCTCTGTTGGGGACTGGGCCCTGTGTGTGGACTTCGACGCCATTTTGAGCAGAAGCGGTGCAAGGGAGTGGCGCCGCAACAACGCAGTGCAGACTAATTTAAGGGCCTTGATGTGGGGGTGAAGCCCTAGGGGCCCTGGACATTCAATATTTCAGGCGGTGGGGGAGAAAGTCATGTCTGGATTTCGCCAGCTGCCAGCGCATCAGCCGTGTGGGCAGTGGCCACATAAACTTACTTCAAGGGGAGGGGAGCTGGAGACTATTGCTCATCTAATTGCTGGCTGATATTTCCAGCACAGTTAAGACTTGACACAACGCAGCACGTTGAGCAGCTGGTGTGGCCCCCTACATGATACCGGTGCTTTCCACCCCTCCCCCACTGGTGTGGGCCATTTTCTGAACTACAAGTGTCTCCAGGTCTGGGCCTTGCTGGTGGAAACCGACAGGCCAGTGTGGGCTGGTCTCACAAGCAGGCGGCAGTGAGTAACTAGTACAGCCCGGCCCCCTCTCTTAAACACTCTACCCACCAGCTACACCATGTCGAGTGGCCGCAGCGGACGAGGCACGCTCCAAACAAAACTAGAAAAATTTGCATGGCAGAAAGGCCAGGATGAGGCACACTCTCACCCCAAACCTAGCGGAGATCAACCAGACACCACGCTGCAGGACATTTTAACAGCTATAACGACAGTTCGCACCTCCCTGGAAGGCCACATTGATACCGTCGCCTCGGAAGCTTCCTTGATAAGGGCAGATATGAGAAAAATGGCTGAGCGTATCAATGCTGTCGAACTCACGACCAAAGATCTGTCAACGGACACTGACCTTCTTAAACGCCAGGTAGCTGACCTCCAAACTACTTGAGATACAATGGCACTACAACTTGACGACTATGAAGGCCATATGCGGCACAATAACATCCGCATTTTAGGGGTGCCGGAACGGGCCAAAGGACAGGCGAGGAGTTGATAATCAAGCACCTCTAACCAAAAGGACTATCTAAATACTTTTCGATTGAACGAGCACACCGGGTGCCGGGAGGAAGGCCCAAGCCAGGTGCGCCACCCCGACCTCTCCTGGCTAGAGTCTTCAACTTTCACGACAGGGATATAATACTTCACACAGCGAGAGCAGCCCCACCACTGGCCATAGACAATAGCAAAGTTTCCTTCTTTCCAGACTTTACTCTACGGGTCCAGAAACAACGTCTTAGCTTCCTGGACGTGAAGCGTGCGATGCAGGACCAAGAAATCAAATACGCAATGCCGTTCCCCGCGAAGCTGAGGGTGGAATCTGAAGGGAAAGTATGGTTTTTCACTAGGCCTGAGGACGCATGGGCTGGCTCGAAGGCTGGAAAACGGTCAGCAAACGTCATCGCAAGCCCGCCGGTGACAATGGTAATAACGGCAGGTCAAGCCAGCAGCCTGGATCACAGCCGGGCGGTGAATTAGTGACGCAGGACTCAGCAGGATAGAGATCGGTGGTTTGAAAGGGGGTGTATCTGGTCTTTGGTTAACATGTCTTGTTGAGATGGGCCTCGATTGGCTTGGGTTGTTCTGTCAACAGCTCATCCTACATTAGAACTTTTACACAATACGAATCTTGTAATGGTCAGCTCTGCAATTGTACTTGCTTCCTGTGAGGGTGTAAATCGTTGTTTTTGTTCTTTGATGAGTATCACGTGATATGTCTTACCTGCATGCTGTGGGGTTAAAAGCTAGGGGTACAGATATCCAAACGAATTGATGCCCCAGGGAGTGGGGTTGGATCACGTTCCTAACATTGTTAAGGGTGGGTGATAGGCACTCTGCAAGTTTGGGGTGGCGGGAGGTTTTGTGCCCATCGTGCAGGGAGGCAGGGTGGGGTGTGGGCGCTGGGCGTTGGGGGAGGGGGGATTTGTTTAAATTGTATTGAATGTTGTTTTCTTGTGGTGGTGGTGATATGTTTTACATCGTATATACAGGAACAGGCTGAGCAAATAGATTTGATACATTGCGATCTATTGTACACAATTGCGTCATGGACAGGCGACAACCCACATCATTTACATGTAATATGCCTGACCGTAACGTGACGAGAAATCTCAGCGTCCTCACGTGGAATGTTAATGGACTGGGTGATAAACTAAAGCGCGGGGTTGTACTCCAATATCTTAAGAGGCAGACCCCAGATATCGCCCTGCTTCAGGAGACGCATCTCCATGGAAATAGCTGTAAGGCACTGGACCGGTGGGGCTACAGGTTAGTGGTACATGCCGGTTTTACATCTAGCTCCAGAGGGGCAGGCATTCTCATCCGTAAACAGTGTCCCTTTATGATACACAACACTTGGATCAATGACCTGGGGAGGTACGCTGCCGTAGCTGGCACGTGGGAGGGAATGCCCCTCAATATCATCTCAATATATGTCCCTCCAGCACTTAAGACATCCACGTTGTCTGATTTGGGCAAACTACTATTAGATCTTCCGGTTGGCACATTAGTATTGGGAGGTGATTTCAATCTTACATTTGATGGCCGAGTAGACCGACGGCCTCCTCGACCTGACCCACATGACACATCCCCCCTGAAGGATTTCCTCATGGCATTTGGCCTTGTAGACCTCTGGTGCCATTTTAACCCCCTGACTCGGAGTTTTACTTTTCACTCCGGGGCCCATGGCAGCCAGTCCCGCATTGACTATCTGTTTACGCATACCGACGATCTTCCCAACTTTAGTGATGCTACATCACTGGCTCGTGGCATCTCAGACCACTCTCCGGTCCTGACTCGGCTGACTTTCTCCCGGGAACGCTGCCGCCTCACCTTATCTATCAACCCATGGAGTCTGAAGATCCCACAGGTCAGACGTGTCCTTACCGACGGTGTTGACCATTACTTCACCGAAAACACACACACAGTTCAATCCAGCAGCACACTGTGGGGGGCTTTTGGGGCGGTAATTAAGGGTCAGGCACTCTCGTTGATGGCTGGGCATAAGAAGGAACGGACGGCTAGATTAGTAACCCTGGAACAAGAGATAAGAGACCTAGGGGCTGAGATGGCGATAAACGACGATGAGAAACTTGCCCATACACTGAGTATTAAACGCCTAGATTATCATCAGTTGGCGGGGAGGCAGCCAAGGCTAAACACAAGGCAACTGCTCACAGAATATACGAATTAGACGACAACACTGATAGGATGCTACATGGCTAGAGACACGTGAGACGGCTTTGAGATGGGTGCCCCTGATAGAGACGGATGCAGGGGACTTAGTGCCAGACCTGCAGCATATCGCTGAGACCTTCGCCTCCTACTTCGCCTCCATATACTCCTCAACCACTCACACCACTCTGCAGGACTCACAAGACCTTCTCGCCACAATTCCAGTGGCGGTTCTTACGTCAGATGATCGTGACGCCTAGAGGGAGATCTAACCGAGGAGGAACTCGCGACTGCCATCAGTGGCATTAAATTGGGCAAGGCGATGGGCACAAATGGGCTCCCGATAGAATTATTTAAGTTAGTGTCATCCAAGATAACGCCCGCGTTACAAGCGATGTATGTAGAGAGCTACCAGTCGGGCTCCCTACCCAGGCCTGGCCGTAACATGGCCCTCAACCTTCGACGATTACACGGAGTGCTGGGGAGAACCGACACCATCCTTGAGGATGCAGCAATATTATCATTGGATGCAAAGATGGCATTCGATACTATCGAATGGCCCTATTTATTTGCCCTTCTTGAATGATTGGGGTTCGGCCCTCATTTTATTCAGTGGGTTCGGCTGTTGTATACGAAGCCCACAGCACAGGTGGTCATAAACCAGCATACCTCCTGTAGTTTTCACCTAGGGAGAGGGACTCAACAGGGCTGCCCCCTTTCACCCCTCATTTTTGCTCTACTACTGGAGCCATTGGCGACCTGGGTCAGGGGTGACCCTATGATTAGGGGCTTGAAGTGGACAGATCAGCATGAGGACAGAATCTCTCTCTATGCAGACAATGTCTTGCTATACGTGGCGGCCCCTAGGGCCTCAATACATCGAATCCTACACATTTTTGCACTATTCCACACCCATTCTGGTTACACCATTAACTGGACAAAGTCTGTTTTGTTCATGCTGAGGGGTCCAGTGCCACGGATGCCTAAAGACATTACTATTACAGTGGATGTTGAGGGCTTTCGCTATCTTGGTATTTATATCACACTCGACCCGACCCATTTTTACAATACTAACCTCCAGCCCCCACTGGTCAGATTTTGGAAGGATGTAATTCACTGGCGGACATTGCCCCTCACTATACTAGGCAGAGCGGTGTTGTATAAGATGCTAGCTCTCCCTCGTTTTTTATAAGTGTTACACAAAACTCCCCACAGGGTCCCTGATGCCTACTTTGTCTGTGTGGAGAGTGAGGTTAGGAATCTCTTGTGGGACGGGAAGTGTCCACGCATAGCGACGCACAAGCTCACCAGGGGGTGGTACGATGGGGGGATTGCGTTGCCTGACCTCAAACAATATTACTGGGCTGCCCAGCTTGCAGTGGTAAATTAATGGGTTTTTGCCAGCATTACGTACGGATAGATGGTTACTGTCTACGGGAGGATACCAGCGTGTACTCTATTGCAATCCCAGGAGACTACGCCTTACAGGCCCCACCGCCCACGCAGTGACACTCTGGCATATTGTAACTAAGAAACTGGGTTGGCACAATAAAATAACACTGCTCACTCCCCTGTGGGAATCTGAATGGCTAGGTACACTGAGTAGGTGCCCGGGATTCGACAAATGGGACCTTATTGGACTTTTCGTAGTGGGTGACCTTTGGAAGCGAAAGGCTATGGTATCGTTCTCCGATCTCCAAAGAGAATACCAACTGGCTGAGTCCGAGACATACCGTTACCTTCAGATCCGGCATGCAATTACCTCCGTTGTCACTAGTGGCGAGACTCAATGAGGCCTCCCCACTGGAAGACAGACTTTTGACCGACCCCCTGACGAGCAAGGCAATTACTCTCACTTATCGCAAGCTGTTAAACAATAAACCTGATCCACTGATTCGACTTCGTCAATTGTGGGAAACGGACCTTGGTTACTTAGAAGATGATGACTGGCAGGAAGCCCTTTCCTCCCCTCGGGAGGTTGCCATCTCCATGCGTCTCCGACTTGTCCAGCTCAAAATTCTACATAGAACTTACCTAGCCGCACACATACTGGTTAGGATGGGCCATCGGCCAGATTCTAGCTGTCTCAGGGGGTGTGCTTCCGAGGGTACTTTCTTTCATATAATCTGGGAGTGCCCGCGACTAGAGCCTTACTGGGAGAAAATTGTCTCTGAGTTAGCGAGGGTATGTGGGAAAGCTATCACCACCTCCCCATGGCTTTGTTTATTGAATGTATGGGAGGCCACCGACCTGACGCAAACGGAACGTACATGGGCGTCTCTGGGATTTTCCCTGGCAAAGAGAAATATTGCCCAGGGATGGGGGCCCGGAGTCCTACCGAAACACTCAAAATGGGTCAATGATATGGACAATGCCATGATTGCGGAGAAGGATGTGTTCAAACATAGAGGTTGTCCCGCGAAGTGGGATCATAAGTGGGCAAAGTGGAATATGTCCTGAAGCGAAATTTGTATCTCTCCCTCAGTTGAGTTGCACAGGAATGCCACTGCCATTGATGATCTTCATGTCTAGTGCTATAATCCATTGCGTTGTAAGTTGTGCATCATGTATGGATACTTTTCTTGGCTATGTTGCTGCTGAATGGTTTTGTGGCCTGTCACTGTACCATCACGATTGTTTAATAAAAATAAAATTAAAAATAAAATCCTCAAGAACATTCTGAATAATTAATATTTTATTTTTCCACAAATGAACAACCATAACAATGGAACAGAATTATATTAAAAAAACACATTTTCAAATTAGATCAACAATATTTCGCTTTTTTCCAACAGAACAAGAAAACCCGGGAAACCTAAAGAAGGTAGAATATATACTCTCGGTATGAGGAAACAGACTGCTAAAATACAATGAGTACATTTATTGTAAGGAGAGATATACCAAGCTAAGAAGATGCATAGGGTACTTAGGAACTCATTATATATGCACAGATGTTACTTGTGGTGATTGTGTTGATAGGACCACCAAGCATAACCACTTTGCCTCTACAACGGAGTTGGAAGTACTAGAAAATGTAAAAAACATTACAATGCTTAGTGCTACCTCTAATGTAATATGCATGGTGGTGCCACAGCGACACTGCCAGCATAGTGTGATCCCTTGACCACCACGCCACCGCCAGTAAACTGGTTCCCTGGTGGTTGCAGTGTCCAATGGCTGGCCGACTGCCTAAGCTGTAATAGGGCGGTCTGATCGCCGTTACAGTGGTGGCCGGACTGCCACGGCAACATGAGTCTGGTGGTCCATGAACTGCCAAACTCATAATCAAGCCCTAGTGATGTGAACATTCTCCCAGAACTGACAGAGTAATTTCATCATGAAACCCTCCTCCCATATGACAAAAAACCCTCAAAAGAAACACTAATATATACAACCCTACATAACACCATAATACTAAACAATTGTGAAATCTGCATGACGAATGGGACATTGAAGTAAATTCCCCAGTCTTTTTCTTAGACTTACACTATTCATGCTCATATAAATTCTGCAAGTGTATGGTTTGCTACCTGTCAAACAGTCTCAATATATACTGATTTATTTTCAACAATAAAGTTTAAAACAATGATTAGAATTCCTAGGGAACTACTTTACATTGAATAACAAATTATAAATATCATTAAAAAATGTACTTAGATTCCCAAACTCAATGATTTTGTTTCCATTTTCCCAGGCATATTGGAAACGTAAATTAATATGAAGAAATCTTCATTGGCCGCTTAAACAGGTCGAATCACAGAAGAAAAACACGTTTTCCAATCAAGTGGTGGAACTGTTACTCAACTTGTTTACAGAGAGGTGCAAAATCAGGTTGGCATAACTTTTACAACTTTTTATTTGGCTAAAGTCTTCCTAACCAAATATAATTTACTGGAAATTTTAAAAAAAGAACAAAGTTTCCAGGAATGGTGACAGGTCCAATATTTGACGAGTAGTCTGCAAACTCATATTTCCAAAAAGATGTCAAAAAGATTATTGGCTAAAATCCAACAGTTTAGCAGTTGACAGGTGCAGCCTACCTCAAAAACCTTGTGCACATATATTACTATTAAAAAATACTTCCTAAAATGCATTACTTTCCTGTTTTGCTTATCATAATTTTTTTTATATTTATTATTTTTGTCACCCTTGCCTGAAGTTGTTTTCTGTTTTCAAGCCAGTAATCCATTAACCAAATTCAAATCCTGAAAAAATGCGTTCCTCAAATTCAGATTAGGGTTGGGCAATAAATTCCAACTCCACCGGCAGAGTTTGCGGCCAAACTCCACCAACCCCAGTGTGGAAGAGTTTTTTCTTGTGCTCGGCTCACCAACGGTAAGTTGGCAAGCTGAGTGAGAATTGGCATCCTGTAGCATGATTTCCTGGTGCTAGGAGGGCACCTGGCGAGATTTCCCCAACGTGGCAATCATGGTGAAACAGCTGCTGCTCGAGTAAAAAGTCTACTTGAGCAGCAGCAAAGAAGCAGCGACCTCTGGCACGGCGTGTGGTGCCATTCGCAATTTTACAGCACAAAAGAAGTTCCCAGTGATAAAAACCAGTGCAAGCTGGGCTACATCCTGATCTCCGCCCATTCGTGGAACTCACAGAATCTCGCTGAGTTTTCATGTAACCCTGCAAGTTCCACCCACCCCTAATTTCAATAACTAAAATACATTTCAAAAAACAATAAAAAAGTGAATTCATATAAGATTTAAAAAATATTGTATAGTATTCCTGTGAAAAACATCTTATTTCTTCAATCGAAAAGCTGAAATACAGTGCAAAGAAATGGGTGACAAAAAAAGTTCGTTGTCAAAAAAAAAGATCACATTTTCTTTTTTTTTACCAATAAAAAAAATAAATAAAGACAACTGCCATGATGTGAGCATTGAGTAACAACCTTCATGGAGATGTAAAAGTGATTAAGTCACCAAACAAAAATATTTTAACATGTAACAACAATATGCTCCGTCCATTACTCTCTCCTTAAGGTAAATTTCGGAACCTAAGAAACAAATACATGTAAATTAAAATAAACTTACTCGCCACAACTTCTACATGCTTCCGTCTTTGGCCGTTACAAACTATCCATTGTAGAAAACAAGTGCAAAACTGAGAACTGCAGCAAAGTAAAAATATAAAATAGGCTATTGTTTGCTTTAAAACCAATGAAAAACATGGGAAAATAAATTTTTATATTTATTACAAATGTTTAAATAAATGTGAATTTAAATTTTTTTTTTAAATATAAATAAAAATATGCTATGTAAACTAAAAATTGAAAAAACTAAGGGCCTCATTTAGACCTCGGTGGACGGGTTCCTCCATCACAATGGTGATGGATATCCTGTCCGCTGAAATTCCCAGAGGATATAATGGGATTTATATTTTGGTGGACTGTTGTGACAAAATAACCCGTCCACCAAGATCTAAATCAGGCCCTAAATGTTTTACATCTTATAAAAATAGAATAACATTTTTTTTAAATATATTTGGGCGCTTTTATTTTCTTTATGTTGTTAAATATTTATTGTTAATAATAAATGTCACAAATATTTGTTAATATTTTGTAACATGTTTGCTATATTTCAAATGAAATTCAAATACATTTTAAAATATGAATATTAGTCATTCAGGGGAGCCGGTTGAACAGGAGGAGGGGGCGGAGAGTGGGCCTGTCTGTGCCCATCAGCGGCAGGAAGAGGCGGGTGGGCCACTCCCTTTGGCTCATCTCCCACTAAGCAGCCTGGTGGTTATCTGTCCTGTTGTGACATTCTACTCAGGATGAGGATAAAATTAAGGTACTTTTGTTTTCCGGAATCTTCTACCTTGTGTTCATGACTGTTTTCTTTCACTGCTCTGTAAGATTGCCTTATCCACATCCCAGCCTGGCTTAACTCTGTTATTATCCAGTCTGTAAAGCAGGCTAAATGGCACTAAAGGGTGCTGCAACAATGGGTAGAAAGAAAGGCCCACCCATTAAACCTGTGACTCATTCTGTTGGTCCTTGTTTATTGTCTATAAAAGGTTTTCTCCATCAGGCTGTGGGGGCCGTGTCTAAAGAAATAGAACTTGTTGAGAGGAAGCTCTTTCTGGATAGGGATGCCCCCCTTTGGGTCACCTACTTGTACCAGTCTGGGATCATGAGGAAGATCGCGGAGGGCTGTCCCAAGAATGGAGAGACCTATAACCCCTACCACACCAGCCATCAGCCCAAGGCGGAAGGGGAAAAGAAAGGCCTGTGCGTCTACCCACCCCTCTACATAGTCTTTGCCGGTGACTTATTCCATTCCGAATCCATCGGGCGAGGAGACAGGCTCTTCCCAGAGGAATGTTTCATTTAGGGACCTGGAGACATTGCTAAATAACAAGTTGGACCCAATCCTGTTAAGACTCTCCCACATTGAAGACAGGGTCTCTGAATCAGTTCCCCTAATGACTAAGGGGAGAGTTGGGCTTGCTCAGGGGCAGGGTCCATCAGTAGAGCTAATCGGGCCAGGAGAACCTATCCCTGGGAGGGGCCCTATGACGATCCTGGCAATACAGCTTTAGGGTCCTCCCAACCTGTTCCCAAGGGCTTGTAAACGTGACTCATAGCTTGTGCCCCAATGGGGAATATTACTATGAACTCAAGAATAAGGTGATGCACTGGATCAGTTGACATCTCTCTCATGGTAGGGAGCTTGTGGAATCTATTATTATGGTACGAAGAATTAGTTGGATAGGCAAGGATAGGAAATCATGGCTGGGAGAATATGTGGTGATACGTTTTAATAATTCCTGGCTAGCTGGTGATCTACTTGCTGTCTCCCCTTGATTGACATCAGGCCCACCAGGAATAGTCGCTCTGCCCTTGGGTTTTTTGTACAGACCAGGTAGTTTAGCTAGTGCCACACACTTTCACTCCTCTGGTAGAAGGTGCAGCCCAGTTTACGATTATCTGGCCATGAGGTCATACCCCCTGATACCCACCACCAACAGATTTCTCCCCTTAAGTGGATTGGAGTCCTGTGATTGACTGGATCAATCTGAATCCTCTCAGTCTCAAGGAATCCATGATGCCCTCCTGTCAGTTTCCTCTCAGCAATCAAAGGGTCTTATGTTGTTGTCCTGGAATATTGCAGGTCTTGCTTCCAAGTTTAGTGACCCTACATGGCTGACTTATGGTATCCCTTCCACATAATCTGTCTTCAAGAAGCTTGGGCTACAGCTTCTCTTTGGAGGGATACACAACCTATTTTGTATCTTCGGTACCATCAATGGCATGCAGGGTAAAGGGGGGCTTATTCATGTTTGTTAAAATTGAGTTGAGCGGGTATACTGTGGACCTCAATTGCCTGGATATTCTCCTATCATTTTAATTAATTTCTATAAAAGTAAGGGACAACATCCTGAGCCCTCCGGAGTTTCTCACCTGGATTGCCCCCTGAGCCAGGGGGTGGTGTCTTCACTGGCAGTTGTTGGCTGAATGAAGGTCTACAATTTGTTCATTCACCAGAGGGGCAGAATTTAAATGAGCTTTTAGAATCCCACAACCTGGACTTTACTATGGAGAAATTGGTAAATTCCCTGAACCCTGTAATGTATTCATTTTATAAAGGGAGGGGCAGTGGTTGCCTCATTGATTTTATATTTGTCTCAGCACCATTTTATCAGCTCATATTTCATTTTAATATTATTTTCAGCCCTTTCAGTGACCACAATCCATTATCCCTAACCCTGGAAATTGCCCTTAGCCCAAAAGCACAGTCAAGGGGCACCCTCATGAGCTTATTCGTTGCTGACAAGGGGAGAAGGTTGAAATGGGCTCAGGTGGACCCCTGGCATCTACAAACTTCCCTTTTTTCCTGCTGCCGACATGATTTTAATATCTGTCTGGATAGTGATGCAGGAGGAGGTACTGGAAGCTGATGAAGGCATAGTTTGGTGGGTCTGCAAACGTTTGTCGGTCACAACCACTAGTACTCGGGTGTCACAAATCCCAAAATGGTTTGACTGGGACTGTTTGAGAACTCTGCGGCATTTTGAAGGCAGCCCTGAAGCAGTCCCCGAGGGATGGGCAATTGGTTAGAGATTGCAGGTGGGCTTATAATATGGCTAAAAAAGTGTGTAGACATAATTTACAGTAGTCTGTCTGGTAGGAACTTTGTCAATCCTGTGAAATGGGGGATAGCTCCCTTTTTTTTAGCATTGTAAACAGGCCTTGTTTTGCTGAGCGCTCTGCCCTGCTTTTATGTCATACCCCCAAGCAACAGTGGGCGGCTCATTTTGAGGGTATCTATAACCAGGGGTCGGAAGGGTGCGATAAATCCCTTGGGGTGCCTATTAAAACCGGTACCTAGTGGTTTTTACACTACATAAAATCCAACAAGGAATGATTGCCCTGTCCAGTAACAAGGCCCCTGGCCCAGACTGTATACAGTCAGATCTGCTCAAACTTAACATAGAGGTTTGGCCTCTCTACTAACACAAGTCCTGAGCGTAGCTGCACAAGAGGGGCTCCTACCTACTTGGTCCACTGCTGTGATCGTCCTCATATTTAAGAAGGGGAACAAAGAGAATTTACAATGTTATCGGCCAATTTCTTTATTGGATGCTACGGTCAAGATCTTGGGGAGGGTGATTTTAAATAGGCTGTGTGTCTGGGCAGATGAAAATAACATCTTGAGTGACATACAGTATGGTTTTAGGGCATGGAGGTCGACTGCAGACCAATACCTCAACCTCCATATAATTATCAATAAATAAACAGGGATCGGGTCTGAATATCTACATCTCGCATTTATGTACCTGAAGTCTGCTTTTTTTTAGCAAAATTGTGGGCATTGCTCAGCAAGATGGCGGTCAATGCCAGCATCGTGGCATTATTAGCTGATCTTCACTCATCGACCTCAGCCTCAGTGCATTTTTCTCAAGGAGCAGTGTGCACCCGATCATTCTCAACAAGCTGTGGGGTCCGCTAGGGATGCATACTTGCACCTTTTTTGTTCACTTTGTATGTGAATGAGCTAGAGTCTGCACTTCTATCAGTGTTGGCTGATTGCCCCAAGATCGGGAATAGCTTTCTCCCAGGCTTGTTATATGCGGACGATGCAGTCTTGATGGCCCTGACTGCCCAGGGGTTGGACTTGTGGCTGGATAAGTACGTGTCTTTCATGGGACTCCTGGACCTCTCGATCAATGTATGGTAGTGGGACCCAAATACACAAGTAGCAAGACTTTTAAGGTATCTAATTTTACCTTGTCCAAAATTTAGACCTTCCCTTATCTGGGAGTTTTATTTGACAATAATAATTGCTGGAAACCCCTTGGTGGAGGCAAAAAGATCAGAGTCCATAAAAATTATGGGGGCGGTTTTTAATTTTGCATAAAGGCTTGGGTCCAGGGCTCCAAGGCATCTTTTAAAAATCTACCAAGCAAAGTGTATTGCACAGCTGCGATACGGCAGCGAGGTTTGGGCATACGCTAAGTTGGATTGGATTCAGACTATGGAGAACAACATTTTGCGCAAGTTATCCCAGGTCCATCCTGGCATTTTCTGTGCATGCGGAGTTAGGGCTTGATTATGTCTCGGACCTAATCTCCTTAAGCCCGCTTCTGTCTTGCATTAAGATCTGGTAGAGGGAGGGATTGAAGCTAAGTCAGTTGATTCTTGAAGATTGTCTTTGGACCGGGTAACTAGTATACCCTGGTTGGCTCATTTTAAGACATCCTTTTTCTCTTTAGGTAGACCTGATATTTTTATGAATCTAAATTCTCTCTCCATCCACGAGTTGGGGAGTATCAAAAGACTGTTCAAGGAATGCTCCCATTTGGAGAGAGAAAGTTTAGAATTCAGAAGCCAGCAATTAGGGGCCATATACTCCTAAAAACTGTGCATGGGATGGAGCCATACCTGGGCCTGGATCGTTCACAGCATGACAGGTTTTTACTGGTCAGGTTCAGGTTTACTCAACCGCATTATTTTCTGGCCTGAGGAAAAGGCGCCCGGCGGCTGCGACAATGTGTCTCCGCAGGATCTGCTCCATTTTATAATGTTCAGCTCTTACTTCAGCTGGCCGGAGGAAACGCTTTTAAATCCCCTTGTTGAAATCATTGCATTTTAAACAAGTCAGGCCTGCCTTGCTGTATCTTCAGCTGCTCCCCACAGAGCATGTGACCTTTATTGTTTTATCTTTTTTACAAGCTGTCTGGGTGTCTAGGAAAATTAGACCTGATTAATTGTTTTATATGCTCTTTGTTTTTATGGATAACTGTATTGTCTGTTTTTATTATTATTCATGAAATTGATCTTGTTATTTTGGATCTGTATTCTTTTATGGGGATTTTACTTACCGAATAAAGATTTATTGAATTGAATTAGTTATTCAGTGTAAATGATCATTATTCTGTTAAAAATACATTCAATAGGAATGCTCAAGTAATAAAATCAATATCTGAGTATTAGTACACTTCCTCATCAATTACCCCTATATCTCCAACATCCTGCTACTTAAGAATTATCTTATCTTATGTAACATAATATTTATTATAAAGTTTTACATACTCTAGTATTGAAATTAATATTGGGTGTTAATATACTTCCCTGCCCATTGGTCCTATTTCCTCTACATCTCCTATTTTCTTTATTTTGTTTTCCATTTATCTTTTAAAAATGTATTTACATTATTACCTGAGTATTAATACACACCTCCCTTTTCCACCCTTCCTTTTTATTATTTAAATATTAATATTACTTAAAAATAATTTCAGTTTTTTCACGGGTGGTAAATACCCCTAATCCCCTTTTTTATTAACACTAATTGTACTAACTATGTCCCAAAAACTATTTTATTGGGGGAGGGGGCATACACTGTTCCAACCATCATTTATTTGCCCAAAATAATACTATTATTTTATCTTAAAATAATTAATCTTAAAATGTAAATCACCCTTTTTTAACACCATATATTAACACTATTTGTAAAACTTTTAAAAATAAAACCATATTTATGTAGAATACTTACCTATCCCTACTGATATCTTCTATGCGTTGTAAAGGCATCACATGTCAAAAACCGTGTGAAACATCTGGTTTACCATTCAAGGCTGTACTCTGGAAGAAAGCCAATTCTCAACACCGTACTAAAGAAAAAATGAAGGAATGTAACATAACCATACTTCAGACTAGGATAATTCAACTTGACTGAGGCGTTGGCTCCACTCTGCACGCCACTTTCCTGTGGCAACTGGAGGTCAGAAAGAAATCCTGTGAAAGCATGCCGTAGACACTGCAAATCTTACATGGATGGCATTGCAGCATCTGGTTTATGAAACCAGGGATAGGTCTGGTAAGCATTTATAGTAGCCAAGTAACATGGCGGCTTCATTTATTGTAGAAATACAGATAGTATGTCCGTTACAAAAGGGGCACAGAGAATAAATGTCAAGGAAGGGCATGGAACATACACACATATCATTCTACTGATGCTCTTCCATATTCAGGTCAGAGACAGCAGAGCCTGTGCTGCACACTTTATATTCCATCAGCTGGCAGTACACGTGCTGGCAAGTTACATGCATTCAAGAATGCTTCTTGAGGAATGTACGCTCTACATCAGTTATAAGTGACACGTTGAAGAGAAAACACAAGTGATGAGAGGCAACATAGAAGCAAAACAGATCCGCTTAACATTAAATCAACTTTCAGTATAGTTAGCAAATGTATCCATACACTCCAATATTGCTTGAATGTTCTTTTTTATTTTCTTTTTTTCTTTTCGATCTTGAAGCACGCAACCAATGCGTTTCGCCCCAGATAAGGGCTTCTTCAGGACTGCGAGCACATTTAAGACTAGGACAAATTCCATTAAAAAAAAATCACAACATGAATACAGTTTAATATATTACTTGGTCTAGATAAGTTAATTAAAGAAACAACCTAGAATAGAACCAGAGGTACATAGACACCCACAATGAACCCAACAGTGACATCCTATCTCTGGATGCATCTCTTCCTTCTGGTAGCCCCTTAACAGGGAACCTTGATACACATGTCTTGAAATACAAGTGTTTTGTAAATAATTTATAAAGACACCCAATTGTTTCAAACATTTTCTGTCCACTACCTGTGGTCCCTTTATTTTGAATATGTGACAGAGCAAGATAGCTTTAAGGAGGGATAGGCAAAGATTAGCAAATAAAAACAACTAGGGTAACACTGAAATGCAAACTCATTATCTCAAACCTACAACAACAGAAAATTAAATGTGATTGTTTTTTTTTACCCATTGAGTCATATCACTTTTCTTGAAAACGCATACAGAAGCAAAAAAGTAAAAATGCACTGCAGATGTCACAAAAAGTGCTTGCCACAATAAGTCTTGTACTGGTGATGATAAAGGCAAAGGGCAGCAAAAGTTTTACCAGAGTCCCAAATTCTTCGCTACCTGCTACAACCAGACGTCTAACAAAAACGACCAAAGAATTCCAGTTCAGAACACAGCTTCAATTAAGTATAACATCAATATTACTCAACCAATACATGAGAAGAGAGATACCATGTATTCCTTAGCCAGTTAATAGTATATAAGTGACTCATAAGAAGCAAAATCACTTTGCAAAGTATCTCGTGCCAATATGATACAGAGGTGCAGATATAATTATATTTAGAGATTTACAATATGTAGGTAAAGACATCTCCGACTTGGGAAAGTCCCATAGTGAAAACCAGTGTTAACCCATGTCCCTGCATCATGGCAAGAAAACATAAGTAAAATACCTGCAAGTGTTCAAATCAAGATGTTTAGGCAATCTGTATCATCGACCAAGCCAATTGGTTCTCGGTACACAGTACGAGTAGTAGTAAGTATGGGAAAAGTACAGATAATGTAATGCACATCACTGCTTTAAAAATATGGTTCTCATCAGTCGTGTTAATGAAGAGAAAAATGATTATATGATGTGAAGCTGGGGTCTAGCAGTAAGGACTTTAAATGAGCCTTCTAGCCAATGTTACCTGGGTAAGGTTAGTGCCAGGCTGATTGATGGTGGAGAGCCCTAACTCTCAAGTACAGGATGTTAAACTGTTCATCCATGAGTTTAAGACTAGAGTAAACATGCATTTAGAAAACTGAACAGCTCTAGGAGAATACAACTACTGTAATGAAAGACGGACTGTGGGTTTGACTATGGGTTTGACTATGGACCGCTGTCTCCGCAGTGGGAGTGTGGGCACTGATGCACCGGCGGTCTGACTACCCTATTACAATGTGGGTGGTCAGACCACCATAGCACCACCACAACCATCAGGGATCCGAGATGGTGCAGCAGTCTTGAGGCTGCAACATGCTTGATGGGAGCACTGCAGTCCCGCCAAGCATATTATGAATTTCCTCTCTGTCATGGTTTTCATGGCAGTTCCTACTCTATAAAAACCGTGGTGGAGAGGAAACAAAGGGGGTCCGACAGGGCCTCCTGTTGCCTCAGGGCCATGGAATGCATGCAGGGAGGGAACATGGTCCCCCCCTGGGTGCATGCTCCCCAGTTCCTGCACGGCGTGGACTGTACCAGTCCATGTCATGCAGGTACTGCCTTTGACGCTCCCATTGCGGTGCTTATTTCACCACCGCGGGACTTCCAAAGAACCGCACGCCAGTGGCTGTTAAAGTTGTAATCTGGCAGGCGGTGTGCACACGGGTTTGGCGGTGTGGGAGCGGGGCGGCAGCGTAGCGGTCCTGCTCCCACACCACCAAACTCTCAATCGGGATCTATATGAATTATTGGCTCCATTGTTCTGCCAGCCTATGAAACGCTGATATGCTACACAGTTATATTTCTTCCAAAAGAAAAATGACTTCATAGGCAGGTTGGTCTAATCAGTCAAAGATTTCTTCCATTTTATGTTTCGTAAATGCACATCATATGATATTAAATAACACACCAATATTTGACTCACAGCATACAGTAATTTGACATCCTTTTTCGTTCCACAGGTAAGAGGAAAGACTGACAATGGACAGGTGGAATGGAGGCTTAGTGACGGAGTACATTCTGTTGGGATTCACAGATGGTTTCCAACTGAAGATAGTTCTCTTTGTACTATTCTTCTTTATATACCTGTTTATTGTCAGTAGAAACTTCAGCCTACTCATCTTGTGCAACCGTGAGCCTCGTCTTCAAACTCCCATGTACTTTTATCATAGGCAACCTCTCCTTCCTGGACATCCTCTACTCATCTTTCTTTTTCCCCAACATGTTGGTGCACTTCTTCCAGGATAAGTAGGTCATCACCTTCTCTGGATGTGCAGCTCAAATATTCAGTTTCCTGCTCCTGGCTAGTGCAGAGAGTATTCTCCTGTCAGTCATGGCTTATGATCGCTATGTAGCCATTTGCTCTCCATTGCATTATACAAACATAATGCACTTATCATCCTGCACTAGAATTATGTGTGCCTGCTGGTTGATTGATCTCATATTACCAATGCCAATAGTAATTATCACTCTGCAGTTGCTTTCTGTGGGCACAATGTTATTAACCATTTCTTTTGTGAAAGTAAAACATTCAGAAAGCTAGCATGTGTGGATACATTCATTGTGGAGACAATGAGTTTCACATTTGGAATCATTATTCTGCTAATCCCAGTTGCATTCATTCTCTTCTGCTATGTCCATATCATTGTTGCCATCCTGAGAATCCGCTCCTCCAAAGGCAGAAAGAAAGCCTTTTCCACATGTGCCATCCACCTGATCAACGTCTCTATGATATATGCAGGAGCCATCTTTATGTACATGAAAAGAGAGAAAAAAGAATCAGGAAATCAGGAAAGAATTCTGTCAGTGTTTTACACCATGGGCCCACCAATGTGGAATCCTATTATATACAGTCTGAGGAACAAGGAGATAAACATGGCTGTGAAAAAAAATATAAAGTTATGATTTTTTTATAATACAGTGTCGCTGTTTAGCATTCCATCCACTAGAGACAAAGACATGTACCAAACTGCCTACCTATATGTTGATTCAAAAAACACACGGGCTGCTTCGCAAAGGTAACTTACACTATTAAGTAAGTTTATGCTTTTTAGTAACTTTACTACTTTTCAGTCTTCTCAAACTCCAAGGTTAAGTTACGACAAAAAAAATACTTACTCAAAAATAAAACTTACTCAAAAGTAGACACTGTTCTTCCACTGATTTCTAACTATGAATGTTTTACTTAAAATTCCTTTTTGTGAGAAAATTATTCTGTCTTTTGTAATTTTTTGCATTTTGTCTGGCAAAACCTACACTGTGCATATGTTTCTTATTATGTTTGCTTTAGAGAAAAATCATTTTGGAATGTTTCAAGAAATTTAAAAGTTGCTCACTCATCTTTACAAGTGTGTCACACAGCATTTTGCTTTTTTGTGTGGCTTTAGAAAACTTTAGAGCAGGGGACACAAAAGAGTTCTGCATATTAGGACAATTACAAGTCAGATTGTTGGGTTAAAATAAATTAGATCACTATGCCACCACCTTCTTCTTTATCTAAAGTAAGATAGAAACACACTTCTGCAGTACCAGGATTCCATCTAATCCCAAAAAAATTCCCTTTTTAGGTGTTGCCTTCTATGAGAAATTGAATTGCTGGTTGACTTGAGTGTAAGACCTAGCCAAGTAACAGTCAAAGTCCCTGGCAAGGTGAACCATAACAATTCAATAAAATAACCTGTGCTTTACCCTGAGTAGATTGGCACAAAACACATTGCCTCTTAACTTAGAGGCAATCTGTAAAGTATTTATGCAGCACACAAACAGTAATAAAGTGAAAACACAACATCAGAAAAATCCCACACCAAATTTTTAAAAAAGAGTACATTTTAATACATTATTTGACACCATAATGCCAAAAATCCAATCAGTAAAACTGGAGTTATGAACTTTTAGAAATAACTAGCACCAACCATGGACATTATGGGGCCCATTCCGATCTCGGCCGGTAGTGCTCCGAATCGGATTCGGATTTACCGGATCCGATTCGGAGCCCTGTTTCCCGACCGTATCGTACGCGGGTCCGGCCGAGCGAGTACGATGCAAGCTCCCGTGAAATCGCCGACCGACTCGTACGCGGCTTCAACACACTCCGACCGACTCGCACGGACACGACTCGCACCGCGCTATGGAGACGTTTCCCGGCCGGGTAAGTACGATGCGCGCCGCAAGCAGTCCGACCGACTCGCGCCGTCCGGCTCGAAAGAGCTGTCGGAGCCGGACTTTGGGGGTCCACGTCGGACCCCCCTGTACGCGTAGGCGCGCGAGTCGCACACAGGGGGGACCCATGGGTCCCCCATACCTGTGCATGTACGCCGCGATGTGCATGGACGCGTACCCACTGTAGGGGGCGCCCTTGTTCGCCTCGCACCCATTGAGTCAATGGGAGCCCGCGTACGCGTTGTACGACCGGCTCCCATTGACTTCAATGGGAGTCCGACCGAATCGAGTCCGATAGCATGCAAATGCATCGTACTCGTCCGGTCGGACTGCTAGGGTCCGATTCGGTCGGAATTCTCTCCGGGTCCGGCTCGGTCGGAGAGATTTCCGGCCGGAATCGGAATCGGCCCCCTAGTTGCACGAGACAGGGTCAAGGTCAAAAAATATGACCGACATTGATGGAGCGCGTGTCAGATGGAAGAAGTGGATTGGGCCCAGTCAGCTCTTACCTTCAAACTTCAGAAGATTTTCTGGTAAAAAAAGATCTGGGAAGGAAAGGTTCAGTGGGGCAAGGCTACAGGCAATATCCAAAAATGGGAGGTTCTTCATAGGGGAACCGCTTGATGAAGTCACAGTGAGGATTTCCACGTTCAGACCAATAAGTGTTCCAGGAGGTCAGATACCCCTTTGGTGAAGGACCACTGAGCAAGATTTGCTGCTGGTGAGGAGACCATAGGGGGAGCAGACACTAAGTCAGGTGATACACTTTGAGCTGATTGGCAAGCAGCTTGGTCCCAGTCATTCCTCAGAGCAGATTTTAGCCAACAATTTCCAAAGTTTGGGATTTTATCTATGATGGCACCATTAGCAGCAAAATCAAGAAGCCAGGACTTGGGGAGGACACCACGTGGGGGTTCAGGACTCACTCAGGCTGGATCCAGGTGCAGGTTCAAGATGGTGGGAGCCTGTTATGTCCCTGTGGCTGAACAAGAGGCCAGCAAACTAGCCCTTGAAGTCACTCTGATAGTCCTGGCTTCAGGTGAAAAGAGAAAGGCTCAAACAGCCTGGCCTCTGAGGGTTCAATGCAGGCCCCAGGCAGCAAAGCAGCCCTTCCACATGGATCAAAGCAGTCTTGTGGAGTACACAGCAGGCTACAGCAGTAGACAGCTGTCTGAGAGTCCTTCCACAGGTCCAGAAATTTAAATGAAGAGTGTGTCTGAGGACACTATATTTTACTTGGTGTCTTCTTTGCTATAGTGGACGTTTCTAGAGGTTTCACTTTTAAGTGCTTGGAATTTCATGACTCCCCTGCCCTGGCTCCAAGCTGGCTGCAGAGCCAATGTGGAAGTGACAAGCCCTTTTTGTAAAGGCAGAGCACAGCCTAAAATCTATCTATGACATTATGGCTCCAGTGTATCAGAAATTATTTGCTAGCTCCCTCGACACAGGCAGAGTACCTGATGACTGGAAAAAAGCTAGGGTAATCCCCTTATTAAAAAAGGCTAGTGCTGATCCCGAATGCTTAGCAAACTTAAGACCAGTCTCGCTGCTGCCAGCAGCATCAAAAGTGTGAAGAAATCGGTAAATCAATTAACTCACCACCTTTTTGACAGAAACTGCACCCCTCTCAATCAGAGTTCAGAGCCTGCCAAAGAACCGAGTAAACACTATTAGAGGTCTCTGAGTCCATTAAATTTAATGTGGATGCTGCGCTCAATGTGCACTCGTGCTACTGGACCTGTCAGCAGCATTTGATACTGTGGCTCATAACATCCTGCTGCACAGGCTAAAACCCCTTGGTATAACAGGCTCAGCACAGAACTGGCTGAGCTTTTTACTTGAAGGCCTGGATGAAACCATATGCTACAGGAAGTAAAGAACATAAATTGGGGGTGCATCAGGGCTCGTCTCTTAGTCCCACACTTTTTAACATTTATATGTTTCCCTTGGCATACTTGGTGGAATCCCATGATATCAAGATCATCTTGTATGCTGATGATACCCAACTTCTTCTCGTGTATGATGGGGAGCCTGAGAGGGCCAGGACAGCCTTCGCAACTGTCTGGTGGCACTGATAGATTGGCTGAAGACCAATAGACTACAGTGCAACCATGATAAGACAGAAGTCTTATTATTGGGGCGGGAGCCCTTTCCTGGTTGGGTTGGGTTGGAGCATGTTCTGATAGTGTCCCCCCACTGCTCCCTCCAACAATGGTGGCCAGAAACCTGGTGGTGTTGATTGACTCCCAGCTCTCATTTGAAGTGCAGTTGTCAGCAGTGATGAAGTCCTGCTTTTGGATCATTCATATGTTGAGCAAGTTTCTTCATTTGCTTCCTCACGAGGCCCAAATCACAGTGGTTAGAGCATTGATTTTATTCAGATTGGACTATGCTAGTGTCCTGTATGTTGGCCTCCTGAAATATCTGATCCAGCGGTGACAGGTCATACAGAACATGGCAGTCTGCTTAATATACAAAATTCTGAAATACACTTCAGTGTCAATTTTTTGGGGTACACTCCATTGGTTGCCAGTTCATCAGCATATTAGGTATAAAGCACTGACCTTAACACACCAAGCCCTCCACAACAGGGGACCCAGGTATCTTAATGACGGTGTCAAGGCATACTGCCCTGGGAGGCTGTTACGATCTAGCTCGGCGGGTCTCATTGTGACCTCCAGCTCTTAGAAACAACGGAGGCATGGCTCTTCCTACTTTGTTAAAGCAGCAAATATGTGGAATAACCTACCAGATTATCTTAGACAGATCCCTGAAGAGGTGAGATTCAAAAAGGAGCTGAAAACATTCTTATTCAGACTCTAAGGGGGAGTATGGGCATTGATTCTGTGTCTACCTTCTGCATACCTAAAAGCGCTGGGACACTCTTTTGAGTAAATGTGCGCAATAAAAATGCTTCATGTATTCATTCATTCAATTACTAATTCATTAATTTACCACCTTATTCCCCTACAAACCTAGCAGCCCAGAACTAAAATATGATTTAAGAAATAATGATTTCATTATTTACATTTGTAATATCAATTAAATAATTAACAATTAATAGCCAATTGCTAATTAATTATTACTTAATTACATTCCCAGCCTAGACCCCAACACTAAAAATAATTAACATAATTCAATATTCCATAATTGAATTCTTTAAAATGCAATTACATTTACAAACAATAAATAATAATTAATTAAATATTAATTAAATAACATTCCACCCTGAACACCAACAAACCTAGCATCCCGCAACTAAAAATTAGTACACTAAATCAGTAATTTATATTTTACATGATAAAAAATTAACTAAAATGGTATGAAATACTATTAAATTATTAATTATTAATTTGCTTTTAACTCTAGACCCCTACAAACCTAGCAGCCCGCAACTAAAATATAAGTAAAATAAATATTCCATAAATTACATAACTGAAATGAATTAAATAATTATTTAACAATTAACAAGAAATTGTTAATTAAATATTACTTAATTTACTTCCCGCCCTATCCACCTACAAACCCAACAACCCAAAACGCTGCTATAAAGTATCATAAAAAAAATTCTAAATCTCTTAAAATTGCAAACGAAGGGCATTATTACGAGTCTGGCAGTCCATGGTCAGCCAGACATGGGCTGGTACGGCGGTAGTGGTCTTCGGCCACCCTATTACAACCAGGGTGGTTGGCTGCCCTGGGACCACCACACCTGCCAGGGGTTAGAGATCCATGGCGGTGGCCCCACCAAGCATATTACAAGTTTCCTCACCGCCACACTGTTCATGATGGAGCTACTGCCATGAAAAGTGTGGCAGTGAGGGGATATAGGACTGAGGGCCTTATTATGAATTTGGCGGAGCAGGAGTGGGACCACCCAGCTCCCACACTGCCAAACTCATGTACAAACCACCCGCCAGATCAGGAGTTTATGTAAAAGGTCAGTGCCTAAGAACCGTTATGTATGTAATGTAGGGAAGGATGTAGGTGAAAGGTTGAGATGTTACCTGCGCCTATATAGGGTACCTATATGGAATATAACACCCACTCCTCTTCCGAATGGACGACATATGTGACCTATTACTGTACTACTAACATGACTAGATAGCGGTACACACACAAACAATTATAAAAACTTTAAAAATGTAAAAAGAAAATGTTTCTAGCTCTAAAAGTGTCCGTGATTATAGTTCGGACTACTACAAGCATTAAAAAAGCCATGTATGCCAAAAAAATGAAGGGAAAGTCAATTTAGTTCCAAAGTACCAAATTTGAGCTTGTTTAGAAAAGGGCGAATTTTTCCCAGCACATGACGAGCCAAATGATTTCAAATGTTTATGTGTCCTGGCTGGTAGACTCAACATTTTTGTTGCTTGCTTCCGCAGTGGACGGCCCCTGTAGCACCTCGCAGAGCACGTCAATTGAGCACAGGTGTTCCACGCTGTCTGCAGCCGGTGCTGGGGCAGCCTGTGCACTGTCCAAAGCCTGGGTGTCAGAGGAGGAGCCGGTGTTCATACCAACGGGTGCTGTTACTACCCGTGGGGGCTCAAGGAATGCCGCCATCTACATTGGGATATGCTGAGGACACTGCAGAATATGGGCTGATATCGGGTCCAGTGAAGCATTCACGTCCAGTGGCGCAAATGATGGTAGTGTCAAACAATGCTCTAACATGCATTCTTCTCTGCAAAACAGGCATCGGAGGACAGGTAAGATGCAGTCTATCCAGACCGGTCGAAATGACAAGAACCAACATTCACTTAGTTCTCTTAGGTGAGGCATGCCTAGAAGTTGTACCATGCGGTCACGGTACTTACGCTCCAGGAGTGTTCTTTCCATCACCTTGGTGACTGGGACGTTCATTCCGTAGCGAATAGAAAACAATTAGGATACCTGCTATTAGAATTAGGATCAGCGGAAGTCCTCCAAAGATGCTTCCGAATACGGAGTGTATGAAGTTTGGTATAACTCCAAGTACCGTCTGAAAGGTGCTCAGAAGTCCAAAACCTATGGTCTTAAATAGGTGGACAATGCCTGTCGTATCAGACATGTTAAAGATACGATTTACCATTTCTGCAAAATGGAAGGGGCAATTTGTATGAATAAGCACCTGTATCTCTGCCAAAGACCTTGCAAGTTGAAGATCAAAAGTCTCTCGAGCGGAGGTTAAGGGCACAGACTTCTGTAGAAGCATGGCTTTCATTCTGCTTAGAGTATCAAACCGCATTAAGGAAACATTCAGTGAAGGCCATAACGGCGGCTCCCTGACTGTATGCGTCAGTGGAAACAATACTTGCATACAACAAGTAACCCTGGAGCTCATGGTTACCAGATATGCGATGCCCGGGTGAATGCCACAGCAGCCTTGACTGTACAGCATCAAGTAACTCCCATTTGAAAGTAGCCTGAATTCTGGAGTAATCACTGCAGCTGGGGCACCATTCAAATGACAGGACAGGTTCGCTACAGAACCATTACAAGCCCCGTGCAACATTATATCCTGGCATATGAGTGATCCACTTAAAGCGTCCTCACAGTTTGTACCGCTCAGAAACACTTCACGATCCCCACTCCGGCATTGAAATCTGTATGGTAATACCCATGATTCCTTAATGTATTCATTACCCATTTCTTCATATCTGCCTGCCTGCTTTTGTTCAGGGCAATACTGAAACTGAAAAGTACTGACCGGTAGAGTTATGTGGCCATGGATTAGCCATTCTGTGGACGGTGATTCTACCACTGTGAATGGTAATCTATCCAATTTTTCGATACGCAGCATTGTATATTTTGCTCCCTTTTGTGCCATTTCTATCTGTTTATCTGTTAGATTGTATTCAGAAAACAGAGACGTACTGTTGATGTAACGCCAAGGCACGTAGCCTGCACACAAAGATTGCAGCGTCCAGCTTAATAACACAATAGAACGTAATTGAGATTGCCCGTGTTGTAATATGGCCAAATCTTGTTCTAGTATGTCTATCGCAGAAGATACAATGTTGCCTAAGGAATAGATCCTGGAGGTCAATGTAGTTAACCCATTGTCTACCACTGCTAGATATTTTTCTAGGTTTATACGGTCTATTTCCCATAACCTCTCTGCGGCCTCTTGTTGGGATATTTTCCAAATTTCATTGTAGACAGCATAATAGAAACGTTTCTGATGTGTCTACCTGGGACCCATTAGAAAATCCCTAAGATCCACATCCTGTGACAGTAAGGAAAAGTGTTGTTTTACCTGTGTGAGTGTTGAGGTTTTTAGACAATCAAGGCACAACTTCCCAACATTGTAGGATGTCACTACCCCTGGATGTTGTCTTTGTACATAACGTGGATCTGGCCTATGGACACTAAACCCTTCTCTTTTACCCATGAATCTTGTCTGACAACTATTAGTGTCTGTAGGCCAAATCAACCATTTTTTCCAATTGGGTCTGATCTGTTGTATTGTATGAGGTCATCTACTGTAATTTCTTCCTGTGATGTTATGTTGCCCTCGGTGTGTGATGGAGTCGGCACCCGAGGTGTGTTAAAGTCTTTGCTCTTAGCTAGTCCAAGGCAAGACGCCTGTTGCACTGTCTCGTTCAAAAACATGATTTGTTGAGGGATGAGGCATGCTCTAAACAAAGCTTTTGTTCTTTGAACTTGCCATTCTCTAGTACCCCAGACTGATTTTAAGTCTATGGTGTCTTTCCACAAGTCGAGACCTTGTTCGGACAACTGGGCAATAAAGGAAGCAGAGTAAATCTGTTTGGTGTTTGTCAACATATTTTTCTGTGCTGATGTTGGTGCAATCTTATAATAGTATGAGGCTGGGTCAAACATATTAAACCCTGAAAAATATGGAAATTTCTGTGTAAATGTTTTTGAACTACCTTTCGGCGGTGTTGGACAATGTTCCCACTGGTGATATGTGAACACATTTCTAGGATTAGCAGATTTATGCAAAAAGTGATGACCATAGTGTTGATAACAATACATACTCTCAAAATCTGATGTGCTTTCCAATGTTTCACTATTAGAAAAAGCATCAGATTTTTCCAAATCAGATAACATGTTATTAACAGTTTCAAAATCCCAATCATCGGAAAATGTACTTGAGGTAATGATATCACTTAATGAAATTTTAAATAAATGAGGAATTCTTAAGATTTCAGTCGGACCAAATATATCGAAATCAACCTTGTCCCACACTATACCATCAGGTATAGGAACTGCTGTAATGTTCACTGATGACAAGTCTCTTTGTTCTCGATGAGATGATTGGTGTGGTTTTAAAATTAAGTTCACCTTTTGGACTGCAGAGCTTTGTCGAATGTATTTCCCATTAATAAGCATACTAAAAACTATTACCAAGCCTACCCAGAAAAGAAAGAAAAGTATCCTGGTGATTATCCATAGTACTACCCAGGGTGACACCAGGTAAGTCTTTTTAAGAAAGTTCATAAAGTCTGTTACTTACTGTTTGTGCGATTTTTTGGCTGTCGACGTTTCCGGTTCGCTTAGATCCAAAGAAAACGTATCAACGTTTATGAAGTAGCCAGAAACAGTTCGATCAATTGTTGGAATTGCATCAGAATTTGTAGAAATCATGGTTTGCTTTTGTCGAGGCATGTTGACGTAGACATCTGTATTTGGTCTAATTGCAATTTGTTTTTGATTTTGAGTTTGATTTTGAAGTTGAGCTTCAGGTTCAAGGGGAACGAGTTCCATAGAATTGTTCCTTAGTCCTTCATTCCATGTTGGAGGCTCTACAAATGTGATGAATCTTTCCGTTTGAACTTCTTGGATTGTAGGGAGAGGAGAGCATCTGCTACTTTGGAGTCCACGTGGCCTACTACTCAGTATCAGCCACATAGTGTGGGTTGATTAGGTCGATTGAGACAAATCTTTTCTCCTTTTTTCCGGCAAGAGGCAGCAGAAGTACAGTTCTTGTTCCTTCAATTGCTAGGACCGGTACAGGTTTTCTGTATGATGGCCCAAATTCTTTTTTGTCCGCTATCTTCTCTCTGACCAGATCCCCGACTTTTGGGATCCAGACAGGTCTTGCGGTGACTGCTTTGACTTTCCCAGTGGCGGTCTGCTTCAGATGGACATTACTTTGTTGTGTCCTGGATTCATTTAGATCCTGTAAAACAGCCAAACGATCATGGATGTCAAAAGGCTTTTCATCCGCCACTGTGCCTTCACAATCAAGATCAGGTACCCACATTCTTGTCCCAAATAGGACCTCATATGGAGTGACCCCTCCTAGAGAACTTCTTGGCATGTTGTTCAAAGCACGCTGGACCCCATAAAGATGTTTTACCCAACTTTCACCCGTGCCTAATACTCTAGCTGTTAAAGATTGCTTTAAGTCTCAGTTTTTTCTCTCCCCTACCAAATTTCCCTCGGGATGGTACAGAGATGAGTACCGCAACGCTACACCCAATCCTCGGATGGCCTCCTTGTAAACCCGAGAGCTAAACGCAGGGCCCTGGTCAGAATGTAATGTGCCAATTGCGTATGTCCCTATAAAGACTCGCAAATCTTTTATAACAGTTCCTATGGGTGAGCGCTGGGGCCCCACCCATAGGAATCTCGAGCAGGAATCCACTGCAACCATGATATACTTGTAAGCCCCATCTCTTTGTAAGGGGCCGCAGTGGTCCAAATAAACACACACTAGTGGTTTGTCAGATATTAACAGCGGTGTCTGCGCTGGACGTGTTGCGGTGGAACCTTTCATCTGCTGACAGATGTCACATTTCAAGACATAGGGGGTCATTATGATGGCGGGCGGAAACACTACCGCCATGCCGTCTGAGGTAAAAACCGCTAGTTACCGTCCGCCAGCAACTGCCCGCACTCCCGCCAAATTAGGATGTGAAAAGTCAGGCAAATACCGCCCGCAAGCCTGCGACGACGCCCGCCATCAAAGTGCGCCCGTGTACGTTGCAGCGCCAGCCAACGGAGGCACACTGTCCGACGAAATGACGTACCGCCCGGCGTACAAATTACGATGACACAACCAAACAGCCTCACCGGCAAAGAGACACCGCACGAGAACAGGAGGCGGAAACCACATTGTCGACCACAGAAACACCAACCCGGCCTACTCCGACATGAATCCTGCACTCCAGGCCATCCCAATGCTGTACCTGATGCAGCACCTAGGAGTGAACGCACAACGACGACGCAGGTAGGCAGACACACAACAAGGGCATGCAAATACCGCACACAATGCAAGGGCAGAAAAACTGTACATGGGCCCCCTAGACACCCCTGTGGGGACAGGACACATCCAACACTGTACCCACACATATCCCACCTGTAAAATATAATCAACCAGCAACATCCTGGGCACCCAATATCCCGGACCAGGAGGTGATGTACCCGGCACGGCACCGCAGCGCCCCGGCGATGACGCACATGCGCACAACGCAGAGGACAATGACAGCGCCATGCATGGGCTGCACCCAAACACCGCAGGGTCACAACAACACACCACACACACCAGCCCCACCCTGAAGGCACATGCCACATGGTCCCCCTGCGTCAATCATGACCACAACCGACAACTCACAGTTGCCAAAACGTAGTCACACAAGTGTGCCGAACAGGGGAGCAAAGTGACGTCGGAAGAGGACACACACCTGTGTGCAAAGCATGGAGAAGCACACGGCAGCTGCGACAGAACTGCACAAACAATGGACATTGACTGCAAAAGGCACGCCAGTCACAACAAACAATATCTATACCATCCTGCACGCAATAACAAGCCATGCCATGTCCAAACAGAGAAACCCTGCTGCCTGAGAACAGGTGTTCACAATCACGACGCCCACACACAAGTCCCAATGTACATCGGGAAAGAAGTGACCCACCCACACACTGGAGAGCAGATAGCAGTGAATGTCCTTCCATTCCCACACCCAAATCACATTGCAACATATCCTGCAGGAGAACGGAGCCATTGGAACAACCACAACCCAAACATAGCCATGCTGAGTCAACCATCCCCTGGCAGATAACGCCGAACATGAAAGAAAGATAAAACCACAAAATACAATCATACCACTGCTCCTTGTGGCTCAAATGCAAGTAATCAGGAAGGAGTCAGACACCACTGGCCTTGACCATTCATAGGAGCATGTGGGATGAGGGCCTGTGGCCGCCTCCCAAGCCATACACAAAGTCCTGCCGCCTAACATCCATTCAAGAACACCCAGCACCGTCCGAGGTCGCACTCAGCAGACAGCCCAGGCAGCCGGAGCACGCCATCACAGCACCCTGCAGCAAAATGGACGGGGCACCAGTACTATACACCTATGCCAGACAGATGCAGCTGTACAGCAATAGCTTGATACAGACAGTGGGCTGTGCAAATCTGGCTATGCTGAATGTAAGTTATCGAGTAACTTACCGCATTGAAATGTTCAGCTGCGTCATCCCCGTTTTCTACTGTCGGAGGTGCCCGTACCACTGGCCTGTGGATTTATGTCTCTCCAACCCGGCATGTCCAATTGGGGACCTGGTACACCTGTTCTCACCCCTGGACGCCCACGACAGGAACTGTTCAGTGTATGGGGGCATGGCGTTTGTGGCTGCAATAGGACACACACTGCAATGGAACCAGTGTGCCTCCGCACAACGTATGCTGGATTACAGTTTCATCGAATGTCACCCGACATGTCCCATCAGGATTCTACAAGGGACAACCTGTGAGGAACACGTTGCAACCCACCATCCGCTTCATTGGATGTCAACCACAAATACCACCAATGCGAGGGATGCTCTGCAGGAAGGTATCGCATACCTGACAACCTGTCAATTCATGGGTCCCCAAATCAATACCCACAATTGAACATTCATGTGCAACACCGTACCCATGCTTGCCGTCCGCACGCAGTGGCCAGTCAGCTGTGCAACAACTATACCATGCACACGGAAACAAACACCTTACCATCAACTCCACCGTCATGACACCTGACATTACCGGGACATGCACCCTGTCCATCACCATATCTCGTGTCCCTGCATGAACACGGGGAGGCTGAGGAATGGGACCTGTGTACAGTGACCACATGGCCAACATTGCACGAACCACATTGCTACAATATGCATGCCGCACACCTGAACACATGCACCTGTAAGTGCACGCTTATCTGTCTGCTGAATAACTTGAGAACTGTCATCACACCTTCTTCTGAACTTCCGTGCAAGGACATTTGCATGGACAACAAATGCAACACCCCACAACATGTCTCCGGGCATTGAGTCATGTACAATAGCCACCATATCGCAACAACATGTGAGACTATGCTGCATGCATGTAGGCTCATGCTCTGATGTCACCTCTGACGCAGGTGTGTCGGAGTCACTATTGTCGTAAACCTGTACCATGGGACTTAGATGTACTGTGCTCATGATGTCAAGCTGTCTGGTAGGGTAAACCAATACTGTCTGTGTCACAGCCTAGGGCACCTCAGTAATGAGCTAATGTACTGTAGCATAGCAAGGGCAGGGCATTCTTAACTCTGAAGCCTTATTTCCACAATTACCGACTTATCACATCTACCTGTACCCCCTTTTGAATGTGTAACCATGCTAAGTATATCCTCCACATGCATTACGCTGCCAGTAGTGTCCACATCCTGCATCACAGAGGAAGTAAGCTTAAATACATGCCTTAAAGCTAATATCTGACTCTGGAGAACTATTGATCGTAGACAAGTACGAATGAGAGAGGATGAGAGTGTGAGAAGTACACGGGACTCGTGAGATTACCATGTAGTCAAGTGACATTGGATGTCAATGCACATGAGTTGCTGCCACTGTGGACCCAGTAAAATATCACAGGTCGTGGGCCTTGGCATCTCAGTGTCTGACGTGGCCCAACAGATCATCACATCAACACTGACGGCCTGGTCACTACAAAGCACAGTCCTACATATGTGTACAATCACCTTCACAGTCTGACATCACACTCAACAGGCAAATATAGGAGCCACGCCAGTTGCACGCCACATCGATGCATGCCAAAACACACACAATATCAGTGTGGGTGGGCAGGGCTGCACAGTGAGTACGAACCCCCAAGATGTACATACATGCTCAATTGAACAAGGAACAATCTTCACATTCACACACCCTGCAGACCCACAATGGCCAATACATATCAAGTAGGAGTCATACTGAACTGCAAGGACACACCCACACACTGTGCAACAGACAAAACACACATGTGCGCACATAAACAGACACGAACAAGGATACAAACACTGACCATGCCCCTGGGTAACACATGTGTGTAGTCGACATTGCCAGAGCGTACACACACACACACCAACACTACCCCAAAGTCACACCACACACACCACACACACCTACACCTCCCAAATGCACACATTGTAAGTAAACCATGTGCCCTGGCTCGATGATCATCACAAGATACACATACACCTATGCTGCTGGCCAGCCAGAAAGTAAGCACACACATACCCGCACACTCTGCACATGCTACCTGTCTCCTGTGGCTAGACACACACCCTGTGCTTTGCATGCACGCAAACATGACACGTACACATCAACACCGAAATACCACCAAATACATGCAGACAATCCATGTTACAGACACACGTGTTCATCACACACACAAGTAGCAGAGTCTGAAAGAAGTGAAGTCCCAGCCACGTATCATACACATAGGAATGTGAGACCAGACATTGCAATTGTTGAGGTACCATTCACGTCATGTGCCTCACTTAACTATGCACACACAGTAACAACTGCAAACAGCAACTGCACAGACACAACCCACTACAGGAACAACAGCATCCAATCACAGGATACATAGTCAGGCGGCAACAATGTACAACACCAGGGACAGTGGCCAGTCCGATGTGCAGAGTACTGATACGATAAGCTACGTATGCATTGTGTGTGAGTGTACCCTGCCATGGACAGCAACACTGCCATGGCAGTCACGATAGCCAGCACTGTGGCACAGGTAGTTGTGTGAGGGTGCCTAACATTCAAACAGGATGCCAGTCTGACTGGGTGCAGTCTGTATGCTACGGGACAGTTGGATGTCCGCCCCTGAGAGAGAAGCACAACTGTGGAATACACACATGTGGCATGTGCAGCGGGAGGGCTACTTGGCACAGGTGGGTCTGTGGCACGGGTGGGTGCACACATGCAGTGTCGATACAGACTGTGTGGGGACGAACCCGGCGGGGTAGATTACCACTGTTCTGGATATGTGGAAAGACCAGCTGTCTGGGGATGAATGTGGACTAGTGTGTGCACAACAGGCAGGCACATGACCTATGCTGCATCAGGTGTGGACGTTGGCCCTCCCTCTGGGGACATGCTGGATACTGCTGTGCATCAGCCAGGCCCTTGCCGAGACATTTACACCCCTGGCCTTCAGGTGTACCCCCTACATTGTCCACCTGCACAGGCTACCCAGGGCATGGGATGGCAGTGGAGCTTGGTGGGGGGAGGTCATGGCACCCTGCTCCTGGTCACATCTCGCAGGCAATACATTCTCAGTGTGCAGCAGGGCACAAGTCCCGAACACGACGTGGGGGGACGCAGACGTCATGACAGGTAGTGACGTCATGGAAGATGGCTTGCACCATCAGACCCATTGCCTCCCCTCGCTCACCCCACTGATGCGATTGCATCATAGGAGCACGCGCGTGAGCAGCAGCTCCAATCTCACCCCAGAGAGGCTACAGAGTGAATGTGTGGCTACATTCGCTCCAGTCACCGAGCTCACGGTAAAATAAGTGGTGGGACGCCGTACACCCGCATGGTACCCGGACTCGAGCCCTGGTGTGCAGGCATAGCTACCTAATGTTTCAGTGAAGTGTGTGAGTTGCATGACACCCGTTGGCGGTGGATGGCTCGGAGGCTCTTCACCATGAGGCCCATAACACACACCATGGGTCCCTTGCCAATGGCAGCGGATGCTATGACATTGCGCGCCGGGGTGTGTCTACATGTCGTCTGGGATGGTGTTTGCGGCATGGCCCACTAGGGCAGCTACAGCTACTGTGTGTTGCATGTGGTGTATCCGGACTCCGGAGACAGCCATGCTTTGTCACTGTTGTCCAGGGCACGAGTCGGGGTACCATGCGGCTGTACGGCGTCCCCCCACCTATTTCAAACTGAGCTTGGTTACTGGAGCGAATGGAGCCACACATTCACTCTTTAGCCTCTCTGGGGTGAGATTGGAGCTGCTGCTCACGTGCGTGCTCCTATGATGCAATCGCATCAGTGGGGTGAGCGAGGGGAGGCAATGGTTCTGATGGTGCAAGCCATCTTCCGTGACGCCACTACCTGTCATGATGTCTGCGTGCCACCACCTCTTCTGTCAGGACTCGTGCCCTGCTGTTGTCAGATGCGCCACTTTCCGGGGGGTGGGGGAAGGTCAGGTATGTCAGCCTGACAGTGGCCCAGTTCAAGGACCACCTTGACTGGGGGGACAACTATTGGACATACTGGTGTAGCCCACCCACGCGTTAATGTAGGCCCTCCATGAACTATGTCAAATGCGGAAAGGTGTTGGCATGGGCAATGAAGTCATTGAGGAGAGCTGTCTGACCCACGCACAGATGCAGCACATGCTCAACAGACCCGGCACTGAGTGCAGCAGGGGTCGCAGGGGCAGCTGTGCCTGGTGTGAAAGACACTCCATCCGTCATCCTTGTGCCGACACGTGTTGCACCAGTGGAAGTAGTTGGGAGGGCGGGCATTGGCCTCCGCGTGGCTGCAGAGGAGCTAGAGTGCACGTCCCCTGTGCTAGCAAACATGGATACATGACCTCTGTACTCAGATGAGCAGCAATTGTCGTATGGGCCTGTGAGTCATCCAGCACACGTCTGCCCCCTCCAATGCGCCGGTAACATTAGTGTCACCCAGCTCCTGTGCAGCTGCACCATCCGATGCCTCACCACTGTTGACCGTCCCCTGTCCCTCAGCACACATGGTAGATGACACATGAGGGTGAGCGACGTGGCCTCACTCATGTGGCATCAAATCCACAGACATGTGCAAGGGAGCCAGCACAGACCATTCCCAAGTGCACATGTTGCATGATACCTGTGCAAATGTATACAGCAACCACTATCAACACGTAATGGCTGGCGTACAGGTAATGAACCCGCCAATAAGTGACACATGTGTTGTGCACATGGGAGAACACCCGGACTGTCACCCTGCGGCCATAGCCACTCATCGCTGTGTACACACCCACTCTCCTGATGGTGTTAAGGATGACCACTACATATTAGGCCAAGGACATACCTGCATGGAGCAGAATGTGTCACCACACACACTGACTGCAACTTGACAGTCCACAATGGTTATGAGCCCATGCCTGACAACTGTCCATCGCACGAGCACAACTACTGTGGCACAGTGTGCCGGATGTGTGAGTATCTGGAATATGAGGTGAGGCATCGCACACATGTGTTTAGGACGAAATAAGAGTATGCACAGTGCCACAAACATACATGTGAAGTGCCACACCAGCTGACTAAAGGCTGTCCCTGAGGCCTACGACTCTGAACGCATTGACTATGCAGAGTGCCCAAATTACATCTTGACCCTCAGGAATCGCATATGCATGTAAGATGCACCCAGCACAGAGTACACTCACAACCCACTGCATCACACAACTAACATCACATTACCCAGAACATGGGTAGGCTGTGGACACATGCTGCCTCTCGCAGCAAAAGATACACTCCCACAGTACTGTGCACCTGCCTGCAGCTGATGCCCCTACAAACGTGCATCCGCCACAGGCTGTGTGACTGTCAATTGCAGACCATTAGTGGTGAAATGCAGCGCCGTGCCAACGTGACAATATGAGGGAGCATCCCCTGATTAGTCGCCACAACATGGTCACACATCCGGCAGGTGACGTCACCCTCTTCGCGGGATTGGCTGCACTGTCGGTTACACATACACAGAAGCATCAACTTGGATGCAATGGCTCATCACAAGACCTTGGGCTGGTGGACTTCCAACTGCAGGGATGGTACACATGAGGGTTTGAATATCACACATACTCTTCTCAGCATCACCCACATCCACCAATAACAGTGGCATGATGCTGACCCATCCTAAATGATCAGAGACGTGTAACAGAGCCAAGTCGGTATGGGACATGGCATAACAGCATGTGTACACCACACGTAAATGCATGCTGGTGGGAGTGTGTACACAGTACCTGTCCATCCCATTCTATTCAGGATGCCAGCACTTTGAGCAATGTGTAGTCTGCCCACATCTACTGTCCATTGTCATGTAGACCGACACATAGCTCACAAGGCTACACATCTTTGTGGGTGGACCCACTGTGTCCAACACTGCGCAGCCCTCAACGTACTCGCCCTGTGAATGGCTCACCCCGCAATGGAGGTCACATTCAGTGCCACCATCTCTCACACACATCCCTATCACAAGGCCTGGAGTGTTCAATCGACAGGGCTGAGTTAGCGCATTCCCTGACAGTTGTGAGATAATGACACATGTAACCCACTGTACAGTCAGTGTAGTTTCCTTCTAGGATTGGCCGGTCAATGTGCAGCCCAGGTCTGCCGAGACTGAGAAGGCCAGCAGGGAGCCAGCCAGCCATTCACACAAGCAATAGCTGCCCAGCATCATGCATTGCAAAGTGTCTGCGTCACTGGGTGTCTGACATGTAAATGCCATGTACCACCACTCGGGAGGGACATGCATGGGGAAACACCAGAGGGTATAGATGCCCCTTCCACCTGTTGTTAGCATGGTAAGCGGTGCATGTTGGAACCCCACAGGCTCAGACTCATAGTGCTGCGGATGAACGACATGTGTGTCCCCCACATGCACTCCCATACACACTGTAGTTGTCTTACACACACATGACTTTTGCCGGTATTCGCCTTGGGCAGTGTGCGTGGAGCTCGGAAGCCAGGAACTGCAGCTCCTCGCCGGTGAGTGGACCTGGACATATCATCAGTGTCATCGACATTAAGGTGGCCAGGTGGCAGCTGCAGCAGGTGTTGTTGAGGGGTGGCAGTCAGCAGTCCCTGGAAGCTGTGGTAATGCCTGTCACCCTCCCACACTGATATAGCTCCCTTGGGGCTGTTTCAGCGTGTCCAAGCTGCTGCGATTGGTGTACCGCTCAGCCTGTGTACGTTGTGTTGTTGGTGTGTGCCATACTCACCCAGCCTCGGAAGCAGTGTCAGGTACAGCAGCTAGGTATATTGCCGTGGTGTTGCCGCTACCCACATATGCAGTCTGAATCCATCATCATGCCTATCAAGCTAATATGGCCTTAATCCCCATGTGCATGCTCATAGCAATGGTATGTGTCAGTGGTCCTTGCTATTGGTAAGGGGACCTGTGTAAGAGTAATGTTGCTGTGCTGTCCCTACTTGTCAGCTGTTCGTTGATACTATTGCTTTGTCAGTGATCTTTGTTTTGTGTATGTGTAAATGCCATGTTGTGTGTTGCATTGACATGTGCCCACTTCCATCTGTCCTAGGAGGATACCTAACATACATCGCCCCTAACAATTGCTGTCAGACATGGAGGATGTGGAGGTCATAAGGAAGTTCCGTCTGGACCGGCCCACCCTGCATCGCCTATGTGCCATGTTGGAACCCCACCTTCGTCCTCGCAGGGTGTATCCTACTGCATTCACCCCCACGGCCAAGGTGATGGCTGCACTGCATTTCTTCGCTACCGGTTCATTCCAACACACGGTGGGCAGTGGAGGTGGGATGTCGCAGCCCATGTTCAGCAAGGTGCTACGGGATGTCCTGTCAGCTCTGATGCTGTACAGGAACCGGTACATCCGATTCCCCAGGGCCCGTGATTTGCCTGCGGTCAGGGTGCTTTCTATGCACTCGGACGCATCCCCCAGGTTGTTGGTGCAATTGATTGCACCCATGTTGGCCTTGTTGCACCACAGGCCATGGAGCACATCTACAGGAACCGGAAACATTTCCACTCCCTGAATGTGCAAGTGGTGTGCCTGGCAGACATGATAATCACACACGTGTGTGCAAAGTTTCCCGGTTCCACCCATGACTCGCACATCATGCGCCACAGCATCCTCCCACGTCTGCTGACCAATCTGCAACCGGACCGTGCATGGATTGTTGGTGACTCTGCATATCCTAATGGGCCTTGGCTGTTGAGTCCACTACGCAATCCTCGTACGCCAGCTGATGTCAGGTACAATGAGGCACATGGGAGGACCAGAAGTGAGGTGGAGCCGACATTTGGACTCCTGAAGTCCAGATTCAGGTGCCTGGACCGCACCGGGGGTGCACTGGCATACTCCCCACAGGTGTGCCAGATTGTTGTGGCATGCTGCATGCTGCACAACCTCGCCATTCGCAGGCGGATCCCCCTGATAGTGGATGACGGTGATCAGCCAGGGCCCCCGCCTGCAGGCCAAGCCGTGTCCAGTGACGAGGACAGTGGAGAGGAGGAAGCAGTGAATGAGTGTCATCAGCTCATCGCCCGTTACTTCACTTGACGGTGAGTGACCATATACGACGGCTGATGTCGCTGTAGTTGTGTGTGTGTATGTGTGCATTGTCAGGGTGGCCTATTGTTGACTTAGTGCTGTGTGGCAATGGACCATGTCCAGGGTAGTATGCCACTGACAGTGGCTGTGATATTGTGCCCTGTTGCTCTGTGAGATGTGTGTACATTGCTTAGGCCTGATGACAAGTACTGTGTGATGAGTGTGTGACACACACAGTCAATGGACTCTTGTTCTGTTTGTCACCCCTAGGTCCCTACAGCCCTCCTGGCCTATCGACAGAACACACTACAGATGAATTTCTGAACATGCAGACGTTTGTGCACCATTGATAATAAACATAGCAGATGACATAGGTTGTGATACAGGTGTATTTATTTTAAAGGTGACATGTGATTGTGGAAAAGGTGATCAAGAAGGTGGTACAATGAGTTGACGGTCCTGTCCGCGTGATGGTCAAATTGTACCCATGTTGTCCTGGCTCCGCAGTCCAACAGACATTTGCCACTCGACTGGCAGTGTGGGGTGGGATGGTAGTCCAAGTGAATGCAGGGGGTGGCCACCATGGCTGGCTGACTCACTGTCGTTTGGAGTGTGCGCAGTCCTCCCTGGACATCTGTTTCCTCTTCGGACGGCCCCTTCCACGTTTGAGGGGAGGGGGTTGTGTTTGTGGGCTGCTGGTGGTGGCTGACGATTGCCCACTCGCTTTGGACGCAGGGGAAGTGGATGTTGCACGTCCCTGCGCCCCAGCAGGTGGTGGCGCAGGTGTTGTGGTTGGCCTTGAGTGGGCCCTCACCTCCACCACTAGCTGGCCCATGAGGTCCACAAGTCGGCCCATGTGGGCGTCCATGGACCTCAACACCCCAAGGACTTCCCTCGTGTCGGAAGCTGACCTGGCCCATTGTCCCTGGGCATCTTCATAGGCCCCAAGGACTCTGGCTATTTGCGGCAGGGCTTGGCTCCCAGGCTCTGTTGGCGTCGGCCTGACCCTGCTCCTCCCACCTGGACTGCTGCCACTGACCTGCCCACTCGCCACATTGGTCACCCGGGGCCTCCTCCTGGCTCCCAGGGTAGATGTGGAGGTTTGTGCCACCTCTTGGGATGGATGAGTGGTCAGGGAGGCCCTGGTGGTGGTGATGGTGGTGGTGGTTGCGGCGGTGGTGGTGGCCACAATGACCGTGGCAGCAGGGGCCTGGGACTGGTCACCAGCCCTGGGAGATGGGTTGGTGGGTAGGAGGGGTCCTGGTGTGCTGTTGCGCCCTGCCACCCCAGATGTGCCAGGTTGGGAGTCCTCGTCCGTTGAGGTGTCCAGGCTTTCCACATCCGTGAGTCCGTGTGGGGGGCTTGTGGACTGGCTGTGATGGCTGGTGTCTCCATCTGCAGCATCATGCTGTTCGTCACCTGTGGGGCGGAGACGAAAAGTTATTATGTTGCACCTTGCAAGGTTTGTGTTAGATGTCTGACATGCACAGTTTGTGCACAGTTGCGCACTGATTTCCCGGATGCGTGTGTATGGCTCTACAATGTGTGTGCGTGATCAAGGCAATGGAATAGTGTGATGGGTGCATCTGGCATGGGACGGATTTGTCATGCCAATTGGTGTGTGTTGCAGTACCCCTGCATTTTGTGGCTTTGGTGGGAACGGGTATTGCACCATGAACGCTTTGGTGTTGAAATATGGTACTGTGGTACATACTGTGACATATGGGTGCGGAAGGGGACATGTGTTTTGGCCACACGACACTACAGAGACGAAGGTGTGTGTATGTCTGACTTAGCCAGCATATCTGCTCACTGTTGTCATTTATGGGCATTCCACAGCAAGCATTGTGGTGAGTGAGTGATGGTTGTATGCCACACGACGTATTGCAGATGGTACAATTCCTTGGTGTGCGTGCTACTCTCACCCATGTGCAGCAATGCAGTGCTCTAGGGGTGTTGACTACATGTTGTTTGTTGTTACTCACAGTGTGACGTGCGCTTCAGACACAGCAGACTAATTATTGGTCATCGGCATGACCCTTTGCTGTACTACTGTCTATGGGGCAACTGTTTGGATGATATACCTTTCATGACACTGGGGCTGGATGATGAGATGGATGAGATTTTGCATGTGCATTGTGTAGCTGTGTGGTTCATGGGTCCAGTGGTGTATGTGACATTACTGGGGTTCCACTATGTTTCATTTGGACGTGATAGACTTACATGGGTGATGTTGTACTATGTCAAGGGTAGAAGCAGACATGACTACGTGGACAAGACTTGGATGGTGTTGCTGATGTGTGTGATGACTGGCACAGTGCACGCCATGTGGGTCAGTGCTCCAGTTAGACTTGTGCATGCTGACGTGACTCGTTACGTGTTACTTCATTTGAGATGGCTCATGTGGGCTATGACTCTGTAATTGCTGTCCGGGTGCACATTGGTCACATGTTTGTGACAGGGAGCAGTGCTACCTGTTCCTCTGCTAAGTGACATGTCCCACATGTTAGTCGTAGTACAGTCCTCATGCCTAAGGACACCCCGCCCAGACATTAGTCTACCTAATTGTTGGTTTTGAGGGTGAAATGCAATGGCTACCACATGGTTATGAGAGGGTGGGGTGCTCCATCTTGCTGGTCTGTGGGTGTGGGGGCCGTGTTGTGAGTCGTGGTGATGGTTTACAATCCACAGACAGCCCTCCATGTAGGGTAACGTATCTACCTGTCGGGTGTGGGTATGCACTGCAATGGCTGCCACATGGGTGTGGGGAGTGCTCCATCTTGCTGCGCTGTAGGAATGGGGGCCTGGGGGGGTACTTCTGCAGTCCCCCCTCCGATACACGGGCCTTGTGGTAAGGCTGCTCACCTGTTACTTGTTGGTTGGTGCAGCTATGGCTGCCACATGGGTGTGGGTGTGGGGAGCGCTCCTTCTGGCGCATCTGGGGTACAAGGGGAGCTGGTGGGAGTTGTGGTGCTGGCTGACTGTACACATGCCCCCATGGTTTTGTTTGTTGGGGCCTATGGGCTGAGTGTGTGTGAGTGTCTGTTGCCTATGTGAGGGATGTCTTGTGAATTGTGTACTGGACATGGGGGTGTTCGGCCCTCGGAGCTATGGCATTGTGGTAGTGCATGACTGTACATTGTGGTGTGCTGGTATACATTTGTTTGTACTTACCAGCCTCCACTACCCCTGGTATTCCGATGAGACTCTCCGGATGTAGTATGCCTCGCACCTTCTCCTCCCATGCCTTGAAGGTCTTGAATGGCGCGGGAGTTCCGCTGCCAGTCCTGTCAGCCAGCTCACGGTTCTTGGCCTCCTTCTTCCTGACCAGGCTTTTCATGTCCTGCCACCTCTTGGTAATTTCCCCCCGGTTGCGTGGCACGTTCCCAACTGCATTCACCTGGTCTACGATCCTTTTCCACATCCTGTTTCTGGTGGATACTGGTGTCTGTTGGACGTGGTTCCCATAGATTTGTGGGTACACCTTGATGACCTCGTCGACCATGACCGTCAACTCTGTGGCAGTAAACTTGGGCATTCGTTGTGTTGCCATGGTGCGTAGTGTAGTTTTTGTGGTGCTGGTGTGGTGTGTTTGGTGTGTGATGTGCAGGGGGTTTGTGGTGCCGGTGTTTAGGTGGTGGTGGTGGTTGTGGTGATGTGTGTGTGCGTGTGGTATACTGCTTTCCTCTGTGGCTCTCCGTGTTCTCTGCTGTGGTGTTGGCTTTGTCGTGGTGCAAGGGTTTGTGGTCTGTGAGGGGGCTGCTTTTGTACTCACCTATGTGGGTGTGTCATGATGGTCTATCGTTTTCAGGTGTGTTGGGCGTGGTGTCCTGGGATTTATGCTAATTCTATATTTTGGCAGGGGGATGTGTCTTTGGGATGGGTTCTGTGTCTGGGTATTTTGGCGTCGTTGACTGTGTGGACTTGTTGGCCGTGTTGTGTGTATTTATTTGTGCCGCCACTGATTTCTGTGCACGTACGTGGCCGCCAGGCCTTCCGCCCTGTCTGTTATTCATTTCAGTTGTTCACCGTAGCGGGCGGGAAATGTGTTGGTTTCCTGCCCTCATGTCGGGGGGATCATAATTTGACGGGCGGTGTGTAGTCTGTCCGCGCGGTCGTATTTGGCTTTTTCGGGCAGTATTGCGTCCGTGGCGGACGGATTGTCTTGGACTCTGACATGGACGGGCGGTATTCTGTTATTTTTTTCCGGTGCGGGCGGTGGTTGCTTAGCCTCATCATAATTGCTCGTTCGGTATTTCAATGTTGCAGGCGGGCGGTATTTTCAGGCTATGGCGGTTGGCGGTATTTTTACCGCCGGTTATCGTAATGGGCCCCAAAGTCTTTCGTTTGCTTTGTTAATCCAGGCCACCAATAGCGTTGTTTCAACAAAGAAACAGTTGCCGTAACTCCTGCATGTGCAGAACCTATCCCTTTGTGTGCTGCTAGAATTAAACCTATCCTACGATCCATGTTTGGAATTACTCAATCCCCCACTCCAGGAATCTGAGCAAATGGAATGTTATTGGCATCTAACTTGTAGGAGTACTTGAGTGGAAACCTTTTTGGTACTGCTCCGCTGCTTTTGCGAGTAGCATTGATGGCTACCATAATCTCACCGTCTATTCTCGTTTTAGAACGAGTGATTGCAGCTACAGAAACCGTGAGTACAGCCCCCTTTGCGGCTTCATCAGCCAATGAATTCCCTTCAACGTGAACGCCATCATGCTGATGACTCAGTGTATGTATCAGGTGAGCTCTCAGTAGTTCAGTTTTCAACTCCACCACCTGTTCCCATAGCATTTTATGGTTAATTGTGCCACATTTTGCATCTTTGAACCCGTTTTGAACCCAGTACTGCAAATATTCATTGTAAGACTGCACACAGTAAAAAGATTCGCACACAATTAGTGTGGGGAATTCTCGAACCGTATTCACTAGTGCCAGTATCAACACTTTTAACTCTGCCAACTGTGCTGTGCAGTCTCCTAGAGATTGCGTTTTTGTGCAACTTGGATGGAACTTCCTATCCGGCATGCGACCTTTAACGATTGCACATGCTGCGCTATATTGTTGCTTAGTCCCTATGGCCGGTTGAGCAGATCCGTCAGTGTAAATGATATATTCATACCGATCTAGAGGCATTATTTTGTTTGGAAGAGGATATTCTTTTTCGTATTGCAGAAATGCTTGTGTCTTTAAATTTGGGTCGTACCTGTATTCTACACCTGTTGCAGTGAGAGAATTAGCCCATTGTATTAATCTCGGATGTAAAGCTTTAGCATTGCGAACGATTGCCTTTGTCGCAGCCTCTAAGGCTGGGACCGGAGTTACTACTATTATTCGTTTCCCCTGAGCCAGTGCTCTTTCTCTCACTACAGCAGCATGTACTGCTGTTAGAATCTTTTCTGTAGATGCGAAGCGCATCTCAGCATTTGTGTACAAATGTGATTTGTATGCAATTGATACTGTTTCACCTTCATTATATGTTAGATAGGTGTACCCAGATTGACCCGCAACTATACGGATTACCAGGTTGCGTACATTTATGCGTGTCTGTAAGTGTTTTGAAGCTATCATGTCAGCTTGTAAGGAACAAAGTGTATCTGTATGTTCCTAAGTCCATTGTTTTACTGAAAAATCAGGTTTTAATAAATCGTAGAAAGGTTTCACTCTTTCTGCGTAATCCAAAATGTAAGTTAGACCAAAATTTAGGAATCCCAGGATTAATTGTAAATTTTTTAATGATTTTGGAGGTTGGAGCAGCACGCATTTTTCAAAAAAATTGGCTGCTAGGCTTTTTCCTTCACTTGAAAGCTCATATCCTAAAAACAGGACACTGAGGTGGGCAATTTTCGATTTTTTTTAAAGTTGAATTTGTAGCACTCAGATGCAAATCCCCAAATTATGGTATTCACTCTGTTCAAGTGTTCCTCTAGGTCATCGTCCATTAGATAAATATCGTCCACATATTACAATGCCTCTTCATCCAAATTTTGAAGTAACTCAGTTACTCTGGCCGAAAACAACCGCGGGCTGTTCTTATACCCCTGGGGGAGTCGACAAAATTGACGCTGAGTCCCTAGCGCTGAGAAGGCTGTCAGATATCTGCTTTCAGGCCCTATATTTTGGCAGAAAAATCCATTTGAGATGTCAAGTGTTGTTTTATATTTTTTCCGCACAATGTTATTCATTAATGCAGCACTGTGTGCATTTTGGACTGCAAATGTCTTAGTGCAAGTGTTTAAATGTCTATAATCTAAAACTAGATGATATGAATGTCAGGTTTCATGACAGGAAACAAAGCATTGTTCATTGGTGAGGTGCAAGTTTCAATCACCCCTTGGTATTCTAGTTGATCTAAGATCTCCCTGACCTGTTTTTTAGCTTCTTGCTTTATTGGATACTGCCTCTGTACAGTCGGAATATTTTTCAAAGGAATTATGTGGTTGGTTGAATCCTCATCCCATCCAACATGGTTTTTGTATAATGCTGGAGCCTGGGCTACCGCCCACTCCTGCGCATATGTGTGTTGCAAGTGCCTGGGAATATGGTCTGAGAAGGCCGGAAGAATTACCGTTTCTCCTTTAGGGCAATCCATGACAAATGCTGGCGGCCAATCTTGTTCAGCTAATAAAATATCATAGCCAAATGTTAGGTCCTCCCAAAAGAGACCTCTCACTGTTCTACATTTGTCCCCCTCCATTTGGAGCGTTATTTCATATACTTTATGTGGGACACTTACCCTAGTATTGGGTGTTTCTACCGTGATATAATCATTCAAGTCTGCTGTCAACAGAAATTCCTTCAGGTTCTGGTGAGCTATTGTTATTTCTGCCACACTGTCTAGCATCGTCAGAGCCCATTCCCCGTTCAGTAGTCGAGTCCTCAGAATTCTGGGCATGTCTGATCTTTAGACCTGCAACTTTCTTCTTTTTGAACTGTGGCTTTTGCTTTTGCTTCTCTTCTTTTTTAGAAGTGTAATCTTGAGCGTGTTGCTTGTCTCTGGACTTTTTACGCTCTTCTTGTCTGTCTAACTGTCCTCCCCTCTCTGAGTTTTTCGATGAACCCTGAAAGGAACGAGAGGAATGTGTATCAGTATCCTGATACCTGTCAGGTTTCCTAATATTATCCCTATTCCTAAGGTTATACCTCTTTTCGGAGGGCTCCTGTGGAGGAGATCTACCTCAGGATTGAGATCTGTTTCCTTTAAAGTTTTGTTGTTTTTTACTGTCCCACTTTTTCTTAGTGGTAGCAGGTGTCTGCTTGGAAGTGTCCTTTTCAGGACTGCCCATCAGTTGTGGTTTTAAAGCTTTCCCACCCAAACTGTCTCTGCCTAATTCTGCAAATGCAGTTTCAATTATTTTTGGTAGTTCGTGTTCCTGTTCTAAAGGACTGAACTCCCTTAGGCGTTGGCGGATAGCCACTGAAGCTGCTTCCCCCTTAATCTTAGCTAGTATTATGGCTGATACCTGGGCATAGTTACCGAGCAACTTCATCCCTAAGTTTAGGGCAGGCTCTGCTCCGTACTCGTTTTGTATCTGTCTCAATACGTCTGGTACTAGTGCTAATGACGGGATACCATGAGTTTTGGTATAAATGACAGCAAAGACTGTACCCCAAGTGATACAATCCACTACTTGTGGAGTTATCCCCATGGGCAAGCAGATTGTTAGCATTCTGTGTTTGTCATACGGGGTAGTATTTGGGAATACTGCCTCTAGCTGCGTTATTTTCTGAGCTACCCCAAATGGCATTTGTTCACGTTTTGTGGGCATTTTACTCATTACCGCGTGTAATGTTTGTGGTGTAATTTTAGTTGCTGTACCCTGAATTTGAGTACCATTAGTTGCAACTATTGCTGGTTGGACTGTAAGTGTCCTCATGACAATAACAATTTATATTGTGTTTTTCCTTTATTTATTGGATGTTTAAATACATACAATTCTGTCCAATTGGATGTATACCAACACAGCTCTACTTGTAGTTCTGTGCCTATGAATTTAAAATAAGGCAGGCCTCTTGACCTTTTCATTAATATCTCCACATTAGCAATTTTAACTATGTTATAATGTTATATTACAACCACCATTAAAATGAAAGAGAACAATTACAATAGTCAAAAACATTGCTTACAGTGTAAAACTTTGAATTGTCAATATCAAGCTTATTATTAAAGTACTATAATTCAAAGCATGGGTCTCTGAGTCTTTCTTTTACTTTAATCAACCTCAAGTACAGACAGAGGACCAAGCATAAAGGTTACCTGAACTCCATACCTCAAGAGTTAAAGCTCCAGATCTAGAAGTGCTTTAAATAAGGGTAAACCTCTTCTGGGGTCAGAGACTCACTCTCCTGGCAGAGTTTGGGTGATTCTTTTTTAGAACTTACCTGTGGGGCTGCTGCACCTCCTGCAGTCCCCACTCTCCATTACTCATTGATTGTGATCTTGCTTTTCCTAAAGCATCAGAGACAAAAATATGTAATTGCTTGTCCCAATGTGTGCCATTACGGGGTGTTTTGCCACCATAAGCTATGAATTTTAAATGAGCAGTCTTGTGTCCCATCGGCTCCCCAGCATTGCGTCAAGTTTCTGTACATTTTTATTAAATTTTTATGTTGTATGAGTAAGTCTCCTGGTGGCATTGTTTCAATGTCAGGATGTGGTGTGTAGGCCGCTAATAAAGGCCATGTGGCCCCTTCTCTTCCGAGCGGGCTGAGTCTTACTCTTCTTCTTATGTGGGGTAGGGTGCCTTTAAACCAGTATAAGTGTTCCTGGTATGTGAGCGTAACCTCTATATCCTCGAACGGATAATATTCCACTGGTGCATCACCTTCCGTGTAGGAGTGAAATGTTTTTTTTCTTACATTTGCTGCTGGGAATGTAACCCACTAATAAAATACCTCTGTTCTGTTTGATTTGTGTGCCTCAATCATGAAAGCTACTATGCCACCCCTAGCTGATAAACCATGCGCAAGTAGTTTCAGGGTGACTGTATTTCTAAAGTTTGGTGCAATTTGTGTTGCTTCTGCATCGTCCTCATCTGTGAGGGGCAGATTTTGTTGCATTGGGTCTAATTCTTCGTTATTTCTGTCCTCAGTCATTTTGTAAAGAAGAAGTTTTTCAAGGGAACTAAGATAAGGTGTTTTTGCACAATTTAGGAACAATGTGTCCTTCAAGCTTGATTAACCAACAGCCAATAAATAGGATTTTTTAGCCTACTCAGCTTTGGCGGAGTTTGTGCCCACCCACTCCAGACGTCTCTGGTGTTTTGTGAGTAGGGGTCTCTGAGAATAGCACGACTGAACTACTCAGATTCTACTGTTAAATAAGTACCCAACCAACGTTGGCGGCGCCATGTCGTGTAGTTCCTATATTACCTATACAGGATCTGCGCGTTCGGATAACATAAACTGTGGTATTGGTCGCGGATGGATTCCGTGCACCCCCACCGGATACGTTAGCCTGTCTGTATTAGCTAGCTCACAGTGCCACTAGAGTCTCCTCTTATCGGGGAGAGATTAGTTCTTGGCAACCTCAGAACATGACAACCCTGATCCCTCAGAATCGTGGAAACAATATACTACCTTTCGCTCAGTCACTCGTGCTTACTTAGTTTGTCTCAGAGAGTTACACAGAATAAACAGGCTGGGCGTTTCAATAAGTATTTATTGAACAGTTGTTATTCTAGTGTAGAATAGATGAGCTGCAACAACCATTAGACAGTAGCAGAGATATATGATTAGCAATACTATGAAAGTAAAGGGATGGTATAGTTCTACTATCTTGCAGAAATCATGAATATATACATGTACATAAAACACATGATAAAAGTGCGTACTCCTACGATGTCTCCCTAACTGGTTGTACCTAAATGTACCTAGCATCTATGTAGGTGTTATGCCAAGAATCCCTCTAGGATCTAGTCAACCCCATTACCTGAGAGTTTAGAAAATGTGGGACCCCATCCTGGTCTCGAGTTGGACACTCCGCGAGGGATGTTAGACCACTGCTAGCTGGAGCGTCTGCATGCAGGAACCTCAGCGTCTCTGGTCAGTGTGTCAGCCGGGAAGTCACGTCTCCTCTCTCCTCCTAAGCAAGATGTGTTGTATATATACCCATAGGTCTCCCCAGGGGTCCTACCTTCCTGTGTTACTGTGTCGGCCTAAAGGATGACGTTGGGTCTGAACTTTATACAGAGATATTATACAGGAGATGGTAATCCTACTGTTAGTCCTGCTGTGCTTCCAAGAAGCCTCATGCATAATGTATGACAATGGAACCAGGGAAAATCCTGCGTTCTGAATGCAGTGTCATATCTAGGTAAAAGGTCAGTGCCTAAGAACCGTTATGTATGTAATGTAGGGAAGGATGTAGGTAAAAGGTTGCGATGTTTCCTGCGCCTATATAGGGTACCTATATGGAATATAACAGTTGAATCCATGGCTGCTTTCTTCAGATGCCTCTATATGCATGTACAGCGCCCACTGTCTGCTGGCAGAAGCACAGATTAGGAACAGGTGCAGATTATCACAGTTACCACCTATCCATGGGGCTTGGAAGCTTGACTTATTCACTCAGTCTTATACTTGGGTTATTAGTTGTGAAGGAAGTGAGTTCTTCACAATTGAAAAGTCCGCAATTGTCATTTTACTGGGAACCAGTACCCCCATTGTAGCACTTGACTCTCTCAGAGTAGCGAACCAGAGCAATCCAAAGCTTATTCAGTTGAGGTGATGTGGGATTGTAACCCTAGCTTGCTGGTACAAAATAACAACATATATTTTTTTAGTCAGTGCTTTTTCTTTTAAAATGAAAGAGTAATTGTGTTACACACTACTGTACACTGAACATTAAATAAACATATATACATTCAAGTAGATAGAGATCTCAATGGTGACACCCTCATATCAAACTACATCCTTAGGGAGACGTGAACCCTATAACCACAATACCACCCCAGTACCAGATACAACATTAAAATATAGTGGGTGTCATTTAAAATAAGGCAAGTAAACAAAGAAACAAGGGAAGCCTGTAAGTCAAGAGGGACCGAGGGTAAACAATATATTACAAGAGACAGTGGTCCCTACCAAAGGAACATAAAGTCATAGGCACAGAACTACAATTAGAGCTGGGTTGGTATACATCCAAACGGACAGACTTGTATTTATTTAAACATCCAATAAATAAGGGAAAAACACAATATGACTACAATACAGTGGGTGAAAGGGACGGGGTATGGAAATCAACAGATTTCCAGACTTCAGGCATTTTCATCCAAAGTGACTTTCAACTATACATATTAACAACAGTCACAGTGTGAGAAACATCTTGTGCTCCACATAGATCGTAGTAAATTAATTGGAGTCAAGGTGTGGGTGTCGACGACATTTCGATCCCAACTATAGTACTGGGATCATCATCAGGACAAGGAGATCTAAATGCCTGAGATAGCCTAAATAAGGCAAAGAAATATGCAGGGTTGGGAGGGGCAGGGGGTGGGGTTGGTTTTTGAAATCAGTTGATTTCCATACCCTGTTCCTTTCACCCACTGCATTGTATTTATATTGTGTTTTTCCTTTATTTATTGGATGTTTAAATAAATACAATTCTGTCCATTTGGATGTATACCAACACAGCTCTACTTGTAGTTCTGTGCCTATGAATTTAAAATAAGGCAGGCCTCTTGACCTTTTCATTAATATCTCCACATTAGCAATTTTAACTATGTTATAATGTTATATTGCAACCACCATTAAAATGAAAGAGAACAATTACAATAGTCAAAAACATTGTTTATAGTGTAAAACTTTGAATTGTCAATATCAAGCTTATTATTAAAGTACTATAATTCAAAGCATGGGTCTCTGAGTCTTTCTTTTACTTTAATCAACCTCAAGTACAGACAGAGGACCAAGCATAAAGGTTACCTGAACTCCATACCTCAAGAGTTAAAGCTCCAGATCTAGAAGTGCTTTAAATAAGGGTAAACCTCTTCTGGGGTCAGAGACTCACTCTCCTGGCAGAGTTTGGTTGATTCTTTTTTAGAACTTACCTGTGGGGCTGCTGCGCCTCCTGCAGTCCCCACTCTCCATTACTCATTGATTGTGATCTTGCTTTTCATAAAGCCTAGGAGACAAAATATATGTGATTGTTTGTCCCAATGAGTGCCATTACGGGGTGTTTTGCCAGCATAAGTTATGAATTTTAAATGAGCAGTCTTGTGTCCCATCGGCTCCCCAGCATGGCACCCTTCCCCTGGGAGCCAGCAGGACTTTTCTGTTCTCCCACTGAGTGGGAGCAGCATTTTCTTTTGCTACCCACCTGCGGTGGAGCAGTGCTAATTACCCTGCCCAGGAGAACCTCAGCAGGGAGACAAGAGGTGTCATGCTCTGCCTGGCCAGATACATTTATGAGGGGCTGGAAACACACCTGCAGGGATGGCTTCAGTCCTTAAGGTATGCACTGTCAGCCGGGGAGATGGAAGCCCCTAGGGGAAGTAATGATGTGGAGGAGGGGGTCCCATGCACACCTTGTCCACCAGGGAGTATACAATTCAGTGTAGGGCCAACCTCCAGAGGCTTGACTGTTCCTGGGGGAAATAGAGAAAATCCCACAAATCACCATTTCCTTAGTTCTCTGCCCAGTCCCTTGGGGAACTGAGCTGCATCTTGAGATCTTTAGTGCCTATTTTATCAAGGGAGGTGTGATTTTGCTCCCAGTTGAAAGCTCTAGCCAACAAAAGCCCCCTCACCTTCCCTCCTGCCTTCTACATGTGCACTTTTAAATAGGAGCTGTATTCACTGACTTTCTGTGCCAGAACTGTACTGGTTCATGGTGTTCTTCTCCTGCTTGTGAGGCATCTTGCACAGCCCTCTTCAGCCAGCCAGCAAAATACCCTCTCTGCTGCACACTCCAGGTCTCAGAGCCTCCTGACATCTTCAAATGCACTAGCTTGTGAGTAGAGTCAAGGGCCAGTCCACAGAAGCTCCAGGAGAACCATCCAGGATCACCCAGCAGTTCCATTCCCCCACCTATTCCTCAAGGCGCATAAAGGGCCCTGGAGAAACCGATCCTAGTCTTGGGGGCCAGCTGGAGTTAAAGTCCCAAAGTCTATCCCTGCAGGACATCAGGTTGCTTCTCCTTACAGCTGGAAATTATTTTGCCATGATTACCTCTCAGGTCCAGTGTCTTCTCATCTGCCACTCCCATGTGCAGGGGTGTTTAAGTCAGGATTGAAATCTCTTGAAGCCAGGATCCCTGGCTAATCCGAGGGGGGCACAATACACATCATGACTAATAAAGAAACAAATTGTGACCTTCTCCGAGATACGACTCCTTTAGAAGAAATGCCAGCACCCATATTTTGTGGAATGCTCTGTCATGCGGCAAACCCTTTGAAATTGTGTTCAGGTGGAGCTCAATCCTAGGCAGATCAAGATAATATAATAATATAGAAAATCAAGAAAAATGTCAATAGAAACCTAGTCCAACCATTTTTATTTATTCTCAGGTTCCCATGATATGATTAACATATCAAAGGTGAATGCCCCTGGGAAGCCTCCTGTGGACTGCCCTCTGCAACAAGCAAACTGAGAGTGGTGGTGTGTAGAAACCACCAATTCAGATTCTCTGTGTGGGTAGAACACCTTAGGCAAAAATGACCTGATCTGCAAAACCCTTAGTATAAGTGCAGAGGGAAGAGGCACAAAAGCAAGGTGGCATGCTGACTGAAGACTGATAGGGCAATTGATCAGCACAGGATTCAGAGGCCCTCAGAGATTACCTGCCAGCATTCTGATCAGAAAGACCTTACCTTTAGACCTCCCTGATTGAAGTTGAAAGCAGGGTTCATGTGCTTTAAACCTGGACCGGACCCGCCAGAGTACCAAGGCCATAGAAATATGTTGAGTGCCCTACTGAATGCAGAGGCTAAAAACACAGAGAAAACCCTCTAATACAGCCTACTGCTCTTTACTGAGCCTTTACACCTCAAAGTAGAGTCTAACTCACAATGTTGGAATACGTGGTAATTAGTAAATAGTCCATGATCTGGCCAAACAAAGGGATGCAAATGAAATATAAAATGGATGACAACAGTGGAATATCTCAGTAGGTGTACCTCATGCAAAATACATTAAGTGAAGCAGTTAAGGTCATAGCTTACTCATGAGGGGATGGAAGAAAAGCCACAGAATCTCCACACTTCCACTCCCACAATTTAAAAATCAGCCCAGCAGTTTCTATTCACAGACGCAGCCATTGTAAAATCACACAAAACCTTGAAGGATTAATACAAGATGGTGCAAACTGGTCCTCGAGAAATTATCCTCAATAAAATGTTCGGTCTGAAAGCCTCCATATTCTCAATCGAACATAACATCACTAAAACCTCATCAGAAATTGCATCCATCTCTTTGGAACAAATAATCAAGATAGACATTATACCAAACAGCATATCTGATCATGAAGCAATACGCAAATTGCTTAGAGACAGGCATCCCTTCACCTCCTTTTGGCAAATGAAGGTTTAACACTTATAGGGTTAAATTGCCGGGCGCTAAGCAGAAGCTACAATAAATTGTCAAAAGATAACTAGAGGCGAACCAACACTCCGTGACTCCACCCCATATACTTTAGAAGGCCTTTAATGCCTGTACTTATGTGAAATGATGCCTGACAATGCCTTCTCGAAATGACAAGCACCTGCCATGCAGAAAAGACATAGCCCTCCTCACTATCCAGTATAATAAAATACAAGATACACTCTCAAATTGCTTCTGCAGAATAGGTTTGTCTTTAATGAACTATATATGTCCTCCCAAAAAAAACCTATTTCATTTACGGAAAAGACACTGTGAAACATGAAAAAAAGGCCAGCCGCCTATTGGCCCTTCTGTTAAAATATCAAGAATCTTCATGTACCATAGGGCCTATTAGGAGAGAACAGGGATAGTGGCTAATACACCCAGTGGACATTGTGTATATTTTACTAAATACTGGGGCAGATTTACGTTGAACTAACGCAGCGGGGTACAGCAAGTCATTTTGCTGCGCCACGCTGCGTTAGTTCTGAAGCACAGGGATGCGACATATTTACAAGAATATGTCGCATCCTTGTGCTTCCCCTGCGCTGGCGCACAAACTGCAACCATGCGCCAGCGCTGGCACCCTTGCACCATGGTGCAAGGATGCCTGCGTCGTGGGGAGATTGTTTTTGTGCAGTAAGGGGAACCTTCCTGCACAAAAACAATCACTACAACCATTTTCCTCTTTCAATGCGTGCTGCAGAATGCAGCACGCATTGAAAGAGGAAAACGAGGAGATTTCTCCTCGGTGCGCCTCGCTACGCCACCTCTAGGGTGGCGTAGCTTTCAGACGCATCTCCAGAGATACGATTTCTCGTAATTCTGGAGATGTGTCTTGTTCCATGAGTGTTGCGTGGGAACACCCACAGCAACACCCATGGAACGCCCTTCACCGCAAAGTGCTGCGTGTGAAGGGGCCGTATTTACAAGGAGAGAAAAGTCACGCAGGGTGGCTTTTCCTCTCCTTGTAAATATGGAGCAGCCCCCTGCGCCACCAGTACGTCACAGAAAGTGACGTACTGGTGGCGCAGGGGGCTCGTAAATCTGCCCCACTGTACTCAGCAGAGTAACACCAACAAGCCATTGATGAAGCAGCTTCACTGGCTTCCAGTGGTTCAGCGGTCTATGTTCAAGACTGGCTGCATAATTTTCAGTGCACTCCACGATAAGGGCCCTAAATTCATCTCCTCAAAGATCTCACCATACCTTCCCGATCAGAACCTAAGATCAGCCTCAATTAATCTCCTGACCACTCCTAGATTCAAGCGCACGAGAATTGGTGGCTCACGCTTTTCCATGCTAGGCCCCAAACTTTGGAACTCCCTTCCGAGCGCTATTAGATTAACGCCGGACTACATGGGGTTCAGAAAAAAACTGAAGACATGGCTGTTCACCCAAGCTTACTGTTAGATCTGACCTCGGGACGGCTCCCAACCTCCAGTAGCGCCAAGAGACCTTTCGGTGTACGTGCGCTCAACAAATTCCCTAAACATAAACCTAAACATAAAAATAATCTTTTCTTTCTAAAATTCTCCTGCTTTGAGCAACTCCAGAAACAGCCACAAGATTAGATGACATAGTCAATGTAGATGAAATTCAACAGGGCACTGACAAACCCCCTTCTTCCAAAGCCCCAAAGAATCGAAGGATATCTAGCCGAATTTTATAAAACCAATAAAATGCATGAGACTTCCCTATTATGCCAGATGTTTAAGGAAATACAAGATGGCACTACCCCATTGCCAGAGGTGAATAAGGTAAGAATAGCAGCTGTCATCAAACCGGACAAAGACCCCTGCAACTGAGGGAGCTACAGACCTTTTTCCTTGATAAATACAGACCTCAAGATACTTGCCAAGTTAAAGGCTAATAAATTGAAGAAATGCTCCTGACCCTAATCCACGCTGACCAGGTTTGCTTTGTGCTATGACGATTCTTAGCTGTGTACCTATGAATCTAGCACACATCTTATGGCAAGGAAGAGACAACAGGGAGAAAAGATTGTGGTGTCATTATATAATTAAAAAGCCTTTGCCTGTGTGTAGTAGGGAAACGTGTTAGGACAAATGGTATTAGGCCCTGGCTATGTATACAATGGGTCTATAGTAACAACACAGTGGTAGAAGCATGTAATGATTAAACATTACAGACATCTAATATCAGTAGGGGTAAAAGGCAAGGATGTCCACTTCCCCATTACTTTTTAACCTCGCTCTAGAACCCTAGAGATTTCCATCTGACAAAATGCTAACATGGAAGGGATCCCTACCCATGTAGGAGAAATTAAAGGTCTAGTATATTCAGATGGCATTCTATTAACACTGTTGAAACTTGAGAACTCACAAATGTGATCTTGAAATTCTTAATACTTTCCGAGTACAGTATATACTGGGGGAAATGAGAGGCCAAGTCTCTGTCATGGACATCCACGGCAGCCATGTGAGGAACCCACCCATATCACAAGAAGGAATCACATCTTCAATACTTGAGGATCTTCTTCAATAAGGGACTAGATCACATGGTGAAAGATAATTTAAATCTCCTAATACATAAGCTAAAAGAGGACAACACCAGATGGTCTGTGTTACACTTTTCCTAGGGTAAGGCATAAATAATTAAAATGGCACCTTTTGCCATGCTAACCCTGATGATACCTACAACAATGTTAACAGATCCATCCCACATGATAAAACTAGAGGAGTGCTAAATGATGCGTAATTTTCAGAAGTTGAATGACATGAAATTATTGCAAAATTATGCAAAATGCATCTTGCACTCAAAACAATAACGTGAATGGTCAAATGTAATTTTTAGCTTCTTTCGGGTCGCTCTCACTCAAAACACCACTGCCCGAGTTCAGATTTGTATTTTGCATTACAAAATTAGCGGAATGCTCTGACTGGGAAAAAAATTCTACCTGAAATGCTGCTTGTGTTAAAAAATTACCCGGACAGTCCATCTTGCCTAAAAATCTTTCCCCGACATTAAGTGATGTGGCATAGTTGTCTAATCTCAGTAGTTTCATGTACATTTTGTTACGTACAACTACGCCAATTATGCTGACATACATATTATTTTGCCCAGGTCTATTTAAATCAAATTTCAAGGAACAGGGAAAAAACCCGGACTGAAAGTGGAAAAGATATATGTTAGTCTGGAGTGGGGAACTACGCTTGCCCCACTTGGTAATGGATTGGATTTCATTCGGGCTGGCACAACTTCGCAACCTAATACACAATATGTTTTTTTAAAATGGTAAAACTAGAGATAAACCTTCTAGGAGGGCATGGGAGGACTCATCGTGTTATATTCATGAGCCCACCTTGTTCTGCTGGCCACTCTCTCACCTTGACAGAAACCAAAGTCTTCTTTAGTTGCACTGTAATACATGTTGGTGTGCAAGCATGAAATCTAAATAGGGCATAATAAACCAATATGGGCACACTACAGGGGAAAATGAATAAATACTCTAAACCACTTGCTAGGGAATGGGAAACTAATGAGCTTTGCAAAAGCCCAAGACACGTTTAGCCTCACCAGTTCTGGAAATATTGGCAATAGATGCACTGACTTCAGCAGGTTTAAGCCCCAACCCATTGACCAATTGACCTTCTAAAATAACTCTTAAATGCTCTAGCATCTGAGATCTTGGGGCACCTTTAATGGAGTAGTTTCTTGTATTAAACCCATACCCAAACACTATGATCACACCTTAGAAGCTGTTGGTCAGATAGACTATAGTGAGGAGGATAAGACAGAATTAATACAAGGCTGTGACAAACAGGTGAGGAAAGCCAGGTTTAAATTGGGGTACCACAAACATCTCTATCGGTGGAATTGCATCCCTAATAAGTTAGCAACAGCTGAAATCTCACCAGATCCAACATGCTGAAGATGCCAACACTCAGGCATAAATATAGTTAATATTGTATGGGAAAATCAAAGAATAATACCAGGATATTTATAAGATAATGACTGATGCCTGCAAAACAACAGGAGGACTGTTCAGCTCAGCAGTGCTATTACACAACTAGTCTACACACTCAGCCACCAAGCTCCACTGAGACGACGAGAGACCTGCACCGGACCCCCTGCTAATTAGCACAGCTCGCTAACACCATAATAAGGCAACGAGCAGCCCGTTCTCCCGAGGAGTCACTGTTACCAAATTAATCCACGGATAAACTTGAGCCGGCTTTCAGCCTTGCCCAGCCATTGTGCTGCTCTGCTCTCCAGCCATACTATAGCTCAACAGAGACCCCATGTGAATTCTCTGTCAAAGAAGCTACCGAGCCTTCTCTGCCCTCGAGCAACTCCTTAGGACCCACTCCGCCGCGATTATCCCACGGATTCCCACAGAGACCTCCATGTGAATTTCTCTGCTACAGAGGCCTCTGTGCTTCTCCCATCCTGATTACATGCCACAATCACTGTGTTGTATAGGCTGTATGTCATTCAGGCAATTATCTGTTCTGTCCTGATGATGATCCCATTATTCGTGTAAACGGGATCGAAACGTCGTCGACTTCCTAGACACCGTGCACACAAACCTAGTTCAATGCAATGTGTTACGGCTGTGTTTATTATCGCGCTTGTTTTACCTTCCATATTCACAAACAAGCATTTGTGTCTTGCCTGATTGTTTGTTCTTTCATTATTTTGTCGTTATTTTGTCCACTTTTATGTTTTTGGATACAGGACTGTGTCCCACTGTAAAGTGTGTTTACGCTTGATCCTTACAATTGTTACTGATTAAATCTTACTGTCCGGCTGGACAGTAACAATATAGAACTGATTTCATTCTATATTTATTTAAACAAGGACCATTGTTTTCTAAAAATACTCATTACTTTCTCTGCAGAGTATATATGTTGATTAGAATGGCTTGCTTCTTATTTCATATCTAGCTTCAAGGCTAAGAGCTCTGCTCCACACATTTTCTCCCTTTTCATCTACTTGACGTTCATGGTGTGTTTTTGCAAGGGTAACATAACATCCATGTCCAAATCTAGCAATTGAAACCATCAGATTGTGTCTTAAATATATCATTAACTACAATGTTGCACCATGTTTAAAACAGTTTTAATTACACAATATTTATGTCAGAGAAAATCCAGACTATGATATTCTGAGACCATTGCCTCTATAGTTACCTTTTGAACTGCCAACTTTTTTATGTACCACAGGGTGCTATGACCACAACTTCTGGTAGAAGGGTTTATCATTCTCTAAATTAATTGTAAGATGAACAGGCTTAAGATATATACATTATATTAACAAATTTAAAGCAGACCATTGATTTTCTGTTTTAAGACGTGATTTTGAAATATATGAACTTTGAAGTGGGCTTTACTATTCATGCATTGATCAAGTCTTTAAATCTTAAACTTTTCAAGAAAATTTCAAAGATGCTTCCTTGCTATCAACTCCTAACATGAAGACTTATAATGCAGGAAACATTGAAATATGGAGGTAGAGCCTTGAATTGCAGAACATTATGTAAATAACCTATTGACAAGTTTGCAATTCATGTGTATTGATATATTTCCACAACTTCTTCCCATTGAGAAAGGGTCTGATTACTGAGTACTATTTCTGTTTCATATAGTCAAAGTTGTTAATGAGGAAAAGCCATGTCCAGGAGTAGAGCAGCAATAACTCCTGGGTGTCTTTCATGTAGTGTTTTACACGTAGCTTAATGGCAGCTCAAGGGTCTGGAGCTTGCTTGGGTGGATTCCTTCCAAAACCTCATTGGTGAGAGTTCTTTCCAGACATGCAATCCTTGGAACACACCCCCAATGAGAGCAATAATTATCATAAGCCACATTGGTCAAGAATAACAAGAATCAGGGCACAGCTGAGTAAAGGACCTGCTGGTTTGTATACACTGCCTGTGAAGCTATCCCTCATTCCCTTTGCTTTCTACACTCTAGGGGTCTCACAGACAACACCAACACCCAACATTAATAGACGATACTGTAACCAACATCTTTCACACCTCAATGCCTTGTAGGACTGGAAAACAATCTATTTAACAAGCTTAAGAGTGATTTGTGGCCCCGGCAATAGGCAAGAGAGTGCTTTAGAAATGCTATAGTATGATACAACTGCTCTTGCCTTTCAGGTTTTAAGTAAATATATATTTCTCTTTGTCCGTATTATGAGGATATCAATTCCTGACATTTCATGTGGAAGTCCTATTTGTAATATCCAAGGAGTACAACAACAGTGAGGAGAAGTATGAATGGAAAGGAATAGGGAAACACCTCACACCTGAATCAAAACTCAAGCAATTCACTCACATTAAGCTTAAACAATGTATAAAATTAGAACTAACAGCGTTATCTAACTCCTTCTGCCCTATGACTGCCTTACTCAGAGGACACAACACTCCAGCTCTGGATTATATTGTGGGTCCTACCCCACTTAAAAGGTAGATGAACTTTACTGAGGAGACATACCTTGTAGTTATCTTTATTTTTCATGAGTACAGCAAACTACATGGTCTGCCTCTATACAACGTCAGTGGTTTACATATGGATGTGATACAGTCTTTCTTGTTAAATCACTTCCCACTTGCAGTATAAGGTGTGTTGTGTGTGTTTATAGAAAAGTGTGCTTCATGTCTTTGAAGCAAGATGGAATTTTGGTAAAATAACCTATAAGTCATTGCCATAGTCCAAGGAGATGTAAGTACAGGGACAGTTGTGAAGAAAATTAAAAAGCAGCCATGATTTTCATTTGGGATTTATGCAGGACAGAGCACATAGTGGACACTTTAGAGATTTCAGTGGAAATGGAGAGATTATTGTCATACCAGAAAGATTTCTGGCTGAAGAGGAGGGCAAGGTAATATGTCCAAAGTTGTCTGACCACCAGTTGGGAGACCAAGTGAGGGAAATTTATCTAAAAAGGAGGCCTGAGTTTTTTCTCCATTTTATTATAGACAGTTGAGAGACATCGAGGTTGTGGCTGCTGTCCTGCATTTATGAAATCTCTTTTGCACTTTAGTTTCATTACTGAGGATGAGTTCCCTATTATCTGCATATGAAAAAAACTTCTAATATGAAGGGACAAATAAGATGAGGAAGGGGAGACATATAAATTCTAAAAATGATGAACATAGGGATGTAAATCCGTATTTGTAAAGCGCGAACTACTCACCCTTACGGGTCTCAAGGCGCTGGGGGCCGTTGTGGAAATTAAGTGAGCTATTGCCCAGAGTCACATGGTGCTGAGCAGAGCTGCCATCGGAGCCCGGGATCGAACCGTGAGCCCTGTGCTCCGAAGTCAGCTGCCCTGGCCGCTGCACCACACCTCTCCACACCAGGGATGAGTCTTGTGACACCTGTTGTGAGAGTGACTCTGGATTCAAATGCAACGGGGCAGAGACATGAATTGACATCTGTCAGATTTTAAAAAATGTGTAACAATTAAGAGTGCAACTGCTAAAGTATGACATAAGTGGGAGACCATGTCGTAGGCAGCTGGTAAGTCCAAAAGGATCAGAGCAACAGAGCCACCCAGGTCACAGGAATTGCACAGATCATCAGAAACCCCCACCAGAGCAGTTTCAGTGCTATGTATATTTGACTGTGGAGAGTCAAGAAGGGCAATTGGTTTCCAAGTGTTTGATACATGACTGTTAATAACTATTTCAGTAATTCGGCTGGAAAAGCACCAAAATGGGGCAATAGTTGGCCGGTATTTGGGACTAAGGACAATGTTCTTAGCAGGGGAGCAAAAGAGGCCTACTCCAGCTGATTGATTCATTTGGCCAGATGGGGACAGATGGAAGGAGAGTCAAGTTTATAGATGGAGGGAGCACAGTGGTCCAGATGTGAGCCAGATTTTGAAAAAGCGGCCAACATGTGCACCTCTTCTCTATTAATGAGTATAAATTTAGAAAGAGAGGAGCCTGAATGTGAATAGGATATACAATCAAGGTCCAGAGGGGTTTTGCCTTACAAAGAGGTATGGTGATGGCAACAATCTGTTCTGCAAGAAAATGGAATTATTAGTCAAAAGATGGACTGCATTTTCCAGTCTTTTGGTGAGAGATGGACAAAGATTTGTGAAAGAAGAAGCATCCTCCTAATGTTACTTCTTTTGACTCCTAAGTTTGTACCTACCCTTACTTACTCCTTCTTGTAGACCTTTACTTACTACTACTTATGCATACTCTTACTCTACACACCCGTTTTATTACCTGTATGTACTCCTACTTGTTCTTACTCTTATTAATACCCCCAATTACTCCTACTAAGACTCATCCATGCATCCATCATCCACTCTCCCCCAAACACATGGTAAAAGATCCAGCCACATTCAAACATTCATCCATCAACTTTGACAAAAGTATCCATCTGCACTTCCCTTCATTTAGCTATGGATACATACTAGTCCATCTGTCATATCCATCCACAGCAATACAGCCATTCATTTTGTGTGGTACACAGCCACACAGGCATGACTTCATCCTCGCATCCAACCAATACCCACTAGTGTATGCTGAGCACCACAGAGAGTTTTTAGGGTTAGCACTCGGGTGCTGGCATTCTGGCCACACACCCCCTCACAGGGTGGGTAAATTAACCTGAAAGAAATCTCAGACACCGAAAGTGGAGGAAGTAGAGCTTCTTTATTGCCAGTCATCCACTCTCCTCAACCGAATAACCATCAACAACTTTACACAACTGCATGAGAGCCATAGAAATATTGAGGAGCAAACATTGTCTTAAATTAAACACCAACAAAACAGAGGTTATCCTCTTTGGCAATAATCCTCGTTTCTGGGTCCCCGCCAGCTGGCCTCAGAAATGGGATATCTCCCGCAGCCAGTCTCTAAAGCCAAAAGCCTGAAGGTGGTCATTGTAGACAATAAGCTTAACCTAGGCAAGCAAATTAATTCAGTCATCTCCTCTGCTTATATCACACTTAGAATCATCAGGAAAGCTCTGCCCAACTCTAGAAAGACAGTCATCTCCTTGCTGAGTCTATCCATAATCGATTACTGCAATGGCCTGTATTCAGGCCTTCTAGAACAATTTCTTAACAAATTAGAAGTCTTACAAAATTCTGCAGCCAGACTACTATTAAATCTCCTCAGATATCACTCGGTCTCTCAGGCCATCAGGGGACTCGACTGGCTGACCGTTAAGAATCGCAGTTTTGAAGCACTCTTTAGCCAGGTACAAGCCTGGTAGAAACCTTTGTTGAAAAGGATCAATGACAGTTCTCCACTCGGCATTTAGGAGAACACAATGGGGTGTGGCAGGATCTTTCCCTCAGAAGCCGCCAAACTCTGGAATCTCTTGCCCCCTATTATGAGAACCGTCACCTCACTGCTGTCTATTAGAAAGCTTTTGAAGGCCTGGCTCTTCAACAAATAATCCCTCCCTGTCCTGTTCATGCTGAGCCAGCACCAAGACCTTCGGGTATACGTGTGCTCTACAAATCTTTTAACATAACATAACATGTGGCCCTATGTCATATCTGGGCATTGGCCCTGTGTGTATGGAGGTCAACATGTATTGCACAACAAAGTATATGTCACAGCAACTTCCAGCATTTGCAACAATGACAACCTACACATATAACAAATCAGACTATTTGGCTTTGATAGTATGTGTGTAAAAGAGCTGTGCTTGGTAAAAGACTAGCTTAAAGGCAAACAGTAATAGGAGAGGAAGTTGGGTCGTGGGTGGATAACACAGTGTGATGTAGTGTTCTTTACAGAGATGAGTCTTCAACCCTTTTCAAACTGAAGCAGCACTGAGGCGGTCCTGATGGATATGGGGATGTTGTTGCAGATCCTGGGCACTTTAGATGGCACCGGCATGCTGTTTTTGTTCTTTTTTTTACACTTTATAGTCTGCAGTCTGATGGTACCCTGGATGTGGGTGTGCCAAAAGCTCCAGAGATGGTGAACTTGTCTGCAAGACTAGTACTTGTATTTTTTATGGTTTATAACGTATGCAGGGGATCTGACTGCCAATCTGTGTGCTCCCCATATGAAAATGTTTGATACAGTCGTTTTCATCTGAGGGAAATCCCATGACCACAATATTTAGTTGCTTTAATCTATAACAGACTTGATCTAGACTGCTATTAACCTCTCTTTTCTCTCCTATTTTAGAATTAGATTTTTTCCAGCGGAATGTCCATCTATGCTAATGAGGTACATGTAGGTCCCTGTCATGATGGTAAAAAACGCATTTAGAGGTCAGATCCATGGCGGGGAAGGTTTTGTCACTAATGCCCTCATTATGAGTGCGCATGCAGGGCACTACCCGGGTAAAATGTATCACGTGATACATCAATGACATGTTTATCCCTAATAATAGGGAAAAATATGTGGAAATCCACATGTTCTGGAAATTTTCGGGCATTTTCCCCTCTTCATGAATGGAGGTCTAAACTAGGAACAGGTTGTTCCTGCCCACAAGCCCTGTCTCCCTAATGTGGGTGAATGAGTTTTCCAGTTTATTTTCCATGAGGTCACCCTGTAATCTAGCAGTAAATATATTCGCGGATTTGCATGAGAAGAGATGTCAGCATCTTGAACCAATTACGGCTCACACAGCCAGTGACTTGGGTGCTACATCTCTGGTTGTCCACCAGATCCAGGATGGTGCTTGTGGAAGACATGAAGATGGCAGCATCACTTCAGAAAGAAGCTCTTGTACTGGTGGTGCGGTCCTAAATATAATTTACAAAAACATCACTACATTAGAGTTTGTCATAGAGAATCACCCACCTGATGGGAAGATATTTATGCAAACAATATTTAGGACACAATATTTACACTAAAGGATGTTTATACCTGAGGATATTGCTGCATATAATATACAAACAGTAGGGGTAGCACGTCCAGGTAAAGACACTGCGTGTCTGCAACAGACACCCCAGACTAAGCACAAATCCCCATTTTTCAATACACTATAGAGTGTTGGTATGGCGCATTTTAAATGTCTGCACCTGCTGATGCACCATAGAAGCCTGCTTGAGAGGAGAGTCAGCCCAGCTAGCCACTCACTTTGTGAAATTTATGAACTTGGCAGCCATGCTGCTTAGGTCCCCCCAGGCTCCTTTTACTCAATCACTCCCATCTAAAAGAACCATCTTGTCAGGGCAGGGTTACCCTGATTTTTCAATCTGGTCCTTACTTTTGACTATGAAGAACGGTCCAAGGAGGATTATGGGGAGCTTTTTAGATGGTGGGGAAAAGGGTTTCCTTCCACCTGTAAAACTCTTTAACAATAGTTTTTAGGCTTTTTAAATTTCTTTTATTCAACTGCGTATTTTTATTCCGCTTGGGGATTCTCAAATGCAATGATTTGAAATAATTGTGCAAATAAAAATCAATCACTACACTATAGCTTCTGGATTCACTACATTAAGTATTCCTGCATCGGTTTAACTTCACACTTGCCTTGAGTCTCTCACCTTTATTTTCTTCCTCCTCAGATCTATGGGTGTGCGAATACTTGCTTCTTGCCTCAGACTTACTTGGGGGTTTCTCTTATGATTTCTGCACCCATTTCCCCATCTGTCTCTCAATCCTCCCAGTTTCTTGGCACAACGGGTCGTTTTCTGGTATGACCTTGGTTCTGAGATGCCTTGTAACTAGGGAAGAAGAGAAGATGCTTTTCTTTGCTTGGTTCACATTTCCTTACTTAGGAGCATATGTACAAGCCCCTATCACCACCACAACGTCACTTTTTCCGACGTTGTGGTGGCGATAGGGGCTTAGCTTTATTTACAAGGCAGCGTTAAGCCACATTAATACTGCCTTGTAAATAAGGCTCCCTTTTAAGCTATGCTTAGTGTGAAAGGGGTGGGCAGTGGGTGTTGCGGTGGGTGTTCCACCGCAACACACATTTATTTTGATGCTGCCCCCTATGTACAAGGGCAGCATACATAGGAGGCAGTGCCAAAACTAAGACCGGGGAAATCCTGGTCTTAAGTTGGCAAAATGAGGAGAAATGCATTATTTCTCCTTGTTTTTGCTTTTTCTATGTGTGCTGCCTTGTGCAGCACACATGGAAAAAGCAAACTGCCATAGATTGTTTAAGTACAGGAAGGTCCCCCTTCCTGTACATAAACAATTTCTAAAATATATGCCATTTTGTGACTTTCATGTGTGCTGCAAGAAGCAACACACATAGAAGTGACAAAATGGCATTTTAGGATTGTTTATGTGTAGGAAGGGACACCTTCTTACACATAAACAATCCTCCCCTGCACGCAGACACTCTTGCACTATGGTGCAAGGGTGCCTGCATTGGCGCTACACTGGTTAAGTGTAGCGCCAACGTAGGGGGAAATGCAAGGCTGTACCATATCCTTGTAAATATGGTGCAGCCTTGCGTTTCTGAAGTGGTGGGGTGAGGCGTTAAGCCATGACAGCTAATGCCTCACTATGCCACTTCCTCGTACATATGCCCCTTACTGTCAATCTATGTGCCCCATTTCAAGGTGAGTCACCGGGAAGCAACAATCCTATATTTTTTACTACCTACCCTTGCTTTTTTCCCCCTACTCATGTTCCTGGCCTTGGTTTGCATTCGCCTGTGCCACTCTTCATTGAAATTCCAATGACATAAAACATTGTCCCTGCTGGGTTCCTTATTCACAGTAATTTTTCAAGCCACATTAGGCATACCATGTATATTCTCTGCCAGTAATGCAGATCTAATTATTTCATTATATTTTCTTTGTATGATAATTTTTATATGCACAACAGAGAAATATAAATCAGCTCCCAATTTTTTTTTCAGTATTTAAATGGGAAGTGTGTGTGTCCCGAATGTGTACTCCACCATTATGCATTGTTATATGACATCATAATAGGACGGACTGTTTCTGAATGGGATTAATGCAGAAAATGTGCTCAATTTCAGAGCCATGTGTCCATAGTGAAGGTCAGTATTAGCCAATCTTGCCTACACCTGTTTTGCCCATAATTCAATGTGGAGGAAGGGAGCGGTTCCTCAGAGCAATGATTTACAGTAGGGAACTATGCTAAACACCAGCAACACAGTCCATAAACTCCACTTCAACTAAGTTACATGAATTAGCCATAGAAGAGTATCTCCTAATCTTCATACTAAGAAACAGGAGGATCACCTGGTTTTCTGATTCATGGTACTCATGCAGCCCCTTTTACTGTTTTAGGGAGAGGTGTGTCACTGCAGCCAGAAAGGCTGACTCCGGGGAGCGGGGCTCATGGTTCGATTCCCGGCACAGGCGGCAGCTCAGCTCAGCATCATGTGGCTCTGGACAAGAGCTCACTTAATCTCCCCGATGGACCCCAGCACCTTGATACCCCTATGGGGTGATTAGTTTGTGCTTTACAAGTACCAGATGTTTTTTGATTTTTTTTTACTAAAACCAATATGGTGGAATAAATAATGTTTAAGCAAGTAAGTAAAGTGTGCTATGCAACCCACTCAGCTAATTTAAATGTATTTAAGATTCCCGTATGAAAGAATTGATTGATCACTTATATCATCACACACTTTGGGGTTTAAGTACATTACTATAGGGTTTATTAAAATTTGACAAACTTGCTTGACAAAACAAATATTCGAGTGCCCATGTATAATATTTTCTAACAACAACACTGCACCGGTGAAGCAGCCAAGAGTTAATATTGCAACCAGAATTTACCTACATTGGGATTCATAAATTTGTGTAAATTATATTTTGGAGAGGTCCAGATGAAAAACTGTTGATTTTGAACTTGCTGAGCAGGATTTAGGTCCTGCATAATATGTATTGCTGTTTCAGTGGCTTTGCAATTTAGAAGAACTATTGCCTATCAAAGAGCAGGTCCTCGTACCAGCTCCATCTGCGACAGTTCTCCTGTCCAGCTAGCCCATAGTCCACTACCCTCTGCTGCCTGTCTACCTGCTGTCTCGTCTGCTCATTTCTTGCTATGTTCTGCCTTTTCTGCCCTCTGTTTTGCCTTCTTCTGCTCATTTTTCTACCCTCTGTTTTGCCTTCTTCTGCCCTCTTTTTTCAGCTCACTGTTTTGCCTATTCTGCTTGTTTATTTCTGCCCTCCATTTAGCCTTTTCTGCTAATTTTTCTGCCCTCTGTTGTGCCCTCTTTCGATCTGTTTTGCCTTTTCTGCTAATTTTTCTGCCCTCTCTTTTGCCTTTTTTGCTCGTTTTTCTGCCCTCTGTTATTCCTTTCCTGCTTGTTTTTCTGCCCTTGTTTTGCCTTTTCTGCGAATTCTTCTGTCCTCTGTTTGACCTTTTCTGCTTGTTTTTCTCCCTCCATTTTGCCTTTTCTGCTTGTTTTTCAGCGCTCTGTTGGGACCTCTTCTGCTTTTTCACCTTTCCTGCTTGCTCGTAATTCTGCCCTCTGTTTTGCCTTTTCTGCTCATTTCTTCCCTCTTACTACCGTTTCCTTAAGGCCTGGCTTTCAAACAGACAACCTGCACCCCCAGTGCCTAGATACTCCTAGGTGTGACTGTGCGACCCTCTACAAATGCTGATTTTAAATGGTGGAAACACACCAGGCTTTATTATGCTGAGGGACACCTCCAAAATGGGGTACCACTTTCAGGACACATATTCAAAACACCCCTCATGTGCCTTGAGCCTTCCTGATCTAGAGCAACACCTGTTCGTGCACACTCCCCATGTCATGGGCAACGGACACAGGATCATCATGTGGTTTGCTCGGGCGCTAGTGCACACCACATTAGGCCTCCTGCAGGCAATGAGCTGCTGCTGGGAAAGAGACACTGGCTGAGATTTCACGCCCAAAGAATGGGACAAAGCCCTATATTATCTGAGAAAGGTGTCCCAAAATGCCAAATTCCAGTACATACAACACAATATTCTCTACCAGCTTGCACAGAATGTTCGGCTTTTCACCACATTCCCCTCGGTGCTGGTCACTGAATGCCAACATGGAGCACATGTTTTGGAGCTGCCCAGCAGCCATGGCCCTATAACAAGGGTTGGCAGAGGCACTGTAAGAAGTGATGGGTTGCAAGGGGTTCTTCACCATGGAAGGGGCATTGCTTGGCACATTCAAACAGAAGAGAGCACATATGGCAACTAATTGATTCCTAGATTTGGCACTCCTCATAGCCTGATGGTCCATAGCAATGTATTAGAAAGCACACCCTCCCGGGAATAAAACACTGGTGCGCACCAACCATCAAGTGGGACAAGGCTGAAGCAGTGGCACTGAGGCGAGAGGAAGTCTGGGGGTGATGGAGGGTTCCCATTGCAGGCCTGTGGGAAGGGTTACTGCATGAATTCCAGATGTTCAAAGACTCCCTAATGGCCTGATGAGGAAGCCTTTTCACTCCTGCACAATGGCTCCTCCAAATACTGGTTCACGAGTCACTTTATTTGTCCCCAACTTTGGGCTCCTGCAGCTCACTGCTTACAGTGGCTTGGTTGGCCTCCCTTCCTCTGGGAATATATGTGTGCCTCGTGCTGCTGGGTAGAGGGGGGAAGCAAACTCACCCACTGTCTACAATTCCAGTATGTAAAGAGTAATGTGAAGGCACTAATAATACGAGAATAACTGATTTGCCAACTTGAGCAGACGTGGCGTGTATCTCCCTGTTGTGATCTGATGGTTAATCTTGTTACTGTTATTACTATACTATAATGAACCGACTGCTCCTTACCAAATACAGTCATTAATAGGCTGCCTTCCGTATACAAATGCTTTTTGAATGTTGCAATCTGGCAACCTATGTACTAGACTGAAATATAATACAACTGGTTCATATAGCTCCATCATCTGAAACACTGTATGCGTATGGATGGGTTATATGACCGTTAGCCCTATTATAACCCTCCATTACCTCAAGCTGTTCAACATTTTTTTCCTGTACACCTACATTGACTGCTGAAGAATAATCTCTAACTTATTGCATGAGCTGCACACAGCACAGCTTGGAAACATAGAGGCAATTACTGCTCTGATGCAGGTAAGGCAATAGCCTGCTGACTTTCCCAGTTAATGTACACTGTAGACAGTCTATTTTCAGGGAAACCAATGCAAGGACCTGTTCTGCATCGGTGCCTCGTCTTGAGCTGGATTATGATGGGGCCCCAGGTGTGCTCTTGTACATTCTTAGTGGCCTTCACCTTTCCATAACTGCCTAGTATTTTTTATTCAATGTTGTGAGGTGATGGGGTGGCATCTTGGACATTCTGCATCATTCTCTCACTATCACATAATGAACCCCAACATGTTTGTCCTGAGCAGCAACTGTTTTATTTCACATATCCTGGCAAAATTCTGTTGTCTTGCACTGAAACACACATCACCTCTGGAGCGGAGGGCCTGGGATGACCTAAGCAGATGTGTGCAGTCTCCACGTACTTGATGTGCACATCACAACCACTGTCAGTTATTAATTGGCCTCATGTGGTTAACTCAGTGATTAGAAGTAGTGGAAGCTTCAGAGATTTGGCAGCTCCTTGGGGTGTTCCAGTGGTGGAATTGGCTGTAGGTAGTGCACACCGCAGCCCTATATAAAGGAGATCTCATTGCACGCATTGACCCGACTGGTCGCTCTGCCTCATCTCTTGAGTGGAAGATGTAGAATCCACGTGGCACTCACTCTCACCCGCTGTCAGGGGGTGAGAAGTCTTTCTGACACGTACAAGTTGAAGAGCTTGGTCTCTAACCTGGACAATGATAACCATGATCCTACCCACCCTTAGGGAAGAGCCGAAACTGACTAGGGGTGACTCACTTCTGAGATCTCGAGTATCACTTAGTAAAGAGGGCATAGAGCAGCTCCTCCATTTCCGCTGAGTGCTTGAAGTGGGTCAGTAGAAGCAGGCGGCTCTTTGAGGCAAGCTCACAAGGAGGATCTGCGGCCCAGCCGGTGTCATCAGAGCTTCTAGGAGACAGTGCCACCAGATATCCACCCATACCGAGAGAACCCGAACGTGATAAATAAAAGAAGAACCCTTGGGATGGATGTGAAGACACTGACCACTGCTACTCTGGGCCACAGGTCTTGGTAAGTCCCTGTCATTTAAACTTTTGCATCACAGTAAACTGCTCTGCGTGATTACCTGGGCGCAGGGCTGTGTGTCCAATGAAAGCCTAAGAGTGACATAGTGGGTCCTGGTGCTATCAAGCACTGCATTTAACCATACGTCACGCAGGCACCATGTGACGTTCAGTACTGTCCTCTTTTTCCCCCCTGACCTTGGGAGGGTGGAGATGACGCATGCTCCAGGCAGGACACAAGTTGACCCAATGGGCAGCAGGAGGGAAGCGGTCCTCGCCGCAGGCAGCAGGTTCGATGAAACCCAACATGAAGCACACATCCACGTGTCCAGTGATAAAAGGACATATGCATTTACCCATCGCTTCTATACGCAAATGTGCAGACTGCAGAGCCATGTCATCTTTGCAAAGAAGTCTTAGAAATTGTCTGAATAGGAGCTCCCTCATTCATATGAGTCTCTCTTCATTTGTTCCACTTGCTTTCCTTACAATGCCATGTTACTACAATCCTTACATGCTGTGTTGTATTGTGAGGAAGGCCTGCTGTGTTCTATTTCTTTCACATGTATTCAAATGCAGTCTTTCCAGGGGCACCAGTTGCCATGCTACTTACTGAAGGAGCCTGCCTGCCCTGTGTTAAAATGCTGCGCACATCCCTTCCTCGACGTGACTGGCCCGGTCATGTGACATCACAGAAATAATACAAGCAGGGATGGCTACAATCTGTGCACAAAACACGCAACAGTACCCTGGAACCATACCACAGAGCTGCAACAGCTGTTGTATCTTAGCTGACACGTGCACCGTGAAGCGTGGCCTGTTGACGCTCAAGGAGCAGGTCCTTCACCTCCTCCGTGGCAGGGTATCTCCGGTGCACCCATGGATGGAAGCAAAGCCCACACCGACACCTGAGGACAGCCCTGCCAAATACCACGTATCAGGAGTGAGTCTAACGTATTTTAGTGTGGTGGTACACATCACCTCACTGAAATGCATTGTCATGCATTATAGTGCCTCCTCAACTGCCACGTGGAGCACTGCTAAAATGTGCATGATCGACTGAGCAAGCTGTGAGCATGGTGCACACTTCTCCCAGCATGCAGAGGCTAAGAGGTGCTTGCAGCTCTGCGAGTACTGCAGTGCTACAATGTATGCAAGTGTTGTAGAGACACACCGCCCCCGGGCCGACACACGTGGTGCCTAACATAAACTGACATCACAGTCAGTGCCCAACGGTGAAGTAAACGGGCAGTGAGATTTGAACTAGAGTGCCGTTCATGTTGTAATTTGTGTTGGTGCGGAGCGGCCAAAAGGTATTATGTAAATGCATGTTGTTGGGTTCCTTAGCTTGAGGCGTGCGTATTGGAAAACTTTGCAATTCGAAGTCCGTTAGAGTGAGGCTTATCAACACTCTGTGCAGGAATGGAAATTAATGTGTCAGTGTGCTTTGTCGAAAAACGTGTCTGTCTTCCTCCTGGTTTGTAAATCATGACAGCTGAATTGGTGACGTGGAGCCCTGTTTACAAAGGTTGGTGTTAATTGTGGTGCGCTTTGCAGCTATAATGAAGCAGCTGTTCGCTTCCCGCATGATAGCTTGTTTCATAATATAATTTTTGTCCCGGTTTCGTGCATAAGATGTTGCTGTTTTGCGAGCATGTCTTTATAAAAAAAAACATGTTTCTAAGTCATTCTGCTTATCGAGCCAAACGCAGTGTTGTACAAATAACGATAAATAAGTGGTAACAACTTTAAAATATTTATGTTTCAATGAATTAATGAATATAATACAAACTTTTGTTGTACACACTGCTAAACAGACATAATATGCTGTTGAACTTGAAAGGCACTCTGGGCCTTCACAAAAGTGCATTATAGCAGGATATCTGCCACCCTCAGCCTGTGCCCCAGCCCGGGCCCCCAGTAATTGTTGTTGTGGCCTGACAACGAGAGCTCTCCTTCAACATGTGCTCTGAGTCCGGTAGAGGCTGAGCAGGTGGTGTTTAGGGCACGCCCACCTCTCACATTAGCCGATCAGTGCCACTATGACCAGTTCCGCATTGAGAGCTCCTCACTACCAACTTTGTGACTGGGGACCGACTGACTTGGCTACTGTACAGCAGCTGAGAGTGTATGCAGCCGGCTGAGCCGGTGAGTGTAACAGACATAGAGACACTTCTCAAAGACATCGGCAGCTGCATTTTTTTTTCTCACCTAGGAGCAGCAGTGTAGTGTTGTGACTTTACTACACACAAGGTATTATTAAATTAAGGCTACCACAGTAATGTCACACTGAGGAGGGGTTAAATATCGCTGTTGAAAGCACTTGACTGTAGCAATGATGCACTGCATATTCCCAAAACTACGATTCGTTTACCAGAACACTAGGTTAGTTCCCTTAAATTTCTGGTGATTTGCAGCAGGTTTAAGATTTTCTTAGAGTTTCTTGTTGCTCAAATGGGTGTCATTTCTGATATTTATATATGTTTCCCTCATCTTTACTGCTTGATTTTGCTTGCAAAAAAGTGTCACTCATAGTGGTTGAAATGTCACTCATAATTACACTGATTTTATGAAAATGTCACACATAGCAATCTGAAACCTTGGCAGCTAGGAGGGGATCATGTCCACATCGCATCCCAGAGCTGCGACTGTGGTGAGGCTGTCCTCGAAAATATACCTGGAAGGTTCTCTGCTGTGTGAGAAGTGCTGCATGCTTGTACCGGAGCACTGCCAGCAGGGATGGAGGGTGGTGACGTCACACTTTGAAATTGGAACTATTTTATATATGTCTGTGGCTCAAGATGATTCTAAGGGTGGCACAATTGCATTTAAAATTCCACGTGTTGCCAAACGGTTGCCCAAAGTCCTAGAATGTGGATCCTCAGGTTTCCCATTTGAAGAGGCCTTTAAATCCTTGCTTATTTTGCCAATTATAGAAAAGAAGAAGAGTGTTTTTGGGAGTGTAGTTGCTAGGGCTGAGATGTTTCCACAAGACCTCTTTATCTATCACTGATGTGTGGCTCGAATGTGAGGAAGAAAAGCAGAGGCACCTAGGGCCCAATGTACTCAACATTTTAACAGCTGCAAATGCTCTGATTCAGCGTTTGCAACTGTAACTAATCTAATTTTAGGATGTCTGAAAAGATTTGCAGACTCCTATAAGGGATTCTGACTGGAGTCTGGAAGAGGCATGCTGTAGACATCCCTTTCCAATACAAAATCAGTATCTAATGTATCAATGTTTTCCTAACTACATCCTGTAGCAAATTGATGATTTTTTGACTCATAGGAAATGGGAACACATTCACAAAACGGAAGGGGTCCTCCTGGGACCCCTTTCTCTTTGTGAAGGTAAAAAAAAAAAATTAACAGGAGGAAGATGACCACTGCCTCATCTTAAACATACATTACAAAAATGCAACTTCTCTTTTTAAATGTAGTTCCATTTCCTTTAAGGATATGGCCTGCTTTTATAAATATGCATGAGGTAGGTCATATTCCGAACCACTATGGATCAGAATTTTAGGAACCAACCTATTAGTACATAGGTCAGTTCTTAAAGTTCTCTATTAGTCGTTCAATCATTATATGTGTCAATATTTAAATAAGCCATTGGAAGTGACAGAGGATGACATATTCTATGGTAGTCTTTAAAAGAGGTGGCCCTTGACAAGGTCTTGTATTTTAAGTCAAATGGCTGACTGGCAGTGGTTCCCATCTCAGTACCATGACGACTCCTGGCAAGGCTTCAGAGCCCCAGTCCTCTGAGGAGCTTGTTGTGCCCCGTCTTATAGTACGAGAGTTATGCCAAAGAACCTTCTAGTGCAATGGGGCATCACTCCTCTGATGGGCCCTTATTTCTCATCTCAGTCCAATCCTCAAGCCACCGTGCACCCCACATACATTTATACCATATGTAATTTCCACACCCATCAGTCATCTAATGCTTGCCCTTGAGTGTGCTGTCAGGTGTCTCTGTACACCTCAGTCCCTTGATTAGGCAGCTCTCTCACTCTATGTGCCCCTGACAGCTGAATGGCACAACAGTCCCTCCTGAGAGGAGCCCCACACCACAGACCTACCCAGAAGCAGGAGCACCACTAATGCCATTCCCTTTCCATGCTGATGCTCATTAGACATGTTCAGGTGATCTGGAGCCTCTGGGTACCACTGGCCCAGAAATATTTTACCTAGTTCAAGTACAATTAGCATTACACAGTTTCTACTTTCCCCATCATTCTCACACTCACATTGATGCCACATTGGGCTCATTTGCCCCCTCTTGCCCAGTAAGATGAAGTAACATGCACACTTTGTGATGGATTATATTAATACCACTTAGATGTGATCGTTAGTGAGGACTAGGTGGTTTCCGGTGAATGTTCGGTGAGATAGATAGGTTGGTGGAGATTATATATTCTTAGGTTGCAGGGATGGAGTTTAAAAGAAGGAAAGGCTGTGATCTATGAAATGAGGTGTCAGCCAATTGCAGAATTAAAATAAGAGATTATGGCAAATGCTCAAGAGACTGAGAAAATGCTATTCTCCGAAATAGAAGGCATACAGAGCACGGAAGACAAGAGGGCCACTCTGAAGACAGAAAGGAGAGGAATCAAGCGAAAGTCGGAGTACATTTTTATTGCACGTTTTTAGGAGTATTGTGGGAGGTTTTCTGAGATAGCCAGCAATCTGAAGATGTGAGCTGTGCAAAGAAACAACAATACAGGCAACGCTAAAGAAGTCCAAGTATTTATTTTCAATGCTACATCTGTGGGGCAGGGAGCCTAAACATGCAAGTCCAAGTGTTCACAACATTTAAACATTAAGAGCCCAAGCCTGCTGTGTACCAAGCCTAGAACATCCCTTTGAAACAAAGTCTGGATTATCCCAAGCTTGGTGCAGAGTCTGTACATTGCCCAAGGGAGGTGGTGCAGATGCCTTCTTTAGGAAGATTCCAGCAAAATATGTTGTATGTTGAATAACAACACAATCCCCAGTTGCACAGGCTAACTCCCAGAGGAGCCTCCTAAAATGCACAACTACTCCACACAACACCACCACAAAGATTGTCATGCACCTGTGCTCCTGCACCAAAAGCTGAAACACCGGATGCCAAATCAACTCCACACACCCTGTGACTCTAGACAAGGACTCCCCCAGATACATTCCACGTTCTTATATGACGCTGTATGTACTATGTATAAAACCTTTATCTGCAAGGCTTTCCCCATTCAATTAAATACTGATCTACCCACAAGGGAAAGACATGCAGCACATTTAAAAAATCAGTGTCCCCGTTTCACAGTATTGCAGTGGTCACTAAACAAACATTTTCAAACGTTAACATCAACTGTCATAAAAAAGCACTTTTGCATTGTTTTTCTGCCCATTAAAGCAGGAAAGTGCCCAATAGAATATTTCAGAAGGTGATCAACAGAAATCTATAAAGCCTGGGTAACTTTCCAACGAGAAACTCAATTTGAGAAAATGTGTTCAGGTGTACATGGGGTTCTTTCAGGAAATACAAAGGGAAAGTTCTAGTCTACATGCCATCTATTAAAGTGTTTTGCATGGTGGAGAAGCAGCATTTACCACAAAGTCTTTACAATGCTGTGCCTTTACAATGTGGTCTTTACAACGACTCGTCTTTATCCTTGCATTCCTTTACCACGCAAGTCTTTATTAAGACTTGACATAGGATAAGCGGCGTTGGACTTCGAAGTCCAAAGCTCTCCCTACTATTGAGAAGACTGGAGTTGAAATTGTAATTTATATCACTCCAAAGTCCAGTGCTTTCACCTGAGGAAAAGTGGTTGTGCATTGTAAAGACTTGTGTGGTGAAGGAATCTAGTTGTAAAGACGGGTCGTTTTAAAGACCGCATTGTAAAGCCATGCGTTGTAATTGCTTGTGTGGTTCTGTCATAGATCCAGCATATCTAACTTTAGATAACCCTCTAAAGGTAAAGCTGTTCAGAGAACAGGTCAGGAAACTTGGGGTTCATTAGAGGGTTGGGTTAATCTGTAACCATCCTCCATTTAATGTGATGTATAATTATATTATATGCTGTAATTGTTTGATACAGTTTGCGTATATGGCATATTTTGTTCTTGCTATAATGTGGCTATTCATTATCAGTTTTGTATGTTGAATGTTCCTTGTGCTTTTACATCACCTAGCCATATGGAGTCTTCTTTCCACTGAGGTATCAAGGGGACAATTTAACATATCACACCCTTGGCTTTGTTGTCTGGACCACACTGTACTATACAAAAAAGCGATGGATGAAATGCTAGAATCACTTTCAGACACTGAGTGAAATTCTGCAGTTATAGTTACCCGGGCTAAGTTTAACTTACACCCCTGCACTTGCTTATGACCTCATGTATTACATCAGCCATGAAATTGCCAGTCACATCACTGATGACATCACCTTGTTTGTCTACAATAAAAAACTTTGATGAAATATTGCTGTGCTCCTGTTTGTTTCCTTTGATGCAATTTGTTTTCCAAATCCACTTATTGGACAGCATGTAGTCATGGTATCCTAGGGGACCTTACTTGATATAAGCTTAAAAAAATGTTTTCGATTAGCATGTTTCATTATTATGTTCCTTGAGCATTTGCGCTTTTAGTTATATTACTGCATCTTGTTGTAAACCCACACACACACGTTTGTGCTTTTATACTTTCATAGTGTTGGTTGTTTTCCAGTAGCTTCCTTGTAACACTTACCATAAGCTTCTTTTATTATTGTTTCCACAGTGAACAAGCAATGCATACTGTTCTCTTCCTTAGAGAGAGCAAAGTGCAAAGTGAGTTTAAATTTCCTAAAATGCCACAGGAAACAAAAATGCTGTTTCCTTTTGCTACAGTAAGCAATCAGGGTATGTTTAATTAAAAAATAAATATTGTATAACTAATGTTAAGTTTGAAAGCACACATGAGCTTAGGTTTAATACAATGTTGTTGTTGATTGTCTTTTTTTTAGGTCTAAATGAAGCCAAATGTTTGCCATCTCAAACGCATGGTGTTTACTGCAGTGAAACTTATCTCACTTTATTTGGACTTTTACAACCTTTTATTGGGTAAAAAGCTTAATTACTGGCTTGGAAACAAAACAGCATGCTAACCAGGCATAGCTTTTAAATCCTCTACCTTATCACAGCAGGACTGTGTCCTGCCTCCCAGCTGTCCCGTACCCTCCCCCCACCCCCTATTCAATGGCGGCCCCTGTGCGGCCACACCGCTGGTTTGCCGAAATGCACCAAAGGCAAGCCAGTCTGTGCCCGTCCGCGACCCGACTACGACCAGCGCCAGGGACCCTGGTCCTCTGACCCGCCAGTGCTACAGCTCCTCATCTCTCTACACACTCAGCGCCGGCAAGAACAACAACTGCAAGCTTTCTTCACCTATCGACACCTACGGACCCTTTACTAGCCGACACTGCTGCCACTCCTTCTCCTTCGGCGAGACTCATGACCCATCTCCACCCTTCAACAACAACTCCATCGCAACCCAAACCCTGCAATGCATCCTGCTCAACGTCTGCTCCCTCCACAGACATGCAGCGGAAATCTGGGACCTCCTTGACAGCACCACTCCTGATGTCGCCTTCCTTAGAGAAACCTGGATGACCGCCACCTCAGGACCTGAAGTCGCGATTGCCATCCCCAAAGGCTACAAGATCACCCAGAAGGACCGCCCCAATTGCCCCGGAGGAGGCATCACCATCGCTCACAAGTCCAACCTCCGACGGAGCACCTACACTGTCGTGCCCACAGACCTGATGGAACACCTCAATTTCAAGATACAGATCAACCTGACCACCACCCTCCGAGGAACCCTAATCTTCAGACCCCCAGACCCTGCGCACCTTTCTCTGACTCCATCACTGACATCATCACCCAGCAAGCCATCACCTCCACTGACTATACCATGCTGGGAGACCTCAACTTCCACCTCAACAACCTCCAAGACCCCAACTCCACCTCCCTCCTGGACAACCTCCTCAACATTGGACTCAAACAGATCGTACCAGAAACCATGGACTCAGTGGGACACACCCTCGACCCCATCTTCACAGCCGGAACTTCATCACCTTCAGCCACACCTCCGAACTCCCATGGATGAAACATTGTTGCGTCCATTTCCCCTTCAAAACAAACATCATCCGCAAACGTCCACATCAGCTCCAGTGCAGGAATTGGAACAAGGTCTCCGATGACCAGCTCACTGCATCCCTCAGCAACTCAGTGCCCACCACCACGGATGACGACCCAACCACCACCACCCGTACCCTACACAATTGGATCACCGACTGCGCCGACACCATTGCCCACTCAAGAAAAACTTCCTATCCATATGCTGAGAAGGCCAGCTGGTTCTCCACTGAGCTCCGACAGTCTAGACGAACATGCAGACGCCTCGAAAAGTTATGGAGGAACTCCAAAAGCACAGCAGACCTTGACAACTTCAAAGCAGCCACCGCCGCACTACACAAGCTCCTCAGATACTCAAGGAAGAAAACACTCCAGGACAGAATCTCCGCCACGTACACAACAGCAAGGAACTCTTCGGCATCATCAAAGAGTTCGCTGAATCCAACAGTGAGAAAACCGACATACCACCCACCCAGGACCGCTGCGACAGACTCAGCGCCTTCTTTCATCTGAGAATCAAGACCATCTGTGACAACTTCGACAATTACATCCTACACGCGGAACCTACACCCAATGTTCCATACACCACAAAGCCGACACTTGACAGCTGGACTGCCCTCACCACTTAAGACACTCTGAAAACTATGAAGTCAAACCACTCCAGGCCCCAACGGACCCCTGCCCCCACCACATCTACCACAGAGCCACGGACATCATTGTCCGAGCTTTGACGAATCAGCAGCCACTCCTTAGAGACCGCCTCCTTCCCAGATGACTGAAAACACGCTGAGATCAACGCTCTCCTGAAAAAACCCTCGGCAGACCCCACCAACCTCAAGAACTTCAGACCGATCTCCCTACTCCCGTACCCGGCGAAAGTCACAGTGAAAGCCGTCAACAGTCAGCTTGCCTCCTTCATAGAAAGGAATAACATCCTCGACTCATCCCAATCAGGTTTCAGGAAAAATCACAGCACCGAAACCGCCCTTCTCGCCGCGACAGACAACATCTGCTCCTTCCTCAACAGAGGAGAGAATGTGGCCCTCATCCTCCTGGACCTCTCCGCAGTCTTTGACACAGTCTCACACCGCACCCTAGCCCGCAGACTCCACAATGCAGGGATATGGAACAAGGCCCTCAAGTAAATCCGCTCATTCCTTTCCAGCAGAAAACAGCAGGTCAGACCCCCACCCTTCCTCTAGGAACCCATACAAACCACCATCGGAGTCCACCAAGGTTCCTCCATCAGCCCCACCCTGTTCAATGTTTACATGGCCCTGCTCACATCATATCGTATGCAGACGATACCCAACTCATCCTCTCCCTATCCAACGAACCCAACATCTCCAAACACAACTTTCAGGAAGGAATGGAAACAGTTATGAGGTGGATGAAGAATAGCTGGCTACAACTAAACACGGACAAATCCGAAGTACTCATCATGGGTCCACACCCCGATGCCTGGAATAACACCTGGTGGCCCCTCGCCCTCAGGAACCCACCCTTCCCCTCTTAACACACATGCAACCTTGGAATCATCCTGGACTCCGAACTCAAAATGGACCACCAAATCAACGCTGTCACCTCCTCCTGTTTCCACACCCTCTGTTGCCTACAAAACACCCTCAACTGGATTCCCCTCGAACACAGGAAAACTGTCACCCATGCCCTCATCAGCAGAACACTGGACTGCAGCTACGCACTCTACGCCAGGATCAACGAAAATCTCACCTGCAAACTCCAGAACATCCAGAACGCCTCCGCCAGACCAGTCCTCAACCTACTGCACCACTGCCACAACACCTGCGGACACTACAGTGGCTCACTGTTGAGAGAATCACCTTCAAGCTTCTCACCTATGCCCACAAAGCCCTCCACAACACCAGACCTGCCTACCTGAAACACTGCCTCTCGTTCCACGCACTTCAACGATTCCTCCATTCAGCCCAGCTCTCCCTTGCTACGGTGCCGCGCATCAAGAAGACCAGAACAGGAGGTCATTCCTTCTCCTTCCTCGCAGCCAAGGCATGGAACACCCTCCCTCTCCACCTCCGACAGACTTCAAGACCTGGCTCTTCGACGCACCAACATGTATATCCAGGAGCTGCGCGCTCCCCCCACAATGCCTTGAGACCCTTTCGGGTAAGTAGTTGCACTTAACAAACTTTTGATTGATTGATTGATCCTGTAGCAGCGCCATATTTTTAACAAAGAGTTATGAACTTGCAGCACTTGCTGTTTATAACAGACATTTGCTCATGTTTTAATGCTTTGCTTCCCTCAGATGTAAATCTAATTTATAGATTTTTTGCACCAGTCTTCTTTTTCCCAAAACACCTAAACGCTTACTATTTTGAATTGTACAAACGTTTCCTTTCTCCTCTAGCTTCCGGCTCCTTCCATTGAAATATGTAATTAATATGGGTAACAGGAGGGGTTCTTGGCCCATAAGGACAACAACATCCCTGGGGACTTTATGCCCCCCACCAGTAGTGCGGGGGATAAATACAAAATTAACACAATTCGCACTACAAACATGGCATGGCATGGCAGCAAATGGGAAAACTGACACATAAACTTCCATTGTACGCACCTGCACTGCCATTGCAACACCATTCGGCATTGTCAGTGACCCAAGAGAAAGTTGGAATGGAATTGCTACAACGGGTAGGAATAGATAAAATGGAAGATCTATAAATAAATGGCACTTTCATAGAACCTGATGAATTTCATTATATTAGTAACCAAACATTGCTTTTCAAATTCACATATCATAGGCTACGAGGCGCCATTAAAACTCTATATCCCACATTCCCTACCGAACCGCCAACATTAAAAGCGTTGCAAATGATTATCACTAATCCCCATAACATACACCTTGTAACAAAACTATATCTATTGCTCCAAGAAGACTTAGAAGGTAACACAGCTAAAGCACTAGATAGGTGGAACAAACGGTTGGAAATACACATTACAGATGAGGAATGGACTAACTGTTGCGCCTTAACTGATATGCTCACCCCTAACGGTAATCTGCGCATCATCCATTATAAATATTTGCATCAAACTTATCATACACTGCTAAAATTACATAAATGTTGGCTCCGACCTGATGCCCGATGCCAAAGATGTGGTACAGATAATGCCAACTTCCTACATTTAGCCCTCAGATCAGGATGTATTGGGAGGAATCCTGAGGGTCCCTGGGGGCCAACTAGCCCACCAGGTACCTCCAGTATGCGCCACAGAGCTGCGTTGCAGAGAGGTGTTCTGAGGCCACGCCCCTTTTTACACCTCTCTGCAACGCAGCTCTGTGGCACTTACTGAAGGTACCTGGTGGGCTAGTTGGCCCCCAGGGACCCTCAGGACTCAAAGGGAATTAATCCCCCAATTTACAACGCACCAGGGGGCGCGTTTGCACAGTGGTGCAGGGAGGGGGCGGGGCCTAACAAAACAAGTGTGCAAATGTGCCCCCTGGCGCGTTGTAAATTGGGGGATTAAGTTGCCTTCAATCCTGAGGGTCCCTGAGGGCCAACTAGTCCACCAGGTACCTCCAGTAAGTGCCACAGAGCTGCGTTGCAGAGAGGTGGTCCGAGGCCACGCCCCTTTTTACACCACTCTGCAAACGCGGCTTCTGACACACTGCTGGTGGGGCGATGAGGTCCTCTTGTGTCCTGAGGACCTCAGGACACAAGTGGACGTCATCCTCCGAGCAGCCTATTATGAAGGGATTATCAACTCTGCTGCTAACACTCAAAGAGAAATTTTTGGCGCTGCAAAGGATCTCCTAGAGCTTCTGAGGTCAGGACTATCCCCTGAGGCCTCCCCAGAGTGGTGTAACAAACTGGCAGATATATACACTGCATTCCCCAGTTCCCCCACCCCAGTGACCTCCTACTAACGGATAAACCCCCACTTCCCCCAGAACATGTACTTAAGGAAATTTCAACCTTAAATCTAGATAAGTTGTCAGAAATGTTCTCTCATATGAAATCAGGCTCCCCCCTGGATCCGGCACCCCCAGGGGGCGGTTCATGTCGCACCACGGTGGAAGGGAAATGGCCTATGTTTGCCCATGCTAATATGGCGGCCGTGAGGACCGCTGTTCGCGGGCAGAAAATTGTATTTTACACCCCGCCAGCACCGCGGTGGTGCCTTCGCCCGCCATCCTAATAAACCCCTTAGTATTTAATAATTTTTAAGTAAGTATGAGATTGATATTCATTATGTATATATGCAATATTGATTTACTATACTAATATTTTGGGTGTGGGTTGCTACATTTGTAGGGTTATTGGGTGGGAGGTTAATTAGGTAACAATTATTGAACAATTAATTTGTGATTTATCATTAATTTGTTAACTAATTGATTATTATTTATGTGAATTGTGTAATGATCATATATTTTAATTATATTGTATTTGCAGGCTTCTAGGTTTGTAGGGGTATAGGGTGGGAAGTTCATTAAGCAATACTTAATTGACAATGAATTATTAAGCTTTTATTAATTATTGAATTGATTATTAATTATGTATATTATGTAATACTGATTTATTTGAGTTATATTTTAGTTGGGAATTGCTAGGTGTGTAGAAGTATGGGGTGGGAGATTAGTTAAATAATAATTACATAATAATATTTATTAAAGTATAATTAAGTATTGAAGTGATTAGTAATTAAGTACATTTTGTAATAATTATATTTTTTAGTTATATTTTAGGTGTGGGCTGCTGGGATTGTAGGGTTATAAGGTAGGAAGTTAATTAATTATGTAATTGATAATCAATTGTTTAAATTGTGTTATAGTTATTTGTTGTCATTATATTTTAGGTGGGGATTGCTAGGTTTGTAGGGGTACAGGGTGTTAAGTTAATGAAGTAATAGTTAAATAACAATTATTTTTCAATTGAAACTTTTTACATTAGTTATGAATTTTGAATATTGGATAATTATTAATATTATTATTATTATTAGTATTATTATTATTATTATTCAGCATTTGTAGAGTGCATAGCTACCCGAAGGCATCCCAGTGGGGGACGAGATAAGATTATAGGGTAGAGTGTTGAAATAACCAGATTTTGAGAAGTTGGTGTAGGGGCAGTGTGTTCCAAAGTTTAGCTGAATTATAGGAAAAGGATCTTCCTCCGCTTCTTACCCTCCTGATTTGGGAGATGACTGCAAAGTTAAGATTGGCCAATCAAGGGCATTTTCTGGGGTGATAGGGGTAATGAGGAGCTATTAATAGCAGTGCCATTATCCCACATGGTCTTGTGAGCTATGCACAGGGCCTTGAATATAATTCTTTCCAGAATAGGCAGCCAGTGTAAGGACTTAAGAGCTGGCTTGGCTGACTGAGTTTTCAGGACAAAACAAGAGAGGAAATCAAGGGCGTTATTTTCTTAGGTCCAGCATACATGCCCAACATAATATCTCTACAATTAAAGTATGCAGTTCCTAATATTCACAGCAGGTGGTTATAATCAATCAAAGGCTCCACACAATGGTATAGAGCGAGACTTAGGAGGAGAATCTCCTCCTGTTGGAAAAGACCCTCACACACCCAGCCAGCTAGGTGTCTTGCTTCATCATCGGGTCTGCTCCTTATCGGGTTAGGCGCTGCAATACCCGATCGGCGCCCGAGATGGGGCCTTCTTGGCGGAGATCTTTATTCCTTATGCCATAGGGTGTAGTGCGTGTGAGGGCCCTAAAAGTAGTGTAGGTGCTAATGATAGGTGAATAATTGGAATCTAAAATAGGAAATGGTGGTCCACTCAAAATAATTTTAATGAAACGTGGCCATCACCTAATTAAAAATGAAAATGCGTATCTTACTCTAAAATTGTGAGATTATACGCTTATAATATAGGTCAACATGTTTCTTGCCTTATTTCTAATAGATGGCAATTCCTCAGGACCAAAAAATAGGATCTACCTACACTTTTCGGTGGTGGTCTAAAACTACAAAAAGTGAAGTAATAACCACTCGTACAGCACCCTCAAAAGTGATACCTGTAGATCTAAAAACCAACCTGCAATGAAATAGAGTAATTAACATAAGTTTAGTCATATTAAAAATATACGGGTAATTCAAGGACCCAGTGCCTCAATCAAAACCCATAGTGCAGCCAAAGCATGCCGAACACAGGTGACTGATGGCATGCGAAAAGTCTGAACTACATTTGGTGAGGAAGAAGTAACAACATATTAAAAAATGGCAGCTAAATGAGCATCGTTTTATAACTTACCCAAATTGGGTCAAGGATGCACAGCATCAAAACTGGCTGGCGAGGACACTAAAGTGTAGTGTCCTGTGGGAATTAAAAACAGAGAACAAATGCTGGGAGATTAAACAGCCAGAAACAGCTACCTGTAGGTATATCAAGCAAAGAAGATGAAGAAGAAACAACATGACAATACCCAGTCGTATCGTAATCATGTCCATCAGTGTCAGTCTATCAGGCGAACAACTCAGCCCTTCAATGTCAATTGAAAAGACAAAGGGCGTGGATTTACCAGTCTGCGCCTCCCGGTGTTGACACCTCCGCTGAGTCAGGTCAGCGTCAAATGCGCACCCGGTGCCTGTCGTGGTAAAAGCCAACGTTCCTCTGGTATCAACCACAAAGAGAAATATCAGCTCAAAATGTAGGAGATCTTTGAAAGCGACCTCACCAACATCCTTCCGTTTGAAGGAGTAGTGAAACCGGTATGTTGGCAAGCGTCCAAGTCAAAGAAACCCCACACAAGAGCTAAATAACTTGCTGAAGGGACTTAGTAATACCCTTCAAGCCAAACCAATGAAAAACCATGAGGGACACACAGGGGCTAACTATTCTGTTACTTACTCTTCCATGTGAGTCCGATCGGAGATGCTCCTACCCCTTGCTCAGCCGGTCCGGGAGTAACGAACAGAGTAAAGATCCCAAAGAAATACCAGCGGCCGGCAGAGCTTGGAGGCGGAACTTCCGGTACTTCCTGTCTGAAACAGCGTAACGACTCGAGCGCTAACCCTGTTTAGGCGCCATGTTGGATTTCCTCCAACCAATGCGAGACAAAACACTCCATGCAGTAGCAATCAAAGGCGCCAAAAGCGTAGTCTCGTTTTAAGATAACAAGAAAAGTGAATGGATTCAAAACACCTAAAAGGAATTAATGACTCATAAACCATAATCTAATATGGACGCTAAAAATGGCGATAAACCTGTGTGACTAATGTCATGTAAGACAGGAATGAAAGTATTGCTACAAATGAAGGACGTAGGTCCAGCCTTACTAGTGTATCTCATAGAGGATCCGCGTTACTAACTAGATTAAGTAGATTTGGAGGGGGCTCTTCCTCATTGGAATCAACAATTATGAAATGTTAACTATTTAAAGTAATATGTTAGGCACAACATTCCGGCATCAGGTAGGAGTCCGGGGAGTTCGAGTAAATTACAAAAGGAGCAAAACCACTAAATCAAGTGCAGAAATACAAGGGCCCAAGGTGGTAATTAGGTTAATTGGCTCCAGGGAATATCCTCATTAAGCCCTCCTTTATCAGTGGCTAGTCGAAGGACCCAACGTTGTTCCAAACGGAACAATGATTTTGTAGGCATCCCTGGGTGGGTTTCTAATACGGCCCAATTGAATGAGTCAGGGGGATGTTGCACTTGTTCGAAGTGACAGGTCATTTTGGTGTTAGTTTTATGGCATCTGAAATTGCTTCGATGTTCCATTATCCGGACTTTGACTGGTCTCGAGGTCATACCTATGTAAAGAAGACCACATGGACAGTCCAGTAAATAGATACAATTGGGTGTGTTGCAATTAGTGTGTGCAGCCATACTCCAACTAACTCCGTTAGGGAACTTAAATTCTTTGGTAACCTTAGTTTGCGGGCACGCCGAGCATGACCCACAAGGGTAATGACCCTTGACAGGCGGTAAGTCCCAAAGTGTCCTTTGTGTATTGCCCTGTTGTTTCTTAGGTCTAGTGTGTACCAACATGTCCTTGAGGTTACTAGTTCGTTTAAAGGCGAACCTAGGTTTGGGAAGCTTCAGAGTTCCTGTGTTAAGGATGTTCCAATGTTTACAAATGATGTTTCTAACTCGATTCGAGTCAGGGGTGTATGTCGTTACACAGGTCATGACCCTATCAGGTTCTCTAGTTTTGACCTCCAATAGGCTCTCACGGTTATTATGCTGTGCCCTTTTGTACGCACGATCGATCACCTGTATGGGGTATTCTCTTCGAAGTAGGTCTGTCTTTAGCGTGTTAGACTCATTCTTGTAGCCTGGAGCCAATTAACCTAATTACCACCTTGGGCCCTTGTATTTCTGCACTTGATTTAGTGGTTTTGCTCCTTTTGTAATTTACTCGAACTCCCCGGACTCCTACCTGATGCCGAATGTTGTGCCTAACATATTACTTTAAATAGTTAACATTTCATAATTGTTGATTCCAATGAGGAAGAGCCCCCTCCAAATCTACTTAATCTAGTTAGTAACGCGGATCCTCTATGAGATACACTAGTAAGGCTGGACCTACGTCCTTCATTTGTAGCAATACTTTCATTCCTGTCTTACATGACATTAGTCACACAGGTTTATCGCCATTTTTAGCGTCCATATTAGATTATGGTTTATGAGTCATTAATTCCTTTTAGGTGTTTTGAATCCATTCACTTTTTCTTGTTATCTTAAAACGAGACTACGCTTTTGGCGCCTTTGATTGCTACTGCATGGAGTGTTTTGTCTCGCATTGGTTGGAGGAAATCCAACATGGCGCCCTAAACAGGGTTAGCGCTCGAGTCGTTACGCTGTTTCAGACAGGAAGTACCGGAAGTTCCGCCTCCAAGCTCTGCCGGCCGCTGGTATTTCTTTGGGATCTTTACTCTGTTCGTTACTCCCGGACCGGCTGAGCAAGGGGTAGGAGCATCTCCGATCGGACTCACATGGAAGAGTAAGTAACAGAATAGTTAGCCCCCTGTGTGTCCCTCATGGTTTTTCATTGGTTTGGCTTGAAGGGTATTACTAAGTCCCTTCAGCAAGTTATTTAGCTCTTGTGTGGGGTTTCTTTGACTTGGACGCTTGCCAACATACCGGTTTCACTACCCCTTCAAACGGAAGGATGTTGGTGAGGTCGTTTCTAAAGATCTCCTACATTTTGAGCTGATATTTCTCTTTTGTGGTTGATACCAGAGGAACGTTGGCTTTTTACCACGACAGGCACCGGGTGCGCATTTGACGCTGACCTGACTCAGCGGAGGTATCAACACCGGGAGGCGCAGACTGGTAAATCCACGCCCTTTGTCTTTTCAATTGACATTGAAGGGCTGAGTTGTTCACCTGATAGACTGACACTGATGGACATGATTGCGATACGACTGGGTATTGTCATGTTGTTTCTTCTTCATCTTCTTTGCTTGATATACCTACAGGTAGCTGTTTCTGGCTGTTTAATCTCCCAGCATTTGTTCTCTGTTTTTAATTCCCACAGGACACTACACTTTAGTGTCCTCGCCAGCCAGTTTTGATGCTGTGCATCCTTGACCCAATTTGGGTAAGTTATAAAGCGATGCTCATTTAGCTGCCATTTTTTAATATGTTGTTACTTCTTCCTCACCAAATGTAGTTCAGACTTTTCGCATGCCATCAGTCACCTGTGTTCGGCATGCTTTGGCTGCACTATGGGTTTTGATTGAGGCACTGGGTCCTTGAATTACCCGTATATTTTTAATATGACTAAACTTATGTTCATTACTCTATTTCATTGCAGGTTGGTTTTTAGATCTACAGGTATCACTTTTGAGGGTGCTGTACGAGTGGTTATTACTTCACTTTTTGTAGTTTTAGACCACCACCGAAAAGTGTAGGTAGATCCTATTTTTGGTCCTGAGGAATTGCCATCTATTAGAAATAAGGCAAGAAACATGTTGACCTATATTATAAGCGTATAATCTCACAATTTTAGAGTAAGATACGCATTTTCATTTTTAATTAGGGTGATGGCCACGTTTCATTAAAATTATTTTGAGTGGACCACCATTTCCTATTTTAGATTCCAATTATTCACCTATCATTAGCACCTACACTACTTTTAGGGCCCTCACACGCACTACACCCTATGGCATAAGGAATAAAGATCTCCGCCAAGAAGGCCCCATCTCGGGCGCCGATCGGGTATTGCAGCGCCAACCCGATAAGGAGCAGACCCGATGATGAAGCAAGACACCTAGCTGGCTGGGTGTGTGAGGGTCTTTTTCCAACAGGAGGAGATTCTCCTCCTAAGTCTCGCTCTATACCATTGTGTGGAGCCTTTGATTGATTATAACCACCTGCTGTGAATATTAGGAACTGCATACTTTAATTGTAGAGATATTATGTTGGGCATGTATGCTGGACCTAAGAAAATAACGCCCTTGATTTCCCTCTCTTTGTTTTGTCCTGAAAACTCAGTCAGCCAAGCCAGCTCTTAAGTCCCTACACTGGCTGCCTATTCTGGAAAGAATTATATTCAAGGCCCTGTGCATAGCTCACAAGACCATGTGGGATAATGGCACTGCTATTAATAGCTCCCTCATTACCCCCTATCACCCCAGAAAATGCCCTTGATTGGCCAATCTTAACTTTGCAGTCATCTCCAAAATCAGGAGGGTAAGAAGCGGAGGAAGATCCTTTTCCTATAATTCAGCTAAACTTTGGAACACACTGCCCCTACACCAACTTCTCAAAATCTGGTTATTTCAACACTCTACCCTATAATCTTATCTCGTCCCCCACTGGGATGCCTTCGGGTAGCTATGCACTCTACAAATGCTGAATAATAATAATAATAATACTAATAATAATAATAATATTAATAATTATCCAATATTCAAAATTCATAACTAATGTAAAAGTTTCAATTGAAAAATAATTGTTATTTAACTATTACTTCATTAACTTAACACCCTGTACCCCTACAAACCTAGCAATCCCCACCTAAAATATAATGACAACAAATAAGTATAACACAATTTAAACAATTGATTATCAATTACATAATTAATTAACTTCCTACCTTATAACCCTACAATCCCAGCAGCCCACACCTAAAATATAACTAAAAATATAATTATTACAAAATGTACTTAATTACTAATCACTTCAATACTTAATTATACTTTAATAAATATTATTATGTAATTATTATTTAACTAATCTCCCACCCCATACTTCTACACACCTAGCAATTCCCAACTAAAATATAACTCAAATAAATCAGTATTACATAATATACATAATTAATAATCAATTCAATAATTAATAAAAGCTTAATAATTCATTGTCAATTAAGTATTGCTTAATGAACTTCCCACCCTATACCCTACAAACCTAGAAGCCTGCAAATACAATATAATTAAAATATATGATCATTACACAATTCACATAAATAATAATCAATTAATTAACAAATTAATGATAAATCACAAATTAATTGTTCAATAATTGTTACCTAATTAACCTCCCACCCAATAACCCTACAAATGTAGCAACCCACACCCAAAATATTAGTATAGTAAATCAATATTGCATATATACATAATGAATATCAATCTCATCCTTACTTAAAAATTATTAAATACTAAGGGGTTTATTAGGATGGCGGGCGAAGGCACCACCGCGGTGCTGGCGGGGTGTAAAATACAATTTTCTGCCCGCGAACAGCGGTCCTCACGGCCGCCATATTAGCATGGGCAAACATAGGCCATTTCCCTTCCACCGTGGTGCGACATGAACCGCCATCTAAAAACGCCCGCGACTGCGGTGGTGGGAGCCAATGGAGACTCACCGCTGTGCGGAATGACGTCCCGTCCGCCGTACAAATCAGGATGCCCCAAACAGCCAGCTGCACTGCAGCGGAGAAACCGGCTAACCAGAGACGGCGTACACAACACAGCGGAGCGAGCGCAACCAGATTCATGGTCCCTACCACCCGGTCACGACCGCAATGGACCCAGCCTTACATGTATTCCCGGCGCTGTACGTGATCCACCACCAGCAAGTCATGAGCCATCGCGGATGCCGCCGCAGGTACGCAATGACACAACTCCGCCCACAAACAGAACACACAACTCCTGGGATGACACAGGGTTCCTGTCCACACCAGACAGCCTGGTGGGGACAGGAACACAACCACAAGTGCACCCACACATGTCCTACCTGCCAGTAAATCACCCCTCCGCATCCAGGCCACCCATCCACCGCAATCTTGCTGTAATGTCCCGGTCACGTCACCGCAGCGCTGAAGACGCGGGAAAACATCCGCGCAATGCAGGAAGGCAGGGCCTGCGCCAGGCATGGGCTGTGCACAAAGATCACAGGGCCACACCTCCACCCTCCAAACACTAGGTCCCCCCCTCAAGGGACATGCCATGTGCCTCACCTGTGCCACCCCATGTACAACAGCCACCCAGGTGACCCCACAGCCTGCACCACACACTCCAAACAACTATGGAGGCAGCCTCAGCAGGTAGGGGTGCAGAGGAACACACGGCACAGAAATACATGGCCAGGGCAACCCTCACACCACACAGACACTACACTCATGGCAGCAAAACTGAGTCCAAGCACAAAATGAACACTGATACAGAATAGGAACAAACACTGAACTGGACACAGCCTGTCAAGTTACACAGACATACCCCACACTGACACACAGCCACATACACAGACCACATGTCAGCAGCAATGTAGGACCACAAATAGGAAAGCAAAAGTGAGGTGCACACCAATGGAAGGCCAAGGAGACAACCACTAAGCATTTGTACATCACATGCAAGATAAGGAACATTTGAGGACACCCTTACCCCATCAAACCACACATGGCTGCCATAGTGAGTGAAATTAAACCACAGCTACCCCATCTGCAACAACTCAGGGAGACAGCAAGGCAAAACATGTATAGGTGCAGGAATGAAAGGAAGTCTCAGAAGTCAAACAGTCAACAGCCACACATCTGCATTCAACTACTTGATAGGTGTTGGTCAGCAGCACCCCACACAGGGCCCATTGATAAACTCCACAACTGTCAAACACAAGTAGGATCCTCCACACATACCCCCACCCAAACCATACCCACATCACACAACACCAGTGTCAAACACACATAATGGGGTCAATAATGTCCAGTCAATACATTGACAAACAATCACACTCCCTGGGGGGCAGACGCAAACATCACACATACTCAGGGATGCCTGAACCAATGCTGACACCAAAACAACAGCCATACACCAACATCAATAACAACACACACAGGAGTACAACAAGACCAGACCTGACCTGTGCAGCAAAACTGTAGAAAGGCAATGCAAGCACAGACAGAACAGGAGAACTCAACATCATCACCCAGCAACACTGCACAGACAACATACCCCAACACAGACAAGAAGTGCATCATCTCAAAACAATCATGGACACAAACTGGGACCAAGGGGCCTACAATGAAACAGAGACAGACATACCACACAGTGGAGAGGTGTGGTGCAGCGGCCAGGGCAGCTGACTTCGGAGCACAGGGTTCACGGTTCGATCCCCGGCTCCGGCGGCAGCTCAGCTCAGCACCATGTGACTCTGGGCAATAGCTCACTTAATTTCCACGACGGCCCCCAGTGCCTTGAGACCCGTAAGGGTGAGTAGCTGCGCTATATAAAAACGGACTTACATTTTTACTTACATTTTTTACCACACCACCCATCAAGTCAACATGGTGTCATAGTGTACCACCTGCATGCACATGCACAATCTTGACAAATGACAGCTCCCACATGAGAGGAGAAAACCCTCAGGATGCGCCCAAAACAAGCCCAGGGAGAAGAATAGCCCTAAGTCCATGTGACAGATACACAAGTAATGCACACCACACTGGAAACACACATCTGAATGAATCACAACACACTAACAAAACACACACACTGACATGTCAAAAGAACATCACACACAGAGCACCTGTCAGCTGCAAGAGACAACACAGCCCAAACACTGCACACAGCCACATCAAACACACAACAGATTCACATGCCAATACATCACATTGCTAACACAGCAGGACATCAGGGGTGCACACCAGGCAAGGACAAGGCAACATACACACACAGCACTGCATGCATGACAAGCAGTGTGTGCACAAGAAACATACCAGTACCACACAGATATGAGTGACACAACATGGACACACACACCACCAATCAGCACAGCACTGACACAACATCACACTCAGAAAGTGAAGCAGTACCACAGCAAACACACATACAGCCAATACAACACCCACACTTGCAGAAGTGTGGGACTCCCAGGTGACAACACCATGACTAGAGGACTGTGCAGCACAAACAGCAGAACTGCAAATGAGCAAACAGGCCTGCAAAACAAAACAAGAAAATCACATACAACCAATTGGTCAACTGTCCTCAGTGGCACATTTGTCCTGTGCACAGATCCGCACCACAAAGCATAGTGAAACCAATGAACTGATGGGGAGGCACACACACAGGCAAACCAAGGGGACAGGTGACATGCGAGTGAAGTGGTGTGTACGCCAGTAGTGGACAGGTGAGTAGTGCCCCATACAAATATAGATACAGGGCACACAAACAATGTGTAGGCATCAGAAGCACAGATAGACAATGGTCTTACTCCACACCCCACATGCCATAATGGCTCCAAATCAGACCTAAGTGACAGCAATGCTTGAGAAAACACACCCACAATGTCAGTGTGGCTGAGCAGAGCTGCACAGCGAGCACAAACAGTTACAAGACACATGGCTGACCAACAAAACACAACACTGACTTGCCAGACACACACTCTGCATACTCACAATTTCGACCAACAACAATAGTTGTCCCCCACAAGTGCAAGGACACACCAACACACTGCATAGTGCACAACCTACAACTCACACATGTGCACACAGTCACAATCACAGGGCTGACCAATACAAACAACAGGCACCCAACTCCAGGGTGACACATGTGTGCAGTTGACAATGCAGGGGCACACACACACCAACACCACTGACAAAGTCACCCCTTCACACTGCACACTTCATGAACACCCAAGTGCACACATTGGAAATCAACACATGTGACTAGGACGCCTGGACATCACTAGATGAGCATACACCAACACTGCTCTGCACACATCAAGAAAGCACACACAGACATGATTACCCTGGCCTGCAATACTGTGTATAGAATCCCACTTTGTGCTGGCACTGCATACACACATGACATGTGTCCAATATAGCTAAGATGACCAAAGAGTGACCATTACAACAGTAGTCCATCACAAACCAACATCATTGCACCCCAAGCCTCAGAGTCAAGAAGAACTGAAGTGCATGTCACCTCTGTCAAACCCAGAATGAAGTGACCCAAATCATTGGCAATGTTGAAGTGACATATAGAGCATGTGTCACAGTAACCATACCCACACAGAATAACGCTTTATTCATGAAGGACACTGACAATGCAGACAACAGGAGTAACTGGTTTTATTCACACATCACAGTGATAGGCACCAGAAGTGGACAAGAGCAAGGCCAGTGGCCAAGACAAAGTTCAGACTGTGACCCTGAGATCCTGCACAGGGAAGGGGTAAACAGCAAGGCCAGTGGCCAGTCCAAGGTGCAGACTGTGTCCATGAGATCCTGCACAGGGAAGGGGTAAACAGCAAGGCCAGTGGCCAGGAGAAAGTGCAGGGGAGGCACATGAGAAGCTGCACAGGCAAGGCTCAAACATCAGTGAACAACAAGGCCAGTGGCCAGGAGAAAGTGCAGGTGAGGTACATGAGAAGCTGCACAGGCAAGGCCAAAACATCAGTGAACAACAAAGCCAGTGGCCAGGAGAAAGTGCAGGTGAGGTACATGAGAAGCTGCACAGGCAAGGCTCAAACATCAGTGAACAACAAGGCCAGTGGCCAGGAGAAAGTGCAGGTGAGGTACATGAGAAGCTGCACAGGCAAGGCTCAAACACCAGTGAACAACAAGGCAGTGGCCAGGAGAAAGCGCAGGTGAGGTACATGAGAAGCTGCACAGGCAAGGCCCAAACATCAGTGAACAACAAGACCAGTGGCCAGGAGAAAGTGCAGGTGAGGTACATGAGAAGCTGCACAGGCAATGCTCAAACACCAGTGAACAAAAAGGCCAGTGGCCAGGAGAAAGTGCAGGTGAGGTACATGAGAAGCTGCACAGGGAATACTGAACACAGCCAAGAGCAACAAGGTTAGTGGCCAGTACAAAGTGCAGAGTAAGTACATGAGATCCAGCACTGGAAATGGGTGGTACTGTACCCTGCCATGGTCAGCAACACACTCAGGGCGTCAACAATGGGAAGTCCATGGCACCACTGTGGGAGAGACATGTGTGTGAGGGGGACTAACACTCAGACTTGGCTGACAGTCTGACTGGGAGGTGGCTGTGTGTCGGGGACAGTTGGGGGACTGGACCGGGGAGAGAGGCCCAGCCGGGGTTGGAGCCATCAGTGGTTTGGGAAGCCTGAGGGCTGCTAGGACCAGGTGGGGTGGTGGCACGTGTAGGTGGACTCATGCTGCCCTGAGACACAGTGTGTGTGGGAGATACTGGAGGGGTGCCCTTCCACTTCTTTGGGATTCAAAATGGCTCCCCTGTCTTGGGATTCATGCCAAGTGGTGTGTACACAACAGGCAGACTCACCACAAAAGCAGGACCATGTGCAGACGGTGGCCCTCCCTCTGGGGATGTGCTGGATTCAGCAGTGCGCTTGGCCCGGGATTGCCTCTGCCCCTGCATCCCCTGTTCACCAGGTGTACCCCCTACAGTGGGCTCCATTCCCTGCTTTACAGGGCTCTGGATGGGAGTTGATGTTGTGGCTGAACCTGCCTTGGAGCTCTTTTTACGTGTACTCTTAACAGGCACCCGTTTCTCACTGGGCACGGAAACTGTCTGCTTGTCTTCGCGAGACACTTTTGGGACAGGTGAGTCCTTGGCTGGGGATGCCTTTGAGGCATGTGATCCTGAGGCATGCTTCTTGGCTTCCTTGCCCTGGGTGTCGCCTGAAGGGCTTTTGCCTCTGCGGTCTGGGGTGGATTTAGCTTTCTGTGGGGATGGTGTCTGCGCCATGGACTGCTTGGGCTGCTGCTGTCATGTGCTGTGTGTGCTGTATCTCTCCCTTGATGTGTGGGGTCTGTGGTCACTATCATCAGACGTGGCCACTGGCAGGGTGGTGGACCTAGGGACTGGAGGTGGACCATGAGATTGTGCCAGTTGAATGGCTGCCGTCACTGAAGAGGACAGACACTGTACAGTACTGTGTAGCCCACCCACGTCTGAATGAACGCCCTCCACGTAAGCAACCAGCTGTGCCAATTTTTTGTCGTGGTCAATGAAGGCATTGAGGAGAGCTGTCTGCCCCACACACAGCTGGCACAAAAGCTCCACAGACTCAGCACTGATGGCAGCAGAGGGGACAGGGGGCAGGGGCAGCGGTGCCTGGGGCGAAGGACACCCTTCCCTTTTTGGTGGTGCGGACATGGGCAGCAAGCAGTGGGAGTAGCTGGGAGGGTGGGCACTGGACGCTGTGTGGTCGACGAGAGGCAGAGTCCCGTTCCCTGTGCCCGACAACATAGATGCGTCTCCACCGTCGTCAGATGACGTTGAGGTCTGCGTCTCTGGCTGCGACTCCTCTAGAAGACTCCTGTCCCCCTCTGATGCGCTGGTGACATCCGTGTCACTATGCTCGTGTGCAGCAGTTGTGCTGGATCCCTCACCACCGGTGTCTGTCCCCTGTCCTTCCGTTCCCACGGTAGATGCTGCATGATAGAGAGAGAGATGTAGGATCAGTACATTGGCATCAACATTAAAAATATATGCAAGCAAAGCATCACAAAAGATGATGAATTCTCCATGTTGCACAACACCATGGGCAGTAACATTGTGCAACCTCAATCCAAAAGTTGAATCTTTCGTGTCATCATGCATACTTGGCATAAGTCACCCATGTGATGAACACACAGACAAATAGCCTGTTGGTGGATCCGTGTAACCAGACACACAGATTCCTCTGTGCACACCAAGGGCCCTGAGGGGGGAAAAGATGTACCTCCCAACATGTTGCCACTGTCACATCTTGAGCCAGCAGAAGTGGCCAACACAGGGACAGCCTCCAAAATATCAGTCCACAATGGCCATGAGCACATGCCATCCACCATGTCGTACCTTGGGGCACAACTACAATTGCACATTGGTGCCAGATGTGTAGTCCTCACAAATCTGACGTCAGAAAATGCATACATTGATGATGGCACACTCAGATGAAGCACTCTGCCAGTCACTGCCATGGGATGTCCCTGACTACCCCAATGAAGATGGTACCAGACGGCCACAACTACAAATGCGAATCCAAGGGCCATTACACCAATGACATGGGAAAGTACATGTAGGGAGAATGCATGACAGCTGCACCCAACACCGAGGCCACTTACAAGCCATTGCATCACACTAGCAACATCAGAACCCTGCAATGGCCCAGGCTTGAAACACATGCAGCCACTCACCACCCAAAGTCACATTCCCAGAATACTCACCCCGAGCTTGCTGCTGATGCTCCTTCAGACGTGCATCCAGTCGTGGCTGCGTCACAGCTAATATGCGTGCCATGAGTGGTGTCATGCTGTGCCGCGCCAACCTTCTGGCCCGAGGGATCAGCCCCAGTGTCATCTCGGCCACGTTCTTGCTCAGCCGACAGATGTCATCCCACCTCTTGTGACAGTGGGTGCGCCGGCGGTTGCAGACACCCAGAGCCCGCACCTTGCATGCAATGGCCCTCCACACGGCCTTACGCTGGTGTGCTTTGAGCTGCAGGCATGGGAGACAAGAGGGGGAAAACATCAGTGACACAGTGTTATGTACCAATATCTCTCAGTACAGGAGCATGATACTAACTCATCCCAAATCCACAGATATGTCTAACAGAGACAAGAATGCATCTCACATGGAACATCAGCATGGGAGAACCACACGTAAATGCATGCAGGTGTGAGGGTGGACATAGTACCTGCCCATCTCATACACATGCAGGATGCCAGCACATTAAGCCATGTGTAGTCTGTCCACATCTACTATCCATTTTCATGCAGAGCAAGACATACATCACATATCAACATATGTATGTGTGAGACTCACTGGGTCCAACACTTCACAGCCCTCAATGCACTTGCCCTTTAACTGGCTCACTGTGTCATGGAGGTCACATTGAGGGACATGATCTCACAAACGCAACCCCTCATCACAAGGCCTGTGGTGCTTGAACTACATGGCTGAAATGGATCATTGATGGAGAGTCAAGATTAAAAGCACAAATTTGACACTCTGTACATTCAGTGATGTGTCCCTGACAGTTTGTGCGGTGAATGTGCAGGCCAGGTGGGGTCACACAGAAGTCCAACGTGGGGCATCTGAACTGTTACATGAAGGGACAATTTGGAAGCACAAACAGTGCCAACACATGCGAGTATGTGCACATGCTGGTGGTGATAGAAGGGTCTGTGCACAATAATGTAGAAATCTACAGTGTCATAGGTGAATGAGCAACAAGAGTGTCACCCTCGGGTATTGAGGTCCTGAGCATAGTGAACTAGAGATGAGGTACATATTGAGTCATATACAATTCCATCACTTCCCTCTGGACAACAACCCTAGATAATGCCACAGATGGGCCTGTGAAGGACATCAGGGACCCACACAGACATTCACACTAGCAATCACTGTCCTGACTCCTGCATTCCAAACTTGCTGCGTCACTGTATGACTAACAAGACAAAAACATGTCTCTCAAATCTGGATGTGCAGGCAGGGAAACGTGTGGAATAGGCTAAACACCCCTTCCCCTGGGGACAGCATGCTAGGCAGTGCATGACACAACCCCACACTCTCACGCACATACTGCAGCAGATCAACTTCATGTGGGCCCCCTGCACTCTCACTCCCACTCTGAGAGACTTACCATGACATTTGGCGCACCATATAGCCTCGGATACTGGGTGAGAATCTCGTCCACCAGGACCTCCAGCTCCTCGGTGGTGAAGGGAGTGGCACGGATCTTCTCAGTCCTTGCCATCACTGTGTGCAGGACTCAGCAGCAGCAGAAGCAGTTGGTGGTGAGGGGTGGCAGGCAGCAGGCCCTGGAGACAGCAGAAGCAGTTGGTGGTGAGGGGTGGCAGGCAGCAGGCCCTGGAGACAGCAGCAGCAGAAGCAGTTGGTGGTGAGGGGTGGCAGGCAGCAGGCCCTGGAGACAGCAGCAGCAGAAGCAGTTGGTGGTGAGGGGTGGCAGGCAGCAGGCTCTGTGAGCTGTGTAAATGTGTGGCTCTCACATATATATATAGCCCCCTGGGCTCGTTTCAGTGGTTCTAAGCTGCTGCAATTGGTGTTCCAGGTCTGCCTTATTCAAATACATCCAATGACCGGTTCCGCGTTGGCGGAGCACGCCTACCGAGATTTTCAAAATTGCATCAGGCTACCGCGATTGCGGTTCCCATTGGCTGTAAGGGCATGGTTCATGGCGGTGACACACCACAGGGGACAGGCGGGCGCTACCGCGGTGGTGCATCTTTCAAGTGCATCCAATGACCTGCTCCGTGGTGGCAGAGCATGCCTACCGCGATTTTCAAAATTGCATCAGGCTACCGCGATTGCGGTTCCCATTGGCTGTAAGGGCATGGTTCATGGCAGTGACACACCGCAGGGGACAGGTGGGCGCTACCACGATCCCGGGGCCATACATTGCTATGAGTGACTGGGATTGGGGTGGCGGAGCATGCCAACCACCATTTGTCAATACATATATATCTCTCACTACCGCGATTGTGTTCTAGGGATTGTTGGTGACACACCCCTGGTGGCAGGAGGTAGCTTCCGTGATTTGTATGCCATACATTGGTGCCTGTAACCGTGATTTGGGTGGCGGAGCATGCCAACTGCCATTTGTCAATACATATATATCTCTCACTACCGCGATTGTGTCCTAGGGATTGTTGGTGACACACCGCTGGTGGCAGGCGGTAGCTTCTGCAATTTGTGTGCCAACATTGATGCCTGTGACCGTGATTTGGGTGGCGGAGCATGCCAACCGCCATTTGTCAATACATATATATCTCTCACTACCGTGATTGTGTTCTAGGGATTGTTGGTGACACACCGCTGGTGGCGGGTGGTAGCTTCCGCAATTTGGGTGCCATACATTGACCTGAGTGTTCGTGATTTGGGTGGTGGGACACTTTGTCAGCACCTATGGACACATCATGCTGTGTCAATGGCCAATGGCCAGTCATCAACAGTGCACAGTGGCCACATGATTAATGGCACATCATTGTGCACACAATGCCAGTGCCACATTTAACACACTGCTGACTACACATGCCATGTTTGTGTATGTCATGTAGTACATTGGCATGTACTCACTCTAACTCTGGGCGTACGTGTAGTACATTTTGAACTACACGTAGCTATGCAAATTGCGTAGGGCATAGCTGTGTGCTTGACTGCACTGTACAATATTTGCCAAAGACATCTTGCACAGTGCAAGTTAAGATAAAATAAGTATCTCTGTCTTTATATGCTAAAACACATATAGTGAAATCAATAAATTAACAAGCAGTGAGAGAGGTGATGATTTTGGTATCCTCCCTAACCTAGGAGAGAACCAAGCAGATGCCTTGAAAACAAAAAGCACATCTTTTGAACGATTCAGTGGTGGTCCCATCCTCTTAGGACCACCCCAAGCACAGTTATTGGCAAAAATACAATCCCAACCAAAGGCCCTGCAAAGCATTATGGGACGAGATTAGCAGTGGGCAGTGAATATTATAGTATCCAATATCAAAATAATTCTACAAAGAGCTGCAGTTCCACTAGTCGTTACTAGATGTCCCTCACGAGTCAAATGCAAAAGCTTTATGAAAGAGTTTCAATGCTTTTGCATTTGACTCGTGAGGGACATCTAGTAACGACTAGTGGAACTGCAGCTTGATGTATTAATAATTTCAATGCTTTTGCATTTGACTCGTGAGGGACATCTAGTAACGACTAGTTGAACTGCAGCTCTTTGTAGAATTATTTTGATATTGGACACTATAATATTCACTGCCCACTGCTAATCTCGTCCCATAATGCTTTGCAGGGCCTTTGGTTGGGATTGTATTTTGCCCATAACTGTGCTTGGGGTGATCCCTAGAAGGAAGGGACCACCACTGAATCGTTCACATGATATGCTTTTTGTGTTCAAGGCATCTGCTGGTCCTCCCCTAGGTTAGGGGAACCAAAATCATCACCTCTCTCATTGCTTAATATTTTCATTGTCAAAGTTCACTTTTGTGAATTTGTTATATGCTTTTAGCATAGAAAATTGCTTTAACAAAGCATTTGTATGTGTTTAATATACTGCTGCTACGCTACGTTGATTAGCAGAGTTTTTATTCTGCTACATACAATTTGCGTAGTAACACAAACTTTGCATGCTCCGTGAGCGTAGCAAAGTATTATGCCCAGGGTTAACTCACTCACATGTCACTAGTAATATTGATGGGGCATGTACACCGCACAGTGTTGTTATGGACTCTCAAATGTGTACACATGTCAATGTGTGAAAGTGCTGTGAAAATCACAGTGATGTATGTCTTAATGTAGAATGTGCAGATTTGACTGTCTTATTTTCTTTGATCATGCACACACTTGTTGTTTACGCTCAGCCTGTGGTCATTGTGTTGTTGATGTGTGCCATGTTCAACTCACGCCTGAAGGTGTGTCAGGTACAGCAGCTAGGTATGAGACAGTGGTGTTGCAGTTTTACACATATGCTGTATGAAATACCCTCAGGCCTGCTCATGCTAGATGTGGCCATATCCTACGTGCATTCGCATAGTCAGATGTTTTTGGATGTACTTGCTGTGTGAAAGGGGACAAGTGTGCGAGTAGTGTGGCTGAAGGTGTCCCTACGTGTAAGCTGCTCTGTAACTCAATTGTGATGACAGTCATTGTTGGCATTGTGTCAGTCAAAACGTAAGATGTTGTACACGTCTCAGGGTGTATTGAATTGACATGTGTCCACTTTCATCTCAACTAGGAGGAGACCAAATCTGCATCGTCCCTACACCGTGCTGGCAGACATGGAGGATGAGGAGGTCATCCGGAAGTTCTGTCTGAACAGAGCCACCCTACAAAACCTCTGTGCTATGTTGGAGCCCCACCTGCAGCCTCGCAGAACATATCCAACAGCTTTCACCCCAACATCTAAGGTGATGGCGGCTCTGCATTTTTGCCTCTGGATCATTCCAGCACACAATGTCCAGCGCAGGTGGGATGTCGCAACCCATGTTCAGCATGGTGCTGCGTGATGTCCTGTCCGCCATGATGATTTACAAGGACAGGTATATCCATTTCCCCAGGGTGCCAGAATTGGCGGCTGTGAAGGGAGACTTTTATGCCCTTGGACACATCCCCCATGTTGTTGGGGCCATCGATTGCACCCATGTTGGGCTTGTTCCACCACAGGCACGGGAGTACATTTATAGGAATTGAAAACATTTCCACTCCATTAATGTGCAAGTGGTGTGCCAGGCGGACATGATCATCACGCACGTGTGTGCCAAATATCCAGGCTCAGCCCATGACTCATACATCATGCGGAACAGCATTGTACCACAGCTCATGGCTAATCTGCTTCCTGAGCGTGCATGGATTGTGGGTGAGTACGAAGAGTCCAGTAGCGTGTGTGTGTGTGACATGCTGTCCTCTGCCACAGTATAATTACAAGGTTTATCTGTGTCTCTCACACCTAGGTGACTCTGTATATCCCAACCGTCCGTGGTTGCTGAGCCCACTGCGGAATCCCAGGACACCAGCTGATGTACGCTACAATGATGCACATGGGAGGACACGTCGTGTGGTGGAGTGGACTTTTGGTCTCCTGAAGTCACGATTTTGCTGCCTTGACAAGACGGGAGGTGCACTCATGTGCTCGCCCAGGAAGGTGTGTCAGATTGCTGTGGTGTGCTGCATGCTCCACAACCTAGCCATTCGCAAGGATATCCCCCTGCTCCTGGATGTTGATGAGCAGCCACGGCCCCCACCTGCAAACCGACCCGTGTCCAGTGATGAGGACAGTGGAGAGGAGGATGGTGTTGACCTGCGTCAACAGCTCATCAGCCGCTACTTCACTTGAAGGTGAGTTTCAATGTACAATGGACCCATTGTCTGATGATGTTGCTGTTGTTGTGAAGGTGTATGTGAGCTTTGTGACTGCAGCCAGTTGTTGACTCAGTGGTTGCTGACAATGTTTATGGGACAGGGTGATTTTGAACATCTACAGGATGTGTATGTTGGCACTTGTTGCCCATTGTGATGTGTGCATGTTGTATTAGCTTTATGGTATATGTTGTGTGATGTCTGTGATGCCACACCCAGACTAGTGAATCTTGTTCTGTTGTGTTTTCCTAGGTCCTTCAGCCTCTCCTTGCCTACATACATTCCATACTCCTGGTACATTATAATCATGGTGACTGCGCATCCTGGAATAAAGACGGAGCAGAAACAACAACATGTGTGTAAGGAGTTTTATTTACAATGGTGACATATGTGGGGGAGAACATTTACATTGAGGTGATTAGTGAAGCAGTGAGTTGACAGTTATGGTAAGTGAGAGAATCGAGTAGTAGACACATTGATGTGGTGACCCAGTCCAACAGACAGATGCCATTCACAAGGCAGTGTGGAGAAGGACAGTCCAATGAGTCAATGCAGTAGTGAAGAATGTTGCCATCATGGCTGGCTCCGTGACTGATGTTTGGAAGGTACTTTGCCACGGGATACTCCCAGGGATTTCTTGGGATGGCCCCTTCGTCGCTTGGCAGGTGGGGTCTCTGCTGTGGGGTCTGAGGACTCACCCCTCTCTGTGGCCGCAGGGGAGGATGTTGAACTGTCTTCCTGCAGCTCAGCAGGGGGAGGTGGAGGTATTGTTAGTGACGCAGGCCTGTCCCTCAGTGCCGCCACGATCCGGCCCAAGAGGTCCACAATTTGTCCCATGCGGGTGTCCATGGACCTCTTCAGCAGGAGGAGCTCGCGGTAATCCTCTTCTGCCCGGGCCGTTCGTCCCTGGGCCCATTCATATGCCCCAAGGACTCTGTTTATGCTGTCCAGGGCTTCGATCCCAGGCTCTGTTTGTCTGTGAGTGACCCTGCCACACCCACCTGCCCTGCTGCCACGGACCTGTTGCATCACCACTGTAGGCACCCGCATCCTCTCCCTGCCCACCTCGGTTGGTGGTGTGGGTTGGTCATCCTCTGGGACAGGGAGGGTGTTGCAGGCAGCACTGGTGGTGGTGGTGGTGGTGGTGGTGTAGGACACACAGGCCGTAACAGCAGGGATCTACGTAGCAGTTGGTGTTGCTGCAGATGTGTTGGGGGGGACGATGGGTTCCTGGGACCGGTTGCGCCCTGGCACACCAGATGGGGTCATCGTCCTCTGAATACCTGTAGTCAACATCCAAGAGTCCATGTTCCGGGGGGGGAGACTGGCTCTGCAGGTTGCTGGTGTTGTCCTCTGCAGTCAGTTCTTGGTCACCTGTGGGACAGATGAGAAATGGTCATTGTAGTGCACCCCGCAAGCTTTGTGTTGGCTGTGTATTATTCACTGTTCGTACACCACACAGTTGACTCGCCATCACATTGTTTGTATGCGCACTACAGTGCCTCCTGAGATAATGTTGAGGTACATGCATTAGTTGTCCATGGTGTAAGGTGTCACAACATACCATGTGCCACGTGCATGTTTTGTGATTACAGGGACATGTTACCATCTAGGGACTGGCGCAACAAAGCATTTCTGTGGTGCCTCTTTGTTGGTCCCTCTGCCCTGGCAGACGTTACATCTGAGCATGTCCTGGCCATTGTCATCTCATGCATACCTTTGTAGTGTCATGTGCAAATATGATTTTGTACCAACAACCATGCTTTCTTTGTTTACATATGGCCCTTGCTGCTCTGGCCACATGACACTTACACATGGCATTCAGTGCTGTGCATGATTGTGCACAAACTTTCTTCTACATGTGAATTGGTGTGTCACACTTTGGTTGCTTTGGCAGTTACATTTGCTTAGCTGTCTGTACACTGTGAGTGGCAATTGGATCTGTGTGCATTTTTGTGTGATGAGAGGGCTGGTGTTGTCATATGGCACCATGCTTTTTGGGAGGAATGGCTGGGTGCATGTACTGGCTACTTACCTGTTCTGTTTTCACATTTGGGTTGGATTTGTGTCACATCTATGTGTGTGTGTGGTGGAGGCTTCCATCCTGCTCAGGGATGGGACAAGAGGGCATAATATGTCTACCTACCTGTTAGTTTGAAGTGGACAGTGCAATGACTGACACATGCATCTGGGTGGGAGGGAGTGCTCCATCTTGATGTGCTGGGGAACAAGGGGGCATGGTGGGAGTAGTACTGCAGGCCTCCCACCCCCAAACAGCCCTCCCAGGGAAGATGGCTACCTACCTGTTAGTTTGAAGTGGACAGTGCAATGACTGACACATGCATCTGGGTGGGAGTGAGTGCTCCATCTTGATGTGCTGGGGAACAAGGGGGCATGGTGGGAGTAGTACTGCAGGCCTCCCACCCCCAAACAGCCCTCCAGGGAAGATGGCTACCTAGCTGTTAGTTTGTTTGTAGTGTGCCAATGGCTTCCCAATGCTTCTGGGTGTGAAGTGCTCCATCCTGCTCAGGGGTGGGACAGGGGGCATGCTGGGAGTTGTGCAGGCCTCCCACCCCCAAAAAGCCCTCCCAAGGAAGATGGCTACCTAGCTGTTAGTTTGAAGTGGACAGTGCAATGACTGACACATGCATCTGGGTGGGAGTGAGTGTTCCATCTTGATGTGCTGGGGAACAAGGGGGCATGGTGGGAGTAGTACTGCAGGCCTCCCACCCCCAAACAGCCCTCCCAGGGAAGATGGCTACCTACCTGTTAGTTTGTTTGCAGTGAGACAATGGCTTCCCAATGCTTCTGGGTGTGGAGTGCTCCATCCTGCTCAGGGGTGGGACAGGGGGCATGGTGGGAGTAGTACTGCAGGCCTCCCACCCCCAAACAGCCCTCCCAGGGAAGATGGGTACCTAGCTGTTAGTTTGTTTGTAGTGAGACAATGGCTTCCCAATGCTTCTGGGCGTGGAGTGCTCCATCCTGCTCAGGGGTGGGACAGGGGGCCTGGTGGGAGTTGTAGTGCTATTTGCCTGGGCACATACAGCCCTGTAAATGTTGGCTACTTTTTGGGGTGATTCAGATGTAGTGGATGTTACATCTGTGGGACACGTGTTGGATATTGTGGTGTATATGGATATACTTGTGCCTCTGAGATGGAGCTTTGTAGTTGTGCTTAACAGTACATTGCTGTGTAATGAGCTACATTTGTTTGTACTTACCAGCCTCCACTCCCCCGGGTATTCCTGTGAGACTCTCTGGATGCAGTATGGCAAGCACCTTCTCCTCCCATGCAGTGAATGTTCTTGGTGGAATGGGAGGGACACCACCAGTCCTCTGAGCCAGCTCATGGTTCTTGCTCCTCTTCTTTTTGACAATACTCTTCAGGTCATGCCACCTCCTCATTATTTCCTGTCTGTTGCGTGGGATGGTCCCTACTGCATTGACCTTATCGACTATCCTTGCCCACATTTGATTTCTTCTGGCTAATGGTGTCTGTTGGACCAGGTTACCAAACAGTTGTGGTTCAACTCTGACTATCTCATCTACCATGATTGTCAACTCACTATCTGTGAATTTTGGCATTTTCTGTGGTGCCATGGTGTGTGATGTGCTGAGGGGTTTGAGGTGCAGGTGTGTAAGTGGTGGGGGTGGGGGTGATGTTTATGGTGTATGATGTGCAGAGGGGTTAGAGGTGCAGGTGTGTAAGTAGTGGTGGTGCTGTGTGTGGTGTGAGTAGTGATGGCATGCAAATTTGCCTCTCCTTTGTGCTCTGGTGTTGGGCCCTTCAGTTGTGGAGTATTGCAAAGGATTGTGGTCAGTGAAGGGGCTGGTTTTATACCCAGCTATGTGGGTGTGTCCAAATGGGGTATTGCTGTCAGGTGTGTTGTGTGGGTTATCCTGGGATTTAGATTTTTGAAGTTGCCATGTGGTTGTGTCATTGGGGTTTGTTGTGTGTTTTTGGGTGCATGGCTAGTTTGCTGTGTGCACTTTGTGACCTTGTTGTGATTTTTTTCTGTCGACCACCATATTTGTCACGGAGTGTCCGCAGCGGTGGCTATGCTGCAGTTCTTCCGGCGGCTCTCCCATTCATCACTGTTGGTGTTTTCGGCAGTCGGATTCAGCGGAACATACCGCGGTCACATCGGGGATATCCTAATGTTCCATGTGGTGTCTCCGCTGTTGTGGCGGCTGTTTGATTTGTTTCCTCCGAGAATGCGACTACCTCGGACGGGTTTTCGCCTTCTCCGCCCGCTACGAGCGGTTTTTCGGTGGCTCTTACCGCCGCAGTCGTTTTTTTGCGAGACATCCTAATCTGGCCGCCGGTTTTACCGCGGTACCTGCGGGCGGTGGTTTTCCGCTACCATGGCGGTCAGGGAGGTTTTCCGACCCACATCGTACTTCCCACCCTATCCCCCTACAAACCAAACAGCCCACTACAATGCTACAAATTAGAATTAACTAATAAATAAAAAATTCTCAATTACTTAAAATGACAAACTTTATTAAAAAAATTAAAACAATTATACAAACCATAATAATACATTAAATTATTGTTATGTTATTTTCATTTCTAGCGCGCACAGATACTACAGGAGTGTCCCGGCGCGAACCTTGTGAGAATAAAGAGGAGCCAAATTTAGGGAAATAGGTAGGTTTTCAACTTCTTTTGAAAAGACTAGGGTCCTGAGTGCATCGGAGCGCAAAGGGCGGAGCATTCCAAGACAAAGCGGCCTTCACAGCCAGAGAGCTGCCGCCCGTCCTTTGCAAGCAAAAACGCGGGACTTGAGCCAGGAGTTGGGAGGAGGAACGCAGGTGTCTAGCGGGGGTATAAAAGGAGAACCGTTTCTGAAGATAGCCTGGCCCTGTGGCATACAGAGCGCGGTGGGTGATAACTAAGGACTTGAATCTAACCCTCTCTGCCACAGGCAGCCAGTTTAGAGCACGAAGATGTTGTCTCACGCTACATCTGGCAGGGATGTTCAAGAGAAGCCTGGCAGCCGCGTACTGCACCACTTGCAGTTTATTTAGTAAGTAACTCGGGACGCCAACGTATAAAGCGTTGGCGTAATCTAGCCGAGAAAGAATAAGGGCTCGGGTAACTGTGTCCTTGGCCGCCAGAGGAAGAAGGGGAAGGAACTTCCTGAGAATTTTTAGGAATCCAAAACAAGTCCCTGACAGCTTCTTGATCTGAGTCGAGAATAAAAGATTCTCCTCGAACCAGACCCCTAAGTTCTTGACAGGATTCCCCGGTGAGGCCGGAAGCACTGATTCGGAAGGCCAGAGTGTTTCCCTAAATCGAGAGGGAAACTTTCCAAATAAGAGGATTTCTGATTTCTCCTCGCTGCATTTCAATTCTGCCGCAGCCAACCATCGAAAAACTTCGGTCAAGCAATGTTTGGCGGCAGAGATAGAACATTCGTTTTTTCTCCATGTGAACAGGAGCTGGGTATCGTCGGTGTATGCGATTATCTTCGCACCTAAGTCCTCAGCCAACTGAACCAAAGGAATAACATAAATATTAAAAAGAAGGGGACTCAGGGAAGAGCCCTATGGGACTCCTGTGGTCACTTTCTTCAGAGAGGAGGAAAATGGTGGGAGCCACACCTGCTGCGTCCGATTCTCCAAGAAGGATTTGAGCCAGCCCCAAGCACTTCCTGATACACCAATCTCCGCCAGACGGGTGAGCAACAATGCATGGGGAACCGTGTCGAATACCGCCGAGAGGTCCAGCAAAACCAGGGCATCCCTCCCGCCGCCGTCCAAACAGTCTCTGATGGCTTCAGAGATTTCCACCAGAGCTGATTCAGTACTAAAGGAGGCCCTAAAACCCGACTGTGCAGGATGGAGGAGGCCTGACCTTTCTACGAAGTTGGTCAACTGTCTTGTGACCACTTTCTCACATACCTTAGCCACACTAAGCAAAAGGGAGATCGGCCGGTAGTTTGCCGGGCACAGAGGATCAAGTGATGGTTTTTTAAGAAGAGGAAGGATCATGGCATACTTCCAAGTGGCTGGGACAAGAGCTTCAGAGAGGGACATAGTAATGAGTCTATTGACTTCTGGATTAACAGTATCCGCCACGTCAGCCAGAAGTCTAGCGGCACAAGGGTCCGACGGGGATCCTGATTTCAGACCCTTTAAAATTTTAAGATATAAATTAAAACACATTAAATTAATTAAGAAACAATTTTCGTTACCACAATTTTAATGAAAACAATATAAAAATACAGAATAATAACATTCAATCGAGGATTGCCCAGTCTGTGCTTTTTCTTTTTGAAAAAGGAAAAGTGCATTTATTACACACACCCTACTCAATACTATGCAGCAATTTACGAATATACACAAGCTGATGGAAATTCTTTTGGATGACATTGTTTAATCATTCTTACCCCTCCCGAAGGAAGAGGTCTAGTACCACATCTCAAATGTTTAAACCTTATCTTGTCCCTAAAGGCCAGGGTTGAACATAACTTGGTGTTAGAGCATTTAATACTGGCAATAAAGTGACATTTCAACAGGTATTTCACCATAGCAGTAAATGCAATGATTACACATAACAATGACTGAGAGCACTGAATACTGTCAATAAAGCATGCAGACTTTGATGACAAGTGGCTGTCAGTCTCATTATTTAAATGAAGCATTGCAAGAGGAAATGTCTAGCATGTCTGGGAGATCTGATTACTCATCATAACTGTTCATAACACAATTTAAACATAGCCTCTTTAAGGCACCTTCTTTAAAATTACACTCCTAAGTAATTACAGACCTTCATCGATTAAGGGTGTTTTGTGAGTATTTACTTTGAATAACATTCTGTATAAAACACTGCCCTTTAAATATAGTCCCTAAATGACTTCACTGCAGTAAAAACACAAAGGTGCAAGTACCACATGGCTTGCAGTCTTTGGGGGATATTCACAAGAACGTGTGCTAAACATCTCCAAAAAATGTTAACGCAACTTTACACATCGCAGTCTATCGCGGGAAAATAACCCCGTGTTAACCTGGAAATCACAACACGGCGGTACCATGCGATAGTCTTCTGAAAACGCAGCCAATGTCCGCGATACAACCACCGCGACGGCGATAAAAACACAAACCCCAATGCGTAAAAAGACACGATGGGCCCAAACACGACAAGAAAACAGTGATAACCGGCAAGAGGCCAGCAATACCCAAGCGTAATGCGGGAAAAAGAACAAGAACAGCCCACAGAAAATGCCACCAAAAAGGAAATGAACTGTGGAGTACCACGGATGCACCCTGACTGACTGCAGAGGACAACATGAACCCCACAATCCCCACAGAGGAACACCCAGGAATCCAGGGCCCGTGGAAGGGCAATGAGAAGAGGAAGAGGAAGACGGGGTACAGTCTGCAGGAAAACACAATCATCGTCACGGATGAGATAGAACACCACCACCAACAGCACGTCACCTCCAACGTGTCATTGGCAACAAAGAGGCAAAGATGGCACACCATCTTGGACCATGTGAATGCTGTCGCAGCGCCGAGGAGGACAATGGAAGAGGACAAGAGGCGCTGGATTGATGTGAATGGCAAAACCAAGCAGAAACACGCTGCCAACATGAAAGCAGCAGCGCACTTCGGAGGAGGGGGCCAGCAGAACACCAGGAGCTGAATGACATGGAGAAGATGGTGGCCACAGTCATCAGTTGGGAGACGGTGACAGGAGTTGGGGATCCGGACACTGCCCAACATGACCCGACACCACATCAACAGGGAGTGTACTGACCAGGGAGTGGGGGTAAGGGGGGAACTGGGCACAATGGCACACATGCACAATTAAGCAGAGCACACTCACACCCACAATGACTCTGGATCATGTCCCTGATCCCACAGGAACACTTCAGCACACACACAAACGCCAAGTAGTCCCACGTACACCATGTGCCCAAAGGGGTACCCACCCAACACATCAACAATCACACAACCAACACATGCACACGTGCGAAACACAGCAAACATGCATATACGTCAGCCACACTGACAATGCAGAGACACCACATGACGAGTAGCATGGCTGCAGTCCAATCATCATGACAATGTACACGGCACGACACTGAGATGGCTGAGTGCGGACCACAACCAGGAAAGGAGCAGGTCACACTCGGACACAACCACCTGCACAAACAACCCCTGACGTCAACGACATATCTGCGGACAAGCCATGCCCAAGAGTCACAACTCGACAAAGAGCACAAGTTACCCAAGTCTGCAACACCTCAGCACTGTGGAAGCCCAGAACTGAAAGGCACACCGCATGAAAGGGATAAGTGGCAGCCATATCAGAGCCGCCGGAGCGCCTCACCCACCATGCAGCATACGCACATAAGAATAAGTGCACCTCGAGATTGACAACATCCTGGTACAAACTGCAACACCACCACAACAGAACACAGGACACAACTTGTGCCGCATATGTGCACAACATGGCCAATCACATCTGGCACAGCAGGAAACTGTGACATGACAATGTACAAGTACAACCTGTAACTTGCAAATTTTTATTATTCACACATGCCGTGCTTGTGGACATTTTGTACTGTCCCATGATTGCCAAGGACGGCCACAATGTGATGTGCTCATGAGAAGAAATTGGCAATGAGGGTGTTCCTACGGGCTATTCCTACCGCAGCTGCAGTGGCATGTGGGCCACCTGCCCCATCATCCTCATCATCGTCAGGTACCTCTGGAACCGGGATCCATGGTGCATTGGTGCGTACACAGATGTTGTGCAACACACAACATGCAATGATCATCTTGCACACGATGTCTGGGCTGTACAGGAGCCTTCCACCTGTGAAGTCCAGGCACCTGAAACGTGACTTCAACACACCAAATGTGCGTTCCACGATGCCCCTGGTGCGTATGTGGGCCGCATTGTACTGCCTCTGGGCGGGTGTGTTCGGGTCTCGGAGGGGTGTCATCATCCAAGTGCAGAGTGCATATCCTTAATCACCTGTGACAGTGCAGAGAGATAAGAGTCAATACTTGGTTCGGCATGATGTGTTGGCAGGCCCACTAGTCCAGTGATGCCTGTGCTGGCTGTGTGTGGGGTGTGTGTAGGCCAGCCCTCAGGGAGTAGCTGGTGCTGGCAACAACTTCAACAGTCATCAGGCACTCAGGAATGCAATGTACGAACAGCAAGGGAGCATGACTTGAGTTGCACAGAGTTAGAGGCCCCGGATGCACAGCATCCAACATGGGCCTACCGCCACGGGACGCTGACTTGCGGGAGACTGGGGTTGGGTCATGAGGGCAGAGCAGGGTCTTGTATGTATCAAGGGTGGTTTTCATGGAGTGTCTTCGGGGAGAGTGGGAGGTGTACCCCCAGGGCATGGTGCAGAGGGCACATACCAGCTGTGTCCGGCAACATGGCAGATATGAATGCCACAGACTCATGCCAAACACCAAGTCCGTACCTGCCAGTTGCTGATGACAACCCCCAGGCCACAGGCTCAGACACCAACAATGTTCGGCCGGAGGCTGATGGTGTCTCACGGCGCACAGGGTAAGTGGCACCAGGTCAGCCCTTGCGAGTGGTTGACCTCCTCCGTAACAGTGATCCATGTTTCCAACGGACTGGGACGCATCTGTCTCTCATTCCTCTCCCTGTGTCCACTGGCATAAACTCTGCCATTGATTAATGAGGACTCAGTTCTAGATGTGGGACTTACTGGACTGCAGTGTAGGCTGGCTGCAGTGGTGGGGTATGTCAACGAATGTGGACTCCTTGGGGCCTGTGCCATGGAGGACAGGGATGGTCTGAGGAGGCTGCCAAGCTCGCAGGCATGGGTCTTGGAGCTAGCACCGGCACGTGGTGGGCCCTCTTTGACACAAGACGGTGTCGGCAGGTGAGCAGTGCAGCCCTGGAGCGCTGGGGCAGGCAAGCCGGGTCTGGGTATCAGCTGCCTGGGGTGCAGCAGGCGCACAGGCTCGCAGGCCCCGCTGCTCACGGCGTCGGCCTCGTGGCGGGCTGAGAGGCACCGCCCTGACAGTGACATTGGCCAATCCGGGAGTGCACCACGCTCAGCACAACAGTATTTTCATCCACACCCCTACGCAGGCCTGATGTAAGCCAGGCCAACCCACTATGCTCACACACACAGGGGTGGACGCAGCGAGCGACATTTCCGTGATCTACCCCACAGCCTGAGGTGACATGGTTGCCTTAACTCCTTTTGTGTGGGGGGAGGCTGCACTGGCCCTGCACAGGTATTTTTAACTAGGGGCGCAAATGTCCAGTAGGGCTGCACCTCTAGCCTTTCCTGATGTGTTACATTACCTCTCTGAACCCTGTTCCAACCTCCCTGCACAGTATTCTGGGATAGCTGAAAATGGTGCCATCCAGGAGTCACTTACCTCATGTGCTCTGGGGGTCTCTGGGGGTCTCAGCTCCACCCCATGCTGACATCATTACCAGGGCCTTTCCCCAATTTTCAAAGAAGCCCCTCCTCTGGTTTGGTTCCAGAGGTCTGGACTCCTTCCTTTGTTGAGTGGCCTGGGGCAGGCCCTCTTCCTGGCACAGGATGACAGCTGGCTGATTCATGCAGAGCAGTTCACAGAATCCTTTCCTCTTCCAGAGCTGACTTTAGCACTGTTCATTGCTTCATTTGATGAGTGAGGCCTTTGTTCCTGCAGCTGGAGAGAAAAGTAATTAGCCCAGCCCAGCAGGGTCACAAAACAGATATGAATTGGACATCACAGAATTGTTCTTTTCACACAGATTCCAGAGTACATTTGTGCAACCTTGGAGTGTGTGGCCCCCAGGGAACTGGAGCTGCGCCCTAAGCAGCCTTTCCCATAGGAGTATAATGGAGTGTCACTACATTCAAGATAGTAAAGCACACTGATTTTCCCTACATGTGTACACCTGCATTATAAGGCCTGTTCCAGGTCACCACCCAAATCTGCATAGGCACTTGTGCACCATGCTACCTGTGCGCTGGTCTTGGGCTGACTACATCATGACAAGAGTGTGTAGTCTGTGTCAAATGCCTACAACACAGAACATGACATTGAACATACAATGTGACCCCCTATCACATGTGTCACACAAAAATGTGTGTGGCCTTCACAATGCAAGCAGACCATGACCACTGTGGGAATGGGGTCTAAACCCCCATCATCACAGTGACCAAAAGGTAAGTGTGGGGTCCATAGCTGAAGCACAATTTGAACATTGTGGCAATGGGGTCTAAACCCCATCATCACAGTGACCAAAAGGTAAGTGTGTGGTCCATAGCTGAAGCACATTTTGAACATTGTGGCAATGGGGTCAAAACCCCATCATCACAGTGACCAAAAGGTAAGTGTGGGGTCCATAGCTGAAGCACCTTTTGAACATTGTGGCAATGGGGTCTAAACCCCATCATCACAGTGACCAAAAGGTAAGTGTGGGGTCCATAGCTGAAGCACATTTTGAACATGGTGGCAATGGGGTCTAAACCCCCATCATCACAGTGACCAAAAGGTAAGTGTGGGGTCCATAGCTGAAGCACATTTTGAACATTGTGGCAATGGGGTCTAAACCCCCATCATCACAGTGACCAAAAGGTAAGTGTGAGGTCCATAGCTGAAGCACATTTTGAACATTGTGGCAATGGGGTCCAAACCCCCATCATCACAGTGACCAAAAGGTAAGTGTTGTCATGGAAAAAGCTGCAACTGCCAAACAGCATGGATGATCCCTGGTCACAGAACAACAAACACATCAGTGGCAAAGTAGTGGTTGTGTCCCATAGCAACATAGATTGGGTGAGGCAAACAGTGCAGTGCAAATAAAACATACCTTTGGTCATGTGCAGACAAACATCACCCATGGGGACTGACATCGTCTTCATTTATCAATTACACAATGCCAGAAGTGACCATCAAAATGCAGACCCACATATCTGCACTAATGGACACACAAATGTAGATATCCTGGGGAGACTGTAGATGTGAGGTAAACAAATACCATACCATGGCAGCAATGGGACATACGAACCATGATTATTGTGCTGACTGATGACCTAGGAGTCCCAGGGACAGCATGGGAAATCCTCCAAACAACATACAGGCAATGGCACACCAAAGATATGCCAATGCAGTTGTGCAGATGCACAAACACAAACAGGCAGCCTCACACTGCATATCAAACACAACAGGTGATGGGGGTGTGCCAGTGTCCCCAGGCAACCACACAACACATAAGGAGGCCTGAATTCCAATTACACAGATGTGTATACAGTGCCATACAAAAGTAACTCATGGATCGGATTCCCCTATGTGGGCAATCAGGCATTGTTAGATGAGAGGGAACCCAAATTACACATGTCACACAAGCTTGTAGGAACAGCAACTAACACAGCAAGAGACAGACCCACCACAGCACTACCCCCAGGGACCCCACATTGTGGTGACACTAGCCTGCATGATAATCCCACTGTGATGACAAAGGTAGATGTCGTTCACACTGTGAACCACAGCCATGTGTCCTGAGCAACAAACTACCATCACACCTAAACAAGCACAAATCAATCAGCATGGCCTGTCAGCCAAGGCCAATATGGAGGTAGGGGTCTAGCCGTGCAACAACTCACATTTGCACACACTCAACACCACACACCTTGATCTCCACCAATGTGCAGCAGTGGAGCTCACATGGACTGGTGACATTGCACATGCACCCATGACAATCCCAGGGGTGGTTGTGGGAACTAAGGTGCAGAAACCCATTACACCTGGCCAGTCAACAAGACTCGTGAATGTCTGACACACTGCACAGTACGCCGTACATGGGCATGACGTGAAATCCACCCCAATCAATGTGATCCCGGCCACAGTCACACACCAATGAAGAGGCCAAGGTCACCCACAAAGAACACACGTAGACAACTTCCAACATTGCAGCTCTGACCCTGAGGAGTGGCAGCAGACACACACACAACGTGTCACAATCACTGAAAGCTACCACAAACTGTAAATTACATGACTTGTGTAACCAACAAGTGCCAAGGGGAATCCTGACTGTGTCTCATCTGCATTTGCCCACATCCCCAGCCCTGACAACAAAGACAACTAGGGATGACAACCTGATGAACATTAGTTTGCCATGCACCCACATCACGGAGAAACCAGGTACAAGATGCTGGATGAACACAGGACAACTCAGCAAGCATCACAAACAGGAACATCCATAGGGACACAGCCTGTGTAGGAAAAGGGAAGGGAACACACACAGACATGCTTACACAACACACAACATGGGCCCAGGCAATGTCACGGGATTACACACTGCCATGAGGGCACTCCACTCCTGTGGAAGGTCCGCTGTGACAAACCTTGTCTGTGCACGAGTCAAACATGTCAGCAAAACACTCGGTCAGTGAGTCAACAATTACAACACACTGAAGGCTCTGCTCACATCAGCCTGGGTACGGGAGTGTCACTTCAGTCATCTGCATATACCCAAAACACGTATCAAGCAAGTTGCACTGTATACACAGATGAGTCCTTCAACAATGAAGTGCTAAACTGCATGTCCAGTGGAGATGGGCACACAGTCAGGGAAATAGAAACATTGAACAGTGGTAAGCCCACCAGATGTGCATCAGTGTAAGCCACAGATGTCAATTTACAAATGCAAAACGTACATCCCTGTATCAAATGCTGAACATTACACCCTCAGACTGCAGCAAAGGATGCTATGGATCCAGACTAGATTAGGACACATATCCCATGGACCACATGGAGTCCATCACAGCAACACTTCATTTTCCTGATCTGAACACTATTACAACAGCAAATGCATGATGAAACTCATCTACATCATGTACATCAAAAGAAAAACCACTAGTAAACAAAAAGAGGCTTTATTCAGCAAATGTGAAAGCAAAATTTGAAGTCCAAAAGAAACTAAGGCCAATGGCCAGTCCACATAGACAGTCCGAACAGGGTGATATGTGGCAACTTGTCACCCATTGCTTGCCTGCACTGGTACGGACAGGGGACATCCCCCTCGGAGGGGCATACAAGGGGCAGGCCAGGCACCGCAGGGACAGGATCAGGGGATGTCAGAAGGAGGCAGTGAAGGGGTGGTGGGTGCAGGAGTGTCACCGGCAACTGCAGTGGAGGTGTCTGACTCAGTGGGGGCCGGCACCACTGTAGGGCACAAGTCAGATGGTGTGGGTGCTGGCACCACTGCAGTGGGCCGGTCAGATGGAGTGGACTGGGTCCCCACTGCAGTGCCCAAGTCAGACGGGGTGGTTGTGGACTCCACTGCAGTGCCTAACTCCAAGGGAGTGGAAGGGGGCAGATGAGGTGGGCAGGACAGAGGGGGGGACACGGTCTCCACACCAGTGGCACAAACAGGCCGAGTGTCTGGGTTGGGGGTGGAAGAGCAAGTGGTAGGGGGAGGGCCTAAGCATTTTGGGGATGCGGTATGGGTGTGTGGGGGAACCTGGGGCAGGGTGTGGCGGGGGAACCTGTGGAGTGGTGGCCTGGGGGATGGAGGAGAGAGACTGTGTGGTGGAGCTGCGTGGTGGTGGTGGTGGGGTCTTGCCCTTCCTGGTCCGGGGGACTTCCGAATGGGGTCGCTCAGTCTGCCTGTGCCTGGGGGAGGGTGTCCGGGTGTGAGGGGCACTCCCCTCTGTGTGTGGTGGTCACCTCTTCCGCCTGTGCATTGGGTCAGATGGATCTGTGGGGAAGAGGCCAAGCTCACAGAGGAAGAGCTTCTGGGAGGGGGGTTGCAGGTGAGGCAAGGGAAGGTGTTTTGGAGGGAGAGGTATCTGAGGACTGCGCAGTGCTCGTGGATGCGTGTGTGTGTGCCTGGGCCCCATCCCCTGTGAGTGAGGTATCAGTCCCCTGACTGTGCGTGCGTGTGCGTCGGGATTTTGGCATGTGTGTCTGTGTCTGCTTGTGTCTGTGCTGGTGGGTGCCTGTGCTGGTGTGTGTGTGCTTGGGACAGGTAGGGTGTTGGGGATTGTGGATGGGGCAGAGGTAGGAGGGGTGAGGGACTGTTGCAGGAGGGACACTGCTGCCGTCAGTGAGGAGGCCATGGACTGATTGGTCCGATGTAGGGCAGACATGCCAGATGACATGCCCTCCATGAATGACACCAGTTGTGTCAACAGACCCGTGTGTGCATGGAGGACACTCAGCACTGATGTCTGCCCTACATGGATCTGTTTCAGCAAGTCCACAGACTCCACACTCAGGGCAGCAGGGGAGACAGAGGCAGGGGGTGCGGTGCCTGGCATGAAGGAGACACGCTCCCCTACATGGGAGGCTCCACGGACATGTGGGATGGGAGCAGATGGGAGGGTGGAGATGGTGGTGGTGGCGGGGACAGACTTGCTTGATCCTGTCTGTGGTCTGCTGACACCCGCCTCCACAAGGGAGTCCTCACTGGAAGTGCTGTGGTCCTCAGCCGAGGTGGTCATAGCTGAGGTCTCCTCAGTGTGGCTCCCCTCACCCTCCATGCCACTGGGTCCCTCGGTCTCCCCTTCAGTGGACCCAGTCTGGCTCTGCCGCTCCTCTTGGTCCGTGGAGCTGTCTCCTCCTGTGGCCGTGGATGTATCTGCAAACAATCAGGATAAACAGAGCAACATTAGTCACCTGTACTGACCCCACACACCACAGTAAGTACAGCACATCACAAAGCAAGCCCTGCCATCATTCGCTAGACATTGCAATAACTGCTGACACTGATTTGAAGAAGCCCATTGTCTGCCTGACAGTCATTCATGCCACACATATCCTACCTGTCCATGCACCCATCTGTCTGGTGCCTGTTGTATGCGACTAATCATATGTGCACACATGCACCACATACACAGTTGTTGGACATCCAAGACAACATATGGAAATGTGTCACTCCAAACACATGCCATCTCCTGCCACCGACTCAGTACATGTGTCAGGAAAAGTGACGGGCAGAGTCTCTGTCGATATGCGGGTTTTGCTTCCATCACCAGACACAATGATGTCCTCATGTCCTGATAGACAATGCGACAATGGTGTGCTTGCAGGACATATCACACTACTGCTGGATCACCCTTTGCGAGTTGAATGTCATGGCACAGGCCTGTCTGGCAAGTCAGTCATAACTGTCTCCTGTCACAGGGGCAGTGCATACACACAACACCAGTCTACACTGTGTCACAATCATGGAAGTTTTGGGAATGCAAGCCCTGTAGCTGACAGGTGCACATGTGCACCCTGGCCACCCACATCATTAGGACTAAGATGATCCCACGTCAATCAAATGAGACATTTGAGTGACTGCAAACACAAATCCATACACATGGGCACTTCACCGTCTGATGAGAATGAACCAAAGCTGCCTGCACCTCAATGCTTCATACACCTTTGTGCACAGTCAAGGGATCAGAGACCTATGCATTAACCAATGTGCAGATCCTATAGTCATAACTCAGATGGCTGGCCACCCCAAATTGTTAAACACACCAGGAGTCCAAAAAGCAAGGCCACACCACGGTGACACAGAGGCAGACACCTGACTGCACTCTTCACAATGCCCAATATGTATGCTGACACACGGGAGTGAGAGAACAGAGTGCCTTTGATGTACGGAGTAGGCATTACAGTCCTGGTCCATGTGCAACATGGTATTACCCTGAACACTAGGCATGTGGCTATGCATGTGTCACACACATGATGTACATACTTCTGAGGCTCCCCCCTTGGTCTCTGCTGCAGCATGGTTGTATGGCACATACCCCAGACATGTGGTGAGTCAGAGCAGCAATTGGAACACATTGTAAAGCCATACCCAGAGTACATGTCAGATCCCAGCCATTGTGTGAGCAATTGTACCACCCATGCAGCCCACAACAAAGTTCCTGTAACTGATGCTGTCCCCAACTTGAACCACAGGTAACTGCAAGTACACAGTACCCAAGTGACCTAAGTCACAGACTGTAAGGGCCACACCTGTGTATCAGATGAGGAGGGGGCATGACACAAGTGAGGGACATGAGTCCAGGACTGTGGAAGTGGAACCAGGCTAAAGGAGTGCATAGAGCATGTTAGTCATAGTACACAGAAAAGGCTAGCACTTACCCCCTCCTTGCTGCTGTCTGACCTTCAGCTGCCCATCCAGGTCAGGGAAGACCACCGCCAGAATCCGGAGCATGTGGGGGGTCAGGGTCCGGTGTCCGCCCCTCCTGCAAGGAGGCGACAGCTTCAGCTGGACCCTTGCGATCCTCCGTGTCCAGCCACGAAGGCCCTGCCACCTCTTCTGGCAGTTGCGGATCCTGCGCCTGTAGACCCCCACAGATCATACTGCCCGGACGATGGTCAGCCAGATCTCCTGCTTCTGGTGGGCATCAACCTGTGAGGATGACAAAGTGAAAAGGCCATTACTACACATGCAACATATCCGTGCATCACACAGTTGGATATACATGTCTCAATCACAGGGGCATATGATGTACACAGGTAGTGCAACTATGGCTATGAACAGTTGTCCAGCAGTTACTAATTGGTATCATTACCTGGGAAGTAAAACCTTGTTGGAATGCACTGTTACTGCACTATACCTGTTCAGTGCATGTAACTACACACTTTGGGGGGTGACGACTACTCAGTGAGCATGCTAGCCACTGGTGTACACACTGTAAGTCTTGCTAGTCAGACAACATGCACAATTAGTAAGGAAGTGGACAGCACACTGACCTGCTCCCCTGGTTTCCCATACAGCTTGCTGTACTGTGGAAGGAGGCTGTCCAGCAGGGCCTTGTTCTCCTCAGTGCTGAAGGCTGGGGCTCTCTCCACAGTACGTGCCATTGCAGTAGCCAGAGGATGCAGAGACAGCAGCAGTGGTGGTGGCAGATGTCGTCATGGAGCATGTAGTGCAGGCAAGTGAGCTCTCAGGGGAACAGCCAGCATTATATGTGTGCTGCAGAGGCAGATACTGTCCCATGTGTCCAAAGTGATAGGTCCAAGTCATTTGCATCTTCTGAATCTGGCCAATCCATGGAATTGCACCACTTATACACGCCCACAGCATCCTTCAAAAGTTCAACTTCATGACACCCATGAATTTGCAACATTGTTGTGGGTGGCCAACTGAATTCACTGCATCTGACTCGTAAAAGCTTTGAAAACGCGTCCGTTACCATGTCAGTCCATAGCCAATGCGTGCGCACCGATCGGTCCATTGCTGTACAACGCGTATTTCGAAAAACAACACGCATTCGTCCACACCATATGCAATGGCCAATGCGTGCGCACTGATCGGTCCATTGCTGTACAACGCGTATTTCGGAGCACAACACGCATCCGTCCACATCATATGCAATGGCCAATGCGTGCGCACCGATCGGTCCATTGCTGTACAACGCGTATTTCGGAAAACAACACGCATCCGTCCACATCATATGCAATGGCCAATGCGTGCGCACCGATCGGTCCATTGCTGTACAACGCGTATTTTGGAGCACAACACGCATCTGTCCACATCATATGCAATGGCCAATGCGTGCGCACCGATCGGTCCATTGCTGTACAACGCGTATTTTGGAGCACAACACGCATCCGTCCACATCATATGCAATGGCCAATGCGTGCGCACCGATCGGTCCATTGCTGTACAACGCGTATTTCGGAGCACAACACGCATCCGTCCACATCATATGCAATGGCCAATGCGTGCGCACCGATCGGTCCATTGCTGTACAACACGTATTTCGGAAAACAACACGCATCCGTCCACATCATATGCAATGGCCAATGGGTGCGCACCGATCGGTCCATTGCTGTACATCGCGTATTTCGGAAAACAACACGCATCCGTCCACATCATATGCAATGGCCAATGCGTGCGCACCGATCGGTCCATTGCTGTACAACGCGTATTTCGGAGCACAACACGCATCCGTCCACATCATATGCAATGGCCAATGCGTGCGCACCGATCGGTCCATTGCTGTACATCGCGTATTTCGGAAAACAGCACGCATCCGTCCACATCATATGCAATGGCCAATGCGTGCGCACCGATCGGTCCATTGCTGTACAACGCGTATTTCGGAGCACAACACGCATCCGTCCACATCATATGCAATGGCCAATGCGTGCGCACCGATCGGTCCATTGCTGTACAACACGTATTTCGGAAAACAACACGCATCCGTCCACATCATATGCAATGGCCAATGCGTGCGCACCGATCGGTCCATTGCTGTACAACGCGTATTTCGGAAAACAACACGCATCCGTCCACATCATATGCAATGGCCAATGCGTGCGCACCGATCGGTCCATTGCTGTACAACGCGTATTTCGGAGCACAACACGCATCCGTCCACATCATATGCAATGGCCAATGCGTGCGCACCGATCGGTCCATTGCTGTACAACGCGTATTTCAGAAAACAACACGCATCCGTCCACATCATATGCAATGGCCAATGCGTGCGCACCGATCGGTCCATTGCTGTACAACGCGTATTTCGGAGCACAACACGCATCCGTCCACATCATATGCAATGGCCAATGCGTGCGCACCGATCGGTCCATTGCTGTACAACACGTATTTCGGAAAACAACACGCATCCGTCCACATCATATGCAATGGCCAATGCGTGCGCACCGATCGGTCCATTGCTGTACAACGCGTATTTCGGAAAACAACACGCATCCATCCACATCATATGCAATGGCCAATGCGTGCGCACCGATCGGTCCATTGCTGTACAACGCATATTTCGGAGCACAACACGCATCCGTCCACATCAAATGCAATGGCCAATGCGTGCGCACCGATCGGTCCATTGCTGTACAACGCATATTTCGGAGCACAACACGCATCCGTCCACATCAAACGCAATGGCCAATGTGTGCGCACCGATCGGTCCATTGCTGTACAACGCGTATTTCAGAGCACAACATGCATCCGTCCACATCAAATGCAATGGCCAATGCGTGCGCACCGATCGGTCCATTGCTGTACAACGCGTATTCGGAGCTCAACACGCATCCGTCCACATCATATGCAATGGCCAATGCGTGCACACGGATCGGTCCATTGCTGTACAACGCGTCCCTGTACAAGTCACTCGCATATGTCACCATGGTTGTCACTGGTGAACGTATGCCAGCCACAATTACTTGCCAGGAACTCAGGGGCACACCTACAACACCACAGCCTGTCCACACTGTATCCTAAGGCATGTAAGGCTGCATTACCTGTGTGTGTATGGGGGTCAACATGTGGTTTGTTGGGTGGCACTTGGGGGCAGCCACTCCCAGGCTGTGCACGTGTTCATGGGGACAGTATCCTTTGTGTGTTGTGCACATGACCACTGTGATGTGCAACTGTTCAGTTCAGAGCATGTGGCCTGGTCACATCTCCAGGTTGTGTATGTGTATGTTATGTCACATACACCCAGAGTCCCATGTGGGATGGTATGTACATCACAGGGTGACCCATTGCCACAATTGTGATGGCCCTCCACAGTCTATGTGCATGTTGTGTTTCAGATGTCTCTGATTCCATGTGCACAATGGGAGACAGTCTCCACATCCACGTTGTTTGTGCATCGACTTTGATGTTGTGCGTGTGTGTGTCACAGACGTCCATGTCTGTCCTGCAGAGGCAACAGGGGCCACTACCTGTGGGAGTCATGGTTGTTTTGCTGACGTGTACATGATACGCCATGTCATGCCAGTGTCCATGTGGCAATACAGGGTCCCTGGGAATCTACCTGTCAAAGAGCTGTGATGCCTGGGGCACATCTGTCCTCACTTGTCACTGTGGTGTGTGTTTGGAACGTGACAGCAGTACATGGGTACTGTGACACAGCCGAATGATTTCCCATAGCACAACCTGGAACTTGTTGTCAACACATGTTGAACTGAGATGTTAGATGTTGGCCATGTAGGTGCCATATGTGTCCATACAGAACAGCACACACATCAAGTACTTGTGTCTCATAATGATGTATCATGTGATATTGAGTATGGTCAATGCCACATATGTGGGGTGACTGACAATCTTTCTTTGTTCACCTATGCACTGCAGGGCACCAGCTGTCCATAGACCATTCCCTGACCTTGCAACCATGGTTGAACGTGACTGCATCCGACGGTACCGCTTCAACAGGCCGCTTATTGAGGAATTGGCTGTGCAGTTGGCCCCACATTTGCAACCTGGCCGGCCATACCCTGCAGCGCTGACCCCCAAGGTGAAGGTGATGGCATCCCTACACTTCTTTGCCACCGGTACCTTTCAACACACTGTGGCGTCTGCTAGTAGGATGTCACAGACCATGTTCAGCCGTGTGCTACGCGATGTTTTGGAGGCGATGTTGAGATACTTGAACCAGTACATCTATTTCCCTAAACGTCAACAACTCACTGACATCAAGAGTGACTTCTATGTCCTGGGGAGGATGCCACATGTCATCGGCTCCATTGATGGGACACATGTGGCTTTGGTACCACCACAGGCACATGAGCAGGCATACAGGAACAGGAAACATTACCATTCTATCAATGCCCTGGTGGTATGTCTTGCAGATATGAGCATCTCACATGTGTGTGCACGTTTCCCCGGTTCTGCACACGATGCCTACGTAATGAGGAGTAGTCGCATCCCGAGGATGATGTCACAGATGCAGAACCAGCGTGCCTGGCTTGTCGGTGTGTGCTGACTTTGTACCATTGTGTGTGTTCTGCAATGTTGTATTCCACCCTCTTTTCCAACTCAGCTAATGTGCAATTGTCTGTATGTAGGTGACTCCGGATACCCCAACATGCCGTGGTTGCTGACACCCCTCAGGAACCCTGTGACACCAGCCCAGATGCGCTACAATGAGGCACATGGTCGGACCAGGAGAGTGATCGAGCGGACATTTGGTCTCCTGAAGAGCCGCTTTCGCTGCCTGGATAAGACAGGAGGGGCCCTCCCATATGCCCCTGCAAAGGTGTGCAAGATTGTCATCGTCTGCTGCATGCTACACAACCTGGCAGTGCGGAAGGAGTTGCCTCTCATCCTGGATGACGATGACCAACATCCGCCACCTGTGGAGGATCCTGGCCTGGGCCACGATGCCAGTGATGATGATGAAGATGATGGGGATGTCCGCACACAGCTCATCACCAACTTCTTCAGCTGAATGTGAGTATACAGAGTTGGTATGTCAATGATTTGAGTTTGCATGATATGTGTTGGTGGTGCTCTGGTGCTGTTTGAGTGTGTCCATGTGCTACTTGACTGGATGCGTGCAGCGATGTGTCCTTACAGGTAGTCTGTACTCCTCAACAGTGTTGACATGCTGACTTGGTTTTGTGTAGGTATCTTGTGACAAGTATTGGGCATGAGTATTGCAGTTCTGTCCTGTTCTTCAGTGCTTTTGACTGTGTGTCATATCTGTCCTTCACAGAGTACTTTCAGAGTTGTTTGGTCAACTCGGATCCCCCGACACCATGATTCAACTTCCAGGTTGGAAGCAGTCGTTTCCCTGCAGGTGATGTGCCACACACCCCTGGACTTTATTTCTTCTACACTTGGTGACTGTGTGGTCACTGCCACGTGGGATTACCTTGCATCTGTAGGTGGAAACAACATGTTGCAAATGTGTAATAAACCTGTGCTTCACTTTGGGATGTGCGTTGTCTGTGGTCACACATCTGACTGACATTTGCTTACTGCACCTGTGGGCTAGTTAACACATACTCTGAATAGGTGTGGTGTCTATGCATTCCACTGTATTTCCTGGCAACATCAGTGTAGGCGATGAGTCAGATGGCTCTGGTTTGTATGTGTTGTGTAGCCCTAGTGGTGTGTCTCCCTCATATGTGTCACGTCGCCATGACTCACATGACGGTGTTGAACTTGCTGTAGCAGTTAGCATGCACAGTGTCATTTAGCAGATCATCATCTCCATGTCAAAAACAACGTTGGAATCACAACAGAGGCAAGTATGGTGTATTAGAGAGTTTATTTACATACATGTGTGAGGATAGTGCACAGGATGGTGGGTGCTGTACATTGGGATTGGAATCCAAAGTTCCCAGATGAGTTGGAAGTGTTGGTAGCAGAAATGTCCTGAGTAAAGTCCACAGTCATCTGATACATTGGTCCAACTTAAACTCCCCATGTCATGTGGGAGAGGTGGGTTGCATTTGACAGGGTGAACAGTTTGCACACAAAGGGGAATTTCCAGAACAGGTGTTGGGTTCCTGGGGGATGTACATGGCCATCGGCCTCTCAGTTTTCCTTCCTCGGACGACCCCTCTTCTTTCGGGGGGAACCCTCATGTGCAGGCCGCTGCGGTGCAGAGGACTCTCCACCAGAGTCATCCTCCCTCCCTGTGGCAGTTGCAGTTGTTGCGGCACCAGATGTTGTGGGCACACAGGGAGGTGTGGCCATGTTGGTGCTAATCTGGCGGAGGCATGTCAATATGTCCCTCTGCACCGCTGTCAGTTCTTCCAATGTGTCCCACTTGGACTCCATGCGAGACATGTGTGTCTCCACACGGGACATGTGGGAGTCCAAGCCAGCATGATGGGCAGCCTGCTGCTGTTGAATGTCCTTGAGGATCCCCACTACCTGGCTGACCTCTCTGGTGCTATTCTGGTATGCATCAGCAATGCGTACCAGTTGTGGGTCATCATGCAGTCCAGACCCCTCTGCAAACAGCGACCTCTGCCTACCACCCCTCCCACCACCCCTGGCCACACGTGCGGGACCTGCGGTGGCACGCACAGGTGAGCCTAGGCCCCCTTGGGGGTTGGTACTGGGGTTGTTGTCCGTTGCTTCACGGTGGGCCGGGGTCCCTGTGCTGTTGTCATTGAGTGTCCTTGGTCTGTCCGTGTTGGCGGGGGTGGTCTGTGTGTTGGCAGATGTTGGAGGAGTGGGTGCAGGGGGTGCAGATGGTGGTCCTGCTGGTGCTGCATGATGACTCACACCGGAGGGGCCAGGTAGGTCTTCACCATCCGAGGAGGGCAGAGGCTGTCACACACCAGAGAGCTCAGGGGCCACCGGAGCCTGGGACAGGGACTCCTCATCATCTGCTGCTGTGTCCCCATCATCACCTGTTTTTGGAAGAGACACACAATGTATGTTATGTTTCTACAGGCATCAATGGTTCAAACACCTGACAGTTGTGACTGTACCTCTGGATGCGGGCCTGTACATTGCATTGTCCTAAGTTGTCACAGTCAGAGGTTGATATTGGTGTAGCACATTGTCCTGCCAACCTGAAGCATTTCAATGTGAATGTTGAGGTGTTTGCATGACGAGCATTGGTGGTATTTAGTTGACATCCGGACCTCCTTCTCCCCCCAGCCCAGTTATCCCACCATGAAGCATGCCACCCTTGCAGTGGGTGCAGGTTAACTCTCAGGATGTCAGTCAGTGGTGTCCTGCTGTTGGTTGGTGCCCAGTTCCCAGCAGGGCCTGGTACTCCCCACAACAGAGCACCATTGTCAGACATCTTAGAAGTGGCTTTTCACTCCCTGTGAGGTGTGCATGCTTCAGTTTGAGCTTGCTGGGCCATGTGGGTGGGGGATGTTGAGCTGTGACTACCACTCCCATCATGCTATTGCCTACACCCCCCTTCCCAGCATGCCCATACTTCCTTCCTTTTGAGTGGACTTCACTCTGTGTGAGTGTGACAGCAATGTCAAGATGGCTGACAGTGTGGTCCTGTTGTTTGTTGGTGCACAGTTCACAGCAGGGCCTTGTGCTCCCCACAGCTGAGGCCAGTGTCAGACATCTTTGAGGTGGCTTTTCACTCCCTGTGAGGTGTGCATGCTTCAGTGTGAGCTTGCTGGGCCATGTGGGTGGGGATGTTGAGCTGTGACTACCACTCCCATCATGCTATTGCCTACACCCCCCTTCCCAGCATGCCCATACTTCCTTCCTTTTGAGTGGACTTTACTGTGTGTTAGTGTGACAGCAATGGCAAGATGGCTGACAGTGTGGTCCTGTTGTTTGTTGGTGCACAGTTCCCAGCAGGGCCTTGTGCTCCCCACAGCTGAGGCCAGTGTCAGACATCTTTGAAGTGGCTTTTCACTCCCTGTGAAGTGTGCATGCTTTAGTGTGAGCTTGCTGGGCCATGTGGGTGGGGTATGTTGAGCTGTGACTACCACTCCCATCATGCTATTGCCTACACCCTCCTTCCCAGCTTGCCCATACTTCCTTCCTTTTGACTCTGCTTCCCTGTGGGGTAGTGTGCCTGTGCTGACAGGATGGCTGACAGTGTTGTCCTGGCGTTTGTTTGGCTACAAGTCCTAAAAGTGTCCCTGTGCTTCACACAGCATAACCCAGTGTGGTGGTTCTTTGTGGGATATTTAATTAGAGTGTGAGGCAATGCATTCTCCCAGGTGAGTTGTGTGGAGTTTGTGTTAAGGGGGTGTGTGAGAAAAGCTGCTGGTAACTATGGTCAGTGCTGTCAGTCCTCCTTCCTACCCAGCCAGATATCCCACCATGGAACGTGCTTCCATTGCAGGGAGTGCAAGTTGGCTTTCAGGATGTCAGTCAGTGGTGTCCTGCTGTTGGTTGGTGCACAGTTCCCAGCAGGGCCTTGTGCTCCCCACAGCAGTACCCAGTGTCAGCCATCTTGTCAGTTCTTTTCCACTCCCTGTGATGTGATCATGGTTCAGGGTGGTGTTGATGGGCCAATTGTGAGGGTGACCAATATCTGTGACTACAGCTCCCATCATGCTATTGGCTACACTCACTTCACCAGCATACACACAATTCCTTCCTTTCAGTGAGCTTCCCTGTGAGGTGGTGTTCTAGTGGTGGCAAAGTGTCTGACAGTGTTTGTTGGTTAGATTTGTGCCACTGCCTTGCTCTATTTGTTGTTAGGTTTGTACATGTCATGACACAGTTACATATCACTATGAGATGGCAGGTATTGTGTTTGTCTAACTAACATACACATCTTGGGATGATTATCTTTTGGTTACTGTGGCTTTGCTAACGGTGCATGGTTTCACTATCCCCTTGACAGTGATGTGTGTGTATTGTCACACAATATTGGGTATATTGGTTGTGTACTCACCAGGCTCTGGGATGTTTGATAGTCCATGTACGCTCTCTGGTGGTAGGATGGCCCGCACCTTCTCCTCCCAGGGCCTGAGGAATACTGGTTTGGCAGGAGGGCCACTGCCGGTGCGATGACTCAAGGCGTAATCCATCTTGACTAGGTCCTTGACCCTCCTGCGCACATCATACCACCTGTTCTGGATGTCTTCCTTTGTGCGCAAACATGGTGATTGTGCGTTCACCCTGTCGACGATCCTCTCCCACATCTTGGTTTTCTGCGACATGGGGGTCTGTTGGACCAATGTACCAAACAACTGTGGCTCTACCCTGAGGATTTCATCTACCAAGACTTCCGATTCACTGTCTAGGAACTTTGGATTCTTCTTTGGGGGCATGGTGATGGGTGGTGGTGGGGATTGATGTGTGTGTGTGTGTGCAAGTGAGGGTGGGTGAGTGTAGGTTTTGCTGGGTGTATGTGAGGGTGCTATTTGGGAGGTGCTAATGGTGTGTGGCTTGTGTGATGGATGAGTTGTGGGTGTGTCTGTGGTTGCTGTCTGATGGTGTTCTGTGCTGGCAGGTCAGTTGAATTTGCAAAGGATCATGGTAGGGATTTGTGGCCTTCATATGGGTGGAGTTGTGGGTGTGTTTTTGTTCCATGTTTTTTTCCCCCTGTATTTATTGACTTTGTCATTGCTTGTTTGGCCCTTTTTTTTGTATTTTTTCCTTTGTAGTTTTTAGGCATGTAGGAGACGTTCTTCTGACCGAGTAGGACGCTGCAGTTGGCTCGTGCAAGCTTCTCCGAGTCTTTCAAGCTGTGTTTCTGGTGTGTTTCATGTGCGGCGTACGTGTCGGTCGCGGAGTATTGGGTTGCTTCGGCTCCCTGTTTTGTATGCGTGTCAGTTGTACGGCTTGAGCTCCGTGCGACTCGGTCTGGTTTTACACGCATTGCATCGTACTGCGCGGGTCGGAATTCACGGGTACGTTTCTGTCGGGTTCATTCCTGGTGTGTTTCGGTCGGTTCGATTCGAGTAGTTTTCCGGCCAAATAGCTGGTTTCCGCGCGGTTCGGTCGTTCGGCTTGTGTTCCGTACGAGTCGGTCATAATTCACATGCATTGCATCGTACTACGCGGATCGGGCAGCGCCGGTACGTGTCGGTCGGACTAAATTCCCGTACCGAGTCGGTCGGTACGTTTTCCGGCCTGAATCGGAATCGGCCCCTTAGTAAATCAATGCCCAGCCATTGAATCTACTTTGAAGAAAAAGCCTTCTTTAATTTACCTGGGGCGGGGTATAAAACTATTCTACTTTCTTTGGCATATACCTAAGCACCATAAATGTACCCAGGACTACTGTATTTGAAAATAGGGCTGCCAAGGATTTGTGAAGTGATAAAGCTCCAAGGAAAACAGTACCAATTCACACATAACTCCTATAGGTAAAAAAAAGTCTGAAAGGTAAATCCAGCCAGGCCCACTTCCACTATTTACCTTTTAGTCAAGCTTACATAAGTGAACTTTGTGGATTCAGTCTGAGATCCAGGCTACCCATCAACTTATCCAACTGTAGAGTGGAATTCCTAGAGGCTAAAGCTGTCCTCCAGGGTAACACACTAAAATCTCAGGCAGTATTTTCCACAGGTAATATCATTGAAGCCGCTGAACTCAGTCTGAACTTTCATAGAGGAAATAACTTAAAAGGATGACAACTTTAAACCCCCTGATCACAGTTGCGATATTTCACTGCCCTATTCCCACTCATGGTTGTCTTTGTCATGTGCCTGTGGGTACCCATTGCCTGAGGGACCCAGCAGGATGGTTCCAGGCTCTGCACCAATGCATTCTTAAAAATGTGATAAATGAGAAATATGCAAGCACTGGATGAATTTTGACTTGGTTTGAGGAATTGAGCTCACGTCGTGAAGGAGGGGTTCAAGTCTTCACCAACCTTTGAGACTGCTGAATTCTTATCCAAGTAGGATACTCCTCTGTTTCTCCACAGAAGAAACACTGTCCTTCTAAGGTAGACAAGCAGTACCATTTACAGGACCATGGACCTCTTCCCATCCACAACACTGGCCAGGTGATGGTACGAAACAGACTCTGCAACATGCACATTTCCTCAGCCTCGACCCAACTCAGATCGAGGCATTCAAAGCCGCCAAGGCCTGTGGCTACTTCCAAGGTGTCAGTGATCAGCAGCAGGAGTGCATTGTACCATTGCCTCCACAGATCTGTCTGGCAGGGCACCAGAGAATGTCCACTTCTCACCAGACCTGTGGAGAATCAAGGAGCTGGCACCCCCTGTTGCATGCTAGGAGGTGGCACAATCACTATGTCACCTGACAGGGCGAACAGTAGACATGATATGTCCTCTTTCTTTTCTAGATTCTTTGCTCACCTTCTAGCTCCTTGTCAGTTCTTTCTAAATCGTAATGCACAGTTACTGTGTTTTTCTCTTCTGTTCATTCTAACTTTGCTCACCTGATGTGCCAGTCTCTAAGATGTGAAGAGATGCACTTTGGTATCCAAGCTAGTTGCTCTATGGTGCACAGACTTCAATTTTACAAAAAATACTTAACAGACTGAACCTAAACTTGAGACATAGTTTTCTTGAACAGTTCTTGTTAAGAGCCCAGGAATCACAAAAACATGACCAGGGGCAGCTTCTGCAGTTAACCCGAGCGCAGGTTTGGCCATTTATCTCATCAGCTATTTCCTCCAAAGTGATGGCCATTGGAGGCCATTTTGGTCAGTTTTGAAGGCTCATGGTGGTTGCTGGCACCTCTGTCACTGTCATTGGCTCCTTCCATTCATTATCATGAGGAGAAAGGGATAGGGAGAGAGATAAAGAGAGAGGGAGAGAGAGAAGGAGAGAGAGAGAACAAAGAGGGGAGTGGAGAGGTAGGGAGTGGATAGATGGAAAGAGAAAGAAGGAGCATGGCACAATTCCACATTTTTTGCATGACTGCTTTTGATTCCTAGCACTGCCCTGGCTAGATCAGTCCTCGACTCGACATCCTGAGGTCCTAAAGGTAATACTAAGCTATCTCTGTAGGTGTACTTGGGTAAAATATGGCCTAGTGTTCAGCTCATGATCATGGACAGAATGAAGGGCTACAGGCCCAGTGACCCAATGCAGTTGGTGGATGATGATTGCAGTGGCCACCCAGATGACCTCTTGCCTCTAAGAGAATCTGGTTCCTGGAGACTGACATCACTATACCTACTCCACAGTTCAGCACCTGCAAGCAGCACCTGTACCTTTTTTCGTGTTAGCTTTCTTCCCATGTGCCTAATGATTTGAATGGTACTGGCACATGAGCCCAATCCCCTATGAATGGGTGGACCAATGCACTGACTTATACCTGCATGGACACTTTACTCATCATTGTGATAAATATACACCAGTGTCATTCCTAAGCATCAGACTGTTTCATTTTATGATTTTGCCACCTGCTATCAATCCAAAGGATGATTTGTAAGGAAAGAAAGGGCACACTTGTTGGGGGATGCAGTGAATATAATAACATAGAAGTCCTATACTCTGTCCCAGATGTACCCAAGTTTAGATTTCAAGAAAGGTGTTTCCTATGGGCATGCCTTTTCCTGAAGTGGTGTCTCTGGTTGAACTGTAATCGACCATTTTTGTGGCATCATAATTCCCTGACAACTTAATGAGGAACAGCTAATTCAACTGCAGATGCTCTTGAGCTCATAACTGTTCAGTTAGTTGCACAAAGGACTCTTAGTTAACAGAACAGGATGACTATGGTTGATTCTAGTAACTAAGGGCAGCATCTGTGCTATTATAGGGGCTGATTGTTATGGCCATATTCCTGGCATCTCCACTTTGATATTTCAATAAATTAGCAATATACAAAAAAGCTATAAAGACTCCCATACCCTTGCTGATAAAGTTGAATTGTGGTACCTCTGCATTAGAAAGTGTATTTGAAGGATGGGGAATGAAAATATTGAGAGTTGTCTTGATCATTGCCATTGTTCCTCAGGAAAAGGATCTCACAGGAGGTGAGGGCACTTCCCCAACTTACCCCTCAATGGCCTATGACCATAATGAATATAAAGATGGTGTCTAAAAGCATAAAGTCGATGGAGAATGAGTGAGAATGTTTAATCTAATGAACATGGAGTTATTTCATGATGTACTTGGTTGCACACTAAAATAGCCCAACCCAGAGTAACTGTGAAATTGAAATGTATAAGTGTCAAAGTAGTACCTCATTATCACAATGTATTTCAGCTCATATTATCTTTGCACACAAGATATGCACGTCTCTAACGTGAAACAAGAGGTGCCTGGGCGCCAAAAGCATGAAGTATGCAAATCTGGCCTGCTCAACTAAAATGTGCATATTGTTGTTGCTTCTTCTGGCCATCTATGGCTTCTGTCATGAGCTCATTTATATACATTGTTGGACTTGGCCCTTTTTTAAGGGATATCCCCAAACGTTTTGGTTCTTCCTCCTATTTTTTCCTGACCTGTTGCTGTTGGCTTTAGTACTCTGGGCACTTTACCACTGCTAATCAGTGCTAAAGTTCATATGCTTTCTGTGCAAACTCTGTTTATGGATTGGTGTTTCCGTGATTAGCATGTTCGATTTAGTGGTAAGCCCCTGGTAAAGTGCACTGAGTGTGCCTGGGCCTGTAAATCAAATGCTACTAGTGGGGGGCAGCACTGATTGTGCTACCCACATGAGTAGCCCTGGAAAGGTATCCCAGACATGCCACTGCAGTGTTTCCGTGCAGTTTTAAACTATCATGTCAACTTGGCAGGTGCACCCACTTGCCAGACCCTAACCTTCCCTTTTCTTAAATGTAAGGCACCCCTCTGGTAGGCCCAAGGAACCCCCCTGGGCAGGGTGCAGTGTATGTGAAAGGTAGGACATGTACTGGTTTGTGTGACATGTCCTGATTAAGGGTGGGCAGAGCTCACATAGTTGAACTCTGTATTTCGCATAGTCACTTAAAAACTCTGAGAGACTCCATTGAGTTCTGCCCACCAGCAGAGCACTGTGCAGCAAGTGAGCAGCAAGCAGATTTTAAATGCACAGACAGACCTGTAAAAGCAGAGACCACAGCCTCAGCGTTACCTTCATCTTGCATGCGCTGCAGGCACATTACAATGAGGTTTCTCTTTCATCCAGGCATCCCGGCTCAGCTGAGGCAGTACCAGGTGGGGGTGGGATCGGTGAAACGTTCCAGGCCGGGGGCTGGAGCTGTGCATCTGAGGGCCAGGGACTCCATATCTAGCTCGACTTGGTGGAAGAGCCAGCGCACTCACGCCATCCGAGGAGGAGAGGCTCCTGTGATATCTGTTCCGGCAGAGCAAGGGGGGCTGTGGGGGCTAGTAACAGGAAGCAGGAGACAGCTGGAGCTCTTGCCTCCCAGCACACTGCCTGTGCCCTCCCACAAAGGAGATCGTAAGGGTAGACTGCAATCGCCATAATTCCCTACATAATGACGCTGCCAGGAATGCAAGTGTGAGGCTGTGATCAAAGCTAACTTGAACTTGCTGAACCAATCAGCATGAATTGCAATTGTAGTTTGTGCATGATTGGTTTAGCAATTACAAGTTAGCTTTGATGAGGTTCTCATCAAAACTAACTCGTACTTGCTGAACCAATCAGGTACGAACTACAATTTCAATTCATACTGATTGGTTTAGCAAGTACAATTTAGCTTGATCATAGGCAGCTTCACGCTTTCATTCCCACATCGCTTATATTAATGTCACAGAAGTAGGAACTGGGGTAATGCCGTTATAGTGAGGTGGTGAGTACTGGTGAGTTCAATTTCAATGCCAGGAGTGGATACTTCTTTTATTTCAGTGGGTGGGAGGTAAACTCTGCTACGCAGAGGTATTAGCTGAGTTTTTTTGCCCACCTTAGCGTTCCAAGCAGAGCGCAGAGTGTGCAAAACTATGTGAACTCTACTAGCGGAGCAGAGATCACCACCCACTGCTAGTCCTGATAGTGAAATAATGCCATTTTCATTTTCACGATTGAAAGGCTATCTTGCCCCATAGGACAGAATGGAAAATGCTTTGTAACATCTTACAAGTATAACATCCCATTGAGACAAGAAAGAGAAATAAAGTTTAGGCTCTCTAAACTCAGATTTTAATAACACATCTTTTAGTAAAGATGGTTTTTAAATTGTGTGGGCATTTTCTTGTTTAACCATTCTGTGTGCCTCTGCCTCTTTGTGTATTGACTGTCTGGTTTTGGAGTGACAGGGGCTGGGGCTGTGCAGTTACTGTAGACAGCCACTGGGAGATTGAGGTGTGCCTGGCCCTTTTTTGATGACTCAGAGCTGGGCTGAATAGGCCTTGGCTGAATTGAGGGTGGTGGGAGGAGATTTCCTTGCACCTGAATAGGGCCTGTCTCCCTTGCAAAATGCTGTCTCCACCCTGTGTGGTCATAGTGCACCAGTGAGGACACAACTGGTTTTGACTGGGCTCAGATACCCTTGCACAAAGAGACCAAAGACATTTTGGGGTATAAGTATTAGACCTTAAACCCTAGAATTGAAGACTACGTCTGGACTCAAGAGGAGCCTCTGCCAAGGAGAAAAGCTGAAGAGCTGTGACGAGGAGTCTGTCGCGGCTGCAAGAACCGATGCTTCGTGAGGGTCATGGCTGAAGAAACCAACGCAGCACTGCTCGACGCCGCCACATTGATCGCCGACGCACCCCAGATTTTCACACATTGTACCTGTGTGACAAGTTTTCCCGACACATCACCAGCGAACTAGAATTGTCTTGGAGTAAACGCATCACTTCCCCCTATAGACTGGACACGACGCATCACTTCTCCTGCAAGCAGCAGAACTGTTATATGGCCTCCCAAAGGTATCAGGAACTGACGCATCTCTTTGTTTCTCGATGCTTATCATCTCTGTGGCTGTTTGGCCTTGTGAATTTTGTTGCATCTACAGGTACTTTGTGAGAAATGATGCATCCATATTTTTCTATGGACCCAGTTCTTTGAAACCTTTTTAAGGTCATATTCTTATTACATGTATGTTGGATTTTTGACATTTTGTTCTCGTTGAGTTTAGATAAAGATACTTTATTTTTCCTAAACTGGTGTGGTGTCCATTTGTGGAGTTATCACTGTGTTACTGTTTATTTTGAGTACACATTGCCTTTGGGATAAATCTGTATGCTCGTGTCAAGCTACCCGGGGGGTGAGCAGGGGTTATCTAAAGTGTGTATCCCCCTTCCCCTGACTAGAAGCAAGGGTCCCTATTTGGACAGAGGTACCTACCTCTGCCAAGTAGAGATCCCCATTTCTAACATACCTGTATGTATTTATCTGAGAAGTTAGTTATGTGATCACTATTAGTATCTTGCCTTCTCGCAGGGATCTTATCTCCATTACTAATGAAAGGCATAATCTTGTTGGCTTGGTCTGTGAATATTCATTTTTTCCTATACATACTTTTCATCCTCAACCTAAAGAATGGACAAAGTTTTGTTCATAGGGTTCATCCTGCTGACCCCAGGTCCCAGCCCACAATTGTTCCAATCTTTTCAGAACATTCTCAGAGATTTCATGAGGGATGGTTACCCTCACTTATTACCAGCTGCATGCTTCATCATTGAGTCCTTCCTCATCTCGTGGCAGATTTCCTAACAATCTGTGTCATGGAAGTGCCACTAATTGTCACAGCCATGATGCAAAATGGTATTTGTCGTTTAAAAACCACACAAATCAGATTTTCATGGCTTTGCTTCGGATTTTTTCCAAAAGGTATGTGCTGCCTTGCTTTTTTTGCATTGAGGAAGCGTTCTATTGGTGCAGCATGGGCAGTCCCATGCATCCACCAATGGATTTTGGCCCATTCCCGGATTTACAAAAGCTGGTAAACCAGGGAAGGTGTCAAAATTCTACAGAACCATGATCCAGGCATAACGAGGAGAAATATCTTTATTTCTTTTCATTGCTTCCTTTTTCCATGTGTGCTGCAGAATGCAGCACACAAAGAAAGAGAAAATGCCTTTAAGGATTGTTTTTGTGTCTTGAGCACCTAACCTTTATTCTGGGGGTTAATGTGCCAGCAGGTCATCCCCTCTTGGCAGTTTCCACCAGGCCGCTCATCTCGGTTGCTATGCTGGATGGCCAGGTTTGGACCCGTTTCTACGACGTCTATGAGAGTATGATGAGGAAGACTTTGACAGCTGTTATGAAGCTTTGTACTGAGTAATCATGTATCAGCTGGAGCTGGTGTACTCTTGGAAGGTGCCCTGATCACACATACACACAAGGGTTGGGGTGGAGGGTGTTTCTTTGTTATGGTGCTTGATAAATCTCTAGTACAAATGTGAATGTGGTGGCAGCGTCTATTGCACTGTATGTGGATGACACATGACACCAAACATTGTGCTTTAAACCCTCTATTGGCAAGTTTTTTGTCTTTGCTGGGTTGAGCATTTTCACCTATCCGACCGTGGAGTTTTGTTGACTAGGGGAGAAATTCCCAATGAACATGTGTCCAGTGGCTGATACAATGGCCACATGTAATGTGCTGTCTACAACTCCCTTTCTCTGCAACAGTGTTAGGTTATTGTACACCATTTGTGTTTTTTCTGGCGATTGTATTAACAATGTATAAATGCTAATAAAGATATTTACAAAAAAAGGATTGTTTTTGTGCAGGAAGGTATTCCTTCCTGAACAAAAACAACCCTGCCTTTAATGTAGCTACTCTTGCACTACGGGGCAAGGGTGTCTTCGTTGGTGCTAGTAATGGGTTAGTAGATATAACCCATTTCTGCTTCCTCACTTTCACACAATGCCGCACAGTAACTTTGCTTGAAGTCCTACATTGCATGAAATGTAAGTAATTGTGTCCCCTCATTTATCATATTGATGCAAGGTTAGTTTGTTTGGAAGTTCTTCAGTAAGGCATATTTGTCGCTGAGTAGGCACGCATGAACAGAGTAGTGTAGTTGTATTATTTAAAAAGTGGCCCTCTAAATTTTGTCCTGTAGTGTTGGAAAAGACAAAGCAGTACGTACACTTTATCTAATGTGGTGAATTGGAGGGGGTACTGGTCTTCCTTTCATATTGACTTGACCTACAGACCTATATGACTATAGAGCTTCAACACAATCACTCCAAAAGTTGCCCTTATTTTTCTCTTTCCAAGGGCCTGCTTTCCAAGATCTTATTGAAACCTCTTGTATATCTGTCTAAACACCTTAGAAATAGATATTATTCTTTGAAACCATTGACTGGTTTCTCTATCTCTCGTGTTTTTGAATCCCAACACACAGAGTACATTATAATATTCATATGATATGAGATGTGATTCGATTTATGTAATTCCTCATTCTATTATTATTGTCATTTTTTGCTGTTTTTCTATAGCAAGAACCGGGCCCTGAGGTATTGGAGTGCTTTACAACAGAACCTGATTATGTTACACATCTTTTTCATTTTTGGAGGAAAGGGAGATTAAGTAATTTGCCCACTTTCACAGGAGGTTAAGCCAAGCACAGGATCTAACATTGATTCCCCATATTTCAAGGTCAGCAGCTCTGGACACTAGGACCACACCTCCTAAAGCAGAACACAGGGTACCTCAAGCAGTTCTGAGACTATCCCTCCTGCTCAGCCATGTTCATGGTTATTGTGAACATTGTAGAAGTGCCTATGAATTTCCAGAATTTATTTATATTGGACATTGGGAGAAAGGATCTGCAGAACACAAGGTGTAATCCACCAGATAGCTTTAAAGACACATTTCTTTTTAGTGATGATGCTACAGAGAAATGTGATTATACGCTGTGACACACTAGTCCATTAGGGCAAGGCCCAATCTTGCTGACTGTGAATGCCTTTTCTCTGATGTACAGCTTTCATACTCATTGAAAAGAGCAGTGCAGGAATATAGTATGCTTGGGAGACTGAATAACCTTACAAAACATGCAAATGTATGTGACCATGTCTGGCATAAAGCACGTTTCTTCCAGATGGTAAAGAATCGTTGAATGGTAGTTAGATCAAACTGAAAATGTCTATCATCAATTGTGTTGTAATGGACAGGAGAATGGAAGACATAATGGAGAACTTGAAATCATTGCCTGCATAATTCTAGTATCCTATGCTTTGTGAATTCATAACTAATTATAGTAAATGCACTATTCATTTTAATCGATTTTCAATCCTCTTTATTCCCACAGGTAAGAGCAAAGGGCTACAATGGACAAGTGGAATGGAAGCTTTGTGACTGAGTTCATTCTGTTGGGTCTCACTGATGATCCAGAACTGAAGATTCTTGTCTTTGTCATATTCCTGTTTATATACCTGTTTACCATAAGTGGAAACTTCATCCTGCTCACTTTGTGCATCCTTGATCCTCGTCTACACACTCCAATGTACTTCTTTATAGGCAACCTCTCCTTCTTGGACATTTTCTACGCATCTGTGTTTACGCCCAACATGTTGGTCCACCTCTTCATGGACACGTGGCACATCAGCTTTCCTGGATGTGCAGCTCAGATATTTGCTTTTGTGCTATTAGGAGCTACAGAGAGTGTCTTTCTATCATTCATGGCTTTTGATCGCTATTTGGCTATTTGCTTCCCATTACATTACACAAACATAATGACTACAGCAACTTGTTCCAAAATGGTGGTTGCTTGCTGGTTGAATGCCCTTCTCTTGCCAATCCTAGTAATTGTTATTGCACTAAAGTTGCCTTTATGTGGACGCAAAGTTCTTGATCATTTCTTTTGTGATGTTAAGTCTCTTATAAAGATAGCATGTATGGACACCTTCATTGTTGAGACAGTTACTTTAGTGTCCACAATCATTGTTGTGCTGATCCCCTTTATTGTCATACTTATCTCCTATGTTCACATTATTGTTACAATCCTTCAAATCCCTTCCACGGAAGGTAGAAAGAAAGCTTTCTCCACTTGTTCTGCACACCTGACCAATGTCTCTATAATATATGGGACTTGCACTTTTATGTATATGAAACCAGAACGAAACATCTCAGGCCATCAGGACAAAATGATCTCTGTGTTTTACACAATGGGGCCTCCACTATGGAATCCCATTATCTACAGTTTGAGAAACAAAGAGATAAATAGAGCTGTGCAAAAACTTATGAAGAGGTGAATAATTCACTATTGAATGGTGTATGTGTGTGTGTCTGTGTGTGTATTTGTGTGTGTGTGCATATGTCTGTATATATATATATATGTGTGTATGTATATATGTCTGTGTATTTGTGTGTGTGTGTGTATATATATGTGTGTATATATATATATATATATGTGTGTGTATATGTGTGTGTATATATGTGTGTGTATGTGTGTGTGCGTGCACACCTGAACATCTACAGATAAATGCATTTCACTGTACTGTCCACATCTGCATTGGTATGCTTTGGTTGTTAAATAATGTGAGTGGGGGTCACACTCTCATAGTTGCACTAAGGGTAAGTGTTGGAATGAGAACATTACCTGTAGGGTAAACAAGCATGTACGCCTGCCCTGAATCACCGAACTGTGTGTGAGACTGGTATCCATAGTTTTGGTTGGCACCAATGTCATGATAACCTAGTGTGTTCATTGAGGCCTAGGCCTGTCCATGGTGAATTGGAAGTCCAGGATCTGTTCCATCACCTGCAGGGGTGCAAGAAGCATGTCCTCCATGCTGACACGGCACTGCTGCCCATATCTGGGTTGTTGGCATAATGTAGTTGTCATCAGAGGTGAGAAAGCAATATAGGCTATACACAACAACAAGAGCAAGCAAAATGGCAATAAATGAATCTACATGGTGGCAGGTCTTATGTGGATTTCAAAGCACTTTTGTTCGATTTATCAGTCACCTGGTGCAACGCCTATATCAAATTGAAGGACAATCTATTCACTTATTTAGCTCATTATCAAGGCAAGTTTTAATCTTAAATTCAGAACTACCAATAAATTAATCATCGTCCTCGGGAGTCGTTATAGAAATAAAGGGGCACAGCCTTTAATATTGGTGAGATGATGAATAGCACATATATAGATTCATATAAAAATGTAAATGAGAATCAGGAAAATAAAAACAGCAAGCACAATTTCAACAATCTTTTTATTCCCCACTCTCCAAAAATACCTTTTAACCAGGACCAGGCATAATCTCCCTTTAAATCAAACCTATTGTATATTTTATGCCTGTCCTTCACTTTGTGTGACTAATAAGGCCTATTTCTTCATCGATATTGAGAGTGGTATTACGGCTGTAGGAGCAAGATTCGGCCCATACTGTGGAGCATATACCACCCTCGGACAAATTCAAGAGCCATTCTATTCTGCAATATGACAGTCCCATGGGCCTCTAGCTGATCTGATAGAAGTTGTAGATTGAGGGCAGTGGCATTCGCCTCCTAATCTAAAACATTAATAATGACTAGAACTTCATGGAGGGTCATTCCATTCCATACATTGAGAACAAGATGTCAAAGAAACGTGCAGTTTATGGGGTAGCGCAGGGTAGACTCTTAGGATGAAGAGGTCTGCTGTGAGTTTGATATACGGGATGGATATCATATTGGGGCAGGAGGTCCTGGACCATTCTGTGGGCAGCCAGGTCAGAGGCAGAGGTTCAGTGTCCACAGACAAAGTACGTTGTACACTGTCTGTGCTGTCCTCTGGACAGATGAGGCTAAAGTGAAGTAGTTTGACTGTAATGCACAATTATATCTTAGGTGAACACCAAACACGAAGGGCCTGGTTTACTAGTTAGTTACGCAGCACAGTGCAGCAGCCACAAATGCTGTGTTGTGTGAGAAGGAGAGAGCAGCACAATACCATATTTACAGAAATATGGCACTGTCCTCCCCTCTCCCTAACGTCGGTGCAGAAATGTGCTGTCATGCACCACGCACACACCTTTTCACCATAGTGCAAGGGTGTCTCTGTACCCTTCCAGTACAAAATGCTATGCTTAGACTAACTTTAAATGTTTCCCACTTTGTATGTCTGTTGAACAGTGCAGCACACATGTAAAGACAGAAAAGAAAGGAGAAATAAAAGCATTTCTCCTTCATATCACCTATTTCAAATGGGTGCAGTATTTTGACTTAAAACCGTGTCTACTATTTTATGTAAATAAGGTTTTGCATCAGAAACCTTGGGTGGCTGCATGGGAATGCCATGCACCAACCATGGAACGCCCCGTTGGTGCTAACTAATGCAAAGCACCACTATGTGCTGCTGTGTGTTGCTTTAAAGTGATTTTCCAGTGTAAAACAGGTTTTAGACTTACAAGTAAATAGGTAAAAAGAAGAGTTAGCATCGTTTTGCATCACTTTTGTGATGCAAACACAAAATTAAGGGGCATATTAGCAAGACCGGCGATAAAATGATCGCCGTTTTAGCGGCAGGAAACTGCCGCTAAAATGGCGATAATGGGCTTGCTAATATGCGTTATAGAATTCCAATAGAAGCCCAGGTTAGATGTGCAGGACATCTAACCTGGGCTTCTATTGGAATTCCATAACGCATATTAGCAAGCCCATTATCGCCGCTTTAGCGGCAGTTTCCTGCCGCTAAAACGGCGATAATTTTATCGCCGGTCTTGCTAATATGCCCCTTTATCTTAGTAAATAGACCCATGAGTATCACTAAAATAATTTCTTTCTAACCAAGCATAGTGGTGGACAGTGACAATTTTGGAATGTTTTGCATGCTTTGCTATTGTGGGACCTGGATGTCTCAAAATATTTGAATAACCTATTAAAATTCTTCTAGAGGAAAATGTGATATCATATGTCTGACAGCTACAGTTAGAAACTAAAGTGTACATTTCTATAGGGCAATAAGGTTTGGTGTCAGAATATCATTGTCAGAGCGTTGAGATATTTTGTCCCAAATATTGTCTGGAAAAAGTTTGTCCTATTGCAGTTTATAATAGCTAAACTTACAGCAGGCAGAATTCCTCTATACTATATCCTCACATACAACCAGAAATTATCCTAGGCAGTAAATCTACAACTGAATGACTTGAAAAGAAAGGGATCAGGATTTTGGGATGATGAAGCCAAAGTCAGCACAGCAATCCTGTTGTGATGTGGCGTCTCCATATAAAACAAACTTAAAATCAAATATCCTCACTCGTCACCAAGTGTAAGAAGATTTGTGCAGTGAAGGAGATCAGAATTCCTTGCAATAAATGTGAGAGTTTATGAACTCTCAAAAGAAACTTATACTCAGATTTTGTGAATAACCAAAAAGTAGTAAACATAATCAAAATTATCTATTTTCTAGAAGTTTAAATTTAAAAAATAAATTCACATCTCAGAATAATATTATGCGTTACTAATTATAACAATTGATGTATAGAATAAATTAAATTCCTTCAGTTATACTTTAATAAAAATATTGGTACATTGATTTTTTAATTATAAATAAACTATGCTTTTTAAGTTTGAGATAAATAAACTGCTATAACTATATGATAAATATTTTTGGAAATGTCCCTTTTTTGCAGGGTTACCCCCAAACATTTTGCTTCTGACCTCCTGTTTTTGACTGTGTGCTGCACTTTTCTTTGCTGGTTTTAGAACTATGGGCAATTTACAACTGCTGACCAGTGCTAAAATGCAAGTGATCCCTATGTAAAATGTAAGAATAATTGGTTTCTCCATGATTGGTAGATTTGATTCATTATTAAATCGCTGGTACAGTGCACTGTGTGTCCCCAGGGCCTGCAAATCAAATGCTACTATGGGGGTGGGCTATAGCACTGATTGTACTACCCACAAGAGTAGCCTTGCAGACATGTCTCAGGCCTGCAACTGCAGTGTCTTTTTGTGCAGTTTTAAACTGCCATTTTGACCTGGCAAGCGCACCCAATTGTCAGGCCCAAGCCCCCCCTTTTAATATATGTATGGCACCCCTAAGGTAGGCCCAAGGTAGCCCCATGAGCAGGGTGCAGTGTATTTAAAAGGTAGGACATGTACTGCTGTGTTTTATATGTCCTGATAGTGAAATACTGCTAAATTTGTTTTTTCACTACAGCAAGGCCTATCTCTCCAATAGGTTAGCATTGGAACTGCCTTGTAACCTCTTACAAATGTATCTTCCAATTGGGAGTTAATAGAGAATTGGAGCTTGGGGTCTCTGAACTCACAATTTAAAAATACATCTTTTAGTAAAGTTGGGTTTTAAATTTCATGTCTGAAAATGCCACTTTTAGAAAGTTGGCATTGACTTACTTTAACTATTCTATGCCTCTGCCTGTCTGCTGAATACACGTCTGGGTTAGTATGACAGTTGGGCTGTTTGTTCACTCTAGACCAGTGGCGGCTCGCAGAGGGAGTGCTGTGGGGCGGTGGGGAGGGGCAGGGTGGGGGGGTAGTGGAGTCGGACTGTTTTCCTTGCGCTCGCTGCATCGCCGAATTGGCCACACCTCCGAACCCCACTGGACTGACCACCACTGCATCCACTTCACCTACAGGAAGCCCACCACGCACCACCGCACCGAACAAATGCCTCGCCGCTGCTGGAGCAGAGTCACGGAAGACCAGCTAACCACAACCCTCGCCCTGAGCCCACCCGCCGAACCCTCCGACCCCGACACCGCCGCCCGCAACCTCAGACAGTGGATCGACCACTGCGCCAACACCTCGCCCCGCTCAAGAATCCGCCCAACAGCCACACCAGCAAGAAAGCCACCTGGTTCACCGAAGACCTCCAGGCCTCCAAACGAACATGCCGAAAACTGGAGAAGATCTGGCTCCACGAACGGACAGCGGACAGCTACGCCGCCCACAAGAGCGCCACCCGCAATCACCATCACCTCATCAGATCCGCCAAAAGGGCCTCACTCAAAGACCGCCTAGACAACAACGCACACAACAGCAAAGAGCTCTTCAACATCGTGAAGGAACTCTCCAACCCCAGCTCCAACACCAAAGACATCCAGCCGTCGCAAGACCTGTGCGACTCACTGGCCACCTCCTTCCACCGCAAAATCGCCGACATCCACGACAGCTTCAACACCACGACCGCCCCGGCAACCACCGAGACCACTGCCCCCACAACCACCAACCGCCTGCTCTCCTGGACCAACATCAACGACGAGGACACCAGCGAGATCATGAACACCATCCACTCCGGTTCACCGCTAAACCCGTGCCCTCACCACATCTTCAACAAAGCCAGTACAGCCATCGCGCCCCATCTCCGGAAAATAATCAACATCTCCTTCGAGACAGCAACCTTCCCGGAAAGCTGGAAGCACGCCGAGATCACCGCCTTACTCAAGAAACCCAAGGCAGACCCCAAGGACCTCAAGAACTTCCGACCCATCTCTCTGCTCCCGTTCCCCGCGAAGGTCACCGAGAAAATCGTCAACAAACAACTGACCCGTTACCTCGAGGAGAACAACATCCTGGACCCTTCCCAGTCCGGCTTCCGCAGCAACCACAGCACCGAAACCGCCCTCATCGCCGCCACCGATGACATCAGGACCCTGCTAGACAATGGAGAAACAGCAGCCCTCATCCTCCTGGACCTATCAGCCGCCTTCGACACGATCTGCCACCACACACTACGAACACGCCTTCACGACGCCGGGATCCAAGAGAAGGCCCTGGACTGGACCACATCCTTCCTTTCCGGCAGAACACAAAGCGTCCGCCTCGCCCCTTCCGATCCAAGGCCACCAAGATCATCTGCGGCGTACCCCAAGGCTCCTCCCTCAGCCCAACGCTGTTCAACATCTACATGGCACCCCTCGCCCACGTCACCCGACAGCACAACCTCAACATCATCTCCTATGCCGACGACACCCAGCTGATCCTCTCCCTCACCAAAGACCCTCACACCGCCAAAGCCCACCTCCACGAAGGAATGAAGGCCGTCGCCGAATGGATGAGGACCAGCCGCCTGAAGCTGAACTTGGACAAGACGGAGTTCCTCATCCTTGGTTCCAACCCTTCAGCCTGGGACGACTCCTGGTGGCCAACATCACTGGGAACAGCCCCGCCACCCACCGACCACGTACGCAACCTAGGGGTCATCCTCGACCCCACCCTCTCCATGACTAAGCAGGTCAACGCCGTTTCCTCATCCTGCTTCAACATCCTCCGAATGCTCCGCAGGATCTTCAAGTGGATCCCCACCGGAAAAAGAAAAACAGTCACCCAGGTCCTCGTCACCAGCAGGCTGGACTACGGAAACGCCCTCTACGCAGGAACGACGGCTAAGCTCCTGAGACGGCTGCAACGCATCCAGAACGCCTCTGCACGTCTTATCCTCGACATCCCCCGACGCAGCCACATCACACCTCACCTGAGAGACCTGCACTGGCTCCCTGTCAACAAGAGGATAACCTTCAAGCTCCTCACCCACGCACACAAAGCACTCCACAACTCCGGACCAGCCTACCTCAACAGACGACTCAGCTTCTACACCCCCACCCGCCAGCTCCGCTCGACCAGCCTCGCCCTCGCCACAGTCCCCCGCATCCGGAAAACGACCGACGGCGGCAGATCCTTCTCCCACCTCGCCGCCAAGACCTGTTACACCCTCCCCACCAACCTCCGACAGACCCAAGACCTACTGGCCTTCAGAAGACTCCTCAAGACCTGGCTCTTCGATCAGTAGCAGCACCACCCCCCTCTTCCCCCAGCGCCTTGAGACCCTCGCGGGTATGCAGTGCGCTTTATAAGTGACATGATTGATTGATTGATTGATTGAGCGCAAGGTAAATAGTTTTATTTATTTATTTTCTCACCTTACTCCTGCCCATCGTTGTCCGACTCTACTACCCCCCACCCTGCCTCTCCCCCACCTCACCGCCCCGCAGCATTCCCTCTGTGTCGCCGCCACTGCTCTAGACGGTCACACACAGGAAGCTGAGTTATGCCATGCATATGCTGATGGCCCATCACCAGGCTGATGGGTCTTCCTGAGCTAGGGTGGTAGGAGGAGTTGACACTGACACCTGAATAGGGCTGTGCCTGTCCTCAATCAAAGCTGTCTCCATCCTCCTGTAGTATGTCTGGAGCCAGGGCAGGGAAACGCAGGGTCTTGTGCGCTACAAACACTTTTCTTTGAAGTTTGCCTACTTCAACGGTTGAAATGTATATACGTACCGGACCTCTGATACCGTATACTCAGAACACTCCTGGGTTGAGGACATTCTGCCATGAAGAATAGCTGGATAAGCTATCAGGAGGGACTGCCACTTTGCTGTTCGCTTTGCTGTGTTGGCCTGTAGCTTGCTGCTTCTGAACTGGATGTGAAAGGACTGGACTTTGCTTTCTGTATCCTGCTTCCAAGGTTCTCTAAGGTCTTGGGTTGAGCTTGCCTCCTATTAAGAAGTCTCAGGGCCATCCTAAGACTTCACCTGCCAGAAACTGGTCGCTTCTGCTGAGAGTCCTGACTTTCCAAGTGGGGCCAACTCCAGCTCCTGGGCCCTTGGAAGTGAACTCTGGTGATTTCAAGTAGAAAATACACACATCGACTCCCAGAGTCATCCCAAATCATCGCATTGCTGCACAATGCAATGCATTGCTACTGCCAGCACCGGAGCTTGGTCCCCATGGCTTACAATGCAGGCCCTTGCTTTCTTTCGCAGCACGTCCAAAGAACTGCTATATCACTAAAATTGAGCCCTCCATCACAGACGTCCATGATGCACAGCTCTGACTCCGACTCAGGTCCTGCTTCACCACTGTGGAATTGATGCAGAGAGACCAGATTTTCAATGCATTTTTCCTTGGGTGCTGATTTCTTCATCAACACCGCACACCAGTAAGGAACCGATGCCTTGTGTCCACAAATGACACATCACCTTCCCTGCAACAGTAAGGAACTGACGCATCACCTCTCTTGCCTAGCAGTAAGGAACCAATGTCTCACCTCCTCTGTAGCAGTATGGAACCATTGCATCACCAGCTTTTTCAATGCTTCACCTCCCTTGCACCTCACATCGTCTTTGATTTTTGACGCATTTAATGTACTTTGTCCTAAACAAATGCATCCATTGATTTCTATTGACTAAAACTTGCTTATCCTTTTAAAAGTTATATTTTTTCTTGTGTATGTTGGATTTTTGTTATTTTGGTCTTGTTTTATTCAGATAAATATTGGATATTTTTCTAAAATGGTGTGGACTCCTTTTGTAGACTTTTCACTGTGTTACTGTAGGTGTGTGTACAAATACTTTACACTTTGCCTCTAAGATAAGCCTGACTGCTCGTGCCAAGCTACCAAGCGGGTGAGCAGGGGTTGTCTTAGGTATTTAATCCCCTTACCCTGACTAGAGTAAGGGTCCTGAATTGGACAGGGTGCAAACCACTGCCAACTAGAGAACCCAATCCTATCAAATATTTGCTTTTTTATATATTTTCTAACTTTGGGTTATATTTATAGTTATTTTTAACTAATTTCAAATATGTAATGTATTGAAACTTGTTCCTATTGGATTTTATTTTAATTCCTTATCTCCAGAATTTTCTATGCAAAGCTTTTACAGTACCAGTTGCTGGCCATGTGTGGTGCTGGACCTACTACTGTCTTTTTCAGTAGTAACTTACACAAAAAGTAGTAAACTTACTCGAAAATGTAAATTATTCAAAAGCGTAAGTTACATTTCTGAATCAGACCTGCAATGTATTTTGATATGTCTTTGTCTGAGAAGTAATGTTAGATATTAGATTAATCTTTTTAATTGAAGAAAAATGTACATGTTTGTAATTTTGTAGGTATGTGCATTGTGGAATAGCAATCATTGCATTAGTGTAACCATAACAGGTTCTATATTTTTAAATTCTAATCATATGACTGTATCCGAAGTACTAGTGAATAAATATGTGCATGCTCCATTTAGTCATGCTGAAGAATTTTGGCCAATCAATTTTGTGATTCACAAACTATTAATTAGGTCTGGCTTACATACAGGTGTAGCAGTTTTTCCATTGCCATATTTTTCACACAAATAATGTTAAAATACATACATACAGAGGAGCTTTTAGTTAACCCTCTTTACTCATAGGGCTTCTTAAATGTCACTCAAATTATGCTCCCTGCCACCAGTATGCACAATATAAAATAAGGGATCGGCACACTACAGCAATTGGAAGCTTTCACTTTGAGTGGCTGTATTTTACCTCTATAGCTGTTTATACCCTCTTAGAAAATAGTGCAGTGTAGTTGGAAAGTTGAATGCACTCATATTTACCATTGACCTCAAGTACCTATGCATAATCATTGGGAAAATACATACAAATATATAAATAGATGCACTTTTAGTTGAATTTCTATATCCATTGGTTTGTACAACTGGAATTTACATGTCGATTCATCCTCCCATAGCACACAGCATAGGGGAATGGACCTGCATATGTAGTTCATAGGTTAGCCTCTCTTTAAAAGAATACATTTTGTAGGGGGTCATATGGAGAAACAATGAAAAAGAAGTAATGATACGCATTAGTCACCTGAATTTTTCACTGACTATTAGTGCCTATGTATAATAGGGTGTCATCATCTACTGCCATAACTGTGAAGATGTTTGTTGAGAGTTTCAATATGGACTCATGTAGTAAAGGGAGGGACATATAGTAAAAAATCAAGGTACTGAGACTTGGTGAAGACTTCTAGTAGTTGGATCTGACTCAAGAGGAACATCAGATAACAAGTTGAAGTACTGCAGTTTTGTGAAAAACCCTTACAGCTATGCATCTGATGGGAGCGGAACATATAATCACAACCTGAGGTACATATCAGCACAGTTCAGCCACAAACCAACCTTGTGATAAATAACTACAATTTAATAACACACATGATTGGTACTAGTTAAAAAGAAGTCTTCTTATAGTGAGTTGTAGCTCCTTACATTTTTTAATAATTGCTAGTACCTATGTATATTAGGTTGTCTTCACCTATTCCCATACCAATCAAGACATTAATTGAAAGCTGCAATATGAACTCTTAATCCTAAACCAGATTTGTCATGTTTATTCTATGGAAAAGAAGTACAATCATAAAAATTGCAAAATTATATGTGCAAATGTAAATGTTGAAGGTATAACCCCTCACCATTGTGGACATTTGAAGCAATTGCTTCTGACTCAGGAGGAATATCCAGATAATAGGCTGAGGTGCCGCAGATTTTTGAAGACTTCCAGCTGTTTAGATTTAACTCAACAGGGACATCAGGTAACAACTGATGTACTGCAACTTATTGTGAATACTGTTAACGGCTGCTGCATCTAACTCAAGAGAGACATCTAGGAATGACTTCAGGTACTTCAGGTTTGTGAATATCTTACAAGCAGATAAATCAGACTCATTGCAGCTTTGTGAAAGAGTCTTCAGTTAGTTGATTTTGACTTGAGAGGGACTTCCAGTATTGACTTAAGTGAGTGTTGCCTTGTCAAACATGTGAGCTGCTGGTTCTGACTCAAGAGGGCATCTAGCCAGGACTTAAGGTACTGTAACTATTCAAAAGGGGAAACATCCATTACAATGCGGGCATTGCATCACAATGCTTTTACATCGCGGTCATTACAACGCAAGTCGTTACAACAACTTGCGCTGGATGGCGCACTAACCTAAGGAATAGTCTGATTTACTATTCCAACACCTTCCCTACTGTACGTAGACTGGAGTTGGAATAGTAAATCATACTATTATTAAGTCCAGCGCCCTCCAGCGCAAGTCGTTGTAACGACTTGCGTTGTAACAAACACGATGTAAAATACTGCGTTGTAAATGTATGCGTAGTAACGTCATACATTCATGAAAAAGGCTAGGCCTGTAGAATTTGCCAATGCTTTTTAAAAAAAATTTAGTTAAGCTATTCTTTCAGACTTTAATTGGTATGTGACCACAAACCTGGTGCTATCTGATGGAAGCACCTGCAATCAGCCAGATGCAGTGACTGGAGCTGCACCAAACTCCACATGAAAGCCTCATATGCTACAGGTAGGACAGAAGGTTCTTCATGAGGGAGCTTGGGCTAAGAACGGCCAGTTTTTGACTCACCGATCAGGTCAGGCAGTCCTGACACAATGAAAATTTCATGAAATGTAACGTCTGATTGTGTGTCATCTATATAGGAGATTTAACTTTGAGAATTAAGATTTGTAATTTGGGTAAGTGGCGACTGGATACATCGGATTGGATTGGTTTGGGCAGAGTCGTGATTTTTAGGAGTCAGTAGTTTATTAGAAACCCATACTATTAGAGTAGGAGTCTCTAGAAAATACAGTGGGCAAGGAACACCTAGAATCCCTAGCACAGATCATAGTGGATGCATGTATGGATGTAGGAGATACACAATCATTTCAGAGCTTTTCTGTGAGCCTCAATGGACTGTGGTTAAAGGCCTCTTTAAGCAAGGTGCCTGTGGACCTTCATTTCAGAGAGCAGGAAGGAAGAACCATTACCTCATCCTTTACTTTCTACTTCATGCCTTCCACAGGATGGTCAGGAGCACATAGGCAGGAGACATATGAACATTTTATCTGGTAGTGAATGAGGGTGTAGTAAGGACTGTGGAAACTGGGAAACGTCCTTCTATAATGTGTCACCAGTATGGTAAAAGCATGTGCCGGTATATAGGGATTGGGTAATGTTCACTGGTGATAAGGACAAAAAGAATTTTCTGGAAGAAGGCACCCTCTGATATTAAACACTTGAATAAAGTTAGGAAAAGGTTGAAAGAGCCCAAATATAATTAACTTCAGAACATTGGTCAGTCTTCTTAAGGTGGTAGGAAGAACCCATTACTCAAAAGAGCACAAAAACTGAGATAGCAAATTCACCACTTGAAGGACAAGCTTAGAGCTTCTGCCCCTACAGAACACCTCCTCCTTATTTATTCACCGAGAGACTAGTGATATTGCCAAAATGGTAGAGAAGGAAAAGGAATGGTTTGGTATGGAAAAGTCCTCTGCATGGTACGAAACATGTACCCTTGCTCTGTGTGCCTAACTATGTAGTTGTCTGGATCACTAATGTTGATTTATTTTGTCATATGCAAACACAGGTCATGCTTGTGCACTAAGACAAAGGCCTGTCTCATGGATTGCAGTCTTGTTGGATCAGGAGGGTCGCCCAAGGTGCTACCCTTGCAGTGGTGGAAGACTACTGCTTTCAATAGGAGTTAAGCAGCACACGCATGGTGGTGGCAGCATACCGTGTAGTGATCAGTAGTAGTGACCAGGACATTTATATCTTGTATCACTGAAGTGAAGCCTACAGACTTCCTAAACTTTATAAAAGTTCCTCTGCTGTGTGCTTAACTCACCCTTGGCCTACATCAAGTAGATGTGGAGTGCTGCGTAGGGCAGGAGTAGTGACTCTCTGATGGATGTATATGTGCCTGGGATTGGTACAGTGCAGGTTTAGAGAAGTGCTGTGCCGTGCATGCGTGGATAGTGCCTGTACTTGGTGTATGTATGTCTCAAACAAATATATTACATGAGAGATGTAGTGCTGTGCAGTGCATGTGTGGATAGAGCATGTGCTGGGTGAAGTATAATACCTAAATGGTGAAGTGTTAAGTGGATTGCACATGGTGACTGTATGAGCTGGGAGTGTTTGTTTGTAAATACACATTCTAGTTAAATATAGCAAAGCTTCAGTGCTGAACTGCGAGTGCAGACTGAATGTGTGTGCTGAATGCTTGTGTACATGTAAGAGTACAGTGCATGGAATTAACAATGAGGACCCTGGGAGCCATTTTGGGAAGCCCAGGCCTGGTTTGTGAAGACATGAGGAGGACAGGAATCCCCCCAGACAGATTTGTATATTGCTGAATTCCTGTGAGCTGGGTGAGAACAAACTGGAGGGAAAAGGAAGAGACTCCTTTTACACTTCAAACGACTGCTCTCTGCTTAAGTGATAGATCACAAAGAAAGGCCCTGGACACATCTCAGCAAGAGAGATGGGGCTGATAAGGGAATCATAAAGAGTACGGCTGAGGGTCTAGGGTGTAGATGCACATATTACTGTGGCTGATATCCAGGTGTGAACTCTAGTCACTATCATGAATTGTATTGTGGTCCAATCAGCTTCAGAGTCTTGCCTGCTGTTATAGATGGACTTTCATGAGGAAGGAAGAGAAAGAGAAGTGTCCACTTCAAAAGAAACAGAGCCCCCAACATGAAACTGCAAAACTCAAACTCTAAATTGCAGTTAGGTATCTAGTAATGGACTATAAAAAGGAGAGGTTGAGACACAAAATGTTGTCATCTGCAAAGCAACCAGACAGGATGTGTGAGAAGGGGAAATTCTGCAAGATTTGTGTCTGTGACCAGAACTGGGTGCCAAGGCCTGCTAGTCTCCATGCTGGGTGAGGGGACATTGTGAGAAGTTGGCCTGGTATATGCTGTCCACTAATTATAGTGGGCACCTTGCACCAGTCCAAACAACCCCTTATTGGAGATAGGTTAAAGACAACCTTTATTGAAAGCTATCCTAGTGGTAGCTATGGAGAGCAGCCTTCAGGCTAAGTCTTGAAGGAATGTAAAGCAGATTGTTTTACCAGTCTATAATCTCTTGAGTGATCAAATGAAGGAGCACCACACCAGGTATATATTCAAAATATATGTATTTATTACTAAACACACCCCTCTAGTCTCTTTATGAGGCTAGACTTCAAGTACATACGTTATAAGTTATTTAAACACAGTAATAGCACAAATACACGTTTGGGCCCTAGGGGCGTACCAAACCATATACCAATAAAGTGGTATAAGAACCACAACTGAGCTAGACGCTAGGCCTAGAGCCTCTAGAAGTGCTTGGACCACAAGGAACCACCCAAGGTAGTGACACAGGGGACCCACGGGGGACGCGTGCAGTGTAGTAACACAGCCGCGAAACGCCGTTAACTTCTATGGAGAAAGTTGCGGTTTGGAATTTAAAGAAAAGGGACACTTAAAGAAGGACTTGGAGCAAACCCTTTGAGAACTAGGTCGTTCTAGAGTCTCTACCCACAGGAGCACCAGAGTACTCTTGTTACCTCACCCAGGGAATCCGGGTGCATAGGTGCCTTTCGGGGTCGGGTTTCGTCGTCGATTTGAATGGCGATAAGTGCTGCTGGCGACCAAGTGAAAAGTGTCCGGGTGGATCCAAGGGTGGATCGTAGATTTGAAGAACCTGAAAGCAGAGGGGACAGAGTCTGGGTCACTAGCCAGTGACCAGGAAGGCGATGAGCAGATGCCCACCGATGTTGAGCGCTTCAGGTAGGTTGACAGTTGTCTTGACTCTTCAGCCACGAGGTCAAGGAGGCGTTGTCGGCAACTAGGAGCAGGATTCGGGCTGGTACACAATGTCTGTCGAGTGCTGAGGTGTCGGCGACCGGATTGGACCCAACAAGCCTTGGCAACGGCAAGTCTCGATGAAGATGAAGATTGACGATTGTGCAGACCAGCAAGGTCTGAGGAACTCACCCAGCAAGGGTAAGTGAGGGCAAGCCTGGAGCAATAAGGGAGCCTAAGTAGAAAAAGATTGGCCTTCGTGAAGGGCTACTAGCCAACGGGCTAGCGACCGCAAAAGAACCTCGAGACGGTGCATGTGGAGCTGGCTCACAGGACACTCGTGGACTGGAGGCCAGTGATCTTCGGTGCAGTTGGTGCTGGAGGCTGGGGCTACTCGGAGCCCAAAGCACGACTTCGTGGGAGACCCAGAAGAGGATGCACTTGCAAATGCATGCGGTGTCCAGGGGTCATGGTTCCACATTACCCATGACAGCTAGGGCCTCAGCTTTGCCAGGTGTTCAGGGCAGCCTCGGGGAAGTTTGGAAATCCACCTCGGGTGATGCAAAGACTTCGGCGTCCGATGGGAGCTTCAGCGATGCAGACCGGACAATTGCTTCTTTGGTGCCTGCCAAGCAGGGGAGTCACTCCTTGACCCCAAGGGAGATTCTTCTGTCCTCTAATCTTTAAGTAGAGCGTCGAAGGTCCAGGATTCTGTGTCAGAGTTTCGTCCAGGGATAATCTAAAGTCCTAAGGACTGGGGTCCTATACTTATACTAAGTTTAGGGGTTGGACTTACTCTGTGGTCCCACCTATGGGTGGGTCAGGGCAGAGGGGTGGCTACACCCCTTTCCCTTTGTCCAGTTCGCGCCAAAGCAGGGGCTGGAAGCCCCTGATCCGGTTTGAACTGGGGTATGCACAGGGACACCAAATGTGCCCCCAGTGCCGGACTTCAAAGCACCCGAGAGTGCTCCCGCCCAGCCCCAATACACACTATCCTGTCTGGGGAGGTGGTCACTCCTCCCTGGGACAGGAAACCTATTGTCCAGGCCTCCCCTGCTGGAGTTTCGGTCAGCAGCAGGAGGCCAGACTCGTGTCTGTGGCAGCGGCATCCATTTTGTGATGCCAGGGCTTGGAAAGTCAGTACCGGGCATACCGGTGTGTACATGTCTTTCCCTCTAGAAGGGTGGAATGCTACCCCCGCTGCCAGAACTGGCGGGGGGGTAGTATTCCAAGATGTTTGACACCAAACACGACATGTTTCCGTGCAGCCATCCCAAAGTTAGCATTTAACGCGAGGTTATAATGCGCTTAAGAGTATATGGTCAGGCTGCACTACAAACAGCATCAGAGAAGGGTCTCCGAACGCTGCAGAGGGGCCCTGCTCATGCAGGGGCACCCTCTCACATAGGAACCATGCACTCTGCCTTCAGGATTGATAAGGCCTGCCATAGGAGTGACTTATAGGTTTATATGTGTGTATGTATATAGTGATATAGGTAGCCTATATCACAGTAAGGAGTGCATGCCCCACCTTACCCAGGCTGCAGTAGCAGACCTGTGGTGTCAGTTTGGATGGCCTTCCAGGGGTGGCACAATACATGCTGCAGCCCCTGGTAGGCCTCTGAGGTACCTATGCCCTGGGTACATAGTATACCATATACTAGGGACTTATAAGGGCACTCCAGATTCCAATCAGAGATGTGCCTAAGGCACATGGAAACCATTTTAGAGAGGAAGCAGCTAGGCTGGAGTTCTGATTAGCAGGGCCCCAGCCAGACTAAGGTCGAAAAACAGTGAAGCATCAGCAAAAAGTGGGGGTACCCATGTGAAGCAGATCCTACTCTCCTACACACATCACCCAGGAAAACCAAGTTCACCTGCCCTGGAACGTGAAGCAGCAGCACCTGCCTGTTTCCCAAAACCAGTGTGCCCTATTAAGAAGATGAGAGTGCTGGATGGAGCAAGGTCCAGTGGGGAGTCTTACCATGAGGACTTCCTGTGCGAGATGTGAGGATTCGACTGTGCACTGATTGCGCTGTAGCCCATGTGCAGGTTTGTTTTGGTGACCCCTGTATGCCAGGCGAGAGCTGCTGTAGACTGAGTCATGTGTTGAGCCCTGTGCGGGTCTGGCTAAGCCTGAACTGCTGCATTGCAATTACACCTTATACCAGAAGGGAGCACAGCAAAGTTGCTACTTTGAGGGATGTCAAGACTTGCAATTGTCTGGGCAAGTGCATTTGTGTTGGAGGAGCCTGCACCCATATTACACATACCGCAGCAACTCTGTATTGCAGGAGATGCTGTTGATATCAATGTTGCCAAAGGATTTGGGATGCCAGATGAAGGAGAAACAAAGAGACCTGTGAACGAACAGTGGTATAGAGCTAGGTAAATTGGTGCCAATCAGGACAATGAAGACAAATATTGTACCCATTGTCAGTTGGAATTATCACCACATTAGAAAGGAATATACCGAAGATTGTAGAGCCTTGAGAAAGTCGCGGGACGATTTCCCATTGTATGCAATGAAACACGTGTTGGCTGAAGCAAGACTAAATACTGTGTGGATATTTGTGCATACATCTTGCAATTAATAGTTTTGATACACCATAGACGTGTGCTGAGGATTTCTTGCAAAGGATAAACTGAGGCCATGTTTGGCAGTTGGGGCCCGCACCACAAGGGAACGCCCCCCGACTCATCACTGAGGACTGACAGAGACACCCAGGATGACCGTGCACCCTTACTGGCTCCAGTTTGGAGATGAAGAATAGATTCTCCCCCCCATTAGGAAAATCCAACTTAATACATCTTCGCGAGCTAGAAGCTGTTCTGATAACTTACAGACCTCCAGCAGCGCTGCTAAGGAGAGAGAACCTGTGCCACCGGGTGCTACTGTGTGGGCTGCGAGCATCCCAACTTCTCTGAACTGATCAGGACTCATGGCTACTCGCATTGAGGGCACCCACATCAATGCTGAACCTTTCTGTGATTCAAGAGTTTGTAAAATGTGAACTGTGCCAGTTGTGCTTCGGGGGACTCGAGGCTAATGGTGCTGCGAGACCATAAACACTTTTGACTTACATCCTGAAGAGTTAACGGTAACTGTTGACTATGACCTAATAGTGTGCATTCCCTGGACGGGGCAACCAGTGAATGGGGAATAACCTGGAACGTGTTACATGAAGGAGGGTGGGACAGGGATTTGCCTGACAGTTAATAGAGCTCCAGCTACAAGGGGGTTTGTGTTGTTGCTTCTGAATGTCGTATTCCTTTGCATGTGTAGAGTTAGAAATAAAATACTAATTTTGGGTTGGACATTGATTTATTGCTTGTACTGATTGCATTTTTAGTTATGGGTTATGAGTCCTGTTCCCCGACCTGTATCTACACACCCCCAAGGGAGCCTTGACCTGCTCGACCACAACTACTTCTGAGAGTGACATGCAGAAGGGGTACTTGGCCCAGTTGCGCAGGATCCATAGTGGGCTGGGCCGCCACAATTGGTCACAGTAGCCCTTTCATGCCTCGTGGCCCCTCAAAGGAATTCTGACAGGATGTTTTAGATATTTCTACAGGCAATGCTGTGGGTGTTCTACTTGGTACACCTGGGGATAGAGTAACGCCGGTCGATGGGACCAGATGAAGGGGCACAGTTTATCACTGTACAGGAAAGCACAGCGAGTGGCACTTCAACAGGAACAAGAATGTTATGAGGCTGACACACCCCATTTGTTTCATTTTTTTTGCATCATGATTAAACATGGACCAAATCTGTAGTGAGCAACAACTCAGTATATGCCATACTCCTGGCACCACATGTATAGTATATTGGGGTACAGAATTTCCAAACAAATAGTAGCTAGATAGTTAGGTTTGCAAATGTTTATGCTCTTCTAGGAGCCAAAGCAGGAAGCTAGAGTCAATCAGAGTACTTACATTTCTCAGAGTTGAAACAACCCTGAAGTCTTTTTCCTGGACTCTGGAGCAAGGCCTTACAGGTACTTCACATGTTGCCTTTCCTGCAGAGATAAGCTGCAGAGTAATACAAATGTGGGTCTCACTAAATGAGGAAGAAACCTAGTGAAGCAAAGAGAATGGACTCAAAGTCTCTTCCCCTCCCATTTGGTAGAAGACTTTCCATTGATGGGGTCCAATCCCCCTGAGCTGTATATACTTCTAGTTTGTGCAAGCTAGAATGCCCATCGCCCACAAAGCAAATCTGTATAAAAGAGAGTCACCAATGTATATAGTACCCACTGAGAGTCTAAGTGGACTGCATTATGCATAAACACACACAACACATACAAAGTCAAGAGGACCCAAATTATTTGATTTGGACAGCCCTTTAACTTCTGGGAGCAGCAGACCTTCTTCCCTAACCTTTAAACTGCAGAGCCACTGTCAACAACACCAGTTATTGTATAGCATGTGTTGACAGGGATGCAGCTATACCCACTCAAAAGAGGGAGCAGTATGGATGTGCCCTAGCCATTTGAGCACCTCTCTAATGACACATAGTGCATACAAATGGATCCCCTGCAGAGGGGTCTCTGGATTGTCAAGTTCATTGGAGGAATACAAGGGCTGGACCGAGGAAACAGGACAGAGCAGTAAACACCACTTTTCCATTCTGCGTAGATGACGTTTGTCTTATCAGCATGTCACCTCCTTTGTCTCTTCACTACCAATTCACAATCCTATACTGTGGAAGTGAGTAAACCATCTCATGTCTCATATCTCTTGTACTCTCTTATCATCTCTGTAATAACTAGTCAACATCACTCAGTGACTCCATTTGTCTGTCATTAATATGAGATTGCATTTCCTGTAATCCAGCTGTAATTATTTGCGTGCCATAAGGATGTGTGTGTAAAAAGGGCAGCGCTGTGTCTATGTCTCACTCTCCAAAAATCCTACAGAACAAATCTACCTTTGGTAACCTTTCAAACAGCCAATGCTATTCTTGTGTACCAAGTGGTGCACTTCAGGCTGAAAAGCCAATCTTCCTAAACATTAATAACATTGATAAAACATAGGTTAATATTGAGGTAGGTCTCAAAAGCAAATGGGGCATTATGATAAATCCATATTTGTATAATATTGTATGGTAGCAGCTCCCAAAAAGTAGCTCAATGTATTCCGTGTAGTAACCTTCAGCACAGAGTTTGTCAAATATATTAAGTAATGAGGGCAAGTCATGTCTAGGAAGCAGGCAGCAGCATAATCATTTAATTTAAAAAAGTATGTGTCCACCCTTTTGTCCCCTTTATAAAACACAACCAGTACCAGTGATTGAACTCGGGCCAAGTGGAATGTGGGGCAGAAGAGCAATGAATGGGGCATGAAGGTACTCAGAACATTACCCCTTCCCCCATCTCCATATCAAAATATTAACATCATCATGATATAGCAATACTTGCAGGTGGTCTTTAAGCACTAGACATCAACAGTCAATCAAAAAACCCATGACAGAGAACACTCACATAGCATCAGTGAAGAAGGATGGTGACTGATGAACAGTCAAATTAAGGCTACAATATACATTAAAACATGGAAATATTCTGCAGAATTTCAGTGCTATCAGTATGGAAGGATATGACCACCAGTCACAACAACACAAGGGTATGCAACAGTCCTAAATGCCTGTAGAGCAGGAGTTGAGAAACCTCAACCATTGGAACCTATATGATCACACACCTGGGGTAAAAAGAAATTTTTCTTGTGAAAAGACAGCACTCTCAAACTGAGCCCTAGACATTTGAGCTCCAAATAGCCATTATGAAAAAGGAGCACCTACTGAGGGCTCTCAGGTTTGTCAAGATCAAAGGAGGAAGCAGACGGCTAGACCAAACAAACTTCATATGCTGGACTTACACCTGTTCGATCCTCCTCAGGACAGACTGTTTTATTATAATAAGTAATGTGGGGGAGGCCACTGCCCCAGGGACCATCATTTCTCTTCATGGGACACAAACTTTATGAAAAAACCTCTGCAGGGACAAATGCAATCACTAAGGTGGGATGCGTTGCGGGACCATCACCTCCCCGGGGCAAATGGGATCAAATGAGGGGGGCAAGCTCCAGCAATGTCCTGGAGTGCCCACCCCCGGGACATTGCAGTTTCACCTCTGGTGTGTAACATAGTGCAGTATGTGTGCATATATGTTTTTCAATTTATGGAAAAGGCACGATTGCCGTGGTGAACAACGTCACTAAGATGTCCCGAATAACTGCGAAAACGGAAAATAGGACTGAAAGATGGTGTTTAAAGAAACTTAGTACAAAAATATGAGTTTAAACATTCTTTGAAAGAAGTATGAATATAGTAATACGTGTAGGGCAATTTTAAGAAAAGATTTTTTTACATATTATTTTTGGATGTGTTGGTGGCCATTGAATGTCTGCTTTTGTTTTCTGTTTTCACGACATGTCCGCTGGGATCACAACGTCATTGCGAAGATCCCCAAAAATGAAAGAAAAAAAAACTTCACAATATTTTGGATACTAGGGTGGCTCTGACAAGATCTGTTGTGTTGGTTGTGTCTACATGGCTGCTAGACATAAGACCGGATGCAGAGATTCAGGTTACTTAGAAACACCCTGCTCATCTGTAAAATGTACTCCATCATTTCTATAAATTACATGCATGTCAAAACACAGATTGATGTTATAGATACAGAATAGAATGGTCTCTGAGGAATGCAGAAACAGTTTTATTAACATGTTTCCTGGCTTTGTCAATCTGTGGACGGAATTGATTTGACCACTTCCATTTCTGTCTTTGGCATATATTAGAGTACACCAAGACAGTGTGAGGGAAAAGTGAAATCAGTTCTGCAAAGGTTTCTTTCATTAGGATTTCCAGCCCTACTCCAGTCAATGCATCTAGGTCATTTCTACCCCAGTGCACAATCATGAGGAGCGGAGCTTGGGAATCAACAATGGATATAACCAAAGCCAGCAACTGATGAAACTTTGACCCTCTTTGGCCAAACCAAGTAATCTGCACATTTTGCAGACCCAAGTCTCTGTCAATACCTCCCTTTTTTGCACCTCTTTAGTCCAATATATATAGCTATTGCCCACAATCCATACTCCAAGCATTTTGAAGTGAAGGAGCAATACTAGCCAGGAGAAGGCTTGAGCTGAATTAAGTAGTTTTCCAAAGGAAAAGCAGTTAAAATGGAGGTGTTTTAATATTATATATATATATATATATATATATATATATATATATATATATATATATATACATATTCACTGAAAAAACCATAGGTTTCAGGGGCGTTATAGTTGGTTGGACATTTCACTCGTACAAAACCCGTGAAATTCCCCCGTTATAGTTAGTTCAGCTAACTATAACTCGCGCCCCCGCAATGCACTGCTGATGACATCACATATTACATCACTCATGACATGGTCAGTAACATCACTGATGACATCTCAAATGACACAGAGCTGCGTTGCAGGGAGATGTAAAAAGGGGCGTGGCCTGGACCACCTCTCTGCAACGCAGGCCTGTGGCACTTACTGGAGGTACCTGGTGGCCTAGTTGGCCCCCAGGGGCCCTCAGGATTGAAGGGGACTTAATTCCCCAACTTAAAATGCACCACAAGGCGTGTTTGCACACATGTCACCTCTTGCCCGCCCCCTCCCTTCACCACTGTGCAAATGCGTCCCGTGGCGCATTTTAAGTTGGGGAATTAATTCCCCTTGAATAGTGAGGGTCCCTGGGGGCCAACTAGCCCACCAGGTACCTCCAGTATGCGCCAGGGAGCTGCGTTGCAGAGAGGTGTTCAGAGGCCACGCCCCTTTTTTGCACCTCTCTGCAACGCAGCTCTGTGGCGCTTACTGGAGGTACCTGGTGGGCTAGTTGGCCCCCAGGGACCCTCCGGATTGAAGAGGAATTAATTCCCCAACTTAAAACGCTCCACAGGGTGTGTTTGCACACATGTCACCTCAGGCCCTGCCCCCTCCCTTCACCACTGTGCAAACGCGCCCCGTGGTGCGTTTTAAGTTGGGGGATTACGTCTCCTTGAATCCTGAGGGTCCCTGGGGTCCAACTAGCCCACCAGGTACCTCCAGTAAGCGCCACAGAGCTGCGTTGCAGAGAGGTGCAAAAAAGGGGCGTGGCCTCTGAACACCTCTCTACAACGCAGCCCTGTGGCGCTTACTGGAGGTACCTGGTGGGCTAGTTGGCCCCCAGGGACACCCAGTATTGACGGGGAATTGATTTCCCAACTTAAAACGCGCCACAGGGCGCGTTTGCAGAGTGTTGCTTAGAGGGGGCGGGGCCTATGCACGATTGCGTTTATTTTTTTTATTTTTATTTTTTGTAAGGGGTGCTGTGTGGCCCCCTTCTTTTTACTTTTTGGGGCCCTGGGGACCCCATCCCCCAGGGCCTGACCCCAATTAAAAAAAAAAAAAAATTATTAACGGGAAGGGGGCCGCATGGGCCCCCTCCCATGGCCAATTCCGGGCCACAGGGACCCCATCCCCCGGGGCATGGGCATATTTTTTTTTATTACCATGGAGGGGGGCTGCGTGGCCCCCCTCCTCAGGCCATTTATGGCCCCGGGGACCCCATCCCCCAGGGCCGGCCTTTGCGTTTTTTTTTTTTTAATGATTATTGGGGAGGGGGCTGCGTGGCCCGCCTCCCGGGCCACTTCCAGCCCCGGGGACCCCATCCCCCGGGGCCTGGCCTCTCATTGGGGAATGTGGGGGGTCCCCAATCCCCCCACGGTCCCGCCGGCTCACCGTGTCCTGCGGGAGCCGGCATTGCTTTTCCACATGGGGAGCTGCTGACATGACAGGGTGGGAGCCGCGAGGCTCCCGCCCTGTCATTGCAAACAGCAGTGTCCCGGGGGTGGGCACCCCGGGACACTGCAGGAGCCGGCCCTGGGGGGTGGCGGTCCCCAGGGCCATGGAGGGCTCCAGGAGGGGGGCCACGCGGCCCCCCTCCCACCTGTTGCACAGCCCCAGGGAGGTTGTGGTCCCCGGGGCTCAGGGGTCCGTAACGGACCCCCAAATTTACATTTTTAGTGCCCCGGGGAGGTGGCAGTCCCCGGGGTATGTGGGGGGGCTCAAGCCGCCCCACACAGGTTTAAAAATAAAATAAAAATGAAGCCCCGGGGGCGGCGGTCCCCGGGGCTGCAGGGGGGGCAGTGTGCTCCCCCACTATTATAATTAATAGAAGCCCCTCAGGCCATTTATGGCCCCGGGGACCCCATCCCCCCGGGACCGGCCTTTGCATTTTTTTTTTATGATTATTGGGGAGGGGGCCACGTGGCCCCCCTCCCGGGCCCCTTCCAGCCCCGGGGACCCCATCCCCTGGGGCCTGGCCTCTCGTTGGGGACCATGGGGGTGTCCCCAATCCCCCCACGGTCCCACCTGCTCCCCGAATCATGCGGGAACCGGCATTGCTTTTCCACATGGGGAGCTGCTGACATGCAGCTCCCCGTGTGGAAAAGCAATTCTGCTTTGCTTCATTGAAGCTCTCGCTTCAATGAAGCAAAGCAGAGTTTGCAATGACAGGGCGGGAGCCGTGAGGCTCCCGCCCTGTCATTGCAAACAGCAGTGTCCCATGGGTGGGCACCCCGGGACACTGCAAGAGCCGGCCCTGGGGGGTGGCGGTCCCCAGGGCACAAGGAGGGCTCCAGGAGGGGGGCTGCGCGGCCTCCCTCCCACCTGTTGCACAGCCCCAGGGAGGTGGTGGTCCCCGGGGCTCGGGGGTCCATAACTGACCCCCAAATTTACATTTTTAATGACCCGGGGAGGTGGCGGGCCCCGGGGCGTGTGGGGGGGCTCGAGCCCCCCACACAGGTTTTTTTTTTTAAATGAAGCCCCGGGTGGTGGCGGTCCCTGGGGCTGCGGGGGGGCAGTGTGCCCCCGCTATTATAATTAATAGAAGCCCCGGGGGGTGGCAGTCCCCGGGGCTTGGGGGAGCCTTAGAGGCCCCCAAACTTTAAAAAAACAAGCCCCGGGGGGGTGGTGGTCCCCGGGGCTGCGTGCCCCCCGCAACTCATTATTCAAGCCCCTGGGAGGTGGCAGTCCCCGGGGCTGTGTGGGGGGGATTGGGCCCCCCCCACACATTTTTTTTCACTGCCCCCCGGGACTTGGCCCACCCGGGGGCTAATTAGTAACAAGCGTGGGAGCCCGCGCTTTGCTTTTTTTTGTTTTGCGGCCGGATCCACGGATCCGGTGCGCATTTTGCCGATTTAAAAAAAAATCCTTTTTTGGGACCCCCTGAGCAGGCCTAGGGGGTCAGGGTGTTTCTACCCTGCCCCCTTTCCTTTTTTTTCACGTTTGTTTCTCTCATTTCTTGTGCCTCAGTTCTACCGAGGCACAAGATGGCTGCCAACACTTCCTGGTTTGGAGTGTTGACAGCCAATTAGCATGCAGCTCGTTGTCGGGAGGGTGCGCGGATCCACCGCGGCCATAGATATCGAAACTTTTATTTTTTGATTTTCTTAGCAACTACTGAGCGGATTTACACCATTTTTAAAAAGGGTGCTTTCTGAGCCAAGCACTACCTTTTTGCCAAATTTGGTGTAATTCCGTTCAGCAGTTTTGGCTGTAGCCTTGCATAAAGTCAAACGACGCCAAAGTTATTGGGAATAGAATGTTACGAATTTCCTATGGATAATAGGTCCTAACTATAACTATCTACTGGTGACTGCCAGTAGATAATATATATCCAAAGCACAGTATTCCACCTGGGGCCAGCCGAACTAGCGGCGGGTGCAACCGGGAAGCGGTGGTGGAAACCGCTTATAAAACAGCAAAAACAAGGAGTTCATGATACTCCCAAGGTCCGGTGCACTGGGTGTGTGTTGGCTATAAAACATCCGCAGACGCATTTCTGGCTCTTGCCGTCATCAGTGCGAGTTCGGCTGGCCCCAGGTGGAATACTGTGCTTTGGATTCAATTTGGGCTGCCTGAACCACCGCTTACGGACTCTGTTGACCTATTCAGGTTGTGGCTTATACAAAGCTAGAGTGTTTCACCATATGTGGAACACTCACAGTGTTTTCGTTTTTAATCCAGCGGCAGGCGAGGGGATGTACAGGCACAGTTATCACGGCTGCAAATTGATTTTTTTAGCGATGGGAGCACCATAGAAATTGCATTAGGCAATAAATAATGAAGACGGCCCTTCATTGGCCAATGATCCACCAACAATATGGCAGGACTGTTTTAAATGACTGTGTTTGTTTTATTGATGGCTTTTCCGCACTGATGACGGCAAGAGCCAGAAACACGTCTGCAGATGTTTTATTGCCGACACACACCCCGTGAGTGCACCGGACCTTGGGAGTATCATGAACTCCTTGTTTTTGCTATATATATATATATATACACACACCAGTAGCGGCCCGTGGTGGGAGTGCTGCCGGGCAGTGACGTGGGGCGGGGGAGGGGCAGGGTGGGGGGTAGTAAAGTACGGAATACAGCCGAATAGAGGTAAGTAAATATATAAATAAATAAAACGAATTTTGTTGCGCGCGCTGCATCGCATTTGACACCAAACATACTACATTTAGGTCAGTGCAAACAAGCACTCTGCAAGTTATAACGCACTACAACAACGTTTCTTACTCAAACATCCAGAAAACTCTTTGGGGCCTCCTGAGGGTTATCGTTTGCTGTACAAATGCTACAGTACAATAATATATGATAAAACACTTATTTATCAATTCAATCAATTTAATGAGATCACTTGAAAATTAAGGTACATTTCTATAGAAGAAATTGGGGTTAGGGAATTAAACATCCATGAGTACATAGAATAATTAAGGAGACACAGATGTATGCTATAAATATGGGTGCAAACCTTAACTGAGGAGACAGTGCATGGCTCTACAGGCTGAGACATGGTCCAGCTTCATCAAGTCCTTGGCTGATGTTCTGTCCCACATGAAGACATAGCTGTACAAAACAAATAACTGGTATTTGTAAGAAAGTGCCCTCTTTCTGCATGGTTGCCCCCACTTTTTGCTGAATTGCTGATGTGCTTTGACTGAGTGTGCCCTGGGCTCCTGCTAATCAGGTACCCAGGGCCTATGTTCTTTCCCTAAAACTACATTGAAGCTTAAACCCAATTGGCAACTCTGGCCACAGGTCAGCCCCTGGTAAATGGTACCACAGGTACCCAGGGCACTGTGACCAGAGAAGGCCTCTAAGGGCTTCAGCACTTCTTGTGCCACCCTTAGAGGTCCTGTACCCTTACATACACACACTGCCTTTGCAGGCTGCGTGTTTTGGTGCAGAACAAAGTGAAGAGTTGACATGGCATACATCCCTGTGTGCCATGCCTACAACCCACTGCCCTGGCCTAGATCAGTCACCCCTCTAGCTGGGTGCACTATACCAGTGGTGAGGGTACAGGTGCATTAGCCCTGTTCCCCTACAGTGTCTAAGTCCATTCTTAGACATTGTAAGTGCAGTGCTGCCATTAAGAGTATATGGTGCTGGGAGTTTGTCATTACGAACTCCACAACACCATAATGGCTACACTGAAAACTGAGAAGTTAAGTATCAAACTTCTCAGCACATTAAACCCACACTGATGCCAATGTGGGATTTAATGAAAAATGCACACAGAGGGCATCTTAGAGATGCCCCCTGAAAACTAACCCACCTCCAGGCTGAGTGGCTGCTTTCAGCTGCCACCACCAGACATGTTTCTGGACCCCTGGGTCGAGAGCCTGCTGCTCTCTGGGGCCTGAAACAATCCACATCCTGGGATGAGGTGCCAAGCCTCCTCCCCCAGGATGGGCGGGGTTCACGAAGGGGTAGCTTCAAAGGCTTGCCGCCTTTGTGAGCTTCCTCAGTCCATTTGCTGCTCTCAGTAACTGGTCCCCACTGGTTCAGACCCCCACTTTGGGCGGGAGCACCGGCGGGAAAAACAAGTGAGGAAGAGAGGTGTACCCACCTCTGCCAACTCCACCCCTCAGGGGGGAGGCGAGGTGAAGCACAACTCTCAGTCCACGCCATCTTGAAGATGGGGGAACTCAGCCAACCAGGGACAGGCTCATGCCCCCCTCCCATTGGAGGGTGGCATAATAGGGGGTGTACCCACCCCAGGGAAGGGATCCATTGGTCCCTGCCTTTTACCTACCTGTAGTGGCCCTAAATCTAGTATTTAGGGACACCCCTGAACCTTGCTTCCTCAGACAAGAACCTGCAACAAGAAAAGAAGTAGGACCGAACAGCCGTGCCGAAGCTAACAAGAGGAAGACGCCCACTGACTTGGCCCCAGCCCTACCGGCCTGTCTCCCCCTTGAACCTGCTCCTGTGAAGCTCCAGTGTGTCCTGCAGCCAGCAACCTCAAAAAGCCTGGAGGACCTGCCTGCCTTCAACCCAAAAGACTTTCTCTCCTGTGAACACCGGATTTGTTCATCTGCAACCTCTGGCTCCGGCCGGACACCGCAAATCCGCCCCACTCTGCACCTGCCGTCCACGGCTCGAGCTCGACTGGGCAAACACCACGAGGAGGTCACCCCAGCGATCCTGACCCAAGATCCGGTGACCCCTGACCTGCCTCAAGCCTCTAGCCGACGCCTGCAGCCTAAATCCAGAAGGCCCCCCTAACCGCGACCAGGAGCTGGTAAGAAGATCCGACCCCAAAAGGCACCCCTGCACCCGACACCCCATGGCCTTGTGTGCCCAAACCGACGGTGCCTAACCAACCCCTAACTGCCCAACTCACCTCTCAAAATGGTGGTCAAACCCAGAAGACCTTCGTCCCCGAGCCTGCAGTGCCTTTGCAAACCGGAGGTTCCTCATTGAAAACAACAGGGCGCCCGATGTCGAAACAGCACCCTGCACCTGGCCGCCCTAGTGCCGCTGAGGGTGCACCTTCGGTGCTACTTTGTTTCCCCATTTGCCCTGAGCTAAAGTCCAGGAGCTTTGCTCCCACAACCTAGTGGCCTGCTTGACAGCAGCCACCAACCGGAGGCCCCCTATCCCCCATTGGATAACATTGGGGCTCAGCACTCTGCACCCGGCCACCCTAGTGCCGCTGAGGGTGTAACTAGAGTGCATCCTTGACCCTGGGGGACCCCTGAGTCTACGCCCAGAACCTCAACTCCCACTACCAAATACTTACCTCAAAACCGATAACACTATTTTCCTCCATAGTGTGGAGTTTGAGAAACTAAAGAAATTCTTTAAAATTGCATAATCTAACAAAAACGATTTTACTTACCTGTTTTCAGGAAATGTCCCAGAGTATTATCAAGGTATACTACTCTGTGTAAGCCTAGTAATCTCAAAAGTTACTTACCTGCTATTTTACTAAAAAGCCTATTCAAGTCTATGTACTGTATTTACTAAGTATTGTATTTCTCTGCATCCATACTGTAAATCAAACCAAAGTGCATATACAATTATCATTCAAACTGTATTTCACTTGCATTACTACTGTAAAGTATTTATTGCTTACCTGAGCCAGGGTTGCTTGGTTCTAGAAAATAAAATAACTAAAAGAATATTTTTATACAAAAACAATTGCTCTGAAGTTCAGTCTTTGAGTGTGTGAATTCATTTGCTGACTAGGTGTGTACAATAAATGCTTAACACTGTCTTCTGATACTGCCTTACTGCTCAACCACACTACCACAAATAGAGAGTGAGGTACTATCTAACTTTACCTCTGCCTACCTTTGGAGATCCACTGGACTCTGTGCACACGATACCTCACTTTGGTATAGTATATACAGAGCCAGCTTCCTACATTGGTGGATCAGCGGTGGGATATACAACTTTGCATTTGTTGAACTACTTGGTTACCACCTGATCACACGACAGAACTCTTAAATTATCTTTAGAATTCTGATTTTTTTCAAATTGGCATTTTTTTCCAAAAGTACTAAAAGTCTTGTCAGGGCCTTGGTTAAGTCCCTTTAGAATTTTAGAAAAATAAAAAGTCACTTTAGCTAGGGTTAGAGGGGTTAGACGTTTTTTTAACAATGTCTCAAAACAAGAACCCAGCTGTTAGTGAAAATAACCACAATGACATAGAGAACCTGGTTGAGGAGCTCGACCTCACCCCTTACCTTCACTTGTCTTTCAAGGAAGTAAGGTCCCTATGTAAACTTAAAAACATTCAGCAAACGTGAGTACCTTGTGTCCGATAAGGCTGTGCTTCCCGGGGTACACTTTGCCCAGAGCCTTCGTAATTCTCCTTAATGGTGGGGTTTTCTTAGTTACTCTGCAATACGCAAGCTCATCTAACATTAGTTTGGTTTTTATTATGCACAGTTTACCGAAACAACGAGAGCTTTTGTACACCAGCGGGGACCCATTATCTATGCAGTTGTTGTACCACACCAAAACAATCCTTGGTACCACCGCCACAGACCAAATGTTTCTAGACTATTGTAACCTGACATGTGGCATTTACACAAATATCTGTCCTGACAGGACACACGCAACTTTTAACAAACAAGTTTTACACCCAGCTCATGTCAATTTGACAACCATATGATCTGGGCGAGTCCGTTTACATAACATATATTAACGGCTGCCTCTCGTTAACTGTTGATAGTTTTAACACCCCCTCATTGCTCCATATACCTAATCACGTACCTACAACATCTTACGTGTTGTGCTCTAATCTCCTTTTCTTTTACCCTACAACCCACACAATACATAGGGAAATTCCTTGTGTGATACCTGCCGAGTATTGATGAAGTAAAATGAGAAACCTGACTGGGGTGAGTTCATCATTTCTTTCTGCAACCATGGTGGTGTTCCACCATATGTGCCGGTGTCATTTTCACGATAAAAGGTCTGTGAGAGTCACCCACACGGCACTCACGTTGTGTATGTTTTTAGCCATCACCACTGTGTGCTGTGAGCTTGTCACACAGGGAACACAAGAGTTTTGTTTATACTGAAGTCTCAGAACTTAATATTTGTTTTTATTCCTTCGCCAGGTTGGTCATGTTCTATCAGGTACTACACATAGTATGTGTTAGGCTGGTTTAAAGAGGTAGATTACACCATAAAACCACCCGTGTGTAGATAGATTTGATTTTAGAAGGTCCTGACGAATCACCACCAGATTGATTGACTACCAGGTGAGAAACATGTTGACCACACAATAGAGCGCCCTACATGAGACATAACCTCAGACATGCGCCTTTGTTTCTTTAAATCAGGTTGGGAGACCTATTGATTAAAATTGTTATTGTTGGTACTTCCAAACCTGTTTTAAACTTCCTTCAGGTTCCACACCTCCACTCACTCATCTACACTGGTTAGGCCCCTCACCCATACGGCACCAAACGGCAATTTGGAATAAAAGATCTCTGCCAAAGAGCCCCTCATAGGGAGTCCGTCAGGTATTGCAGCGCCGACCTGATAAGGAGCAGCTCTATGATGAAGCATGACACCCAGCCGGGTGTGTGAGGGCCCCAAATTCCAAGAGGAGGAATCCCCGTCCTCCTACTTCTCATGACCACGCAAAACCGGTTCCCCTAGTTTTCCCTTGTCTCGTAATTAGGAACAGCATACTTTCTGTATCTTTACTAAGTTTGGGCACGTATGCTGGAGGCAGGAGAGGCGATGGGACAGGAGAGGTGTCGGGGCAGGAGTGGTGACGGGACATGAGTGGTGACGGGGCAGGAGAGGTGACGGGGCAGCAGAAGTGACGGGGCAGGAGAAGTGATGGGGCAGGAGAAGTGAAGGGGCAGGAACGGTGATTAGGCTTGAGCAGGAGCGGTGAATGGACAGGAGCAGTGAACGGGGCAGGAGCAGTGAACGGGGCAGGAGCAGTGAACGGGGCAGGAGCAGTGAACGGGGCAGGAGAAGTGACAGGGCAGGTGAAATGACAGGGAAGGAGCGATGACGGGTCAGGAGTAGTGACCGGGCAGGATAAAGTGACCAGGCAGGAGAAGTGACTTGTACTTATGTTCTTTGCCTATCTTTTTATATACTATTGCATGACATCTACTGATGTGCCTGTAAAGCATACATTTTGTCCCGAATTTTTGTCCTGAATTTTGACCTCCTGTCCTGAATTTTTGGTCCTGAATTTTGACCCTTTGTCCTGAATGTTTACACCCACCGTCCTGAATTTGCGCACATGCTAGTTGGCAACCCTAGAGACAGCCCGGAAAACAAAGGGGGTCCCTAGGCATGTGGAGATAGTGAGACCTTGAACATTTGTGGGGGAGAGAGAGAACATCGGGCGGGGGTAGGTGTGGATAGATTTGGGCTTCAGTTGAAGTGTGTTAACCAATTATGGGAACTGTGGTGCTGTATGCTATGGGACAGGGTTAGTGAGTTTGGTGCGGGTGAGTTATTAGAGATTAGAGATAGCTGAAATAGTGAGCTCTGACACTTAGCAAGCAGTAACTAAGCAAGTTTAACGTGAGCTGAGGAAAGGATCACTGTCACACTCCTGACCCATTTCCCACTAACTGTAAGTGTATGAAGTTAAGAATATCAACACTTGTGTGGAGCCATAACCAGAACACCTACCGTAACTTACTTCCCCTTAAAATTGGAAAAAGAATGTGCGGGATACCATGGTAGGTTAATTGGCACGTTTAACTTGTGGTCACACACCTGTGTGCATCGTGTTATCATACAGAAGCGGGGCATTAACAATGGAAAGGAAATCGATTCTCAGAGAATGTTGAAATGTGGAGCTCTGAGATTTATGCATTATGAGCTTGGGGACTGTAACAGAGGAAAATAAGTCCATTGTTAGAGAATGTTGAAATGGTGAGCTGTGATACTGAAAAAACAGTAACTAAGCTCAACAAGTTTAACCCGGGATGAGGAAGGGTAGTCGTGCACTAGAGAATATTGAAATTTTGAGCTCTGTTCCTCACACTTTGGGGGCTGGGGGTACTTGAAACAGGATTCCACGAGAAGGGCCATAGGTGAATGTTGATAATTTGAGAAGTGTGTGTCCTACAATATAGGTTTGGAACTTGAAACCTATGCGGGTGGAGGAGGTCCTCTGGTGAATGTTGAAATGCTAGACGTGAGCTTAACACACATATAGGGTCATATTCACAAGAACGTGCGATGACCATCGCAAAAGTTACTTAACGCAACCTTCAACATCGCAGTCCATCGCGGGAAATTTACGCTGTGTTAACCAAGTATTCACAACACGGCGGTATCATGCAATAGTCCCCAGATAACCCGACAACTGTCCGCAATAAAACCAACGCCACGCCTCAAAAATGCGAAACACAAACGCAAAAAAAGCTGCGATGAGGCCAAGCGCGATGCAAAAAGCAGCGAAAACCAGCGGCTGGCCTGTAAATCCCACGCGCCTGGCGGGAAAATGCACCATAGAAGCAACAAAAACAACACACCAGAAGCAATCCAAAGTGCATAGCAACATGGATGCACCCTGACCCAGCGCAGAGGCCAACGCAAACCCCACAAGCCCCAAAGACCACCAGCAAGGACCAACGGGGTCGGGGAAGGCGAAGGAGAAGAGGGAGAGGAAGACGGGGTGCAGTCCATAGGAAAACAAGACCAGCGTCACAGATGTGACAGAACACTACCAGTAACTGACCCACATTCAGACCACCTTGAATGCAGCCGGAGTGCCGAGGAGGCCAATGGAGGAGGCCAAGAGATGCCGGCATGAGGTGAAAACCTAAACCAGGCCCAAAGACGCTGCCAACAGGAAGGCAGCTACAGCGACAGGAGGAGGGAGTCCTGCACCACAGGAGGAGCTGGAGGAAATGGAGGCCAGCCATCAGTGTGGAGACGGTGCAAGGAGGTGGGAGTACGGACACAGCATGAGAGGACCTGACACAACAACAACAGGGTGAGTAACTTACAGGTCCATGGGGGGACGGGGAGAGATGTGCACAATGGCACACATGCACAACGACGTGTAGCACACTGCACACCCACAATAACCCAGGGTCATGTCCCCCATCCCCGTGGCACACTGCAGCACACACACATGGCAATCACAGCACATCCCAAGACAATGTGGCACAAAGTGCAACACCGACACTGCAGAACAGGGGACACAACTGGGTCCGCCCATGTGCAGAAACAGGCCAATCACATCTGACAGAACAGGGAACTGTGAGATGCATATGTACGGGTACAACCTGACAACAGTCATGTAGTCCAAATGTCCACTATCCCCCTTAAATTGCCAGCACCGCCCAAACAGTCACAATGTACATTGTCACACAGTCTGCATGTCTACAAGAACAATGCGCCAACAGAAATGTCAACACAATGTCAACATGCATCTCCCCTACACATTGCAGAGGGGCAAACAACACCTCCAGCAGGTCAGACCATCAGTGATGCAGGACACAACCAACACACCTTCAACACCGACACCCTACAGCAGCCCATGGACATCCCACGCAACCCACCACTAGGACCAGGGCAGACAAGCCACATAGAGGAGAACACAGCCCCTGCAACAGACCACACAGCATGAAGCACACGCAAGCACGGCTGGCCCACAACACTTCACCTACCCACACATGGCACCCCAATGCCAGGTGTCAGAACACCAAAAGGAGGTGGCCGAACTTGTGCGGGTGTGGTCCGAACCCATGGAGGGCGAACTAGATCACATACGTTGGTGTCAATTACCCTTCAGGGACCACCTACACCCCACAAAGGAGACCCACACTGCCATAGAGACACACGCAGATATTATGTTGAACTGGCTTCGGGCACGTGCGCCCGGCCCCTTTATTGGCAGGGCCACATGTACAGTGACGCCTGTGCTGGATGTGTGTGAGGTGAGCATAAGCCAGCCCGCACGGAGTGCTCGGTGCTGGCAAGAACATGAACAGTGGACACCAGTGCAACGGAAACAGAAGACACATGCATAACAGAGTCAACTGCTGAGCAACATGGAGGGAGCCTGAGCAAGTACAGAGGTCACCCAACATACAAACAGAAGTGTCCGTGAGTTGCAGTGCACTGAGGTTGGGGCACTAGAGCTGTGCGCGCTCATGTGATGAAAACAACTTGGATTGTGTCCATTCAGGATATTCCTGATGCAGATGCAGTGTGTCAGACCTGCAGCAACTTCCTCATCAATGTCCCAGGTCTCCCACACTGCCTGAGGTGACATTGCTGCACAACATCTCCACATCACAAAACTCAACCAGTAACGGTCCATTGGTTGCGGTGCACTGAGTCAGTGGCACCTGGAGTGCTGAGCAGGGGATCAGGCAGATGATGGCACCCACGACAGGTCTGAGCAACTCTGTCAGTCTGCCAGTACCACTGTCTCGACTCTGGCAGATGGTGGTTGGAGTTGGCCCTGGCGATGGTGGTGTGTGCCTCCTGCGGTGATGCGACGTCTGGGCCGGTCAGGACTCGATTTGATGTGTGAGCCCTGGAGGTCCGCAGTTGAGGCCGGAGGCAGCAGACAGCGCAGGGCCACATGCACATGGTGTCAATGACCCCAAGACCACCATCACAGAGGTCATCCAATATTCATCCAGACAGGGTCCCGGACTTGAGCTGCACAGAGTCAGTGGCCCCGGGTGCACATCGGCAGGCACAGGCACACCGCCACGGGACGGTGACTTGCGGTCCAATGAGGTAGGGCCACGCAGACTGAGCGGGTCCTCATCGATGTCGGAGGTGAATGTTGCGTAGTGGTTCAGGGGACAGTGGAAGGTGTTCTTCCAGGGCATGATGCAGAGGGCAGAAGCTATCTGGAAGGAGCAAATGGAGGAGTGGAAAGCGACTGCCTCATTGCCACCACCAATTCGGTATCAGCTGCATGAGGATGAAAACTACCCCCTAGTCCATAGACTCAAACGCCACCAATGTACGACCAGAGAGTGTCCATGAATGTTGGGGAACAGACTTAGTGGTACCGGGGCTGAGGGGGTATGCAGTCTGCGATGATGCCGGTACACTCATATGAACTCCGGCATTGACGATTCAAGACTCTATGGCCTACTGGACCACAGTGTAGGCCAGAGGCAGCGGTCAGCAGTGGGCCACAGCCACGTGTCGTAGGCTCGCGATGCACAGAGTAAGTGACATCAGGGCAGTTGTCGGTAGTGTTCGATCACCTCCGTAATGATGATCATATTTTCCTCCCAAATGCAACGCGTCATCCTCTTATGCCTCTCCTTGCGTGCATTGATTTGTACTCTGCCTTTGAATAATCGATGTTCAGTTCCAATTCTGTGACCTACTTGAGCGCAGCGTAGGCCGAGGGCAGTAGTCCGCGTGGGCCCACAGAATCTTGCGGCTGTGATATAACACTAAGACCTGTTGGCACCACATCGAAGGGTGTATAGTGACATACACTCAGCCATGATTTATGTGCTCTGCCATGGTGTAATCAAGACTCAGTTCCAAATGTGTGACCTACTTGTCCGCTGTGCATGCCGGTGGAGTACGTCAACGTGAAAGGAATTCTGCAGGCCTGTGTTGCGGAGGCCGTGATGGTCTGAGGAGGCTGCCAGGATCACAGGCCTCGGGCTTGGAGATTGCACCGGCATGTGGTGGGCCCTCATCGACACATGCCGGTGTCGGAAGGTGGGCATTGAGGCCTGGGTGCGCAGGGGTGGGCAGGACTGATTCGGGGACCAGCGTTCGGGGGTGCAGCAGGCGCACAGGATCGCTGGCAACACCGCTCACGGCATCGGCCTCGTGGCGGGTTGAGGGGCGCCGCCCTGGCAGAGACGTTGGGCATTCCGGAAGAGGACCACGCCCAGGGTTACGTGCCTTTTATTCACACCCATACGCTGGCCTGGCGTATGCCGGGCCAGCCCACTCCGCTCACGCTTATGGGGGGATGTCACAAGCTACATTTCTGCGCCTTCCCCACTAGCTGGGGTGACATGGTTGCGTCCACTGTCCACTACACTCCAAACACCAGCGGTGTGTGTCGATATGGATATGTGCGTGGTCTGCATACTTCAGTCTGGCCAGCACATCCACGCCACACTTGGCATTGTGTACATTCTCATTCATCAGTCCCTTGCCTCCTTTGCACATGCCTGGTCCTCACCTCTTCTGACATTCTGCTATTGTGTGTCCGAGGTGCCATGCCATAGATGTTCATGGCTGGGCCAGGTTACCACAGTGAGTTGTGCTGTCGTGTCTGGTGGGTGTGCATGTTGTATGTGAGCTTGTGACGTGTGCATTTCCTGTGTTGTGTGTTGCATGATTGTGGATTTGAGGTGTGTGGTGTGAGCATTTGGTATTGGCCAATGGGCAGTGCATTTCCATGGGTGCCATCCTGGTGGCGCAGGTTGATGATGGACTGTCGGGAGGTGCAGGTATCATGCACACTGCCTGGGTGGTTGGCGACGTCGTTGGTGGAGATTCCACGGTGGTCCACTATTGCCTGCACATTGGTGGGATCCATGCGCTTTCTGTTGCGCTTATTGTGTGCAGTGTCACCAGGGCCCACTAGTAGGAAATGTGTGCAGTCACTTGCCACCTGACACGTGCGGAAAGCCAGTTGTGGCGTACACACCTTGCTTGGTCTTCAGCTGTTCCTGCGCAGTGTGTGTGAGGTATGGATAGTGGGGTACCAAGCTGATGGTGTCATCCATGACCGTTGTGGGGAATTGGATTGGCCAGGCTGTGTGACTCCTCCGTCTCAGGCGGAGGTTGGTTGGAGGGTACCAGAGGCCAACACGTGCAGCACGGCCAGCAGCTTTGTCTGCGGTGGGATGTTGGTTGTCCGCTGTGTTGGTACCGTCAGCCTGTGGGCTATGGTGGTCAGGATGCGGAGGAGGGTTGTCCCTTTGGGCATATAGTGGGCAATGACATTCTCTGGTGTTGGGCCTGTGGGCTTGGTGCATTTTGGGAGGGTCGCTGTCTTTGTCTGCGCTGCCTCAATATTGGTCCGGGGGGGGGGGCGGTGTGTGTCCGGGGAGGTGGGAGGGGGGTGGTGGCGGTGGGTGTTGTGGACCTCTTGGGTGTCCGGCACGCATGTCCACTGGCTCCATGGCATCTGTTGCCCTTCAGGTGTGGCTCTGGGCTGGGCTCCATTTTGTGGTGCAGGCCGTGGTCCGACTTTGCACCAGGTCAGAGCAGGTGTTAGATTCCTGCTGCTAACGCGCCTTATCGCCTGTTTTGTAGTCTTATCGCTGATCGGGCTGGTCGTTGAGAATGTTGAGGTGTGGTGTTGTCGCGGATTTTTGCTCGGGAACGCCTAGTCTGCAACTCATTAGCGATAGTTGCAGGGGTCATCTGTGGCGATGTTTTTTGAGGATGCTTTCGCAGGTAAACTGGTGTTATGGGCTGTTAGCACTAGCTTGTGAATGTTGCGATACATTTATCTCGACTTTGGATGCGATAACGTGCCATTAACTCGACGATCGCTCCATGAGAATATGCCCCATAGTCTTTTAAACACCCTGCTCTCTTCTAAGTGGAATTTCAAAATGAAGCAACGGTGCCCGACTAAACACGGGTTGCCATGTTTATGGCACAGGTTTTGTTAAATTAAAAAAGACAGATTCAGGTGTTGTTGTGCAAGCACTGGCCAGATATTAGTATAAAATGACCCCCAGTGAGTTTCATTGTATTTCGTACAGGGGTGTGGGTCGTGTTGCGGACATCCGCCACTCAAAGACCAAATGGAACTTGCGCAAAGGTGCGTAATTGTGCGGTTAGTGAGGCATAGGCCTACTGCCCAGCCGTAGGTGTCGCATATGCTGCAGAATGTGGTATAAACCAGGTCCCTCTTTATAGTTAAACACACGCTAGTTGTAATTGCAAACATATACAGGAATTAGGTATGCAAAATCCATTAAGTCCTTTCTGACCAATTAATTCACCAGCGCGAGCCTCCTGCAGCCTGCATTGCGGATTTGTTTATGTAGCCAAATGCAGCTCTGCCAATCACGGACACAGGATTACAATGTGTGCTCTGAACGCCTAGGTTGTTGCGCCGCTTTCTACCACCACAGGGGTCCGACACCTCCGATCCCCTTCCCAGCGGGTTTGCTTTATCTTACTCAGAATCAAGAGAGTGCCTTTCACACTGATCGTCTTTCTAAAAGATGATCTGCTAACAATAGGCAGGCTCTCTCCTTCCTAATGCCTTGAACGATCTGCGTGCTTTCAGATGAATTCTGAGCGCTAGGTGAAGGCTGTGTGTGCGCGCACGCAGGCGCGCACCTTGGAGGGAACAAAGACCATACCACATAATTACTCTCCATAACACATAATCCCACTCTACATAATTCCTTTACACTAAATAACACATACTTTCTATCCACATAATTTCACTGCACAACATACCACATAATTCCACTACACACAACGTACATCCACTCCACTCCAAAAAACATTAGTAAAAAACTTTTGCATTTACAACGCCAATAGCTCTAATTCTCGCAAATGCGAAACCTATTACATTGCAAACACTTCTTTAACTAGTAGTCCCGTTTGCAGAGTGGTGGAGAAAGGGTGCTAGACCTCCGACCAGCGCTCAGGAATTCCGGTGCGTAGGGCTTACATGAGGTACCAGCAGGGCTTCTTGGCCCCCAAAGTCCCTCAGGAGTAAATTGGACTTCATCCCCATCCCGTAGTCTGCCACGAGGCGCGTTTGCAGAAGGGTGGAGAAAGGGGGGCAAGGCCTCCGAAGACGTCTGAGCAATCCCACTGTGCGGGACTTACTGGAGGTACTCCAGTAAGTCCAACACAGCAGCATTGCTAAGGTCGAAGAGCAGGCCACGCCCCCTTTGCCCACCCCCTACAAACGCGCTCCCTGGCGCACTCTTGGATAGGGATTGAAGTCCCCTTCCCTGCTGGGGGTCCTTTAGGGGCCAACTAGCCTACCTCTTACCTCCAGTAAGCCCCACACAGTGGGATTGCTGAGAGGTGGACAAAGGCCACGCCCCCTTTCTCCACCACTCTGCAAACGCGCCCCCTGGTGTGTTATAAGTTGGAGGATTAAGTCCCCTTGAATACTGAGGGTCCCTGGGGGCCAACTAGCCCACCAGGTACCTCCAGTAAGCACCACACAGCTGCGTTGCAGAGAAGTGGTCCGAGGCCACGCACCTTTTTACACCTCTCTGCAATGCAGCTCTGTGGCGCTTACTGGAGGTACCTGGTGGGCTAGTTGGACCCCAGGGACCCTCAGGGACCCTAAGGATTCAAGGGGACTTAATCCCCCAACTTACAACGCGCCAGAGGGCCCGTTTGCACAGTGGTGAAGGGAGGGGGCGGGCCTGATGTGACCAGTGTGCAAACGCCCCCGTGGCGCGTTTTCAGTTGGGGGATTAAGTCCCCTTGAATCCTGAGGGTCCCTGGGGTTCAACTAGCCCACCAGGTACCTCCAGTAAGCGCCACAGAGCTGCATTGCAGAGAGGTGTAAAAAGGGGCGTAGCTCCAATTTCCCTAATAGGCTCTGCGCATTGGAATAATATATCCTATAGGTTTGACATAGGACTAAGGTCAGTATGTCCCTATCGAGTATATTAAACTTAATTACTTGTGCCAGCTAGCTCAGAGGCCACTAGAAACTCCTTGACAACAAGAAGGAAGTAGTTTCTGGCAGCCGCAAAACATGACCACTGTGTTTCCCTTTAGAATCAGAATGTGTCCCAGAGTCGTGGAAACAATAGATAACTATTTCACTCAGCTCAGTCGTGCATGCTTAGTTTTCTCCAAGTTACACAGAAAGAAATAGACGGGCGTTTCAATAAAGGATTTATTGAACAGTCTTGTTTCTGGTGTAAGTAAAATGTGCTGTTACGATCACAAGACAGTATGCGAGATAAATAATGTACAGGGTGAGCAGTAGAAATAAATAATACTGCGATAGCATTATCTTTTAGTACATATGCATTTACATAAATAACACAGACTAAAAATGCGAGTACTCATATGATGCATTTCTAATCTGGTTCTACCCCAATGTACCTAACCTAACCTAGGTGTAGGAAGAGGGAAGAAGTAGGTGAAGTATTCCTTACAATGGTATACTAAGAGTATGTTAAGTCTAGTATGCCTAGTATGCCAAGTATGCCAAGAGTCCCTCTAGGTTCTAGTCAGCTCCATACCTGAAGAATGAGAGAGGTAGAAATCTCTTTGCCAGACTCGAACTCCAACACCCCGCAAGGGAAGTCAGATCACTGGAAGCTGGAAGCTGGGCTCTCTGCGTGCAGGGAATGGCAGCGTCTTCTCAGTGCGTCAGGCCGGGAAACGGGCTCCTCTGAAGTCTAGGTCTCCTCTGGTTTACAGGGGCTAGGGGAGGTATATTTATACCTGAGACCACCTAAGAATGTTAGTATTGACGTGAGTTGGACAGCGAAAGACGTCATGAATGAACCCCCTAAGGAATAATGGTTCATGCATAATGTATGAGTCCTTGAAGAAATCAATAGTCCTGGACTAGGGAAACTCCCGCAGCCTAAGGGTCTGTTCTTCATGAACTCGTTGTGACGTTAGGGTGGACGGATGTCAGAGACCATGCCTGTATTTGGAGTGCATGGTTTAATGCCTAAATAAGGGCAGGGCGAATTGTGCCTATATAAGGACATGATACTGGAAAGCCCGTTTATGGATACCCTAAGAGGAATACAACACCCACTCCTCTTTCGTGTGTACGATAATACTAAAATGCTAAACATTTAAAATGCTAAACATTAAAATGGAGTACCGCATATTTCAAAAAATTTTCATAAAACCATTTTAAAAAGGCATTTCTTTAAAAAACCCATTAGAATGCAAAAGGTACTGTACATTTGAAGCATTGCTTTTCATTACAGGCATAAAGTTCGAATAATAAATGCAATTGAAATGAAATAAGCAGTAATATTTACATTTGACAAAAAATTATCGATAAGTTTCTCAAAAATCAAAGTCATTTCATGTCAAGAAATTTAATGAACTGTTTTAGACACACAAGATGACTAAGTGTCCGTGGGAGTACCTAGAAGTCTGTATTATAAGGCTAGTTCCACTTTAAGCAGATCGATGTGCCATTTTCGTTAAAAAAAATGGGGAAAACGTTCAATTTTTGGTAGAGTTCCAAGTTGTTTAAAAATGAAGGCCAAATTTGTCACTGCAGCTCTGGAACACTGTATGCCGAATCAGAGTTAGTTCACGGGTCTGGTGTAAACATGAGATCATCTATTTCAATAGACAAAACATCATCCACTGTTGTTGGTGTCAGTTGGAACACCTCGTGTAGTAGATTAATTGCACAGAGATGGGAAGCATTGCTTCCAGCATAGGTTGCCTCAGCAATGTTCGCGTCCGTTGTTACCTGTGTGCCTGGAGTTCTTTCTCGTACCTCAGCAGCAGCCGGAAGCGTCTGTGAGATCTCAATGAATGCTGACAGCAGGATAGGAAGCCTCTGGGGACAACACAGAGCATGGGCCGTTATCGGGTCCAGCAGAGTATCGACATCCGTTGGCGTTGCTGATGGAAATGTTAGACAGGTGTCCAACACGCATTCTTCACCGCATAGCAGGCATCGTAGAACAGGTAAGATGCAATCTTGCCAGATTGGTCTGAACGACAGGAACCAAGTTGTATTAAGGTCCCGTAGACGAGTCATGCCCAAAAGCTTTACTATTTGCTCACGGCACTTTCGTTCAAGGAGAGCTTTCTCCAGTTCGCTCGGAGTGATGTCTGCGAATAGGCTGGCCATTGCGCAATAGCAGGAAGAGAAATAGAATTCCGGCAACAAGTGCTAGAATTAATGGTATGCCACCAAACACTGAATGTGCAAAGTTCGGGATGATTCCGAGTATTGCCTGGAAAGGTGCTAACAGACCTGAGCAGATGCTCTTAAATACATGTACAATTCCTGTTGTATCAGAAATGTTGAAGATACGTGATATCATTTCCACGAAATGTATAGGGCAGTTTGTACGTATTAAAGTCTGTATCTCAGCCGAAGTCCTTGCTACTTGTAGATCATAGGTTTCTTTGGCCGAGGTCAAAGGCACTGTTTGCTGTGAAAGCATGGCTTTCATTCTGCTTAGAGTATCAAATCTTATAAAAGAGACGTTCAGCGAAGGCCATAGAGGCGACTCCCTGACTGTGTCTATTGGGGTAAACAATACTTGCATACAGCAAGTGACCCTGGAGTTGACTGTTACTAGATATGGGATGCCTGGCAGCATTCCGCAGCAACTCTGATCATTCAACATGAGGTAACTCCCATTAGAAAGTTGTCCAAACGTTGGATTAATCACAGCAGCTGGAGTACCCTGCTGATGGCAAGACAAATTTTCCACTGAACCATTACAAGCCCCGTGCAAGGAAATGTCTTGACATATAAGTGAACCACTCAGTGCAAGTTTACAGTTTGAACAGCTCAAAAACACTTCACGATCCCCACTCCAACATCTATATGTATACGGTAAATCCCACGATGTCTTAATGTATTCCTTACCCAACCTTTCATATTTGCCTGCTTGCATTTGTCTGAGGCAATACTGAAACTGAAAAGTACTCACAGGTAATGTTATTTTGCCATGAATAAGCCATTCTGTAGCTGGTTTTTCTGCCACAGTGAATGGTAACTTCTCCAATTTTTCAATGCTCAGCACTGTATACTTTGCTCCTCTTTGTGCCAGTTCGATCTGTTTATCAGTGAGATTGTATTCTGCAAACAGAGCCGTTGTGTTGATGAAACGCCAAGGCACATAGCCCGCTCGCAAAGATTGCAGCGTCCAGCTTAATAACATAATAGAACGTAATTGAGATTGGCCTTGTTGTAACATCGCCAAATCTTGTTCTAGTATGTCGATAGCAGAGGATACAATGCCGTCCAGTGAATATATTCTGGAGGACAAAGTTGTTAACCCATTGTCGACCACAGAGAGTGTTTTCTCTAAATTAATACGATCAAGTTCACGTATTCGTTCTGCGGCCTCTATCTGTGATACCTTCCAAGCTTCATTATAAGCAGCATAAATGCCGGCATATATGAAACGTTTTTGACGCGGTTTTCTTGGTCCAAGCAAGAAATCCCTAAGGTCTGCGTCCTTTTTAAGTAAGGTTAAGTGTTGTTTCACATCCTGTAGTGTAGACTTATGCAGCCAATCGAGGCATAATTTCCCTACACTGTATGTTGTTACTACCCCCGGATGTTGTCTTTGGACGTATCTTGGGTCTGGCCTATGAATAGTAAAGCCCTGAGTTTTATTCAGGAATCTTTCCTGACAGTTATTCGTGTCTGTGGGCCAGATCAACCATTTTTTCCAAGTAGGATTAGATCTGTTGAGTTGTAGTATATTCTCAACTGTCACCACTGCCTTTGTATTATTTTCACTGGCAGGTGTTGGTACAGAAGGTGTGTTCATCTCTTTTATCTTGGCTAATCCAAGACAAGATGTTTGTTGGATAGTTTCATTCAAAAACATTATTTGTTCTGGGATGATGCAGGCTCTAAATAAAGCTTCTATCCCCTGCACTTGCCAATCTTTAGTACCCCACACAGTTTTTGTGTCAATTGTGTCTTTCCAAAAGTCGAAACCCTGTCTAGACAGTTGGGCATTAAAAAATGCAGAATAAATCTGTTTTGTATTTGTTAACATAATTTTCAGTCCTGTCTTGTTTACATTTTTATAGTAAAACATTTCTGGTTCAGATGTATTGTATCCTGAAAAATATGGAAACTTATTAGCAAATGTTTTTGAACTACCTTTAGGTGGTGTAGGACAATGTTCCCATTGGTTAAACATAAACACATTTCTTGGATATGCAGATTTATGCAAATAATGATGACCATAGTGATTATAACAATACATTTGTTCATAGTCTGATGAACCCTCTAAATATTCATGTTTAGAAAATGCAGCAGATTTTTCTAGGTCAAACATAATGTCAGTCACAGTCTCAAAGTCCCAATCATCAGAATAGGTACTGGACGTAATTAGATCACTTAGTGAAATTTTAAACAAATGTGGAATGTTCAATTGTTCATTCGGGCCGAAGATATCATAATCTGTTTTGTCCCACACTATACCATCATGTATAGGAACAGCTGTGATGTTCACTGATGATAAGTCTCTTGCTTCACGATGGGAAGATTTATGAGGTTTCAAAAGTACGTTTACGTCCTTTCCTTCAGTGTTCACATGGATGTATCTGCCACTTATAAGCACGCTTACAGTTGTAACCAAAGCTAGCCAGAGCAGGAAAACAAAAAGTCCAGATGTAATCCAGAGTTCAATCCATGGAGAAACCAAATAAGTCTTTTTCACAAAATGAAGAAAGTCTTGTACTTGCTGCTTGAATTTCAATGACACTGGCGTCGTTTCAGGTTCACTCGGATCTTCTGAGAACGTATCAAAGTTAATGAAATAGCCAGAAGCAGTTCTGTCAATTGTTGGAATTGCATCAGGATTTGTAGAAATCACTGGAACCAGTTCATCACTTGCCACGTTGGTGTAGACAGGTGTATTTGGACGAACTGTTACTTGGTGTTCAAGAGGGATGAGTTCCATAGCGTTGTTGCATAGTCCTCCGTCTGTTACAGCTGAATTCTCGATTGTTATCAGTCTTTCAGTCTGAACCTCTTGGATAGTAGCGAGAGGAGTGTGTCTGCTACTAGGTCGGAGTCCACGAGGCCTACTATTTAGTATTGGCCACATACTGTGGTTTGATCAGGTCGATGGACACAAATCTTTTCTCCTTTCTTCCAGCAAGGGGCGGCAGAAGTACTGTTCTTGTTCCTTGAACTGCTAGGACAGGTACTGGTTGTCTGTAAGAAGGTCCAAATTCCTTCTTGACCGCAATTTTTTCTCTGACTAGATCCCCAACTTTTGGAATCCAGACAGGCCTTGCTGGGACAGCCGGTTGATCCCCAGTGGTGGTTGACTGTAGGAATACGTTGCTTTGTTTCGTTCTTAATTTGTTTAAGTCCTGTAAAACAGCCAAACGATCTTTGATATCAAATGGTTTATTTTCCACCACTGTGCCTACGTGTTCTAGGTCTGGTACCCACATTCTTGTCCCAAATAGGATCTCATATGGAGTGACCCCCCTAGAGAACTTCTTGGCAGATTGTTCATTGCGCGCTGTACGCCACTAAGGTGTTTGACCCACCCATCACCCGAACCTAATACCCTAGCTGTTATAGACTGCTTTATGTCCCGGTTTTTCCTTTCCACAACCGAATTTCCCTCAGGATGGAATGGAGAGGAGTACCGCAATGCAACGCCCAGACTGGCCATGGCTTCTTTGTAAGCCCTAGAGCTAAACGCAGGACCCTGGTCAGAATGTAGCGTGCCTATTGCGTATGTGCCGATAAAGACTCGCAAATCTTTTATAACAGTTCGAGCGTCAGCCGAGCGCTGAGGCCATAACCATAGGAACCTAGAGCATGAATCCACTGCAACCAAGATGTATTTATAGTTACCGTCCCTTTGCAGGGGACCGCAGTGGTCAAGGTAAACACAAGCTAATGGTTTATCTGAAATTAACAGGGGTGTCTGCGCAGGACGTTTCACTGTGGAGACTTTCATCTGTTGGCATATATCACATTCTAAAACATAGTTCTTTTTTTGTTTTCTAATGCCAGGCCACCAATATCTTTGCTTGAGTAAAGATACTGTTGCAGAAACACCTGCATGGGCAGAAGCTATCCCTTCATGTGCTGCTAGGATTAGTCCTAATCTGCGTTCCTTGTTTGGAATTACCCTATCCCCCACTCCAGGGATTCGAGCAAAAGGAACGTTGTTCGCATCAATTACATAAGAGTACTTGAGTGGAAACTTTTTTGGTAACGCTGCACTGCTGCCTTTGCTTGATGCATTGACAGCCAACATTATCTCACCGTCTATTTTTGTTTTGGAACGAGTGATCGCAGCTACGGAAGCCGTTTGCACAGCCCCCTTTGCGGCTTCGTCAGCCAATGAATTCCCTGCAACGTGAACGCCATCACGTTGATGACTCAGTGTGTGGATCACGTGAGCCTTTGGTAGTTCGTTTTTCAACTGAACTACTTGTTCCCAAAGCAATTTGTGCTTTATTGTGCCACCTTTCGCATCTTTGAAACCATTTTCAAGCCAGTTTTGTATATATTCATTATACGACTGAACACAGTAAAAGGAATCGCACACTATTAGTGTGGGGAATTCTCGATCTGTACTTTCAAGTGCCAGTTTGAATGCTTGTAGTTCAGCTCGCTGAGCTGTACAATCCCCTAGAGATTGTGTTTTTGTGACCATAGGTCTGAAGATGCCATCTCGCATGCGACCTTTAACGATTGCACACGCTGCACTGTAAGCTTGCTTACCCCCTATTGCGGGTTGTGCGGATCCGTCAGTGTAAATTATAAATTCGTACTGATCGAGAGGCAGAATTTCAGTAGGCAGAGGACATTCTTGTTCATATTGTAGGAATGCTTGTGTTTTTAAATCTGGATCAAAAACATATTCAACATCTGTTGCAGCAAGAGAATTAACCCATTGTATCCATCTTGGATGTAATGCTTTAGCATTTGGAATGCTCGCTTTTGTGACCGCTTCTAAAGCCGGTACTGGGGTTACGACAATAATGCGTTTCCCTTGGGCTAAGGCTCTTTCTTTTGCTACAGCGGTTTGAACTGCTGTCAGAATTTTTTCAGTTGAACTGAAGCGCATTTCCGCTTGTGTGTACAAATGGGATTTGTATGCGATTGGTATTTTCTCACCCTCATTGAAGGTTAAGTAGGTGAATCCACATTGACCCGAAATTATTCGGATCACCAAATTTCGTTGACTTACACGTGTTTGTAAGTGATTTGTTGCTAACATGTTAGCCTGGAGTGAACGCAAGATTTCTGTGTGTTCCTGTGTCCAGTTTTTGATTGAAAAATCAGGTTTGATTAATGCGTAGAGAGGTTTAACCCTTTCTGCATAATTTAGTATGTATGTTCTTCCAAAATTTAGGAAACCCAGGATTGATTGTAAGTTTTTTAGCGTTTTTGGAGGTTGGAGCAGCGCACACTTTTCTAAAAAGTTAGCTGCCAAGCTCTTGCCTTCACTTGAAAGCTCATATCCTAGAAATAGGACATTGAGATGGGCAATTCTGGACTTTTTAAAGTTGAACTTGTAGCCCTCAGAGGCGAAACCCAGTATAATGGTGCTCACCCTGTTCAAGTGTTTGTTCAGGTCATCATCTGTCAGATATATGTCATCGACATAGGACAATGCCTCATTGTCATAAATTTGTAGTAACTCCGTTACCCTCGCTGAGAATAAACCTGGGCTGTTTTTGAACCCTTGTGGGAGTCGACAAAAGTGACGCTGGGTCCCCATTATGGAGAATGCTGTTAAGTACCTGCTTTCAGGTGCTATGTTTTGACAAAAGAAACCATTTGAGATGTCTAATGTTGTTTTATATTTTTTACGCACAATGTTATTCATTAATGCTGTGCTATGTGCATTTTGCACTGCAAAAGTTTTAGAACAAGTGTTTAGGTGTCTGTAATCCAAAACTAGACGATATGTATTGTCTGGTTTGGAGACAGGAAACAAAGGATTGTTCATTGAGGAGGTGCATGTTTCAATCACCCCTTGGTATTCAAGTTGATCTAAGATCTCCCTGACCTGTTTTTTAGCTTCTTGCTTTATAGGGTACTGCCGTTGTGCAGTTGGTTCATGTTTCAGATGTATTTTATGGTGAGGTGAATCCTCATCCCATCCTACATGATTTTTATATAATGCTGGGGCCTGGGCCACTGCCCATTTCCTGGCATATGTATATTTTAGGTGAATTGGAATATGGTTGGAGAAGGCAGGCATAATAATGTCCTCGCCATGTGGGCACTCCCTGACAAATTGTGGTGGCCAGTCCTTTTCTGCTAGAAGTATGTCATAGCCTCTTGATAGTCTTTCCCAAAAAAGTGCTTTCACCTGTCTAGGTTTGTCTCCCTCCATCCGGAGTGTTATTTCATATAACTTTTGTGGAGTACTAACCCTGGTGTCTACAGTCTCTACTGTGATGTACTCATTCAAGTCCACTATCTCCAGAAGTTCCTTCACGGTCTGGCGAACTATTGTGACTTCTGCTGCACTGTCCAGCATGGTCTGAGCCCATTCTCCGTTCTTGAGTTGTGTTCTCAGTATTCTCGGCATGTCTGATCTTCAGACCTGCTACCTTCTTTTGGAGAATTGAGGTTTTGTTTTATTTTTTGAAGCGTGTTTGTCGTCTTTCGATTTCACGCGTTCTTCTTTATGTTCTGATCGTCCTCTTCTTTCCGAAGTCTGTGATGAGATCTGAAAGGGACGAGAGGAACGTGTATCAGTATCTTGATACCTATCAGGTTTTCTCAAATTATCCCTGTTCCTGAGGTTGTACCTCCTTTCAGAGGGCTCCTTTTGAGGAGACCTACCTCGGGATTGAGAACGTTTCTCGTTTGATTTTTGTTTAGTAGACTCCCACTTCTTTTTAGAAGATGTAGGAGTTTGTTTTATTGAGTCCTTCTCAGGACTTTCAGATAGTTTTGGTTTCAGTGGTCTTCCACCCAAACTATCTCTGCCTAATTCTGCATAAGATTGTTCTATTATTCTGGGTAGCTCAGTTTGATGTTCTGTAACATCGAATTCCCTCAATTTCTGGCGGATCGCCACTGCTGCTGCCTCCCCTTTAATATTAGATAATATTATTGTTGAGACCTGCTCGAAATTTTTCAGTAATTTCATACCTAAATTTAGAGCAGGCTCTGCCCCGTATTCATTTTGAATTTGTTTTAGGACATCAGGTATTACCGCAATTGATGGAATACCATGTGTTTTTGTATAGATGGCAGCAAAGACTGAGCCCCAAGTGGTGCAGTCTTCCAGTTGTGGTGTGATCCCCATCGGTAAACTGATTGTTAGGATTCTGTGTTTCTCATGCGGGCTAGTATTTGGAAATACTGCTTCGATTTGAGTAATTTTTTGAGCTATCCAAAATGGAATTTGCTCACGTTTTGTGGGCATTTTACCCATGACTGAGTTTAGAGTCTGTGGTGTAATTTTTAGTGTATTCCCCTGTTGGGGAGTTGGATTTGGATATGTCAATGGTGGTCGGACTGTAAAAGTCTGCATGACATATTGGACCAATTGTCTGTAAATTTTTATTAACTCTGTGAGTTGAGTACGTAACTCCTCATCTGACATCTCTTCAATGTCAGGATGAGGTGTGTAGCCGGCTAAAATCGGCCATGTTGCTCCTGGTCTACCTAGTGGACCGAGCCTGGTAATGTTTTTGTGATGTTTTAGGGCGCCTTTAAACCAGAGCTGATGCTCTTGGTATGTTAATGGAATTTCTATATCCTCGAAAGGACTGTATTCCTCTGGTGGTTCATCTTCTTTGTAGAAGTGAAACATGTGTGTTACTGGATTGGATTCAGGAAATATTACCCATGAATAGAATACCTCTGTCTGAAAGGATTCATGTGCCTCTATCACGAAAACTGCTCTACCTCCTCTTGGAGATAGGCCATGTTTTATAAGTTTTAGAGTGATGGCTCTTCTTAAGTTTGGAGCGATGTCTATAACACCCTCCTCGGTTTCATTTAAACCGGTAAAGTTAAAAACTGCTGCTTGCGCTGGATCAGCCACAGCTACACCGTCTCCGGCGTCTTCATTCATTTTGTTTTTTGAAAAATGTAGAACAAGTTTCAAGGAAACAAAGATAAGGTGCACAATATTTTGGAACACTGTATCCTTCAACGTTGAGCAAACCAAACAGCTAATATATAGGGTACTGCCCTATGTAGCCGTGGTGGATACTTAACCCTGCCCACTCCAGACGTCTTTTGGAGTATATGGGTAGGGGTCTTGAGAGAAAAAGCACGGCTGAGTTACTCAGTATCTAACGTTGAATTACTGCCTTACCAAACCGTTGGGCGCCATGTAGTGTAGCTCCTATTTCCCTAATAGGCTCTGCGCATTGGAATAATATATCCTATAGGTTTGACATAGGACTAAGGTCAGTATGTCCCTATCGAGTATATTAAACTTAATTACTTGTGCCAGCTAGCTCAGAGGCCACTAGAAACTCCTTGACAACAAGAAGGGAGTAGTTTCTGGCAGCCGCAAAACATGACCACTGTGTTTCCCTTTAGAATCAGAACGTGTCCCAGAGTCGTGGAAACAATAGATAACTATTTCACTCAGCTCAGTCGTGCATGCTTAGTTTTCTCCAAGTTACACAGAAAGAAATAGACGGGCGTTTCAATAAAGGATTTATTGAACAGTCTTGTTTCTGGTGTAAGTAAAATGTGCTGTTACGATCACAAGACAGTATGCAAGATAAATAATGTACAGGGTGAGCAGTAGAAATAAATAATACTGCGATAGCATTATCTTTTAGTACATATGCATTTACATAAATAACACAGACTAAAAATGCGAGTACTCATACGATGCGTTGCTAAGCTAATTCTACCCCAATGTACCTAACCTGACCTAGGTGTAGGAAGAGGGAAGAAGTAGGTGAAGTATTCCTTACTATGGTATACTAAGAGTATGTTAAGTCTAGTATGCCTAGTATGCCAAGAGTCCCTCTAGGTTCTAGTCAGCTCCATACCTGAAGAATGAGAGAGGTAGGAATCTCTTTGCCAGACTCGAACTCCAACACCCCGCAAGGGAAGTCAGATCACTGGAAGCTGGAAGCTGGGCTCTCTGCGTGCAGGGAATGGCAGCGTCTTCTCAGTGCGTCAGGCCGGGAAACGGGCTCCTCTGAAGTCGAGGTCTCCTCTGGTTTACAGGGGCTAGGGAAGGTATATTTATACCTGAGACCACCTAAGAATGTTAGTATTGACGTGAGTTGGACAGCGAAAGACGTCATGAATGAACCCCCTAAGGAATAATGGTTCATGCATAATGTATGAGTCCTTGAAGAAATCAATAGTCCTGGACTAGGGAAACTCCCGCAGCCTAAGGGTCTGTTCTTCATGAACTCGTTGTGACGTTAGGGTGGACGGATGTCAGAGACCATGCCTGTATTTGGAGTGCATGGTTTAATGCCTAAATAAGGGCAGGGTGAATTGTGCCTATATAAGGACATGATACTGGAAAGCCCGTTTATGGATACCCTAAGAGGAATACAATAGGACCACCTCTCTTGAACACAGCCCAGTGGCGCTTACTGGAGGTACCTGGTGGGCTAGTTGTCCCCCAGGGACCCTCAGGATTGAAGGGGAATTAATCCCCCAACTTAAAACCCACCAGGGGGCGCGTTTGCACAGTGGTGCAGGGAGGGGGCGGGGCCTGATGTCACAAGTGTGCAAACGCGCCCTGTGGCGCCTTTTAAGTTGGGGGATTAAGTCCCCTTGAATCCTGAGGGTCCCTGGGGGCCAACTAGCCCACCAGGTACCTCCAGTAAGCGCCACAGGGCTGCGTTGCAGAGAGGTGGTCCGAGGCCACGCCCCTTTTTACACCTCTCTGCAATACAACTCTGTGGCACTTACTGGAGGTACCTGGTGAGCTAGTTGGCCCCCAGGACCCTCAGGATTCAAGGGGACTTAATCCCCCAACTTAAAACACGCCAAAGGGCGTGTTTGCACACATGTCACATCAGGCCCCGCCCCCTCCCTTCACCACTGTGCAAACGCGCCCCCTGGTGGGTTTTAAGTTGGGGGATTAATTCCCCTTGAATCCTGAGGGTCCCTGGGGGCCAACTCGCCCACCAGGTACCTCAAGTAAGCGCCACAGAGCTGCGTTGCAGAGAGGTGGTCCGAGGCCACGCCCCTTTTTACACCTCTCTGCAACGCAACTCTGTGGCGCTTACTGGATGTACCTGGTGGGCTAGTTGGCCCCCAGGGACCCTCAGGTTTTAAGGGGACTTAATCCCCCAACTTAAAACGTGCCACAGGTTGCCTTTGCACACTTGTCACATCAGGCCGAGCCCCCTCCCTGCACCACTGTGCAAACGTGCCCCCTGGTGCATTGTAAATTGGGGGATTAGGTCCCCTTGAGTCCTGAGGGTCCCTGGGGGCCAACTAGCCCACCAGCCACCTCCAGTAAGCGCCACAGAGCTGCGTTGCAGAGTGGTGTAAAAAGGGGGCGTGGCCTTGGACCACCTCTCTGCAACACAGCTCGCTGGCGCTTACTGGAGGTACCTGGTGGGCTAGTTGGCCCCCAGGGACCCTCAGGATTCAAGGGGACTTAATCCCCAAACTTAAAATGCGCCACAGGGCGCGTTTGCACACTTGTGACATCAGGCCATGCCCCCTCCCTGCACCACTGTGCAAATGCGGCCCCTGGTGCGTTGTAAATTGGGGGATTAAGTCCCCTTGAGTCCTGAGGGTCTCTGGGGGCCAACTAGCCCACCAGCTACCTCCAGTAAGTGCCACAGAGCTGTGTTGCAGAGTGGTGTAAAAAGGGGGCGTGGCCTTGGACCACCTCTCTGCAACACAGCTCCCTCTCGCTTACTGGAGGTACCTGGTGGGCTAGTTGGCCCCCAGGGACCCTCAGTATTCAAGGGGAATTAATTCCCCAACTTACAATGTGCCAGGGGGCGCGTTTGCAGAGTGCTGCAGGGAGGGGGCAGGGCCTCCGTCGCAATGCCGGCTTTTTTTTTTTTTTTCAGAAGTCGGCTGTGTGGCCCCCCTTCTTTTCCTACTTTTGGGGCCCTGGGGACCCCATCCCCCAGAGCCTGACCCCAATTGTTAAAAATTTTTTTTTTAAATAAACGGGAAGGGGGCCGCGTGGCCCCCCTCCCGAGGCCAATTTCTGCTCCGGGGACCCCATTCCCCGGGGCATGGCCATATATATATATATTTTAAAAATATATATTTTTAAAGGAGGGGAGCTGCGTGGCCCCCCTCCTGAGGCCTCTATTAGCCCCAGGGACCCCATCCCCCGGGGCTCTGCCTCTATTTTTATTTTTTTTATTTTTTTGTTTTGAGGGAGGGGAGCCACGTGGCCACTTCTGGCCCCGGGGACCCCATTTCCCGGGGCCTGGCTGCTCAGTTGGGGACCGTGGGGGGAGCCCCAATGCCCCCACGGTCCCGCCGGCTCCCCGCCTCCTGCAGGAGTCGACATTGCTTTTCCACAAGGGGAGCTGCTGACATGCAGCTCCCCGTGTGGAAAAGGAATCTGCTTTGGATTTTGGAAGCGAGAGCAGGAAACCTGCTCTCGCTTTCAAAATTCATTTCAAAGCAGAGTTTGCTATGACAGGGAGGGAGCCGCACGGCTCCCGCCCTGTCATAGCAAACAGCAGTGTCCTGGGGGTGGGCACCCTGGGACACTGTAGGAGCACAGCCCCGGGGAGGTGGTGGTCCCCGGGGCATGTGGGGGGGCTCGAGCCCCCCCACACAGGTTTAAAAAAAAAAAAAATGAAGCCCCTCCCTACCATTACAAAGCCCCGGGAGGTGGTGGTCCCCAGGGCTGGGGGTCCATAACGGACCCCCACATTGCAATGATTATGTGCCCCGGGTAGGTGGTGGTCCCCGGGGCGTGTGGCGGGGGCTCTTGCCCACCACACATGTTTTAAAATATGTTAAAAAAAGAGCCCCAGGGAGGAGGTGGACCCCGGGGCAGCGGGGGGGCGTGTGCCCCGACGCATATTTTAAAAAAGTCCTGGGGTGGTGGTCCCCGGGGCTTGGGGGGGCTTGGGAGGCCCCCCACAGATTTAAAAACAAGCCCCGGGGAGGTGGCGGTCCCCGGGGCTGCTCGAGAGCCGCGTGCCCTCCCGCACATAATTTACATAGCCCCGGGGAGGTGGCAGTCCCCGGGGCAGCGTGGGGGGGATTGGGACCCCCCCATGCATTTTTGTTCACAGCCCCGGGGAGGTGGCGGTCCCTGGGGTTGCGGGGGGCCGTGTGCCCCCCACGCATATTTAAGAAAAATCCCGGGGGTGGCGGTCCCCGGGGCTTGGGGGGCCTTGGAGGCCCCCCACAAATTAAAAAACAAGCCCCGGGGAGGTGGCATTCCCTGGGGCTGCGGGGGCCCCCGCGGCCCCCGCTTCATAAATAAATTTCCCCCGGGACTTGGCCCACCCGGGGGCTTTGAAAACGAAGCGCGGGAGGCCGCGCTTCATTTTTTAAAATTTTCGGACGCATTTGCGCACACGGCGCGACCCCACCTGCATTTTTTCATCCGAGGCACAAGATGGCTGCCAACACTTCCTGGTTTGAAGTGTTGGCAGCCAATCAGAGGCAAGCTCGTGCTCGGGAGGAGATGTGTGGTTAGGCTCCGCCCATATATCAAAACTTTTTCTTTTTCTAATTTCTCAGGAACTACTGAACAGATTTAAAAGAAAGGGATCTTTCTGAAACAAGACCTACCTTTTTGCCGAATTTGGTGTAATTCCGTTCAGCAGTTCGGGCTGTAGCTTTGTCTAAAGTTTCCTATGGAAATTAACATGGGGAAAACGCGTTTTGGGATCCCCCCTTTTTTCTCGGCCCCCGCTTATCGAATCACCCCGAAACTTTCAAGACAGGAGCTGACTGGGAAAAGAAAAATGCTTTTCCTATGGAAACTAGGTCCTAACTATAACTACCTACTGGCGACCGCCAGTAGGAAATATACATATTTATATGTATATGTATATGTATCTGTATATATATATATATATATATATATATATATATATACATATATATATATATATATAACCTACTGGCGGTCGCCAGTAGGTAGTTATAATTAGAATGTATTTTCTATAGGAAAAGCGTTTTTTGATTTGCCAATATCTTTGGTGCCGTTTGACGAATCTTCACGAAATTTTTTAAACTAATGGGGTGCTCTGGTCAGCTCCTATCTTGAAAGTTTTGGGGTGCTTCGTCAAGCGGGGGCCGAGAAAAAAGGGGTGTCACAAAACACGTTTTTTCCTTGTTAATTTCCATTGGAATTTTGAAACAGGTTACAGCCGAACTGCTGAATGGAATTACACCAAATTTGGCAATAAGGTAGGTCTTTGTCCAGAAAGCGACCTTTTTTTTAAATGGTGTAAATCCGTTTAGTAGTTGCTGAGAAATTAAAAAAAGAAAAATATCGATATCTGAGCACCGAGGAGGGTTCGCAAACCCTCCCGGGCACGAGCTTCAATCTGATTGGCTGCCAACACTCTAAACCAGAATGTGTTGGCAGTAACCCTGGGCGGTGAACTACGCTATGCTCGCTGAGGTTGCGTAGTTTCAGCAACTTCGCGATTCGCGTAGAACGAGAAGTTGCCGTGCACTACGCAATTTGCGGCGTAGCGTAGCTGTTTTTCTTCTTCGCGCACTCAATATACGTTCTCGAGCGCGCGGTAACGACCTACCGTGATTCTCCGATCGCCGACGCGACTTCCTATCCGTTCGCGGGCACCACGAGATTTGGAATTCGGCCGCACGATCCCGCGAGAGTGTGCGAACGCGAACACGTAATTCAGACGCGCGATCTGACTTCCGGCGGCAGTGTTGGTAAGATCGCGATCCCGAACATGAATAAACTACAATCTGGCAAAGAATATCTCTCGAGCATCATAAAACATTCTCGAAAATGATGATTTTCCTCCAAAAAACTCCTCAGATTGTGATTTGGCTGTAGTTTTTTGTGCAAGGAGTCCTTTTTCTTTTTTTACTTTTTTTTCCAAGAGGAAGGAAGTGCCCCTGATTCTCAAACTTCCTGTTCCTGTCCAGCAGGCTCCTCCCAGTGCTTTGTCCATGTGCTGTTCACTTTCATTTGGATTTGGAGCTGGAAGGATCACTTTTTGTGTCTATCTGCTGCATCATATCATTGGATTTGAGTACTTTTGGATTTGAGATTTTACAAGTAAGTTGGAGAATTGGTGTACTTGTTTGTTTGATTGAGGCTTGTTTGTACCTACATTTTTTTTGGGATTTCCATCGTTTTGAAAATGTATTGTTGTGGCCTACTGGCCTGTAGTTTTGGTAGGGGCCTAGTTGTTTTTCTTTGATTGGAATTTCAGCCAGTAGGCCCAGACTAGAGCCAGAGGTACCCATGGGTGCATGTTTCTGCGGTGTCTGTTGAATTTAAACATCATGTAGGGCATGCATGGATGGCATTGGATTGAATTGCAAAATGTGGGTTTTGGGGTGGTATTTCAGTTTTGCGGTGTGTGTTAAATAAATAGGCCTTTTCAGCCACTAGGTAACCCTGGGCATTCAGCTCGCGGACTGTGGGCAACTCCGCACTGCGAGACAACGCAGACTTACACTTTTTATCTTCTTCGCGCGCTCAATATACGTTTTTGCATGCGCGATAACGACTTTTTGTGACGATCGCGATGCCGAACACGCAGAATTTACAATCTGGCGAAGAATATCTCTCGAGCAGCATAAAACCTTCTCGAAAATGATGATTTAGTTCATTTTGCACAAAAAACTCCTCAGGTTGTCATTTAGATGTAGTTTGGTGAGCAAAAAGTCACTTTAGTTTTGTTTTACAATTTTTTTCAAGAGGAAGGAAGTCGCCCAGAGTCTCCAACTGCCTGGTCCTGTCCTTTGTCTTCACTTTCTTGTTATTTTGGGTGGCCTGGCCATGTGGGTGGTGGCCATTTTGTAAAGCCAGGCATTGTGCTTTTGCCATAGGCCTGCATTGTCTGTCTTGTGTTCCTTTTCTTGTTGTTGTGGGTGGCCTGGCCATGTGGTGGCGGCCATTTTGTGGGACCAGCCACTGTGCTTTTGCCATAGGCCTCCAAGCTTGCGGCCTAGTCTGCCAGTAGGCCCGGAGCCGGAGGTAGTCATCCTCATGGGTGCATAAAAACTGTTTCTGTGTTGTCTGTTGAATTGTAACATAATGTAGGCCATGGATGGGATTGGATTGAATTGCAAAATGTGGGTTTTGGGGTGGTATTTCAGTTTTTGGGTGTGTGTTAATTAAATAGGCCTTTTCAGCCACTAGGTAACCCTGGGCATTCAGCTCGTGGACTGTGGTCAACTCCGCACTGCGCGACAACGCGGACTTACACTTTTTATCTTCTTTGCGCGCTCAATATACGTTTTCGCGCGCGTAATAATGACTTTTTGTGACGATCGCGATGCCGAACACGCAGAATTTACAACCTGGCGAAGAATATCTCTCGAGCAGCATAAAACCTTCTCAAAAATTATGATTTAGTTAATTTTGCACAAAAAACTCCTCAGGTTGTCATTTAGATGTAGTTTGGTGAGCAAGGAGTCACTTTTTTTTGGTTTTACTATTTTTTTCAAGAGGAAGGAAGTTGTTGGGTGGCCTGACCATCTGGTGGCGGCCATTTTGTGGGACCAGCCACTGTGCTTTTATTTGCCATAGGCCTCCAAGCTTGCGGCCTAGTCTGCCAGTAGGCCCAGAGGTATTCATCATGGGTGCATAAAAACTGTTTCTGTGTTGTCTGTGGAATTTTGACATCATTTAGGCCATGGATGGCATTGAATTGAATTGCAAAATGTGGTTTTTTTTTTGGAGGGTCTATTGCACTTTTTGGGTGTGTTAAATAAATGCCTTTTTTGCTTGTGTAATTATAATTATGTGTTGTTGTAGTGGTTGTCTAACTTACCAAACTGTTTTTAGCCATGTGGATTTTAGTTTTTGCATTAAAGCTGTGTGTTTTATCAGGCATCCTTTGTCTGCCCATATATAGTAGGCCTGCTTGAGTTCATTGTTTGCCGTGCCTTGTGCCTGTGAGTCACCATGTTGCTGGGGGCCATTTTGTGGTGGTAGTTAGTAGTGTGCTGTTTTTGCCACATAGGCCTGCGTGTCTTTCCATTGTTCCTCTTGTGTTACTGCTTCCAAATCCATCCCCATTGCCAGCTGCAGCTCCCTGATGCTGCATACATCCCACGTGATGCACAAATTTAGGCCAAACATGTTCCAATACATTTTAGTTTTTGTTCTTTACTATTCTTATTCTTCCAGAGTGTACCCACTACACAGTAGCCAGGAAAGCCCTGGCCTTGTTGTCAAAGTCTCATAAATGGCTACACTGAGTTTCTAAAATTTAATAATTGAGGCCACCACACAGTAAGTTCTATATTATATTTGTTTGATTTGTGCTATCGTTTGACTGATGTTATTCTGGCTTTTTTGCTTTTAGGTGCACAAAGACTGAGTAGGAGGTGTGTCATCATTGCCCGTTGCACTGCCAGACAGACATCCTGCTGCTGTACACAACGTGACGTGTGACCTGACCAGACATCTCTGCAACTGAGTGCTGCTGACATCCGAAGAAGATGGGCCCAAAGAAAGCAGGCACCAGGTCCTCGAGTAACAAGAAAGTTGCTATTGAGAAGAAGGAACAGAAGAAGGAAGTGACACTTAAATCTGGTGTGCCGGCCAATACCTTTTTTGGGAAAAAAAAAATTACGCCTGCAGCAGTGGTGTCCGGGGGGCAAGCTGGGGGCAGCACCTCCGCATCAGTGGGCCCAACCCACCAACCCAGGCCCAAGCACATGAGTGTGGAAGAGGTAGCCAGCCTAATGGTGGAAAGCAGTGATGCTGAGCCTGAGATAAACTTATCGCTATCTCAAAGTAGTACCCAATCAACGCAGGAGGAAACACAGCAGATAAGTGGTCAACAACAAGAGCCGCAACCACCGCCCGCAATAGTAGTTGTTGTTCCTCCCGAAGTAGGGGCAGTTGAGGAAATTGAGCCTCATGCAGAGGTAGAAGAAGAAGCCACTCATTCAGAAGATCCATTGTCTTCCAAATCTCCAGCAAGGAAAAGGAGGGGTAGTCCATCAAGTTCTTCGCCAAGCCCCCCTTCTGATGATCTAGATGCAACTTGGAAGCCACAAACTGAGTCTGAGAGGGAGCCACGTCCCAAGACCAAGCTAGAGAAAAGGAAGGTTCCAGAAAGCCTTACACTTATGGAGGTCGATGTAGAACAGCAGGATGATGATGATGAGCCAGTCATCATGAACATCACTCCCGGCCCCGAGGAGATGGAGACCAACATTATAACCCTATCCAAAATCGCTGCGAGTGCGAAGGATGTAGCACGCATACCTCCACAGGTAACACCAACACGACCTACAGCTTCCATATTTGCATTAGCAAAGGCCAGGCAGCGACCTAAATCCAGCACAACCACCACCTCAGTAGAAGTAGGTAGTGGTACAGCAGCCCAGAGTCAAATTCAACACACACCCTCCAGATCATCCAGCATTGGAAGTGGCACCTCCAGAAGGAGGCAAAAGTTAAGCTCCCCAGTTTGGGACTTCTTTACGGTTAGCGAAAAGGAGGAGAACATTGCTATATGCTCCATTTGTAATACTTCTGTTAGTCGTGGTAAGCTTGGTACAAACTATGGTACCGGAGGCCAAATGACCCATCTGAAAAAACATCACTTGATCAGCTGGGAGGACCACCTTCGCGGCATAAAAACTGCAACCATTGGTGTTGGTGGGGATAAAGGAGTAGAAGATCCGATCACGGTGGAAGAGGAAGGACAGGGAGACATTCTCTCTGGTAGTGGTACACAAAGTCTCCCTGTCCCCAGCAGTGCAGTGTTAACGTCGCCCACATCTTCAGCAACATCTCAGTGGCACATGAGTAAGAGTCAGCCTGAGACACCAAGGAGTACCGCAATCAAAAAAAGTGCGTTGTTGAGCCTAAGAGAAAGGAAAACCATGCAGCCTACCATTATCAGCATGTTTGGGGGGGAGGGGCAGTACGAACGCAACCACCCAATAGCACGTTTGTACAATGCGAAGCTGGCTAAAATGTTAGCACTGGACCTTCTCCCTTTTTCTTTTGTTGAAGGGGTGGGTTTTCTGGAATTTGTCTCAACCATCTGCCCAAAATGGCATGTTCCCAGCCGCTACTATTTTGCCAGAGTTGCTGTTCCAGCACTACATCACGACGTGCTGGAATTTCTTGGAAAAGCCTTGAAGCAGAGTGCTGTTCACAGTATCCACCTGACAACAGACATGTGGACCAGTTGCAAAGCGACAGATTACATGTGCATCACTGCACACTGGATCTCTTTTGCAGGGGTTAGAGAACAGATATCTGCTGGTGTTGACGCTGCTGAGATTTTTCATGCCACTCGCAAACATGCAACTGTAGCCATGTTTGCCATGGAGAAATCTCATACTGCTGCAAACATTTTGGAAGAGTTTAACACCAAGGTCTTTGAGTGGCTGCGCCCAAGAGGGCTTAAGATTGGTTTTGTTGCCACGGACAATGGCAGTAATGTAGTTAAGGCCATGGGCAATGGTGGCTATTTCAGGGTCCCGTGTTTGGCACACTGCATTAACATTGTTGTTCAAGACTTTTTGAAAAATGAATCCAAAGTCAGCAACTTACTGGCCACGTGCAGAAGAATACGCACACATTTCAGCCATTCCTTTAAAGCCCGGAAGAAGCTGAGGGTCATTCAACGTGAGCATAAAATGCCAGTCAAAGCGCTCATCCAGGAGGTGCCAACACGTTGGAACTCAACTTATTACATGCTTGATCGTCTGTTTGAACTGTACATACCACTCAATGCTTATGTCATGCAAAGATTAGGGGAACCTACTGTGAGAGGCATGACCGTTGAGATGGGTCAATGGGACCTCATTAAATGCCTGACTGAGATGCTACTTCCTTTTGAGATCTTCACACGTGAAGTCAGCAGGGAGGACTGTACTATGGGCCAAGCTATCCCATTGTTGCACATGCTAGAGCAACAGCTGAAGGAGGTGTCTGAAACGTACGCAGGTGTGGATGACAAACAAGACGCATATCAGGTGGCGGAGACCTTAGCCACTCGCTTATCTGAAAATACAAGGATTCAAAATAAAATTTTGTCGCAACAAGATTACATTACTGCCACAATTTTGGATCCACGGTACAAAGTATTTCTGAACAGCAAGGCAGTAATTCCATTTTCGGAAGTGGATGTTGCCAACTACAAAACATTGATAGCTAAGGAAGCCACTATTTTTGAAAACGAACGGCTGTTAATTACAGGCCCTCCACCCCAGGCCATAACAAGTACTACAGGGCATCCAGAGTCAAGTTCTACTTCGGAGCCTGAGGGCAGTGCGTTTGCCTCCCAGCAGTCACCTACACCAACAATAACATCAACAACAGCAAGAACAGGATCATCCACAGTACAATCGGCAACTGATTGGTTTCTACGGCAGGGGTATGGTAAGTCCAGTGCTGATGCAAAGGCAAAAGAGGCCGAGCACATCGGAGCACCCCTGAACATTGAGCGGACGGTCCAGGCCTATCTGGATGACTCAACAGAGGTCTTCATGGATCGAAACCCATTGGTGTACTGGTATGGGAAAAGAAGCCAATGGACAGTGCTCAGCAGGCTGGCAATAAAGTATCTGGCTTCCCCTGTCGCAAGTGTCTCCTCTGAGCATGTTTTCAGTGCTGCTGGTGCCATTGTAACTTCGAAAAGGACCAGTCTCTCGCCCAAAAGCGTGGAGAGGTTAACCATGATCAAAATGAATCAGCACTTTATACCACCGGATTACAAAATACGTGAATCACAGCAGGACGAGGAGAGCGACTTGGATGACATAAGTAGTGCATTACAGGACCTACTTCTGTCCGAACCACCAGAGTTTGAGGACGAGCTCCTCTTCCCTGACAACTAGGCTTTCAAATTGTTACTTTCTTCCTTCCTTTATTTGTCTGTGTATCTGTCTTTCTGGTTCAAATCAAATCACACCAAATCCATCACCACCGTCTTCTCTTTTTATTTCCCTATTGGAGTTGCACGTCTGTGCATTTAACTGTCCACTCTTCAGAGTCCTGCTTCATCTTCCTGTCTCGCCCTAGTACATTTCCATCAAGCCACACATTGGAGTACAAGAAATGTTGCCTTTAACAGTCCCTCCATAAGAAGTGAAACGTGACTATAGCTATCCTCCGTTTTGTTTCCGAGCCAAAACTCATCAGTGTCCGAAGGCTACCGCCTCTGCAGGCATCCACAACTCTTCACTGTCAGAACTTGGGCAGGCATCCAAAAGTAAACTCATCACTGTCCGAAGGCTACAGCCTCGGCAGGCATCCAAAGCTCCTCACTGTCAGGACAGAAGGTACTTGGCAGAGAAAGACAAGACTCTTCGAAGAAACTTGCTGACATTTGTGCAAACTCAATTGACCAGCAATGAGCGCTACCCAGGCCGCGGCCCATCATCACAGTGCTGACCATGTGAAGCAACTTAAACTGTGACAAAGTGCCACAGATGAATAAGACGAAAACAGAAACAGCGACTAACACTTACAATGAATGTGGACTGAAGTAATGATGAGGCCACTGCCCCGTTAAAAAAAAAACACACACCTCTCAGAACTAGGCCTCTGATGATCTGACAGCCAAAGAGAAGAGCAAGACAGGTAATGATGGAATGCATTGGATGCTTGCAGACTCTGAGCGATTGCTGTTGTTTGTTGTGTTGATGTTGTGCATGAAGTCGAACTCTACTCTACTAGTTAATCTACAAAGTGACTCAAGTGACAGTCAATGTTTCCCCTCTTGTTGTTTAATAACCAAATTGTACTCCTACTACTGCAGGTGCAGGCCAATATATGTTGCAATTTTTTAATATGGAATATGGACTTAATCAGAGTCACTACAGACTGAGTTGGAGTTGGACAACACGTACCACACCATGATGATGACCATACTATCTTTGCACGCAGTCAGTCACTTGGATCGGAGGTGATTTAAGGAATAACTGCGTTTCATGAAGTGGCATAAGGTAAACATAAACACAACAATTCAACAAGAAAGTAAACACAGCAGACCTACATGTCCATGTAGTGGTGTAGTCGAGTGTAGTCATGACTGACAGCGGCGCATTGATTTTGTCACTTAATTTTGAAAATGCTAAGTTGCTGTATATGCCTTTTGTCTGCCTCTGTCAAAAATTAAGGTAAATGGAGGTTGGGTCATGGGCTGGTGCTGTGGTGGGCCTGTTCTGTCCTGTTGTTGTTGTAGCTTAATGCTGTAAACAGAATATACACGATATATCCAAGCCGCCTCAGTCTGAAAGTGTTCTCTCTTCTCTTCTTGGACTCCACCGTAATTGATGTTTTTTTTTATTCATTTATTTTTCAATACCCCTTTTGTTTTTCGATCTAGACGTTACAGGCCGGCCTTTACCCTGTGCTATACTGGGAGACACAACTCACATTTACCTTACCAATCCGCATCAGGAAGGCAACCAAGATTCATGTGCTGAGCGTCCATGGATGATAGGACCAAGAGGAAGGACGAGATTCAACTCCACAATTTGACCAGGATAATACAGTAACTTTAGTATCATTCATCATTCATCTTTTAATTAATTGGAATCCTTTTTTCTCTTCAATCATTACGACTGTGTGTTGTTGTTTGTTTGCTAATTGATCCCTACAACAATTTTTTAATTTTCTTTGCTATCTTTAAAAGTAAGCCCAGTACAACATGGAATTTGGGTCTCTGAGGGCATATTACAGGCAAGGCAAATTGCATAGAATATACTGCTGCCCTGTACTGTCTAATTGTCTAGTAGGAGTTATTAAGTACTACTCATTAACCATCAAGTTATCTTCATCATCATGCATGCATTTCCCTTTTCTCTCTTTATAGATTTTTTGGATAAAATCATGGTCGTCTGCCAAGATTGCGCTTTGCTTTTGTTGTCCATGCGTACTGTTTTTCATTCTCAAACCTTTCCCCAAACCCCCCTTCCCATCCATTCATCAAACCCTAACCTTCTTCCCCAGGCTGTGATTTATGTTGAGGTGTGATGTGACTACATAAAATGTACACCAATTGATCACACGCTTGCTGGGGCAGATGTGGTGAAAGCAACACTAATTCAATTGCAAGGCAGGGCGAGGAGCTTCTTCTGCTTGCCCACGCATGCTCAGTCTATGTGGAAGCCGTCACCGGCTAATAGTAGTACATCATAATTAATTGCCGGCATTGATTGGATTAATCATCAAACTCCTACCACATAGCAGTAAAGGTTACGAATTACGATTGTGTTAAGTTAAGTGACTCACTCGACACAACTACAGTTTGTAACTTCTTGTACTAGGCTGTCCCGCCACCATTATGTTTTATTTGACTTTAGCAGTTGCAACTGCAATATTGTTTGTTTGGCAGTCTTCTTCTGTACTGTATTTTACTTCGTTCTACTACTCCTCCCACAGTCGCTCTCAGGCCAGTGACTGTCTCTTTTTTATTTTTTTAGCAAATGCTACTGCCAGTGTCTACTCTACTACTACCACCACAACCACGGCATCTTCTCCATTCTCTCGGGAAACCATGCAGCCATCGCTGTGCCGAATGTAATCATCATCAATCACAGGTAAGATAAGTTTGGTGGGAGGTATAATGGACTAGGAGGAGAGACTGACAGTACTAGTAGGACAAATAACTCAGTGAGGGGTTCCGCATCTATCTGTTTGTGTTACATAATCGGCAGATTATTTAAATCAAACACTGGCTGCGGCCCTGCAGCAGCAAGGAAACCAATGTGACGTTAATTCGTAAAACAGTAACCCCCCACAAAACATTAACATTGTATGTTTAAGTATAAATATAATTTATTACCCTAACAAAAATAAACTATCCCACACCTGACCCACCCCTCTCCCTAACCCCAACCAATGTCCAAAACGAAAAAAGTCCAAAGTGTGTCCAGAAACCCCAACGCCCAATTCCCACCGACCAACAAAAGGAATAAAAAAGGGGCAATGCAACAGGGTCCTAGATGTTATATTCGGCGGGCTTTGAGGTGTTTGTCCACCAGTATTTTGACCCGCTCCTCCAGTTGCTCCTCTAGCCGTGACACCCGGAGGAGAATCTTTCGGCGAAATGCCCTGCAGTGGCATCCAGGATGGGGGACAGCAGTGCTGGCTGCTAGCGAATTGCGGCGGCGGGCGGCTGCCAGACCGCGGCGCCGTACCATTGGAGTTGGGGCCTGGCTGGGGCCCGGGGCATCGGACGAGGCTGCAGCTGCTGCCGCCTCCTCCTCCTCCGCCTGAGCCACCAGCCGCCGGTACTCCTCACATATGGCCTCCAGTTTCCGGTGCCGGGCCCTGGCTGCCAACTCCTTCCGGGATGGTTTGTCTTGGGAAGGAGTACTATCTATATCAAGAAAGAAAAAGAATATTGTTGTAACCAGTACTCTTAGCAAAACAGTAACACAAAATTAATTCAACACATAATGGCACAGTAGCACTAGCAAGAAGCACAGTACATAACATTTGCGGTAATAATCTATCTATCCTCCCACTTCCTCGGCCTCTAACATTTGTGGGAGTTTCAGGCATTATACTAGCACTATGAACTCCAACCAGTACACAGTACACCAGTCTTCTTCTTATCTCTAGTTTAGCGAAATGACATAACCTGGTTGTAGCCGGCATGCCAGCTCGGTCATCTATGCTTGCACCCAAGACAAACATACGAGTCATGACGCAGACTCACGTTAGTTTGATTTACTACTGTCTGCAGGTGGGGAAGCTCGTATTTTTCTATTACGGGTGGCACTGGCCATACTCTCTCTCTGTTACATGGAGGGCAATTGGTCAATTTCACAGTGCCCTGGCTACTACAAAAAGTCAGATTATATATCTGATCCAATGATCATTGCTTTTATATGGGACGACGACATAAGGTCAGTAGCGGTCGGTGGTGGGACTCAGGGAGTTCTGCCGGGCGGTGATGTGGGGAGGGGCAGGGTGGGGGGTAGTAAACCATGGATTACGGCCAATTAAAGGTAAGTAAACATATAAATAAATAAAACTAATTTTGTTGCACGCACTGCATTGCATTTGGCGGTGCAGTGCGCACATTGAAATTCGCTTTATTTATTTGTATGTTTACAGTAAAGTTACCTGTATTTGGCCACGTAATACATTGTTTACTACTACCCCCCACCCTGCCCCTCCCCACATTGGCTTTGCTACTCTGGCGCGGTTTCTTTTACATTCCCTTAAAACTAAAACTGTGCATCCCGTGACAGTCTCCACCTATGCTGTCTATGATGAATACATACAGGCATCCGTCCATTCTAAGTAAATGTCAATCATTCTTCTTAATCTCTCCACAAACCTTACTTTGTTTCACCAACAACAATGCATGCATCCACTCACTCCGTTGCTTGCCTTGGCTTTGAGTTTCACCCAAACACCGCTGATGATTCTTGCTATCCACAGTATCCACCCATACTGTGTCACCCACCCAGGCAGGCATCCATTCTTCTTTCACCTTCCACCCATCCTTCAACAACACATGCATCTGATTCCTATCAGCCACCTATCCATGCTTCCAACGTATCCTTCTCTGCCAGTCATCATATTAAATCTCGCCCGCCCTTCCTCCTTCCACCCTTCTTTCCCTTTTTGTTCAACACATCCATCAAGGTCATCTGATCTGACTTTTAGTCTCCTCCATAAAACTTTCACAGCTGAGTTGGAGTCAGATATAAGAGGCCATTGGTTAATCAAGTCACGCTGGTAATGCTATTGCTACTGCATTGCTCATACTAAGTAAAGGGTGTCTTCTTTAACCGTTGTATAATGTTCACTACAACTTCATACCTAATAAGTCTCAACAACAGTACAGTGAGTGAAGTCAACACACCCTTCCAGCTAGTGCAATGTCAATAAGTCATGAATATAACTTACCACCGCCCGCCACTGCTGCTGGCTCACCCCCTGTAGCTCCTGCAGGTGCCGCATCTTCTCCTGCCCCCTCCGGAATGCTAGAATCGCCGGTGGCCCCGCCGGCACTGGTGGTCGCTAGTACGCCTAGATAAAAACATGACACATTTTTAGATGCCTGTACACCTCCCCCTATTTATTCGTTTTCACTAGGAAGATTGAAAAAAAAGTTAATACATACATATTATTAGAAATCACATTCAATAGTCCAAATCGGGTACTAGAGTAGAGTCAGTAGACACTAGTAGTGTTATGATTTTTTTTTTATGGTCCCTAGGGTCATTATTATACTATACTCTACTCTTTGCAAAGTTAGCCTGAGCCATGCAACCATTTTTCGCTTCATGTCTTTTGCGCATGTTACCTCGCAGCTTGTTGTGCAGTAACAGTAAGACGCCTTTTTGAGCCCACATGAGCACATACAGCTACTGTCTGAGCGTTGCGTACAAGAGGTCGAAAAACAAGCCACTGTGTTATGGAGTTCAGTTAGTCCGTATTGCTTAGCCATAAGTAACATGTTACACTTTTTTGGCAGGACTGAGAAATGCTTGCATTATACTATCTAACATGCACCATTTTTCTCAGGCAGAGGATTCCCTTCTACGAACCAGAGATTTGCAGAGCTTATGAATGATGCATGTAACCAGTAATTCTACGTTCTACGGTGAGGAGTCTCCCAGAATTTGCACAGATCTTATGTCTTATATCATCATGCACTTGTTGTAACAATGTTTATTGTTTTAATCTTATGCATTTTGCTGTTGAAGCTGGCTGGAGTACACTGAATTTTATAGAACAACATACAGAGCTTGTTAGTTGAAAATAAACCTTTTGAACTTACACATAGACTCTGTGGTATTTGGTGTGTTGGTGGTGGTGGACTTACACGAGTGAGTGAGCGAAAGGGTGTTATCTGTTCTGGGTTGTGTAATCATTGGGTATCTTCGGGTGGGGGTTCGGGGACCTAATGAGACACTATAGCTAGTCGTTCAGGGGATTGTGGGTTCACTTCTGACTGAGGTGTGAGGAAGGTCCAAGTTCCAAACTCCCATCACCAACATCCTATTTTCTTGTGCATAGTTCTGCATGGGGCTGTGCAGAATCCCATTCCCCACATCAGTAGTAGTATGTACTATATCCTATAAAAAATAGTCAAATATCTGGTTGGGCATTTTGTTTGTGGTAATTGTCAAAGCCTCAAGATTAAGAAGCCTAGAAGAGGACAACCGAAAGGACTGGACTCAGTGGCTAGAGCTATTGGTCAATCTGAGTTTTATTCAAAACCGTAAAATAAAGAGTGGCAATGCAAACTGGGAAAGCTTAGCGACAGACTAATAGTAGTAGTACAGACATTCATAGCAGAGGCAGTTAGAACTTAGAGGCAGGGATAACCAGAATTTAGAAACAGATATTCAAGTCAAGATCATTGAATCTTTTGTAAAAAAATAGAATTAGGGAGTGGAACCAGAATTAATAGTTCGGAAAAAATAAGGTGCAGTAAAAGTTAGGGCAATATAATTGTTAATATTAACCACTGGAGGACTTACTGGGACCAGCAGCAGGGCCCTCGGTAGAGGAGCGGTCCTCTGGTGGTTGTCCCGCCGACTCGGACCCCGTCTTCTTGCCCCTGGGTGCTGCAGATCAGTGATCATGTAAGATATAATAAAGAAAGACACAAACATTAATGATTGCTGTGAAACAAATAAATTATGTAAAAAAACGCTCAAAAAACATTTTAGGAAACAAAAATTGCAATAAAATTGACCTATCTAATCCGATCGACTACTGGCTTGCGGGATTCACGGACAGTCTACTTATTTAGGAACACTAATTCAGTGTTCCATTCAGATTGATTTAAATAAAATCCTGAACACTAACTAAGCCTAAGTACCACCTGACCTAGCCCACCTATTCAAGGCGGGCCAATTGTTCATTAAGTCTGCATTTCCATTTTTTTTAGCCCTCAAAAATGCATAGATGAGAAGGAGGACACATGCATAAAGGTGCATAATGCATACACCAAATTGTTGGTTGGTTGCGTCTGATGTTCTGCAGCTGACTGACACTGAGCCTACCACTCACTAAACAAACTACAAAAGGTTCTACTAAGGACTGGGGTAAGCAGCACTCAGTGACAGAGGATGCGTCACGCAGACCGCTCAAAAATTATCAACTAATAGTAACTGATGGAGCAAGGACTCAAAAATGAGACTTGCTTGAATGCAATCACCTCACAGTATTAATTTATTAATTATGTATTGTTTATACTAACGTTGCATACATTACACGAATAGCAAGGAAGCTTGCCTATGTGTTCTAACTAACAAGTGACGCTTGTCTTATTCTAAAATGGCCGCTAAAGCGCGGGAACCTTACTGCGCATGTCTCATCCATATCACATGGTGTGACGTCTTTCTTTGCTTGGTGGGAAATTTCTGCTTCCGCGCAGTGTGCTCTAAAATGGCTGCTTGATGTTTTCACATGCTTCAGCTTGCTCTTGTGTTATTATTAATTTGTCATTTTCTCAACGCTACTAATGCGGGATAGATTTATAAGTAAATAGGGATAGAGTAGAAAGAGTGGGTATACAGTGAAACCTATTATTTGTGATTTAATATTTTCTTCTTTGACTTTTATTAGTTCGTAAACTTGGGCCTGGGGTTGGTGATCTGAAACTCGAGAGACAATGATTCTGCGCATGTGTCCTCCTTGGCTGCCAAAGAATGAAGTCAACCTGGACGTCGTCCAAGGCCATGACCTGGTGGCCGAAGCTGATGTGCTTTTGCCTTTCCTGTTGAACATTGAAACTTTGTATATGAAGAATATATAACATTTGTCGTGAGACGGGTGGGAAATAAAGCAAATGTATAAAATTGGATGGGCGGTAGTTTAAAGACAATGCCCTACAGAAAATGAACTAAAATCATATGGTGTGAGAATCCACCCCCTGTCCCTGTCCAATCAGAAGTAGTGGTCCCATGTTTTAGCAACATTAAGGGGAGGTACATGGGCGTAGAAGGGTATGATAGAATATAGCATTAGTTAATTAGGAGTTCAGAGGAGAGCAGATCAGGCGTTCATGCAGACCAAGCTTCTAGCTCCAGACCATCAAGCTGATCGATTGCAGACCGAACCGCTGTCCAGAGAGGTAGTGAGGAGGCGGCGGCGGAGTCCATTAGAAGAGAGGCACGAGAGAATCGAGGAGAAGTCGAGTATCAGAGAGGGGAACGACGCAGGCGTCGTTGTAGAGAGGTCACCGGTCCTGTCCTGATCCTGGAGGAGGTCTTTGCTCTTCATCCTTCCTGGGTCCTAATCTTTCCAACTCCTTGGCCAAGGGTTGGGTTCTCGCATTTAGGTAAATATAAATGCAACCTTTAGTTGCGCTGCTGTCTCTATCTTCTCCTTTCTGAGGGACCGTCATTTATCAATAATTATTATTCTATGCTTCACCTATGAGATGCGACTAAGTACCATGTGTTTCTGTAATTTACTCTGCTAAATCTTTAGATAAATATTTTTAAAACTTCCTGACTCAGTGGTTATTTCAGGATTATGTACTATAATGAATGTCACTCATTTTAAACTTCCCAATTAGCAAAGGATTCATTGGTAAGTCATTACTCTTCAATCGGAAGGTAATTGGTAGCAGGGATTTTGATAAAGAGTAACAACTGATAAAACCCAGCGTAAGTATTAGCGTAGTATGAATGTATGGGCCCAAGTGAGTATCTAGTGTATGAATGCTGTTTGCTAATATCGCGCTGGATCAGTTTTCTAAACCTAGTATCAAATTCCATCCACCACTATTTGACAGGAGGACAAAGGAAGGACTAGAGTCTCTCTAGCAATAGCATTACCCAACTGAAGTTCTCTAAAGCAAACTCTTACATAATAATAAGGACAAGCGAGCGCAAAGTTGCAAACAAGTAAGATTAGTAGCGCCTAGCACCTGTGTCCTACAATCACAGAAGAATTTGAAACATAATTTACCTGCAATGTAAGCAGCAGTATTCTTGTTATTTGTAAAAAATGTATACACAAATCACAATACTTATACTACTATATATATTAGCTACTCACCAAGCCCCACGACCTCGACACCTAGCAGGTCCAACAGGTCCTGCTCCCGGTCCAGGATGTCTGACCACCGGTGTGCCAGCTGGTTATGGGTGCGCCGGACCCCTGAGCAGCGAAACACTGCCTGGCGCACCTTCGCCCACCGGCGGTGACGCTCCTGGGTAGGGTACCCGGAGCCTGGCCTGCCGCCTGCTGCCAAGGTCAAGGGGAGGTGGCGCTGAAGAAAAAAAACAAGGGCGGCCACCTCCGCCTCACTAAAAAGCTGGCGGGCTTGCACCCCTGCAGGGCACAGTCTGCCGCAAGGCAGGCGGCTCTTGGGTGCACGCGCCTTGCCCTTTGAGCCTTCACTGCTGCTACCCTTCACCATGGATCTGGGGTGGGAGGACGAGGCGGAAAAGAAAAGTTAGAAGGGAAAAATAAAGTTAGGGGAAGAAGTAGGAGCTTAAAGAAGAAAGTTATATAAAACAGTCGAAAAGTAAAAAAACACAGTAAAAAGTTGAAAACAATGCAAAATATAGACTTAGGCAGAGAGAGAGATAGATAAGAAATAAAGAAAAATTGAAAAACAGTGTAAAAAACTAAGGATTGCAAAGATTGAGGGAGGATAGAAAAGCAGGCCCAGAACCATAGCATAGAGTGAAAAACAAGATGGCCGCGCCCATCGCGACCGCGTGGGTAAGTTTGCGCGATATTTCTCCCCGAGCACGCAAAAAACGTCGCAAACACGTACGACGCGTTCCCGAACATGAAATGCGCATCGCGAGCACGCTAATACGCGACCCGGAACAGGAAATAAGGGATCGCGAACGGGCGGGACAAGTGAAAAACAAGATGGCCGCGCCCATAGGCGACCGCATGGGTAAGTTCGCGAGATACTATACCCCGAGCACGCAAACAGCATCCCGAACACGCACAACGCGTTCCCAAAGAAGAAAAACGCATCGCGAACGGGCGCAACAAGCAGCTACGCATGCTCGAGTAGCTACGCGTAGCTCGCGTAGCGCTCCGACGTCTTCGCGTAGCTTCGCATAGCTTCGCGTAGCGCGACTACGCAAACTACACCCAGGGTTAGTTGGCAGCCATCTTGTGACTCAGTAACCAAATGACAAGAAAAAGGGTAAAAAAAACATTAAAAAACAAGAAAAGGGTGCAGGGTAGAAACACCCTAACACCCTAGGCCTGCTCAGGGGGTCCCAGGCCCAAAAAATACATTTATTTTTATAATTTCGTCCGAATTTGTGCTGGGTTTGCAAATCTGGCCGAAATTATTTTTAAAAAAACGAAGCGTGGGCTCCCGCGCTTCGTTTGTTAAAAAGCCCCCGGGTTGGCCAGGTCCCGGAGGCAATTCTGAAATTAAGGTGTGGAGGCCTGTGGGGGCCCCCACAGCCCTGGGGACCGCCACCTCCCAGGGGCTTCATAATTTATGCACGGGGGCACACTGCCCCCCCGAAGCCCCGGGGACCGCCACCTCCCCGGGGCTTTAATTAAATAAGGGGGGCCTCACGGGCCCCACCAAGCCCCGGGGACTGCCACCTCCCCAGGGCTTTGTTGAAATCGGGTGGGGAGGCCTCACAGGCCCCCAATACCCGGGGACTGCCACCTCCCTGTGGCATTTAATTATTTGGGGGGCCTTGCGGGTTACTCCAAGCCCCGGGGCCCACCACCTCCCCGGGGCTACCTGATTTAAATGCAGGGGGGCTACATGGCCCCCCGCAGCCCCGGGGACCACCACCTCCCCAGGCCTACATTCAAAATTAAAGTGTGGGGGGGCTCGAGCCCCCCCCACACTGCCCCGGGGACCACCACCTCCCCAGTGCACTGTTTATTTAAATTTGGGGGTCCGTTACGGACCCTGGCCCTGGGGACCACCACCTCCATGGGGCTTTAAAAGTGCTGGGAGGGGGGCCACGCCTGGAGCCCTTGATGGCCCTGGGGACCGCCACCCCCCCAGGGCCAGCTCCTGCAATGTCCCGGGTGCCCACCCCCGGGACATTGCTGTTTGCAATGGCAGGGCGAGAGATAGCAAACTCTGCTTTAGTTTTTGTAAGTGAGAGCAGGAAACCTGCTCTCGCTTCCAATAACCAAAGCAGAATTGCTTTTGCACAAGGGGAGCTGCATGTCAGCAGCTCCCCTTGTGCAAAAGTAATGCCAGCCCCCGCAGGAGGCAGGGATCCGGCGGGACCGTGGGGGCATTGGGGCTCCCCCCACGGTCCCCAATGGTGAGGCCAGGCCCCAGGGGATGGGGTCCCCGGGGCCAGAAGTGGTGCAGGAGGGGGGCCCCGCAGCCCCCTCCCCTTTAATTATAATTTGAAGAAAAAAACCCCAGAAAGGATGGCCCCAGGGGATGGGGTCCCCGGGCCCATAATTGGCCTAAGGAGGGGTTCGCACAGCCCCCCTCCCCAAAACATTAATAAAAAAACAAGGTTGCCAGGTCACGGGGATGGGGACCCCGGGGCCAAAAGTGGCCCAGGGAAGGGGGGCCATGCAGCCCACCTGGTACCTTCAGTAAGAGCCACACAGCTGGATTGCAGAGAGGTGGTGCGAGGCCATGCACCTTTTTACACCACTCTGCAAACGCGCCTCTTGGTGCACTGCTAGTGGGGCGATGAGGTCCTCTTGTGTCCTGAGGACCTCAGGACACAAGTGGACTTCATCCCCCGAGCAGCAGTGCACCAGGAGCTGCGTTTGCAGAGTGATGTAAAAAGGGGGCGTGGCCTCGGACCACCTCTCTGCAAACCGGCTATGTGGCGCTTACTGAAGGTACCTAGTGGGCTAGTTGGCCCCAGGAACCCTCAGTATTCATAGGGACTTCATTTCCCAACTTACAACGGGCCAGGGGGTGCGTTTGCAGAGTGGTGGGGAAAGGGGGCATGGCCTTTGTTCACTTCTCAGCAATCCCACTGTGTGGGGCTTACTGAAGGTAAGAGGTATGCTAGTTGGCCCCTAAAGGACCCCCAGCAGCGAAGGGGACTTCAATCCCCATCCAAGAGAAGCCAGGGAGCGCATTTGCAGAGTGGTGGGCAACGGGGGCCTGGCCTGCTATGTGAACTTAGCAATCCTGCTGTGTGGGACTTACTGGAGGTAATAGGAGGGGTAGTTGGCCCCCAAGGTTGTCCTTGGGGGCCAACTACCCCTCTTGTTAACTCCAGTAAGTCCCACACAGTGGGATTGCTAAGACGTCTTTGGAGGACATGCCCCCCTTTCTCCAGCACTCTGCAAACGCGCCTCCTGGCAGACTACGGGATGGGGGATGAAGTCCACTTTACTCCTGAGGGACTTTGGGGGCCAATAAGCCCTCCTGGTACCTCCTCTAAGTCCTATGCAGCAGAATTCCTGAGCGCTGGTCGGAGACCCAGCACCCTTTCTCCACCACTCTGCAAACATGACTACTACTTGAAAGCATCTTTCTGCACCTCTGACTTAGAGGTAGTTTTAATACCCCTGCCCTATTATGTACTTGGGCCTTACAGAGGAGGTCATGCCAATCACAGGGGTACCCCAACGCATAGTGTTCCCTAGTGTATATATGTGTTTTCACTGTATTCTAGGTGTCCTTTAGCATTGCACTGGCTCAAGGCCTGGTTAGTCAGAGTCAGTTACCACCAGTACCCGTCAGCAAAAAGTTGGGGGCGCAGGATGACTTTGCCACAAGGCCTCTTTCTGCTCCTCTGTTGGTTCTTTGTGCACATCTCTTGCTTCTTTTTGCACCTTTCTTTGTCTTTCTGGACTTCTGTTGCCTCTTTCTGCATTTCTCTTGCTTCTTTCTGTGCCTTTCTTCGTCTTTCTGGACTTCTGTTGCCTATTTCTGCATTTCTCTTGCTTCTTTCTGCGGCTTGCTTTCTATTACTGCACATGTCCTACCTCTGTAGGCATAGTTAGAAATTAGCATTTAAAAAACCTTTGAAATTCACTGAAAAAAACACAGGTTTCAGGGACGTTACAGTTAGAAATTAGCATTTAAAAAACCTTAGAAATTCACTGAAAAAACCAAAGGTTTCATGGACGTTATAGTTAGTTGGACATTTCACTCATACAAAACCATAGAAATTCGGCCGTTATAGTTAGTTACGCTAACTATAACTCGCCCCCCCGCAATGCACTGCTGATGACGTCACATATTACATCATTCATGACATGGTCAGTGACATCACTGATGACATCACTGATGACATCTAAAATGACAACACTGATGACATCACTGGTGACATCATTCAGTGACTATGTGTTTCTGTAATGTTTAAATATGTTTTATATATATAAATGCCAAGGTGTATTGAAGAATGAGTGGGTGTATGAGTGTCTGCATGGATGATTTAGTAGGTGCGTGACTGACTGTATAAGTGAGTGATTAAATGTGTCTTATTGAATGCATGGGTTAGTGACTAAACTGTGTGAATGTCTGTATCAGTCTGTTAGTTGGAGTGTAAGCGGCTGCATGGGTTGGTAAGTAGCTTCATGAGTGTCTATATGGGTTATTGATTGGTTGTCTGAGTATCTGTGGGGTGGTGTGGTATGGTGAGCAAAATAATGATGGATTTAACCCAGAGCCTTGTGACTGGGGGTGAATGTTTGCATTGTCCAGCATTCCGTCCATCAATTGTTTCTTTTGCATTTGTCGCCCTAAGTGGGAAGGGTATGCCCAGACGTGGGTCCCGTGCACACTACACCACTGGATTCAAGCTAGCCTGGCTGATGAAGGGTGATGCCCTGAAACCGGTCCCAGGTTACTTGTTTCCGGTCCAGGGAGGACCTAACTTGGCAGTTCGGGCTGGACTGTTCCCACAAGGAACAGGGTCAAGACTGATTTGCATATGGCTGGGTCCAAACTGGGGTGGTGTGGTGAGCAAAAGAATGATGGATTTAACCCAGATCCTTGTGACTGGGGGTGTGTGTTTGCATTGTCCAGCATTCCGCCCATCAATTGTTTCTTTTGCATTTGTCGCCCTAAGTGGGAAGGGTATGCCCAGACGTGGGTCCCATGCACTACACCACTGGATTCAAGCTAGCCTGGCTGATGAAGGGTGATGCCCTGAAACCGGTCGCAGGATGCTTGTTTCCGGTCCAGGGAGGACCTGGCTTGGCAGTTCGGGCTGGACTGTTCCCACAAGGAACAGGGTTAAGACTGATTTACATATGGCTAGGTCCAAACTGGGGTGGTGTGGTGAGCAAAAGAATGATGGATTTAACCCAGATCCTTGTGACTGGGGGTGAATGTTTGCATTGTCCAGCATTCTGTCCATCAATTGTTTCTTTTGCATTTGTCGCCCTAAGTGGGAAGGGTATGCCCAGACGTGGGTCCCGTGCTCACTACACCACTGGATTCAAGCTAGCCTGGCTGATGAAGGGTGATGCCCTGAAACCAGTCCAAGGATGCTTGTTTCCGGTCCAGGGAGGACCTGGCTTGGCAGTTCGGGCTGGACTGTTCCCACAAGGAACAGGGTCAAGACTGATTTGCATATGGCTGGGTCCAAACTGGGGTGGTGTGGTGAGCAAAAGAATGATGAATTTAACCCAGATCCTTGTGACTGGGGGTGAATGTTTGCATTGTCCAGCATTTTGTCCATCAATTGCTTCTTTTGCATTTGTCGCCCTAAGTGGGAAGGGTATGCCCAGACGTGGGTCTCGTGCTCACTACACCACTGGATTCAAGCTAGCCTGGCTGATGAAGGGTGATGCCCTGAAACTGGTCCCAGGATGCTTGTTTCCAGTCCAGGGAGGACCTGGCTTGGCAGTTTGGGCTGGACTGTTCCCACAAGGAACAGGGTCAAGACTGATTTGCATATCGCTGGGTCCAAACTGGGGTGGTGTGGTGAGAAAAAGAATGATGGATTTACCCCGATCCTTGTGACTAGGGGTGAATGTTTGCATTGTCCAGCATTCCGTCCATCAATTGTTTCTTTTGCATTTGTCGCCCTAAGTGGGAAGGGTATGCCCAGACGTGGGTCCCGTGCTCACTACACCACTGGATTCAAGCTAGCTCTGAAACCGGTCCCAGGATGCTTGTTTCCGGTCCAGGGAGGACCTGGCTTGGCAGTTCGGGCTGGACTGTTCCCACAAGGAACAGGGTCAAGACTGATTTGCATATGGCTGGGTCCAAACTGGGGTGGTGTGGTGAGCAAAAGAATGATGGATTTAACCCAGATCCTTGTGACTGGGGGTGTGTGTTTGCATTGTCCAGCATTCCGTCCATCAATTGTTTCTTTTGCATTTGTCACCCTAAGTGGGAAGGGTATGCCCAGACGTGGGTCCCGTGCTCACTACACCACTGGATTCAAGCTAGCCTGGCTGATGAAGGGTGATGCCCTGAAACCGGTCCCAGGATGCTTGTTTCCGGTCCAGGGAGGACCTGGCTTTGCAGTTCGGGCTGGACTGTTCCCACAAGGAACAGGGTTAAGACTAATTTGCATATGGCTAGGTCCAAAATGGGGTGGTGTGGTGAGCAAAAGAATGATGGATTTAACCCAGATCCTTGTGACTGGGGGTGAATGTTTGCATTGTCCAGCATTCTGTCCATCAATTGTTTCTTTTGCATTTGTCGCCCTAAGTGGGAAGGGTATGCCCAGACGTGGGTCCCGTGCTCACTACACCACTGGATTCAAGCTAGCCTGGCTGATGAAGGGTGATGCCCTGAAACCGGTCCCAGGATGCTTGTTTCCAGTCCAGGGACGACCTGGCTTGGCAGTTCAGGCTGGACTGTTCCCACAAGGAACAGGGTCAAGACTGATTTGCATATGGCTGGGTCCAAACTGGGGTGGGGTGGTGAGCAAAAGAATGATGGATTTAACCCAGATCCTTGTGACTGGGGGTGAATGTTTGCATTGTCCAGCATTCCGTCCATCAATTGTTTCTTTTGCATTTGTCGCCCTAAGTGGGAAGGGTATGCCCAGATGTGGGTCCCGTGATCACTACACCACTGGATTTAAGCTAGCCTGGCTGATGAAGGGTGATGCCCTGAAACCGGTCCCAGGATGCTTGTTTCCGGTCCAGGGAGGACCTGGCTTGGCAGTTCGGGCTGGACTGTTCCCACAAGGAACAGGGTCAAGACTGATTTGCATATGGCTGGGTCCAAACTGGGGTGGTGTGGTGAGCGAAAGAATGATGGATTTAACCCAGATCCTTGTGACTGGGGGTGAATGTTTGCATTGTCCAGCATTCCGTCCATCAATTGTTTCTTTTGAATGAGTATCTGTATGGGTGCCTGAGTGTCTGTGTGAGTGGGTGGGGAGTGTGTGACTCTGTGCATAGATGTGTGAGTGGGTTATTCTCTGGGTGTATTGGTTCAAGACTACATGTCTGAAGGGATGTATGGGTGGGTGAGTGTTTGTATGGGTGTGTTGGTTAGTGAATAGATGTCTCAGTGGTACATGTGTGAGTAACTACGTATGTGAAAGGCAGCATATGTGAGTGTTGGAGTATATAAATGACTATATGTGAGAGTGAGTGATTGTGAGTGTGGCTGTATGGATAAGTGTGTGCTTGTAACAGTGATTGTATAAGAGATTAAGTATGTGTTAGTATCTATATGAATAAGTGAGGTGGTGTGTATATAACTGTATAGGTGAGTAAATGGGAAAGTGATTGATTCTTGGCATGACTGACTAGGTGTGTGAGTAACTCTATGGATGAGTGGCGGTGAGTGAGTGTCTGTATAGGTGTATGAGTGCCTATGATAGTGCTATATTGATGAGTGACTGCATGTATGAGTGACTATATGGGTGAATGAGTGGATGTGTGTAGACCTAGGAATCAGTGAGTGGGTATGTGGTAACTGGTATTGGTGTGTCTATGGTTTCGAAAATGGTAGTCTGTATTTTAGAGTGGGTGTATCAAAGGTTATATTAGGGTATGAGGAGGTACATCAGATTATCACATGGATGATGCCATCAGTGATGTCATCAGTAATGTCACTGTATATACTGTAAAGTTCCTAGGGCAACTTCAATATATGTTTAAAAATTCATCATGAAAATGGTTTCAAGAGAGGAGACCGTCACTCATTGTACAAAAATACAAAAATATGTTTTATTAAATATTCTCTACATCAAATATACAATTTTTAACTTATTGTAACAGAAAAATCACTATATCATTCTACATGCATACTGCACTCATTCATATACCCATACATACAGATCACGCACATGATTGAGTTCTTTTAAACATTCTATACATTTGATTTGTAAGGATTGTAAATGGGTGATGATACAGTATACCAATGTTAATCACAATTTATATATTCAGTCGAGGAATGCACCAAAAAGAGATGTGGCAGTAATTCATCTACACGCGTTTCGGCAGTAGCCTGCCTTCTTCAGGAATGCCACTTCCCAAATATTTCTCTGTGAATAAAAATTACATTGATTGACATGAGTGAGTGTCTCTTCTTGCAATGAGGGCTAATAGCCTCTGCCAAAAACATAATTAAACTTATTAGACTCCCCACGTTAAAAGACTGGTGTGCAAGATGCCAGTCGACAGATCAAAGAGGATATAGCCAACGGAGAAGATAAAACAGATAAGACTGAAAGTTTGTCTCACTCCAAACTTGACATAGTGAAAAGGAATGAGTAATAAAACAGGAAACCAAACTTCCCCAAGAAAAGAGCCAAAAAGAGTGTGTCTTTTGTCCTCAAAATACACAATAAAAGTGCAAGTGCCACTACAGGTGTTAAGAGCACATGTATCATCCCTATACTGTTAATGGTGTGAAATATAGAACAGGGCACTATGCACTGCTTTACTGGTCTATACTGGACAGCTTACCAAGTGGTGATTAGTTGCCTGAGGTGGATAAAGAATGTCCTCAATGGCCGGCTGTCACTTCATGCGCCGTGTAGGAGAGTAGGATCTGCTTCACATGGGTACCCCCACTTTTTGCTGATGCTTCACTGTTTTTCGACCTTAGTCTGGCTGGGGCCCTGCTAATCAGAACCCCAGCCTAGCTGCTTCCTCTTTAAAATGGTTTCCATGTGCCTTAGGCACATCTCTGATTGGAATCTGGAGTGCCCTTATAAGTCCCTAGTATATGGTATACTATGTACCCAGGGCATAGGTACCTCAGAGGCCTACCAGGGGCTGCAGCATGTATTGTGCCACCCCTGGAAGGCCATCAAAACTGACACCACAAGTCTGCTACTGCAGCCTGGGTAAGGTGGTGCATGCACCCCTTACTGTGATATAGGCTACCTATATCACTACATACATACACACATATAAACCTATAAGTCACTCCTATGGCAGGCCTTATCAATCCTGAAGGCAGAGTGCGTGGTTCATATGTGAGAGGGTGCAGGGCCCCTCCGCAGCATTCGGAGACCCTTCTCTGATGCTGTTTGTAGTGCAGCCCGACCATATACTCTTAAGCGCATTATAACCTCGCGTTAAATGCTAACTTTGGGATGGATGCACAGAAACATGTCGTGTTTGGTGTCAAACATCTTGGAATACTACCCCCCCGCCAGTTCTGGCGGTGGGGGTAGCATTCCACCCTTCTAGAGGGAAAGACATGTACACACCGGTATACCCGGTACTGACTTTCCAGAGCCCTGGCATCACAAAATGGATGCCGCTGCCACAGACACGAGTCTGGCCTCCTGCTGCTGACCGAAACTCCGGCAGGGGAGGCCTGGACAATAGGTTTCCTGACCCAGGGTGGTGTAACCACCTCCCCAGACAGGATAGTGTGTATTGGGGCTGGGCGGGAGCACTCTCTGGTGCTTTGAAGTCCTGCACTGGGGGCACATTTGGTGTCCCTGTGCATACCCCAGTTCAAACCGGCTCAGGGGCTTCCAGACCCTGCTCTGGCACGAAACTGGACAAAGGGAAAGGGTGTAACCACCCCTCTGCCCTGACCCTCCCATAGGTGGGGCCACAGAGTATGTCCAACCCCCTACCTTAGTATAAGTAGGGGACCCCAGTCCTTAGGACTTTAGATTAACCTGGACGAAACTCTGACACAGAATCATGGACCTTCGACGCTCTACTTCAAGATTAGAGGACTGAAGAATCTCCCTTGGGGTCAAGGAGTGACTCCCCTGCTTGGCAGGCACCAAAGAAGCAATTGTCCGGTCTGCATCGCTGAAGCTCCCGTCGGACGCCGAAGTCTTTGCATCACCAGAGGTGGATTTTCAGACTTCCCCGAGGCTGTTCTGAGTCCCCAGCGAAGCTGAGGCCTGTAGCTGTCGTGGGTAACGTGGAACCGTGACCCCTAGACACTGATCACATTTGCAAGTGCATACTCTTCTGGGTCTCCCACAAAGTCGTGCTTTGGGCTTCGAGTAGCCCCAGCCTCCAGCACCAACTGCACTGAAGATCACTGGCCTCCACTCCACGAGTGTCCTGTGAGCCAGCTCCACGTGCATCGTCTTGAGGCTCCTTTGCGGTCGCTAGTCTGTTGGCTAGTAGGCCCTCCCGAAGGCCAATCTTTTTCTGCTTGGGCTCCCTGGTTGCTCCAGGTGTGCCCTGACTTATCTTCGCTGGGTGAGTCCCCCAGACCTTGCTGGTCTGCAACATCATCCTTCTTCCATTTCCATGAGACTTGCCGTTGCCAAGGCTTGTTGGGTCCAATCCGGTCGCCGACACCCCTGCAATCGACAAACGTCGTGGGACAGCTCGAATCCAGCTCCTGGTCATCGTCGACGCCTCCTGGACCTCGTGGCTGAAGAGTCAAGACGACTGTCAACCTACCTGAAGCACTCGACATCGGTGGGCATCTGCTCATTGCCTTCCTGGTCACTGGCTAGTGACCCAGACTCTGTCCCCTCTGCTTTCAGGTTCTTCAGATCTTCGATCCACCTTTGGATCCACCCGAACACTTTCGACTTGGTCGCCAGCAGCACTTTGCAGCAGATCGCCATAGAAAGCGACGACGAAACCCGACCCCGAAAGACACCTATGCACCCGGCTCCCCTGGGTGAGGTAACTCGAGTACTCTGGTGCTCCCATGGGTATTGACACCAGAACAGCCTAGTTCTCAAAGGGTTTGCTCCAAGTCCTCCTCTAAGTGTCCCTTTTCTTTTAAATTCTAATCGCGACTTTCCCCATAGAAGTTAACGGTGGATAGCGGCTGTGTTCATACACTGCACGCGTCCCCCGTGGGTCCCCTGTGTCACTGCCTTGGGTGGTTCCTTGTGGTCCAAGCACTTCTACAGGCTCTAGGCCTTGTGTCTAGCTCAGTCGTGGTTCTTATACCACTTTATTGGTATATGGTTTGAGTACGCCCCTGGGGCTCAAACGTGTATTTGTGCTATTACTGTAGATAACTAACTTATAATTTATGTACTTCGAACTCTAGCCTCATAAAGAGACTAGAGGGGTGTGTTTAGTAATAAATACATATATTTTGAATATATACCTGGTGTGGTCCTCTTTCATTTGGTCACTCAAGTGATTATAGACTGGTAAAACAAGCTGCTTTACATTCCTTCAAGACTTAGCCTGAAGGCTGCTCTCCTTAGCTACCACTAGGATAGCTTTCAATAAAGGTTGTCTTTAACCTATCTCCAATAAGGGGTTGTTTGGACTTGTGCAAGGTGCCCACTATAATTAGTGGACAGCATATGCCAGGCCAACTTCTCACAAGCCAGTCCCATTATATGATAAAAGTGGGATCCTGCATGAATAGATATGCTATATTAGCTTGTGATTAAAGTGAAGCTTATAGGTGGGAATAAAACAATATGGCAGGCTAGCTTACCAAAGCATATATAGTCCATGGAACTAGAAAGATGCTCCTGAATCGTGAAATGGTATGATTTTGTAAAAAGATTTCTATATACGACCTGGTCCTATAATAAAAGTTAGACAGCAAGTGTTAAAATTTCTGAGATGCCAAAGTGCGGGCTATAAATGTTAGGGTATAACAATGCAAAAAGTGCAAAGTAATATGTAATATGTAAATGTCAAATAACGTGCCTACCTGAATAAACAAATTTAGTGGGAGGCACGAGCTGTGTACCCAGTTTCTAAAGCTGCATTCTGCACAGAGGAGGATAATCCTATAAACAAGGGGAAGGATTTATGTAGATGGATATCGATTTAACGCTATTTGCTGTATATAGATATGCACGTTAAAATTTGTGTATAGATGGTAAAGATAAAAAATGCTGTAGCGCTCATGGTGATAATTTGACTACAATGACTATGTGCACGTTAGCACATAGAAGTTTCTGCATGGGTGGGGATCTGGGACGTGTGTCACGCACATGGTGTCACAGCCCATACTGGTTTTAAACTATTGTAGCAAAACCAAAGGGGATGATGGACGGAGTGTTGAACATTGCAAGCACTCACCCCCAGTCAACTGATCTGGGTTTAATCCATCATCATTCTTTAGCTCACTCCGCCACCCCAGTTCAGACATGGCCATATGCAAATCAGTCTGACCCTGTGCCTCATGGGAACAGTCCAGCCCGAACTGCCAAGCCATGTCTTCCCTGGACCGGAAACAAGCATCCTGGGACCGGTTTCTGGCTTACAGCCGTCATCAGCCAGGCTATCTTGAATCCAGTGGCAAAGTGAGCAAGGGACCCACGTCTGGGCATACCCTGCCAACTTAGGGCGAACATAGCAAAACCAAAGGGGATGATGTACGGAGTGTTGAACATTGCAAGCACTCACCCCCAGTCAACTGATCTGGGTTTAATTCATCATCATTCTTTAGCTCACTCCGCCACCCCAGTTCAGACATGGCCATATGCAAATCAGTCTGACCCTGTGCCTCATGGGAACAGTCCAGCCCGAACTGCCAAGCCATGTCTTCCCTGGACCGGAAACAAGCATCCTGGGACCGGTTTCTGGCTTACAGCCATCATCAGCCAGGCTATCTTGAACCCAGTGGCAAAGTGAGCAAGGGACCCACGTCTGGGCATACCCTGCCAACTTAGGGCGAACATAGCAAAACCAAAGGGGATGATGGATGGAGTGTTGAACATTGCAAGCACTCACCCCAGTCAACTGATCTGGGTTTAATCCATCATCATTTTTAGCTCACTCCGCCACCCCAGTTCAGACATGGCCATATGCAAATCAGTCTGACCCTGTGCCTCATGGGAACAGTCCAGCCCGAACTGCCAAGCCATGTCTTCCCTGGACCGGAAACAAGCATCCTGGGACCGGTTTCTGGCTTACAGCCGTCATCAGCCAGGCTATCTTGAATCCAGTGGCAAAGTGAGCAAGGGACCCACGTCTGGGCATACCCTGCCAACTTAGGACGAACATAGCAAAACCAAAGGGGATGATGGACGGAGTGTTGAACATTGCAAGCACTCACCCCCAGTCAACTGATCTGGGTTTAATCCATCATCATTCTTTAGCTCACTCCGCCACCCCAGTTCAGACATGGCCATATGCAAATCAGTCTGACCCTGTGCCTCATGGGAACAGTCCAGCCTGAACTGCCAAGCCATGTCTTCCCTGGACCGGAAACAAGCATCCTGGGACCGGTTTCTGGCTTACAGCCGTCATCAGCCAGGCTATCTTGAATCCAGTGGCAAAGTGAGCAAGGGACCCACGTCTGGGCATACCCTGCCAACTTAGGGCGAACATAGCAAAACCAAAGGGGATGATGGACGGAGTGTTGAACATTGCAAGCACTCACCCCCAGTCAACTGATTTGGGTTTAATTCATCATCATTCTTTAGCTCACTCCACCACCCCAGTTCAGACATGGCCATATGCAAATCAGTCTGACCCTGTGCCTCATGGGAACAGTCCAGCCCGAACTGCCAAGCCATGTCTTCCCTGGACCGGAAACAAGCATCCTGGGACCGGTTTCTGGCTTACAGCCATCATCAGCCAGGCTATCTTGAACCCAGTGGCAAAGTGAGCAAGGGACCCACGTCTGGGCATACCCTGCCAACTTAGGGCGAACATAGCAAAACCAAAGGGGATGATGGATGGAGTGTTGAACATTGCAAGCACTCACCCCCAGTCAACTGATCTGGGTTTAATCCATCATCATTCTTTAGCTCACTCCGCCACCCCAGTTCAGACATGGCCATATGCAAATCAGTCTGACCCTGTGCCTCATGGGAACAGTCCAGCCCGAACTGCCAAGCCATGTCTTCCCTGGACCGGATACAAGCATCCTGGGACCGGTTTCTGGCTTACAGCCATCATCAGCCAGGCTATCTTGAATCCAGTGGCAAAGTGAGCAAGGGACCCACGTCTGGGCATACCCTGCCAACTTAGGGCGAACATAGCAAAACCAAAGGGGATGATGGACGGAGTGTTGAACATTGCAAGCACTCACCCCCAGTCAACTGATCTGGGTTTAATCCATCATCATTCTTTAGCTCACTCCGCCACCCCAGTTCAGACATGGCCATATGCAAATCAGTCTGACCCTGTGCCTCATGGGAACAGTCCAGCCCGAACTGCAAAGCCATGTCTTCCCTGGACCGTAAACAAGCATCCTGGGACCGGTTTCTGGCTTACAGCCGTCATCAGCCAGGCTATCTTGAATGCAGTAGCAAAGTGAGCAAGGGACCCACGTCTGGGCATACCCTGCCAACTTAGGGCAAACATAGCAAAACCAAAGGGGATGATGGACGGAGTGTTGAACATTGCAAGCACTCACCCCCAGTCAACTGATCTGGGTTTAATCCATCATCATTCTTTAGCTCACTGCGCCACCCCAGTTCAGACATGGCCATATGCAAATCAGTCTGACCCTGTGCCTCATGGGAACAGTCCAGCCCGAACTGCCAAGAATGATGATGGATTAAACCCAGATCAGTTGACTGGGGGTGAGTGCTTGCAATGTTCAAAACTCCGTCCATCATCCCCTTTGGTTTTGCTATGTTCGCCCTAAGTTGGCAGGGTATGCCCAGACGTGGGTCCCTTGCTCACTTTGCCACTGGATTCAAGATAGCCTGGCTGATGACGGCTGTAAGCCAGAAACCGGTCCCAGGATGCTTGTTTCCGGTCCAGGGAAGACATGGCTTGGCAGTTCGGGCTGGACTGTTCCCATGAGGCACAGGGTCAGACTGATTTGCATATGACCATGTCTGAACTGGGGTGGCGGAGTGAGCTAAAGAATGATGATGGATTAAACCCAGATCAGTTGACTGGGGGTGAGTGCTTGCAATGTTCAACACTCCGTCCATCATCCCCTTTGGTTTTGCTTTAAACTATTGTAGCAATGGGTTAAGATCTAAAAGAACCCGTACATCTTAAGATAATGTATTGAAGGATACTGGTGTCAGGACTACACAGACACAACTGTAGCCATCAAATGCGGCGGACTGTACAGAAAGGAGAGGTCTCAAAGTTTGTCGATCATAGAGTTCAGACAACGAACAGCATGGAGCTCTTACCTTCTTAAAAGAAACACTGCTGCATCAGCTCGTGCTGCTGAATTTCATCATTGGATCCGCATGGGGTCCGGATGCCGAGAGGAAGAAATGCCGATGGCGCGATGTTTTGAAGGGGAATGCGGAAATCACGTGACCATCACGTGATCTCACCTTGAGTCAGAACAATACTGAACACTGGCGCGATGACTGCCATATTTAAACGGATGATTAATAAAACAGGAAAGGGCATACATGATATGAGTGTAGGGTGATGAGGCAATTTGCACGTGCCTCTGGTGTGAAAAGTATGAAGAATTTAATATCTAGTTATCGACATGATAAGGTCCTGTCATAAGACAAGTGTAAAAATATACTGCTGCGATGGCCGCCATCTTTAAATGGATAGTGAGAACCAAACTGAGCACACAATAATGTAGTTGTGCTAAGTTTAACAAAACTGTGAATCCTTATTGGAATGATGATTGAAAACCGGCGAAGGTGAAAATACTGATGGTCTAAATAAATAAGGCTGTGAGATGTTAGAAGACACAGCGTATTTACTTCTTGAGAAAAACAGTAATTTAAAAACATAAATTTCAGAGGTGAGATTACTGATAATCTAGTTAATACTGTGGATGATGGTTGTATGTTGCTAGACACAGCGTATTCACATCTAAAAGGACGGTAAGTTAGAAACATAAATGTAAAGTGTCAAAACAGATTATGCATAGGTACTCTATTGACCTTAGCTACCTTCATGGATGATAACTGGGGTACTATGGTTGTTAAGAATCTTGAGAAGAAATCAGTGATGTGAATATAGAAAATATTAAAAGATGAAAGAAAAATGTAAAAAACAATATAACAGACCACATGAAGGTCTAATCCAGTATGCTTGTACTTGGGTCAGCCTAATATGAATCTAATTGCTGAATACTGCAACAAAATGAAAGGTGGGGTCAGGTGGAGTTAGCCATTGTTATACCGTATGGCTTGATCCCACGGAATTTCCATGTTCAATCCATTGATATGTGTGTCTAGGGTGAAAATCCAAAACACTTCTCTGCGTTTACGGACTTCCTCGGAATCCATACCAGGTTTATTCTCTATCTTTTCTAGGATTAGCCATCTGATGTCTTCCGGTGTGTGATTATTTTCCTTATAGTGTTTGACTATAGGGGCCATGATTTTGTTGGTTCTGATGGCCGAACGATGTTACGTTAAGCGTGTAGAGAATTGGCGCAAAGTTTCACCAACATAGCCTTTCTCACAGGGACAAAGCAGCAGATACACCACATAGCTGGTTTTACAATTGGTGAATGTTCTAAGCTTTATTTCCTTTCTTTGGTAGGTGTATTTGTTAGTAATCACTGCTCCATTGCAAGCCTTGCACTGGGTGCATTTATGATTCCCTGTGATGGCATTGTCACTGCCAATAGTTTTTTTGTAAAAAGGCGGGTTCTGACTTTATTCTAGAATGGACGACCATGTCTCTGAGATTTTTATTCCGTCTATGTGCATACATAGGCCGTGTCATATGAGTGTTAGGATCTGCATTCACATTAAGTATATGCCATTGGGCATTGATAATCTGACGGATTTTTTCGTTAAACTCTGAATGTCTTGTAACACAGACAAGCTTGGGTTCCTCATTCTTTCTGTGGGATTGCAATAAATGAACACGGTCATAAAACCTGGCTCTTTTGTATGCCTCCCTCACTAATCTTCTGGGGTAACCTCGATTTATGAATTTAATTTTCATGGTTACAGATCTTAGATCATAATCATGTAAATTTGTGCAATTACGCCTGAGGCGTAGGAATTGTCCCATCGGTATACTTTCCTTTTGATTTTTAGGATGATAACTAGAGAAGTGTAATAATGTATTCCTCGCCATCAGCTTGGTGTACAAGTCTACCTCTAGTTTCAAATCATCCTCCTTCATTTCTATGTCTAGGAACTCTATCCTACGTGCCCCCATGTTGGCTGTGAATCGTAAGTTGGTATCACACAAATTGATCCATTCTAGGAAATCATTAAGGGTGTCCTGGTAATCACACCAAATGAAAAAAAATATCATCAATGTATTGCGACCAGTGTTTGATCGACTCATAGAAAGGGGCCACTTCGTTATATATGAAGACATGTTCAAAGTGCACCATGTAGATGTTAGCTATGGTTGGGGCGCAAGACGCCCCATACTTACCCCTTTGATTTGTTTGAACAAATCTCCATTAAATTCAAAAGTATTCTCTTCTAGGACAATCTGCAGGATGCCAATCATAATTGGTATATCACACTCTATGTGATGGGTGTGGATAAACCATTCTACCGCTGTAAGTGCTTCTTGTTGCGGGATGTTGCTGTATAAGGACTCTATGTCTAGAGACACTAAGGTGTCCCTGTTGATGTTAAAATCCAGTCCCTCTACTTTATTAATCATCTCCTTAGTGTCCTTAATATGTGATTGGGTTTTAGGTATATGTGGGCGCAGTATATTATCTATGTACTTGGAAATGTGTTCTGTGGCTGACCCTATTGTGGTGACAATGGGTCTATACTGGTTTTTTTTTCTGTCTTTATGTATTTTTGGTACCCCGTACACGCTAGCCATGCGAGGTCACGGTACATTGAGATAATCAAGTTCTTGTTGGCATATTATGCCTTTTTCTGCTGCTTTGTTAATCAGAGTTTGTATCTTACGTTGGACTCTGTTGGTAGGATCTAAATTCACCTTACCATAGTGGGCAGGGTTATTTAATAGGTCATACATGTTGTTGATGTACTTGTCTGTATCGATGACCACGATCCCACCACCTTTGTCACAGTTTTTTACTGTAATATTTTTAGTGTTTTTCATTTCCATCAATGCCTCTAGTTCTTCTTTTTGTAAGTTGGATGTGGGTCTGATGTTAAATTTGGTGGCTTCTTTCAATTTGGCCATAACTATGGTCTCAAATATGCCAACTTCAGGTCCCACTTGTTCTAAGGAGGGCGTGAAAGTGGATGTAGGGCGTAAACCTGACCTGTTGTCTTCATTATTGGTCGAAGTGATACTATATTGGAAAAACTTTTTTAGGCGTATCTTACGAAAGAAAGAATGGATATCCTGGAACATTTCAAAGATGTCAGCTTTTGTATGCAGGACAAAAGACAAGCCCTTGGATAAAAGTGTGATTTCTGCTGGGCTCAAAGATTTTTTTGACAAGTTGAAGATGGGTATAGGCTCTATATCCGCCAATATTGGGCATTGCGTGTGACTAAGAAATTGGGATTCTGTTGATAGTTGTTCTGATTGAAATTGCCTCGAAGCCTGGGCTGGTATCTCGGTTTCCAGGGGCCCCTGTGTGGGCCTCGTCTCCCTAAAAAACGTTGGCTTCTTTGAGGATTATATTGATAACCTGCTCTCTCATTTCATAGTTGACATTATGTGGACTAGGTTCATTATCTGAGTCTGATGTGTCTGAGAATGTGGTAATTTTACGTCTAGGTGGTGCTGGACCATAAGACACATGTTCCTGATATTGATTTTCTGAGTAAAAGTGTTCATTTAAATATGGGTATGTTTTTTCTTTGGAATAGAAGCGTATATCCTTCTTCAACTTTTCTGTTTTTCTCTTAATCAGATAATCACTGTAAGATGTGACTTCCTGATTGATTTCTTCAAGTTTTTTCTTTGCTTCCTCAACCGCATTGGATTTTCTGATTTTGTCTTCTAAGTTGGTCATCTCATCTACCAGTATTTGTATCAACTCCTTGGCAGTTTCTACTATTAAAATCATCAGATCTCGAGAACACCTGGTAGCGATATGTGACAATTTTTCTAAGAATTGTTTAACTTGGACAAACAGCCCTGGGATGTTTCGTACACACAGGCCCTGTGGTATAACTCCGGCCTTGAGGTATTCAAGCATGAAATGTCCATGCATTTCAATTCTTTTTATTTTCTTTTTTAGTGCTAGTAACTTATTGATGTCTTCATTATTAGTTGTTGACGCTGCCGAGTTAGGTTGTTGTTCAAAGTTACTTTGGATGCCAACTAGAAGAGCATATTGCTCATCTGTGAAGCAAAGGTTTGCAAAGCTTCCATTGTCAAAATTAGAGCGTGTGTGTTAAAACCGTCAAAGCACTTACAACAGTGCAACTAGCAGGTGGGAGAAGGATGGTAAGTGTGGAGGAGAAAGGAAAATGAATATAAACAGCTATAGTGTAATAAAGTATAAGTATTAAGTGGTGGAGTCCCAGAATCCAATAAAAAGGTGATAAAAAACGTATAAGCCCCACACAGACAGGCTGCGGGATAAAAATTGCAAAGATTAGAGGCCCCCTGCTACTAATGTGAAGTTCACCTAGGCAGGGAAATACATACTGTAAAGTTCCTAGGGCAACTTCAATATATGTTTAAAAATTCATCATGAAAATGGTTTCAAGAGAGGAGACCGTCACTCGTACAAAAATACAAACATATGTTTTATTAAATATTCTCTACATCAAATATACCATTTTTAACTTATTGTAACAGAAAAATCACTATATCATTCTACATGCATACTGCACTCATTCATATACCCATACATACAGATCACGCACATTATTGAGTTCTTTTAAACATTCTATACATTTGATTTGTAAGGATTGTAAATGGGTGATGATACAGTATCCCAATGTTAATCACAATTTATATATTCAGTCGAGGAATGCACCAAAAAGAGATGTGGCAGTAATTCATCTACACGCGTTTTGGCAGTAGCCTGCCTTCTTCAGGAACGCCACTTCCCAAATATTTCCCTGTGAATAAAAATTACATTGATTGACATGAGTGAGTGTCTCTTCTTGCAATGAGGGCTAATAGCCTCTGCCAAAAACATAATTAAACTTAATAGACTCCCCATGTTAAAAGACTGGTGCGCAAGATGCCAGTCGACAGATCAAAGAGGATAAAGCCAACGGAGAAGATAAAACAGATAAGACTGAAAGTTTGTCTCACTCCAAATTGACATAGTGAAAAGGAATAAGTGATAAAAGAGGAAACCAAACTTCCCCAAGAAAAGGGCCAAAAAGGGTGTGTCTTTTGTGCTCAAAATACACAATAAAAGTACCAGTGCCACTACAGGTGTTAAGAGCACATGTATCATCCCTATACTGTTAATTGTGTGAAATATAGAACAGGGCACTCTGCACCACTTTACTGGTCTATACTGGACAGCTTACCAAGTGGTGATTAGTTGCCTGAGGTGGATAAAGAATGTCCTCAATGGCGGGCTGTCACTTCATGCGCCGGTCCCATTATATGTTAAAAGTGGGATCCTGCATGAATAGATATGCTATATTAGCTTGTGATTAAAGCGAAGCTTATAGGTGGGAATAAAACAATATGGCAGGTTAGCTTACCAAAGCATATATAGTCCATGGAACTAGAAAGATGCTCCTGAATCGTGAAATGGTGTGATTTTGTAAAAAGATTTCTATATACGACCTGGTCCTATAATAAAAGTTAGACAGCAAGTGTTAAAATTTCTGAGATGCCAAAGTGCGGGCTATAAATATTAGGGTATAACAATGCAAAAAGTGCAAAGTAATATGTAAATGTCAAATAACGTGCCTACCTGAATAAACGAATTTAGTGGGAGGCATTGAGCTGTGTACCCAGTTTCTAAAGCTGCATTCTGCACAGAGGAGGATAATCCTATAAACAAGGGGAAGGATTTATGTAGATGGATATCGATTTAACGCTATTTGCTGTATATAGATATGCGCGTTAAAATTTGTGTATAGATGGTAAAGATAAAAAATGCTGTAGCGCTCATGGTAATAATTTGACTACAATGACTACTTGATGAATGCTTCACCATCAACCTCAGCAATTTAAAAGCTACGGACCTAAAAATGAGGAGTTCTCCTGTGCCTGCACAAGAGAAAAAGATAACCAAGGCCGATAAAGCACAAATAAAAGCCCTTAAGAGAATGATAAATGGCTCCATAAGATCTTTGCGTCACGATCCAGGGAATATACTACTCCTTTCTTCCCTGCGGCAACAAAGAACTCAACTAAAGAAGCTGAAATGGAACATTAACAATAACCACGAGCAGGACTTCTGGGCAATGCTCTTGTACAACTTAAAGCACAACGCCAGTGATCGCTTTTGGAAATCAGTAAACACAATTATTCACCCACATCATGGGGGACTTAATTCCCACATTTTGGAGGAGACCTGGGCAAGCTACTTAAATTCCCACTTTAACAGTCAAAGTAATAGCCTGCCCAAACTGGAGCAGAGTGGAGCAGACTCGGACGGTTATGATACTAACATCGGAAGTAGGGAAAGAGGCATCAACAATCTCACTGACTGATCCGCTGCTACCCGATCAATGTAAAGTGACACATCCAAACCTCCTGTGTTAATCCATCATCAGGAGGAAAGGTCAAACGACACTGAGCATCTAACAATCAAGAAACAGATCAGGAAGGGAAGAAAGGATGGAGCGCCGGGCCCAAATGGAATCCCGCCTGCAGTCTTCAAACAAAGGCCGGAAGAATGGGCAAAAATACTCCTTCCATTATTTCTGGATATAAGATGACTGGGCACCATTCCAGACTCATGGAAAGGCTCAACGATCATACCGATCCACAAAAACGGCAGTAAGGCCTTGCCAGACAATTATCGGTTAGTCGCACTGATCGATAATGAGGCCAAATATGTTGCGGGAACAGTGCTAGACGAATTAACAACCTGGGCTGAAAATAATGACATAATCCCGCTAAATCAGACAGGATTCAGAAAAAACTCTGGCACGATTTCTAACATCCTGGCACTCTCTCTGATAATGGATACAACAAAATTGAGGAAAACACAGCTGCATGTCTGTTTTATCGACTTCAGTGCCGCATTTGGCAACGTGAGAGGCCAAAACTGTGGAATAAGCTAGCTAGATGGGGTACTCCAAACACCCTTTTATCAATGATAATGCTTTTACATACCAACACCTGGGTATAGGTAAAATTAGGATCAGGGTCTCATCTGTCAAGAAAAATGAAAACAACGAAAGGACTTAAACAGGGCTGCGTGTTGGCACCTATTTTATTTAACTTATTCATGGCAGACTTAACACAGACACTTAACACATGTAACTCCCACGCGCCCAGACTGGGAGACACCACCTTGTCCAATTTACTATACGCGGACGACGTAGTCCTGCTTAGCCAAACTGTAGTTGGCTTGCAACATCTTCTTAACGGACTGCAGGACTACGCAGAAGAAAACAGCCTGACAATAAACTTAAACAAAACCAGGAAGATGACAATTAACAGCAAACGAAAAAAGAGGTACCTATGGCACCTGGGCGGCACACATATTGAATCAGCGGAGTCTTATAAGTACCTGGGTGTCTATTTCGATAAAGAAGGATCATTTACCCGCCAACAAGAAGAGATCAAAAGGAAAGGGATGCTCCTTGCCATAACCATGAAAAGTTTATCTGCCAAAGTAATGGGCCCCACGCTGAGCCCTCTCCTAACGGTAGCACAGGCTAAAATTCTACCTACAATCACCTATGGTAGCGAAGCTCTGCGAGGAAGAGATATCAATCTTTTGGATAAAACACTTGTAAAAGCATACAGAACTATGTTTAGCCTCCCGAACTACACCTCCCCGGCGCAACTTAGACTGGAGTTTGGCCTGTTAAAGCAAACCTGGGCCAGATATGGAGCATACATCAACTGTTGGAACAAAATCAGAACATCAACCCCTAATTCACTAAACCACCTCCTGTGGCAAGATCTCCAACAGAGGGAGAATTCACCCGCAAGATTGTATCTTCAGGAGGCAATGGCAAACACAGGTCTATCGCCCCTATGGAATACACAGGGCCATCACTTAACTATGAAGAAACTAGTCTGGAAGTCGCTGAAAAAACAGTCATTGGTGGAGGATAAAGCTGCTTTTTCATCCAGAACACATGCCTGGATGACGCTGAATTCTTATAAGACTCTAGCCCCGCAACCATATTTTAACCTGGTCTATCCAAAAGCACAGAAATTAAAATTCCTAAAGCTACGACTCGGAGTGATACCATGCACGCAGCATCTTCCAACATGGAAAAGGGTGCAGACTTTTACAGTATGCAGTTTGTGTAAAAACGGCCAGGGCGACATCATCCACACCATTACTCTTGCACAGAGATGCTTCAAGAAAGGAGGCAACTGCTAAAAATCCCCTTTAATCAAAGGGGAATTCGGACAAGGAGGCAAGCAGTTTTGGCTTGCTTCGACCCATCATCACCTCAACTGAACTCCAGACTAGTCAGATTTCTTGAAGCGGCCAGAGCAAAAATGCCAAACTGTCACTAAAGCTGTTTTGGGGTAAAGGAGATTTTGCATTATTTATTTGTACAGGGGTAGTAACAATCGCTGCAATGACCGGTCAACTCATATTGGCTGCTCTCGCATGTTTAAATTTAAATCTGCATTTTTTAACTTGTAAGCAACAGAAGCGTTTTTTAATTTTAACTATGCTGAAATTTTATTATTGCGAATTAATATTTTACACATGGTTTTATTTTTTGCATGTATTGCATTGGTTTTAAGTAACTCTGCAAAATAAAATAAATACATAAATAAATAAATTTAAAAAAAAATACAATGACTGTGCACGTTAGCACATAGAAGTTTGTGCATGGGTGGGGATCTGGGACGTGTGTCACGCACATGGTGTCACAGCCCATACTGGTTTTTTACTAGTGTAGCAATGGGTTAAGATCTAAAAGAACCCGTACATCTTAAGATAATGTATTGAAGGATACTGGCGTCAGGACTACACAGACACAACTGTAGCCATCAAATGCGGCGGGACTGTACAGAAAGGAGAGGTCTCAAAGTTTGTCGATACTAGAGTTCAGACAACGCGCAGCATGGAGCTCTTACCTTCTTAAAAGAAACACTGCTGCATCAGTTCATGCTGCTGAATTTCATCATTGGGTCCGCATGGGGTCCGGATGCCGAGAGGAAGAAATGCCGATGGCGAGATGTTTTGAAGGGGAAAGCGGAAATCACGTGACCATCACGTGATCTCACCATGAGTCAGAACAATACTGAACACTGGCGCGATGACCGCCATATTTAAACGGATGATTAATAAAACAGAAAAGGGCATGCATGATATGAGTGTAGGGTGATAAGGCAATTTGCGCGTGCCTCTGGTGTGAAAAGTATGAAGAATCTAATATCTAGTTTTCGACATGATAAGGACCTGTCATAAGCCAAGTGTAAAAATATACTGCCGCGATGGCCGCCATCTTTAAATGGATAGTGAGAACCAAACTGAGCACACAATAATGTAGTTGTGCTAAGTTTAACAAGACTGTGAATCCTTATTGGAATGATGATTGAAAACCAGCGAAGGTGAAAATACGATGGTCTAAATAAATAAAGCTGTGAGATGTTAGAAGACACAGTGTATTTACTTCTTGAGAAAAACAGTAATTTAAAAACATAAATTTCAGAGGTGAGATTACTGATAATCTAGTTAATACTGAGGATGATGGTTGTATGTTGCTAGACACAGTGTATTCACATCTAAAAGGACGGTAATTTAGAAACATAAATGTAAAGTGTCAGAACAGATTATGCATAGGTACTCTATTGACCTTAGCTACCTTCATGGATGATAACTGGGATACTATGGTTGTTAAGAATCTTGAGAAGAAATCAGTGATGTGAATATAGAAAATATTAAAAGATGAAGGAAAAATGTAAAAAACAATATAACAGACCACATGAAGGTCTAATCCAGTATGCTTGTACTTGGGTCAGCCTAATATGAATCTAATTGCTGAATACTGTAACAAAATGAAAGGTGGGGTCAGGTGGAGTTATCCATTGTTATACCGTATGGCTTGATCCCACGGAATTTCCAGGTTCAATACATTGATATGTGTGTCTAGGGTGAAAATCCAAAACACTTCTCTGCGTTTACGGACTTCCTCGGAATCCATACCAGGTTTATTCTGGATCTTTTCTAGGATTAGCCATCTGATGTCTTCCGGTGTGTGATTGTTTTCCTTATAGTGTTTGACTATAGGGGCCATGATTTTGTTGATTCTGATGGCCGAACGATGTTCCGTTAAGCATGTAGAGAATTGGCGTGGAGTTTCACCAACATAGCCTTTCTCAGAGGGACAAAGCAGCAGATACACCACATAGCTGGTTTTACAATTGGTGAATGTTCTAAGCTTTATTTCCTTTCTTTGGTAGGTGTATTTGTTAGTAATCACTGCTCCATTGCAATCCTTGCACTGGGTGCATTTATGATTCCCTATGAAGGCATTGTCGCCGCCAATAGTTCTTTGTAAAAATGCGGGTTCTGACTTTATTCTAGAATGGACGACCATATCTCTGAGATTTTTATTCCGTCTATGTGCATACATAGGCCGTGTCATATGAGTGTTAGGATCTGCATTCACATTAAGTATATGCCATTGGGCATTGATAATCTGATGAATTTTTTCGTTAAACTCTGAATGTCTGGTAACACAGACAAGCTTGGGTTCCTCATTCTTTCTGTGGGATTGCAATAAATGATCACGGTCATAAAACCTTGCTCTTTTGTATGCCTCCCTCACTAATCTTCTGGGGTAACCTCGATTTATGAATTTCATTTTCATGGTTACAGATCTTAGATCGTAATCATGTAAATTTGTGCAATTACGCCTGAGGCATAGGAATTGTCCCATCGGTATACTTTCCTTTTGATTTTTAGGATGATAACTAGAGAAGTGTAATAATGTATTCCTCGCCGTCGGCTTGGTGTACAGGTCTACCTCTAGTTTTGAATCTTCCTCCTTTATTTCTATGTCTAGGAACTCTACCCAACGTGCCCCCATGTTGGCCGTGAATTGTAAGTTGGTATCACACAAATTGATCCATTCTAGGAAATCATTAAGGGTGTCCTGGTCATCACACCAAATGAAAAAAATATCATCAATGTATCACGACCAGTGTTTGATCGACTCATAGAAAGGGGCCACTTCGTTATATATGAAGACATGTTCAAAGTGCGCCATGTAGATGTTAGCTATGGTTGGGTGATGTCACTGACCATGTCATGAATGATGTATTATGTGATGTCATCAGCAGTGCATTGCAGGGGCGCGAGTTATAATTAGCTCAACAAACTATAACGGCCGAATTTCTCTGGTTTCGTACGAGTGAAATATCCAACTAACTATAACGTCCCTGAAATCAGTGGCTTTTTCAGTGAATTTCTAAGGTTTTTTAAATACTAATTTCTAACTATAACGTCCCTGAAACCTATGTTTTTTTCAGTGACTTTCAAAGGTTTTTTAAATGCTAATTACTAACTATTCCTACAGAGGTAGAACATTTGCAGAAAGAGGAAGAAAAGCGCAGAGAGAAGCAAGAGAAATCCAGAAAAAGGCAACAGAAGTCCAGAAAGACTAAGAAAGGTGCAGAAAGAAGCAAGAGATATGCAGAAAGAACAAACAGAGGTGCAGAAAGGGGCCTTGCTGCAAAGTCATCCTGTGCCCCCAACATTTTGCTGACTGGTAGTAGTGGTAACTGACTCTGACTAACTAGGCCCTGAGCCAGTGCTATGCTGAAAGACACTTGGAATACAGTGACAACTGTAGGAGAGTAGGATCTGCTTCACATGGGTACCCCCACTTTTTGCTGATGCTTCACTGTTTTTCGACTTTAGTCTGGCTGGGGCCCTGCTAATCAGAACCCCAACCTAGCTGCTTCCTCTCTAAAATGGTTTCCATGTGCCTTAGGCACATCTCTGATTGGAATCTGGAGTGCCCTTGTAAGTCCCTAGTATATGGTATACTATGTACCCAGGGCATAGGTACCTCAGAGGCCTACCAGGGGCTGCAGCATGTATTGTGCCACCCCTGGAAGGCCAGCCAAAAGGACACCACAGGTCTGCTACTGCAGCCTGGGTAAGGTGGTGCATGCACCCCTTACTGTGATAAAGGTTACCTATATCACTACATACATACACACATATAAACCTATAAGTCACTCCTATGGTAGGCCTTATCAATACTGAAGGCAGAGTGCTTGGTTCCTGTGTGAGAGGGTGCCCCTGCATGAGCAGGGCCCCTCTGCAGCGTTCGGAGACCCTTCTCTGATGCTGTTTGTTGTGCAGCCTGACCATATACTCTTAAGCGCATTATAACCTCGCGTTAAATGCTAACTTTGGGATGGCTGCACGGAAACATGTTGTGTTTGGTGTCAAACATCTTGGAATACTACCCCCCCGCCAGTTCTGGCAGCAGGGGTAGCATTCCACCCTTCTAGAGGAGAGACATGTACACACCGGCCTGCCCGGTAACTTCTTTCCAAGCCCTGGCATCACAAAATGGATGCCGCTGCCACAGACACGAGTCTGGCCTCCTGCTGCTGACCGAAACTCTGGCAGGGGAGGCCTGGACAATAGGTTTCCTGTCCCAGGGAGGTGTAACCACCTCCCCAGACAGGATAGTGTGTATTGGGGCTGGGCGGGAGCACTCTCTGGTGCTTTGAAGTCCTGCACTGGGGGCACATTTGGTGTCCCTGTGCATACCCCAGTTCAAACCGGCTCAGGGGCTTCCAGCCCCTGCTCTGGGACGAAACTGGACAAAGGGAAAGGGGTGTAACCACCCCTCTGCCCTGACCCTCCCATAGGTGGGTCCCCAGAGTATGTCCAACCCCCTATCTTAGTATAAGTATGGGACCCCAGTCCTTAGGACTTTAGATTTACCTGGACGAAACTCTGACACAGAATCCTGGATCTTCGACACTCTACTTTAAGATTAGAGGACTGAAGAATCTCCCTTGGGTCAAGGAGTGACTCCCCTGCTTGGCAGGCACCAAAGAAGCAATTGTCCGGTCTGCATCGCTGAAGCTCCCGCCGGACGCCGAAGTCTTTGCATCACCAGAGGTGGATTTCCAGACTTCCCCGAGGCTGCCCTGAGTCCCCAGCAAAGCTGAGACCCGTAGCTGTCGTGGGTAACGTGGAACCGTGACCCCTGGACACCGAGCACATTTGCAAGTGCATCCTCTTCCTGGGCTTCCACAAAATTGTGCTTTGGGCTCCGAGTAGCCCCCGCCTCCAGCACCGACAGCACTGAAGATCACTGGCCCCCACTCCACGAGTGTCCCGTGAGCCAGCTCCAACTGCGTCCACTCGAGGCTCCTTTGTGGTCGCTAGTCCGTTGGCTAGTAGGCCCTCCCAAAGACCAATCTTCTTCTGCTTGGGCTTCCCTGGTTGCTCCAGGCATTCCCTGACTTACCCTTGCTGGATGAGTCCCTCAGACCTTGCTGGTCTGCACCACCATCCTTCTTCTATTTCCACAAGACTTGCCGTTGCCAAGGCTTGTTGGGTCCAATCCGGTCGCCGACACCTCAGCAATCGACAGACGTTGTGGGACAGCTCGAATCCAGCTCCTGGTTGTCGTCGACGCCTCCTGGACCTCGTGGCTGAAGAGTCAAGACGACTGTCAACCTACCTGAAGCACCCGACATCGGTGGGCATCCGCTCATCGCCTTCCTGGTCACTGGCTAGTGACCCAGACTCTGTCCCCTCTGCTTTCAGGTTCTTCAGATCTCTGATCCACCTTTGGATCCACCCGAACACTTTCGACTTGGTCGCCAGCAGCACTTTGCAGCAGATCGCCATTGTAAACGATGACGAAACCCGACCCCGAAAGACACCTATGCACCCGGCTTCCCTGGGTGAGGTAACTCGAGTACTCCGGTGCTCCCGTGGGTATAGACTCTAGAACGACCTAGCTCTAAAGGGGTTTGCTCCAAGTCCTCTTCTAAGTGTTCCTTTTCTTTAAAATTCCGACCGCGACTTTCCCCATAGAAGTCAACGGCGATTCGCGGCTGTGTTAGCACACTGCACGCGTCCCCCATGGGTCCCCTGTGTCACTACCTTGGGTGGTTCCTTGTGGTCCAAGCACTTCTACAGGCTCCAGGCCTTGTGTCTAGCTCAGTCGTGGTTCTTATACCACTTTATTGGTATATGGTTTGGTACGCCCCTAGGGCTCAAACGTGTATTTGTGCTATTACTGTTGATAACTAACTTATAACTTATGTACTTCGAACTCTAGCCTTATAAAGAGACTAGAGGGGTGTGTTTAGCAATAAATACATATATTTTGAATTTATACCTGGTGTGGTCCTCTTTCATTTGGTCACTCAAGAGATTATAGACTGGTAAAACAAGCTGTTTTACATTCCTTCAAGACTTAGCCTGAAGGCTGCTCTCCATAGCTACCACTAGGATAGCTTTCAATAAAGGTTGTCTTTAACCTATCTCCAATAAGGGGTTGTTTGGACTGGTGCAAGGTGCCCACTATAATTAGTGGACAGCATATACCAGGCCAACTTCTCACATTGGTGTGCAGCGTGTGGGATTCCAGCTTGCTACTGTTTTACCAGATAATATCAATTGAATTCATCAACTGAAAACCACTAAGGGTACCTTAGGTACATATAAATCAAGCTTAGTATACTGTAAATTCTACTGAACTTAGAGTTGTGTGTTAAGGGATAGTACACCCTTTCTACAACTCAAGAGAGTTTAGTAGGCCACACTAGAGTAGGTAGTGCATACACCACACCTCACTAGTAATGTCTTCAAAGCCAGGACCCAGTGAGTCCTTGCCAGAAGCCAGTGGGCTTCTTCCCTCCAAGTATGATAAACTCTCATTCTTGGAATTGAGAGCATTATGCAATACTAGGAAGTTGAAGCCAGGCAAAAGTGCCAGCACCCAACACCTGAAGGAGGTGTTACTGGCTGATGATCTCAGCAGACCCCTAGGGTCTGAAGGGGTAGGCAGAGAGGGTGGGGCAGAAAATGAGGAAGGGGTCAGGGGTGAAGAAACCCAGGGCCCCCCCTCTGAAACTGGCCAGGAAGGTGAAAATGACCTTGACCTGGAGAACCCAATTCCTCCTGTGGAGGATGAGGAGGATCAGAATGACCTCCCCTTTGTCCCCCCGGAAGAATTGTGAGTGTGCCCAGAAGGTCTAGATATCCTTCTCAGGAGTCTAACCACTCTGACACCTCAATAGGGACCTCTGTCTCTTCTCATAGGAGAGAATCCTCTCATGAGAGGAGGAAGAGACTGATTCAGTATAGAGCAAGCCCAGCTTGAACTCAGAAAACAGCAATTGGCTATAGACAGGAGTCCCTAGATCTCTATAGAGAGAGAAAAAGTTGGGACTAGAGTCCCATGGTGGCAGCAATTTCCCAAGAGATAGGGAAAGGTCTTATGACCATAGAAACCTGAGCAAGATTGTCCCTCCCTACCAGAGTGGGGATGACATCCACAAATGGATAACTGCACTGGAGAGGGCCTGTAAAGTACAGAGGGTCCCTCAGGACCAGTGGGCAGCAATCTTGTGGCTCTCCTTTGCAGACAAAGGTGGAGACAAGCTCCTCACTGTAAGAGAAGAGGATGCTGACAATTACAAAGTCTTGAAGAGTGCTCTGATTGATGGGTTTGGCCTAACAACTGAACAATACAGGTTAAAGTTCAGAGACACCCAAAAGCACAGACTCAAGACTGGGTAGACAAGACTGGGTAGACTATGTGGATTGTTCTGCTAAGGATCTGGAAGGTTGGTTGATGGGCAGTAAGGTGTGTGACTTCACAGGATTGTACAATCTTATCATGAGGGAGCAGATTCTTAATAACTGTCAAAATCAGCTGTTGCATCAGTACCTGGTGGACTCTGATCTGACCTCTCCCAAGAATTGGGAAAGAAGGCAGACAAATGGGTCAGAACCAGGGTGAGGCAGAAGGTACAGAACCAAGGTGGTGACCCAAAGAAGCAAGATTCTAAGAACTCTGATAAGGGTGGGGAGAAGGGTAAAGACCAGAAGTCTTCACAAGGCCCCCAAAAATCTTCTTCAGGTGGGGATTCACAGTCTAACAAAGGGAAAGGCCAAAAGAAACCATGGTGCAAGGTCTGTAAGCAAAAGACCCACTGGACCAGTGATTGCACCAAGTCCAAAGACTCTACTCCAGCCCCCACCAATGCCCCTAAGCCACCTGCTCCCCCTAGTGCAGTTACAGTTGGTGGTGGGACTACACAAGCCAAGGGTTTAGTAGGGTTGACCCTGGGTAAGGAGATGAGCTCTGACCTAGTCAGAGAACTCACTCAGGCTGTCCTAGTCTGTGATGGAGGCAATGATGTGACCTCCTCTGTGAGTCCCAGTAATCTGGGCAAGTACAGGCAACAGCCCTTAATCAATGGAAGAGAGGCTTTGGCATTTAGGGACACAGGGGCAAGTGTCACCATGGTGACACAAGACCTTGTGAATCCTGGGCAGATTATACTTGGTGAAATGTACCAAGTAACCAATGCTAGTAATGTCAGAACAGACCATACTCTGGCAGTTGTTAAATGTTCCTGGGGAGGGGTAACTGGCCTTAAGAAGGTTGTGGTAAGTGAAGACCTACCAGTTGAATGCTTGCTTGGCAATGATTTAGAAACTTCAGCTTGGGCAGAAGTGGAGCTCAGGACCCATGCAGAAATGCTGGGCATCCCTGCAGATGTGTTTGCTGTGAACAGGTCACAAGACAAAATGTCTAACACTGAACAGGCCTTGGATTCTGGAATAATGGACCAAGTGCCCTCCAAGAGGAGGAGTAGTAGGGTAAAGGCAGTGCCTTCCCCCTTGGCTCAGAAGGAAGATCAGTCTCTTGAGGGTGATGATCTCAGCCCTTTGGGAAGGAACTGTCCCAGAGGAGCTTGAACCTGACCAGGTTGAGTTCTTGGGAACAGGGGGCCCTTCCAGGGCAGATCTGAGCCAGGAACAGCAGAGCTGCCCCTCTCTTGAACCCCTCAGACAGCAAGCTGCTGCTGAGGCTGCTGGGAAAGCTAGTGGTCCCCATACAGTGTATTGGGATGATGGACTCTTGTACTCAGAGTGTAGAGACACCAAGCCTAGTGCCACCAGGAGGTTGGTCATACCTCTGAAGTTCAGAGGCTTCCTATTGACCCTAGCCCATGACATTCCCTTAGCAGGTCACCTGGGCCAGAACAAGACTTGGGACAGAATTGTCCCTCACTTTCACTGGCCCCACATGTCTGAAGACACCAAGGAGTTTTGTCGCTCCTGTGTAACCTGCCAGGCCAGTGGCAAGGCACGTGGCACTACAAAGGCCCCCTGATACCACTACCTGTGGTGGGGGTTCCCTTTGAAAGGGTGGGGATTGACATTGTTGGTCCCATGGATCCCCAAACAGCATCTGGGCACAGGTTTATCCTGGTGGTAGTGGATCATGCCACCAGGTACCCAGAGGCTATTCCCCTTAGGACCACTACAGCACCTGTGGTGGCAAGGGCCCTCCTGAGAATTTTCTCAAGAGTGGGCTTCCCTAAGGAGGTTGTATCAGACAGGGGTGCTAACTTTATGTCTGGATACTTAAAAGCAATGTGGAAGGAGTGTGGAGTGACTTACAAGTTCACCACACCCTATCACCCACAATGCAATGGTTTAGTTGAGAGATTCAACAAAACCTTGAAGGGCATGATTAAAGGGCTCCCAGAAAAGCTTAGGCGAAGATGGGACATACTCTTGCCCTGCCTTTTATTTGCATACAGGGAGGTGCCTCAAAAGGGGGTTGGCTTCAGCCCTTTTGAACTTTTATTTGGTCACCCTGTCAGAGGTCCATTGTGCTTGGTGAAGGAAGGATGGGAGTTACCTCTCAAGCCCCCAAAGCAAGACATAGTAGACTATGTACTTGGTCTCCGCTCCCGGATGGCTGAGTACATGAAAAAGGCAACTAAGAACCTTGAGGCTAGCCAGGAACTTCAAAAAGCCTGGCATGACCAAAAGGCTGTACTGACTGTTTACCAGCCAGGACAGAAGGTGTGGGTGTTGGAGCCAGTGGCCCCAGCAGCTCTCCAAGACAAATGGAGTGGACCCCATACCATTGTTGAACAGAAGGGTGAGGTTACCTACTTAGTAGACCTAGGAACACCCAGGAGTCCCCACAGGGTTCTCCATGTCAACATGTTAAAACCATGTGTGGACAGGGCAGACATAGGCTTGCTCATGGCTACTGATGAGGGACAGGAGGAAGAGAGTGACCCACTCCCTGACCTGCTCTCACAGAACCCTGATGATGGGTCAGTGGATGGGGTAGCCTTGGCAGGCAGCCTCACTGCCCAGCAGCAAACTGATTGCAGACAGGTGCTCAATCAGTTCAGACACATATTCTCACTGACACCCAGTCAGACCACCTGGTGCACTCATGAAGTGGACACTGGGGACAGTCTGCCTATTAAAAATAATATTTATAGGCAACCTGACCATGTCAGGGACTGTATCAGGACAGAAGTCCAGAAAATGTTGGATTTGGGAGTTATTGAACCCTCAGATAGCCCTTGGGCTAGTCCAGTGGTCCTTGTGCCAAAACCTCACACCAATGGTGGGAAAAGAGAGATGAGGTTTTGTGTGGACTACAGGGGTCTCAATGCAGTCACTAGGACTAATGCCCATCCAATACCAAGGGCAGATGAGCTAATAGACACTTTGGCCTCAGCCAAGTATCTAAGCACATTTGACCTGACAGCTGGCTACTGGCAGATCAGACTAGCTGATGATGCAAAGCCAAAAACAGCATTCTCAACCCCTAGTGGGCATTATCAATTTGTGGTGATGCCCTTTGGTCTGAAGAATGCACCTGCCACTTTTCAGAGGTTGGTGAATACAGTCCTTACAGGTCTGGAAGCCTATAGTGCAGCATATCTAGATGATATTGCTGTCTTTAGCTCCACCTGGGAGGATCACCTGGTCCACCTCAGAAATGTTTTGCAGGCCCTGCAGAAAGCAGGCCTGACTATCAAGGCCACCAAGTGCCAGATAGGGCAGAGTCAGGTTGTGTACCTGGGCCACCTTGTGGGTGGAGGCCAGGTTCAACCCTTGCAGAGCAAGATCCAGACCATCATGGACTGGACTGCTCCAACTACCCAGACTCAGGTGAGAGCCTTTTTAGGCCTGACTGGGTACTATAGGAGATTTGTCAAGGGGTATGGATCAATAGTGACACCCCTGAATGACTTAACTTCCAAGAAAATGCCCAAAAAGGTTCAGTTGACAGTTAGCTGTCAAAAGGCATTTGATGATCTAAAGCAGGCCATGTGCACTGCTCCCATTCTACAGAGTCCTGATTACTCCAAGAAGTTCATTGTCCAAACAGATGCATCTGAATTGGGGGTAGGGGGTGTACTGTCACAATTGAATGATGAAGGTCAGGATCAGCCAGTAGCTTTTATTAGCAGAAGGCTGACCCCTAGAGAGAAACGTTGGTCAGCCATTGAGAGGGAGGCCTTTGCTGTGGTCTGGGCTCTGAAGAAGTTGAGGCCATACTTGTTTGGTACTCACTTCCTTGTTCAAACAGACCATAAGCCACTCTTATGGCTAAAACAAATGAAGGGTGAAAACCCCAAACTGCTTAGGTGGTCCATTTCCCTACAGGGGATGGACTTCACAGTGGAACATAGACCTGGGAGTAACCATGCCAATGCAGATGGACTCTCTAGGTACTTCCACTTAGAACATGAAGACTTAACTGGGCAAGGTTAGTTTAATGTCCCTACGTTTGGGGGGGTTGTGTAGGAGAGTAGGATCTGCTTCACATGGGTACCCCCACTTTTTGCTGATGCTTCACTGTTTTTCGACTTTAGTCTGGCTGGGGCCCTGCTAATCAGAACCCCAGCCTAGCTGCTTCCTCTCTAAAATGGTTTCCATGTGCCTTAGGCACATCTCTGATTGGAATCTGGAGTGCCCTTGTAAGTCCCTAGTATATGGTATACTATGTACCCAGGGCATAGGTACCTCAGAGGCCTACCAGGGGCTGCAGCATGTATTGTGCCACCCCTGGAAGGCCAGCCAAAAGGACACCACAGGTCTGCTACTGCAGCCTGGGTAAGCTGGTGCATGCACCCCTTACTGTGATAGAGGTTACCTATATCACTACATACATACACACATATAAATCTATAAGTCACTCCTATGGTAGGCCTTATCAATCCTGAAGGCAGAGTGCGTGGTTCCTGTGTGAGAGGGTGCCCCTGCATGAGCAGGGCCCCTCTGCAGCGTTCGGAGACCCTTCTCTGATGCTGTTTGTAGTGCAGCCTGACCATATACTCTTAAGCGCATTATAACCTCGCGTTAAATGCTAACTTTTGGATGGCTGCACGGAAACATGTCGTGTTTGGTGTCAAACATCTTGGAATACTACCCCCCCGCCAGTTCTGGTGGCAGGGGTAGCATTCCACCCTTCTAGAGGGAGAGACATGTACACACCGGCCTGCCCGGTAACTTCATTCCAAGCCCTGGCATCACAAAATGGATGCTGCTGCCACAGACACAAGTCTGGCCTCCTGCTGCTGACCGAAACTCTGGCAGGGGAGGCCTGGACAATAGGTTTCCTGTCCCAGGGAGTTGTAACCACCTCCCCAGACAGGATAGTGTGTATTGGGGCTGGGCGGGAGCACTCTCTGGTGCTTTGAAGTCCTGCACTGGGGGCACATTTGGTGTCCCTGTGCATACCCCAGTTCAAACCGGCTATGGGGCTTCCAGGCCCTGCTCTGGCGCGAAACTGGACCCCTCTGCCCTGACCCTCCCATAGGTGGGTCCCCAGAGTATGTCCAACCCCCTATCTTAGTATAAGTATGGGACCCCAGTCCTTAGGACTTTAGATTTACCTGGACGAAACTCTGACACATAATCCTGGACCTTCGACGCTCTACTTTAAGATTAGAGGTCTGAAGAATCTCCCTTGGGGTCAAGGAGTGACTCCCCTGCTTGGCAGGCACCAAAGAAGCAATTGTCCGGTCTGCATCGCTGAAGCTCCCGCCGGATGCCGAAGTCTTTGCATCACCAGAGGTAGATTTCCAGACTTCCCCGAGGCTGCCCTGAGTCCCCAGCAAAGCTGAGGCCCTAGCTGTCATGGGTAACGTGGAACCGTGACCCCTGGACACCGAGCACATTTGCAAGTGCATCCTCTTCCTGGGCTTCCACGAAGTTGTGCTTTGGGCTCCGAGTAGCCCCCGCCTCCAGCACCAACTGCACCGAAGATCACTGGGCCCCACTCCACGAGTGTCCCGTGAGCCAGCTCCAAGTGCGTCCACTCGAGGCTCCTTCACGGTTGCTAGTCCGTTGGCTAGTAGGCCCTCCCAAAGGACAATCTTCTTCTGCTTGGGCTTTCCTGGTTGCTCCAGGCGTGCCCTGACTTACCCTCACTGGGTGAGTCCCTCAGACCTTGCTGGTCTGCACCACCGTCCTTCTTCTATTTCCACGAGACTTGCCATTGCTAAGGCTTGTTGGGTCCAATCCGGTCACTGACACCTCAGCAATCAACAAACGTCATGCAGCAGCTCGAATCCAGCTCCTGGTTGTCGTCGACACCTCCTGGACCTTGTGGCTGAAGAGTCAAGACAACTGTCAACCTACCTGAAGCACCCGACATCGGTGGGCATCCGCTCATCGCCTTCCTGGTCACTGGCTAGTGACCCAGACTCTGTCCCCTCTGCTTTCAGGTTCTTCAGATCTCCGATCCACCTTTGGATCCACCCGAACACTTTCGACTTGGTCGCCAGCAGCACTTTGCAGCAAATCGCCATTGTAAACGACGACGAAACCCGACCCCGAAAGACACCTATGCACCCGGCTTCCCTGGGTGAGGTAACTCGAGTACTCCGGTGCTCCCGTGGGTATAGACTCTAGAACGACCTAGTTCTAAAGGGGTTTGCTCCAAGTCCTCCTCTAAGTGTCCCTTTTCTTTAAAATTCCAACCGCGACTTTCCCCATAGAAGTCAACGGCGATTCGCGGCTGTGTTAGCACACTGCACGCGTCCCCCGTGGGTCCCTTGTGTCACTACCTTGGGTGGTTCCTTGTGGTCCAAGCACTTCTACAGGCTCTAGGCCTTGTGTCTAGCTCAGTCGTGGTTCTTATACCACTTTATTGGTATATGGTTTGGTACGCCCCTAGGGCTCAAACGTGTATTTGTGCTATTACTGTTGATAACTAACTTATAACTTATTTACTTCGAACTCTAGCCTCATAAAGAGACTAGAGGGGTGTGTTTAGCAATAAATACATATATTTTGAATATATACCTGGTGTGGTCCTCTTTCATTTGGTCACTCAAGAGATTATAGACTGGTAAAACAAGCTGCTTTACATTCCTTCAAGACTTAGCCTGAAGTCTGCTCTCCATAGCTACCACTAGGATAGCTTTCAATAAAGGTTGTCTTTAACCTATCTCCAATAAGGGGTTGTTTGGACTGGTGCAAGGTGCCCACTATAATTAGTGGACAGCATATACCAGGCCAACTTCTCACAACAACACCTACATACATTAGGGTACAATAGGGGGTTGCGGTACCCCTGTGATTGGCATGACCTCCCCTGTAAGGCCGTAGTACATAATAGGGCAGGGGGATTAAAACTACCTCTAAGTCAGAGGTGCAGAAAGAAGCAAGAGAAGTGCAGAAAGAGGCAAAAGAGGTGCAGAAAGAAGCAAGTGAAGTGCAGAAAGAGGCAACAGAGGTGCAGAAAGACGCAAGAGAGGTGCGGAAGCAAGCAAGAAAAGTGCAGAAAGAGGCAAGAGAATTGCTGAAAGAAGCAACGGAGGTGTGGAAAGAAGCAAGAGAAGTGCAAAAAGAGTCAAGTGAGGTGCAGAGAGAAGCAAGAGCAGTGCAAAAAGAACCAACAGAGGTGCAAAAAGAGCCAAGAGGGGTGCAGAAAAAGGTAGGAGAGGCGCACATAGAGGCAAGAGAGGTACAGAAAGAGGCAGGAGGGGTGCAGAAAGAAGGAAGAGAAGTACAGAAAGAGGCAGAAGAATTACTGAAAGAAACAAAAGAGGTGTTGAGAGAAGCAAGAGAAGTGCAGAAAGAGGCAAGTGAGGTTCAGAAAGAAGCAAGAGCAGTGCAGAACGAACCAACAGAGGTGCAAAAAGAGGCAAGAGGGGTGCAGAAAAAGGTAGGAGGGGTGCATAAAGAAGGAGGAGAAGTGCAGAAAGAAGTAACAGAGGTGCTGGAAGAGGTGCATATGGTGCAGAAAGAGCAAGAGAAGTACAGAAAGAGGCAACAGATGTACAGAAAGAGGCAATAGAGGAGCAGAAACAGCAGGAAAGGTGCAGAAAGAGGGAACAGGGGTGCAGAAAGAGGCAAGAGAGGTGTAGGAAGGTGGAATCTGACTATATGGTTGCCCCCACTTTTTATATGGTGTTTTGCTGGTTTATGACTTAGTTGGACTGGGATCCTGCTATTCAGGGCCCCAGTCTATCTGCTTTCTCTGTAAAAGGTTTCCATGTGCCTTAGGCACATCACTGATTGGGATCTGGAGTGCCCTTATAAGTCCCTAGTATATGGTATACTATGTACCAAGGGCATAGGTACCTCAGAGGCCTGCCAGGGGCTGCAGCATGTATTATGCCACTCCTGGAAGGCCATCCAAACTGACACCACAGGTCTGCTACTGCAGCCTGGGTAAGGTGGTGCAAGCACCCCTTACTGTGATATAGGTTACCTATATCACTAAATACATACACACATATAAACCTATAAGTCACTCCTAAGGCAGGCCTTATCAATCCTAAAGGCAGAGTGCATGGTTCCTATGTGAGAGGGTGCCCCTGCATGAGCAGGGCCCCTCTGCAGCGTTCGGAGACCATCTCTGATGCTGTTTGTAGTGCAGCCTGACCATATACTCTTAAGCGCATTATATCCTCGCGGTAAAATGCTAACTTGGGAATGGCTGCACCTAAACATGTCGTGTTTGGTGTCAAACATCTTGGAATACTGGCGGCGGGGGTAGCATTCCACCCTTCTAGAGGGAAAGACATGTTAACTCTGGCTTACCCGGTAACTTCTTTCTGAAGCCCTGGCATCACAAAATGGATGCTGCTGCCACAGACACAAGTCTGGCCTCCTGCTGCTGGACGAAACTCCGGCAGGGGAGGCCTGGACAATAGGTTTCCTGTTGCAGGGAGGTGTGACCACCTCCCCAGACAGGATAATGTGTATTGGGGCTGGGTGGGTGCACTCTTAGAGTGCTTTGAAGTCCTGCACTGGGGGAGCAAAAGGCTCCTCTGTGCATATGCCAGTTCGAACCAGCTCAGGGGCTACCTGCCCCTGCTCTGGCGCAAAACTGGACAAAGGGAAGTGGGTGTAGCCACCCCTCCCTTGACCCTCCCATAGGTGGGGTCATAGAGTTAGTCCCTCCCTGTTTTACTGGTTAAAATGGGGAACCCTTGCCACAGCAAGATTAGATTATCCCTGGACGAAACTCTGAAACAGAATCCTGGACCTTCGACGCTCTACTAAAGACTAGAGGACTGAAGAATCTCCCTTGGGGTCAAGGAGTGACTCCCTGCTTGGCAGGCACCAAAGAAGCATCTGTCCGGTTCGCATTTCTGAAGCTCCCGTCGGATGCCGAAGTCATCGCATCACCAGAGGTGGATTCTCAGACTTCCCCGAGGCTACTCCTGAGTCCCCAGCAAAGCTGAGGCCCGTGGCTATCGTGGGTGACTTGAGACCGTGACCCTTGGACACCGAGCACATTTGCAAGTGCATCCTCTTCTGGGTCTCCCAAGAAGTCGTGCTTTGGGCTCCGAGTAGCCCTAGCCTCCAGCACAACCTGCACCGAAGATCACTGGCCCCCACTCCACGAGTGTCCTGTAAGCCAGATCCACGTGCGGCGTCACGAGGCTCCTTCGCGGTCGCTAGCCCATTGGCTAGTAGCCCTTAACGAAGGCCAATCCTTTTTTTACTTGGCATCGTGGTTGCTCCAGGCCTGCCCTCACTTACTCTTGCTGGGTGAGTTCCACAGACCTTGCTGGTCTGCACCATCGACGATCTACATCTTCACCGAGACTTGCCGTTGCCAAGGCTTGTTAGGTCCAATCCGGTCGCCGACACCTCAGCACTCGACAGACATCGTGTACCAGCCCGAATCCTGCTCCCGGTTGCTGACAACGCCTCCTGGACCTCGTGGCTGAAGAGTCAAGACGACCATCAATGCACCTGAAGCACTCGACATCGGTGGGCATCTGTCCATCGCCTTCCTGGTCACTGGCTAGTGACCCAGACTCTGTCCCCTCTGCTTTCAGGTTCTTCAGAACTCCGATCCACTCTTGGATCCACCCGGACACTTTTCTCTTGGCCGCCAGCAGCACTTTGCAGCAGATCGCCATTCGAATCGACGACGAAACCCGACCCCGAAAGGCACCTATGCACCCGGCTTCCTGGGTGAGGTAACACGAGTACTCCGGTGCTCCCGTGGGTAGAGACTCTTCAAAGTCCTAGATCTCAAAGGGTTTTGTCCTAGTCCTCTTTTAAGTGTCCCTTTTCTTTAATTTCCCGATCACGACTTTCTCCATAGAAGTTAACGGCGTATCGCGGTTGTGTATTTACACTGCACGCGTCTCCCGTGGGTCCCCTGTGTCACTACCTTGGGTGGTTCCTTGTGGTCCAAGCACTTCTAGAGGCTCTAGGCCTAGTGTCTAGTTCAGTCGTGGTTCGCATACCACTTTATTGGTATATGGTTTGGTACGCCCCTAGGGCCCAAACGTGTATTTGTGCTATTACTGTGATTTAATAACTTATAACTTATGTATTTCGAACTCTAGCCTCATAAAGAGACTAGAGGGGTGTGTTTAGCAATAAATACATATATTTTGAATATATACCTGGTGTGGTACTCTTTCATTTGGTCACTCAAGAGATTATAGACTGGTAAAACAAGCTGCTTTACATTCCTTGAAGACTTAGCCTGAAGGCTGCTCTCCATAGCTACCACTAGGATAGCTTTCAATAAGGTTGTCTTTAACCTATCTCCAATAAGGGGTTGTTTGGACTGGTGCAAGGTGCCCACTATAATTAGTGGACAGCATATGCCAGGCCAACTTCTCACATTGGTGTGCAGCGTGTGGGATTCCAGCTTGCTATTGTTTTACCAGATAATCTCAATTGAATTGATCAACTGAAAACCACTAAAGGTACCTAAGGTACATATAATTTAAGCTTAGAATACAGTAAGTTCTACTGAACTTAGAGTTGTGTGTTAAGGGATAGCACAACCCTTTCTACAACTCAAGAGAGTTTAGTAGGCCACACTAGAGTAGGTAGTGCATACACCACACCACACTAGTAATGTCTTTAAGGGCAGGATCCAAAGAATCCTTGCAGGAAGCCATTGAGCTTCCACCCTCCAAGTATGATACACTCCAATTCTTGGAATTGAGAGCTTTATGTAACTTGAGAAAATAAGGACAGGCCAAAGCCCCACCACCCAACACCTCAAGGAGTTGTTGGTGGCTTATGACCTTAGTAAGCCTGTAGGGACTGAAGGGGTAGGAGCTGAGGGTGGGGCAGAAGAAGAGGACGAGGCCAGGGGTACCAATACCCCCAGCCCCCTCTGAAACTGGCCAGGAGGGTGACAATGACCCTGACCTGGATAACCCAATCCCTCCTGTGGATGATGATGAGGATGATCAAGATGATGCCCTCTTTGTCCCCCAGGAAGAATTAAGAGTGTGCCCAGGAAGTCTAGATCTCCTTCTCAGGAGTCTAACCACTCTGGCACCTCTATAGGGAGCTCTGTCTCCTCTCACAGGAGGGAATCCTCTCATGAGAGGAGAACCAGACTGGTCCAGTATGAGGAAACTCAGCTGGAAATCAGAAAAAGCAATTGGCTTTAGATAGGGAATCCCTAGATCTCCTTAGAGAGAGAAGAAAGTTGGGACTAGAGTCCCATGGTGGCAGCAATATCCCTACAGATAGGGAAAGGTCTTATGACCATAGAAACCTAAACAAGATTGTCCCTCCCTACCAGAGTGGGGATGACATCCACAAATGGATAACTGCACTGGAGAGGGCCTGTAAAGTTCAGAAGGTCCCCCAGAGGCAGTGGGCAGCAATCTTGTGGCTCTCCTTTGCAGACAAAGGTAGAGACAAGCTCCTCACTGTAAGAGAAGAGGATGCTGACAATTACACAGTCTTGAAGAGTGCTCTGATAGATGGGTTTGGCCTAACCACTGAACAGTATAGGTTGAAGTTCAGAGACACCCAAAAAGCTCAGACTCAAGACTGGGTTGATTTTGTAGATTGTGCTACAAAGGCTCTGGAAGGTTGGATACATGGCAACAAAGTGCATGACTTTTTAGGATTGTACAATTTGATTATGAGGGAGCAGATCCTTAATAATTGTCAAAACCAGCTTTTGCACCAGTATCTGGTGGACTCTGATCTGACCTCTCCCCAAGAATTGGGAAAGAAGGCAGACAAATGGGTCAGAACCAGAGTAAAAACTAGAAATCAGGGTGGTGACCAGAAGAAAGATTCTACTAAGTCCCAAGAGAAAGGTGGGGATAAATCTAAGGATAAGTCCCCTACAGGGCCCCAAAATTCCAGTAGTAATCCTCCAGTTGGGAGTAGTGCACCCAAAAAGTTAGGTGCTTTTGCAAGAGGAACAGAGGTGGGCCCTAGTTTAGACAGGGACCCCTCAACAGACTCCTCTGACTCTGATGGTGGTATAGGATTTGCCACCTTTACCATGGGTCCCATAGCATTGGGCAGGTACAGATTGGAGCCAATGAATTAATGGTCAGAAAGCTGTGGCATTTAGGGACACAGGGGCTAGTGTCACCATGGTGGCAGGGAAACTAGTCCCCCTCACCAGCTTTTACCTGAGTTTAAATACCAGGTGACAAACATTGATGGTGTCAGAACAGATCACCCCATGGCCATAGTCAATCTCAGCTGGGAGGGGGTCACAGGCCCAAAGAGAGTGGCAGTGTCCCCCACCTTACCTGTAGATTGCCTGATGGGCAATGATTTGGAAATTTCAGCCTGGGCTGAAGTTGAACACCAAACCCATCTTAGGATGTTGGGCGTCCCTGTAAAGGTTAGTGGGGCTGTGATGGCCACAGCCCCAGCCCAAGAATTTGGAGAGATGGAGCCTGAAAGAATGGCCCACTCTCCCCCAAAAGAGAGCACAAGGGTTGAAGAGAAGTCTTCTTCCCCCAGACAGTAGGTAAGGGTCAGCCTCCTCAGGGAACTGACCCTACCCCTAGTGAAGGAACTGCCACAGAGGTAGTCAGGCCTGGCCTGGCCACACCCCTGATGGCAGAGGACCCTTCCAAGGTGGTACCCAGTCTGGAGCAGGTAACCTGCCCCTCTCTACCCTGCCTCCGTCAGCCCAGGGCTGCAGAGGTCAGGGAGGTCAGTGGACCCCCCAGGGCCCCCTGTCCAGAGGAAGCCCCCCATCAGCAGATTAGGGGCACCCAGTCTAGTAGCCCTAGCCAGGTGAAAATTCCTCTACACACTGAGGGATCCCCCATACCTTTATGTAGGGACCCCCCCCAGAAGGACTCTGGTAGGCAAGGGCAAACCTGGGACCTGAAGGTTCCAAACCTGCCCTGTCCCTCCAGTAGTCCATCCAAAGGGACCCAACGCCCAGCTGTAGGCAGCCAAAGGTTGACCCTTAGAGCAAAGTGCAACTCAGTCATGGAAAGACAGGCATACATGGTGACCAGTGATCTGAGGAAGCTGAGGCCAACATTCCTAGGGCCTCACTTCCCTACTTAGACACCTCACCAGCCTTGTACTTTACCTAAGCACACCACAGGTAGTGATTCCCCATGGTGGAGACCCTCTCATACCCTTAGGGTGAGGGATTGCTTAGTGGACCATAAGACAGGGGGCAAACATGCTAGTGCAGGTGCTTCCTTATATGACCACTTAGTCAATGAAGGCTCAACTGGCCAAGGTTAGCCTTATCTCCTTTCGTTTGGGGGGTTATGTAGGAAGGTGGAATCTGACTATATGGTTGCCCCCACTTTTTTTATGGTGTTTTGCTGGTTTATGACTTAGTTGGACTGGGATCCTGCTATTCAGGGCCCCAGTCTATCTGCTTTCTCTGTAAAAGGTTTCCATGTGCCTTAGGCACATCACTGATTGGGATCTGGAGTGCCCTTATAAGTCCCTAGTATATGGTATACTATGTACCAAGGGCATAGGTACCTCAGAGGCCTGCCAGGGGCTGCAGCATGTATTATGCCACTCCTGGAAGGCCATCCAAACTGACACCACAGGTCTGCTACTGCAGCCTGGGTAAGGTGGTGCAAGCACTCCTTACTGTGATATAGGTTACCTATATCACTAAATACATACACACATATAAACCTATAAGTCACTCCTAAGGCAGGCCTTATCAATCCTAAAGGCAGAGTGCATGGTTCCTATGTGAGAGGGTGCCCCTGCATGAGCAGGGCCCCTCTGCAGCGTTCGGAGACCATCTCTGATGCTGTTTGTAGTGCAGCCTGACCATATACTCTTAAGCGCATTATATCCTCGCGGTAAAATGCTAACTTGGGAATGGCTGCACCTAAACATGTCGTGTTTGGTGTCAAACATCTTGGAATACTACCCCCCCGCCAATCCTGGCGGCAGGGGTAGCATTCCACCCTTCTAGAGGGAAAGACATGTTAACTCTGGCTTACCCGGTAACTTCTTTCTGAAGCCCTGGCATCACAAAATGGATGCTGCTGCCACAGACACAAGTCTGGCCTCCTGCTGCTGGACGAAACTCCAGCAGGGGAGGCCTGGACAATAGGTTTCCTGTTGCAGGGAGGTGTGACCACCTCCCCAGACAGGATAATGTGTATTGGGGCTGGGTGGGTGCACTCTTAGAGTGCTTTGAAGTCCTGCACTGGGGGAGCAAAAAGCTCCTCTGTGCATATGCCAGTTCAAACCAGCTCAGGGGCTACCTTTCCCTGCTCTGGCGCGAAACTGGACAAAGGGAAGTGGGTGTAGCCACCCCCTCCCTTGACCCTCCCATAGGTGGGGTCATAGAGTTAGTCCCTCCCTGTTTTACTGGTAAAATGGGGAACCCTTGCCACAGCAAGATTAGATTATCCCTGGATGAAACTCTGAAACAGAATCCTGGACCTTCAACGCTCTACTAAAGACTAGAGGACTGAAGAATCTCCCTTGGGGTCAAGGAGTGACTCCCCTGCTTGGCAGGCACCAAAGAAGCATCTGTCCGGTTCGCATTTCTGAAGCTCCCGTCGGACGCCGAAGTCATCGCATCACCAGAGGTGGATTCTCAGACTTCCCCGAGGCTTCCCTGAGTCCCCAGCAAAGCTGAGGCCCGTGGCTATCGTGGGTGACTTGAGACCGTGACCCCTTGACACCAAGCACATTTGCAAGTGCATCCTCTTCTGGGTCTCCCAAGAAGTCGTGCTTTGGGCTCCGAGTAGCCCTAGCCTCCAGCACCACCTGCACTGAAGATCACTGGCCCCCACTCCACGAGTGTCCTGTAAGCCAGATCCACGTGTGGCGTCATGAGGCTCCTTCACGGTCGCTAGCCCATTGGCTAGTAGCCCTTAACGAAGGCCAATCCTTTTCTTACTTGGCATCCTGGTTGCTCCAGGCCTGCCCTCACTTACCCTCGCTGGGTGAGTTCCACAGACCTGGCTGGTCTGCACCATCGACGATCTACATCTTCACCGAGACTTGCCGTTGCCAAGGCTTGTTGGGTCCAATCCGGTCGTCGACACCTCAGTACTCGACAAACATCGTGTACCAGCCCGAATCCTGCTCCTGGTTGCCGACAACGCCTCCTGGACCTCGTGGCTGAAGAGTCAAGACGACCGTCAATGCACCTGAAGCACTCAACATCGGTGGGCATCTGTCCATCGCCTTCCTGGTCACTGGCTAGTGACCCAGACTCTGTCCCCTCTGCTTTCAGGTTCTTCAGAACTCCGATCCACTCTTGGATCCACCCGGATACTTTTCTCTTGGCCGCCAGCAGCACTTTGCAGCAGATCGCCATTCGAATCGACGACGAAACCCGACCCCGAAAGGCACCTATGCACCCGGCTTCCCTGGGTGAGGTAACACGAGTACTCCGGTGCTCCCGTGGGTAGAGACTCTTCAAAGTCCTAGATCTCAAAGGGTTTTGTCCTAGTCCTCTTTTAAGTGTCCCTTTTCTTTAATTTCCCGATCACGACTTTCTCCATAGAAGTTAACGGCGTATCGCGGTTGTGTATTTACACTGCACGCGTCTCCCGTGGGTCCCCTGTGTCACTACCTTGGGTGGTTCCTTGTGGTCCAAGCACTTCTAGAGGCTCTAGGCCTAGTGTCTAGTTCAGTCGTGGTTCGCATACCACTTTATTGGTATATGGTTTGGTACGCCCCTAGGGCCCAAACGTGTATTTGTGCTATTACTGTGATTTAATAACTTATAACTTATGTACTTCGAACTCTAGCCTCATAAAGAGACTAGAGGGGTGTGTTTAGCAATAAATACATATATTTTGAATATATACCTGGTGTGGTACTCTTTCATTTGGTCACTCAAGAGGTTATAGACTGGTAAAACAAGCTGTTTTACATTCCTTCAAGACTTAGCCTGAAGGCTGCTCTCCATAGCTACCACTAGGATAGCTTTCAATAAGGTTGTCTTTAACCTATCTCCAATAAGGGGTTGTTTGGACTGGTGCAAGGTGCCCACTATAATTAGTGGACAGCATATGCCAGGCCAACTTCTCACATTGGTGTGCAGCGTGTGGGATTCCAGCTTGCTATTGTTTTACCAGATAATCTCAATTGAATTGATCAACTGAAAACCACTAAAGGTACCTAAGGTACATATAATTTAAGCTTAGAATACAGTAAGTTCTACTGAACTTAGAGTTGTGTGTTAAGGGATAGCACAACCCTTTCTACAACTCAAGAGAGTTTAGTAGGCCACACTAGAGTAGGTAGTGCATACACCACACCACACTAGTAATGTCTTTAAGGGCAGTGTGAGAAGTTGGCCTGGCATATGCTGTCCACTAATTATAGTGGGCACCTTGCACCAGTCCAAACAACCCCTTATTGGAGATAGCCACGGGCCTCAGCTTTGCTGGGGACTCAGGGTAGCCTCGGGGAAGTCTGAGAATCCACCTCTGGTGATGTGATGACTTCGGCGTCTGACGGGAGCTTCAGAAATGCGAACCGGACAGGTGCTTCTTTGGTGCCTGCCAAGCAGGGGAGTCACTCCTTGACCCCAAGGGAGATTCTTCAGTCCTCTAATCTTGTCGTAGAGCGTCGAAGGTCCAGGATTCAGTTTCAGAGTTTCGTCCAGGTATAATCTAAAGTCCTCAGGACTGGGTTCCTACCTTTATTCTAAAAATAGGGGTTGGACTACTCTGTGGCCCCACCTATGGGTGGGTCAGGGCAGAGGGGTGGCTACACCCCTTTCCCTTTGTCCAGTTCGTGCCAAAGCAGGGGCTGCAAGCCCCTGATCCGGTTTGAACTGGGGTATGCACAGGGACACCAAATGTGCCCCCAGTGCAGGACTTCAAAGCACCCGAAAGTGCTCCCGCCCAGCCCCAATACACATTATCCTGTCTGGGGAGGTGGTCACACCTCCCTGGGACAGGAACCCTATTGTCCAGACCTCCCTGCCGGAGTTTCATCCAGCAGCAGGAGGCCAGACTCGTGTCTGTGGCAGCAGCATCCATTTTGTGATGCCAGGGCTCTGGAAAGAAGTTACCGGACTCGTCAGAGTTAACATGTCTTTCCCTCTAGAAGGGTGGAATGCTACCCCCGCTGCCAGGATTGGCGGGGGGTAGTATTCCAAGATGTTTGACACCAAACACGACATGTTTAGGTGCAGCCATTCCAAAGTTAGCATTTTACCGCGAGGATATAATGCGCTTAAGAGTATATGGTCAGGCTGCACTACAAACAGCATCAGAGATGGTCTCCGAACGCTGCAGAGGGGCCCTGCTCATGCAGGGGCACCCTCTCACATAGGAACCACGCACTCTGCCTTTAGGATTGATAAGGCCTGCCTTAGGAGTGACTTATAGGTTTATATGTGTGTATGTATTTCGTGATATAGGTAACCTATATCACAGTAAGGGGTGCATGCACCACCTTACCCAGGCTGCAGTAGCAGACCTGTGGTGTCAGTTTGGATGGCCTTCCAGGGGTGGCATAATACATGCTGCAGCCCCTGGCAGGCCTCTGAGGTACCTATGCCCTTGGTACATAGTATACCATATACTAGGGACTTATAAGGGCACTCCAGATCCCAATCAGTGATGTGCCTAAGGCACATGGAAACCATTTTAGAGATGAAGCAGCTAGGCTGGGGTTCTGATTAGCAGGGCCCCAGCCAGACTAATGTCGAAAAACAGTGAAGCATCAGCAAAAAGTGGGGGTACCCATGTGAAGCAGATCCTACTCTCCTACACAACCCCCCCAAACGTAGGGACATTAAACTAACCTTGCCCAGTTAAGTCTTCATGTTCTAAGTGGAAATACCTAGAGAGTCCATCTGCATTCGCATGGTTACTCCCAGGCCTATGTTCCACTGTAAAGTCCATCCCCTGTAGGGAAATGGACCACCTAAGCAGTTTGGGGTTTTCACCCTTCATTTGTTTTAGCCATAAGAGGGGCTTATGGTTTGTCTGAACCAGGAAGTGTGTACCAAACAAGTATGGCCTCAACTTCTTCAGAGCCCAGACCACAGCAAAGGCCTCCCTCTCTATGGCTGACCAACGTTTCTCTCTAGGGGTCAGCCTTCTGCTAATAGAAGCTACTGGCTGATCCTGACCTTCTTCATTCAATTGTGACAGTACAGCCCCTACCCCCAATTCAGATGCATCAGTTTGAACAATGAACTTCTTGGAGTAATCAGGACTCTGCAGAATTGGAGCAGTGCACATGGCCTGCTTGAGGTCATCAAATGCCTTTTGACAGCTAACTGTCCACTGAACCTTTTGGGCATTTTCTTAGAAGTTAAGTCATTCAAGGGTGTCACTATTGATCCATACCCCTTGACAAATCTCCTATAGTACCCAGTCAGGCCTAAGAAGGCTCTCACCTGAGTCTGGGTAGTGGGAGCAGTCCAGTCCATGATGGTCTGGATCTTGCTCTGCAAAGGTTGAACCTGGCCTCCACCCACAAGGTGGCCCAGGTACACAACCTGACTCTGCCCTATCTGGCACTTAGTGGCCTTGATAGTCAGGCCTGCCTTTTGCAGGGCCTGTAAAACATTCCTGAGGTGGACCAGGTGATCCTCCCAGGTGGAGCTAAAGACAGCAATATCATCTAGATAAGCTGCACTATAGGCTTCCAGTCCTGTGAGAACTGTATTCACCAACCTCTGGAAAGTGGCAGGTGCATTCTTCAGACCAAAGGGCATTACCACAAATTGATAATGCCCACTAGGGGTTGAGAATGCTGTTTTGGGCTTTGCAGTATCAGCTAGTCTGATCTGCCAGTAGCCAGCTGTTAGGTCAAATGTGCTGAGATATTTGGCAGAGGCCAAAGTATCTATGAGCTCATCTGCCCTGGGTATTGGATGGGCATCAGTCCTAGTGACTGCATTGAGACCCCTGTAGTCTACACAGAACCTCATCTCTCTCTTTCCACCACTGGTGTGAGGTTTCGGTACAAGGACTACTGGACTAGCCCAAGGGCTATCTGAGGGTTCAATAACTCCCAATTCCAACATTTTCTGGACTTCAGTCCTGATACAGTCCCTGACATGGTCAGGTTGCCTATAAATCTTGTTTTTAATAGGCAGACTGTCCCCAGTGTCCACTTCATGAGTGCACCAGGTGGTCTGACTGGGTGTCAGTGAAAACATATGTCTAAACTGATTGAGGACTTGCCTGCAATCAGTTTGTTGCTGGGTAGTGAGGCTGCCTGCCAAGGCTACACCATCAACTGACCCATCGTCAGGGTTCTGTGAGAGCAGGTCAGGGAGTGGGTCACTCTCTTCCTCCTGCCCTTCATCAGTAGCCATGAGCAAGCCCATGTCTGCCCTGTCCACATATGGTTTTAACCTGTTGACATGGAGAACCCTGTGGGGACTCCTGGGTGTTCCTAGGTCTACTAAATAAGTGACCTCACCCTTCTGCTCAACAATAGTGTGGGGTCCACTCCATTTATCTTGGAGAGCTGCTGGGGCCACTGGCTCCAACACCCACACCTTCTGTCCTGGCTGGTAAACAGTCAGAACAGCCTTTGGTCATGCCAGGCCTTCTGAAGTTCCTGGCTAGCCTCAAGGTTTTTGGTTGCCTTTTTCATGTACTCAGCCATCCTGGAGCGGAGACCAAGTACATAGTCCACTATATCTTGCTTTGGGGGCTTGAGAGGTAACTCCCATCCTTCCTTCACCAAGCACAGTGGACCCCTCACAGGGTGGCCAAACAGAAGTTCAAAAGGGCTGTAACCAACCCCCTTCTGAGGCACCTCCCTATATGCGAATAAAAGGCAGGGCAAGAGTATGTCCCATCTACGCCTAAGCTTTTCTGGGAGCCCTTTAATCATGCCCTTCAAGGTTTTGTTGAATCTCTCAACTAAACCATTGCATTGTGGGTGATAGGGTGTGGTGAACTTATAAGTCACTCCACACTCCTTCCACATTGCTTTTAAGTACCCAGACATGAAGTTAGCACCCCTGTCTGATACTACCTCCTTAGGAAAGCCCACTCTTGAGAAGATTCCCAGGAGGGCCCTTGCCACCACAGGTGCTGTAGTGGTCCTGAGGGGAATAGCTTCTGGGTACCTGGTGGCATGATCCACTACCACCAGGATAAACCTGTGCCCAGAGGCTGTTTGGGGATCCATGGGACCAACAATGTCAATCCCTACCCTTTCAAAGGGCACCCCCACCACAGGTAGTGGTATCAGGGGGCCTTTGTAGTGCCACCTGCTTTGCCACTGGCTTGGCAGGTTACACAGGAGCGACAAAACTCCTTACTGTCTTCAGACATGTGGGGCCAGTGAAAGTGAGGGACAATTCTGTCCCAAGTCTTGTTCTGGCCCAGGTGACCTGCTAAGGGAATATCATGGGCTAGGGTCAATAGGAAGCCCCTGAACTTCAAAGGTATTACCAACCTCCTGGTAGCACCAGGCTTGGGGTCTCTACTCTCTGAGTACAGGAGTCCATCATCCCAATACACTGTATGGGGACCACTAGCTTTCCCAGCAGCCTCAGCAGCAGCTTGCTGTCTGAGGGGTTCAAGGGAGGGGCAGCTCTGCTGCTCCTGGCTCAGATCTGCCCTAGAAGGTCCCCCTGTCCCCAAGAACTCAACCTGGTCAGGTTCAAGTTCCTCTGGGACAGTTCCTTCTTCAGGGCTGAGATCATCCCCCTCAAGGGACTGATCTTCCTCCTGAGCCAAGGGGGAAGGCACTGCCTTAACCCTACTACTCCTCCTCTTGGAAGGCACTTGGTCCATTCTTCCAGAATCCAAGGCCTGTTCAGTGCTAGACATTTTGGCTTGTGACCTGGTCACAGCAAACACATCTGCAGGGATCCCCAGCATTTCTGCATGGGTCCTGAGCTCCACTTCTGCCCAAGCAGAAGTCTCTAAGTCATTGCCAAGCAAGCATTCGACTGGTAGGTTTGCACTTACCACAACCTTCTTAAGGCCAGTTACCCCTCCCCAGGAGAAGTTAACAACTGCCAGAGTATGGTCTGTTCTGACATTGCTAGCATTGGTCACTTGGTACATCTCACCAAGCATAACTTGCCCAGGAAGCACAAGGTCTTGTGTCACCATTGTGACACTTGCCCCTGTGTCCCTAAATGCCAAAGCCTCACGTCCATTGATTAAAGGCTGTTGTCTGTACTTGCCCAGATTACTGGGACTCACAGTGGAGGTCACATCCATGCCTCCATCACAGACTAACACAGCCTGAGTCAGTTCCCTGACTAAGTCAGAGCCCAACTCAGTTCCCAGGGTGAACCCTACTAAACCCTTTGCTGGAGCACTTCCACCAACTGTACTAGGGGGAACAGGTGCCTTAGGGGCATTGGTGGGTGCTGGACTGGAGTCTTTGGACTTGGTGCAATCACTGGTCCAGTGGGTCTTTTGCTTACAGACCTTGCACCATGGTTTTCTTTGGCCTTTACCCTTGGTAGACTGGGAATCCCCACCAGAAGAAGATTTTTGGGGGCCTGATGAAGACTTTTGATCTTTACCCTTCTCCCCACCCTTGTCAGAGTTCTTAGCATCTTGCTTCTTGGTTTCCCCACCTTGGTTCTGTACCTTCTGCTTCACCCTGGTTCTGACCCATTTGTCTGCCTTCTTTCCCAATTCTTGGGGAGAGGTCAGATCAGAGTCTACCAGGTATTGATGCAACAGCTGATTTTGACAGTTATTAAGAATCTGCTCCCTCATTATCAGATTGTACAATCCTGAGAAGTCACACACCTTACTGCCCATCAACCAGCCTTCCAGAGCCTTGGCAGAACAATCCACATAGTCTACCCAGTCTTGAGTCTGTGCTTTTTGGGTGTCTCTGAACTTCAACCTGTACTGTTCAGTGGTTAGGCCAAACCCATCAATAAGAGCACTCTTCAAGACCTTGTAATTATCAGCATCCTCCTCTCTAACAGTGAGGAGCTTATCTCTACCTTTGTCAGCAAAGGAGAGCCACAAGATTGCTGCCCACTGCTCTTGAGGGACCTTCTGTACTTTACAGGCCCTCTCTAATGCAGTTATCCATTTGTGGATATCATCCCCACTCTGGTAGGGAGGGACAATCTTGCTCAGGTTCCTATGGTCATAGGACCTTTCCCTGTCTCTAGGGACATGGCTGCCACCATGGGACTCTAGTCCCAACTTTCTTCTCTCTCTAAGGAGATCTAGGGATTCCCTATCTAAAGCCAATTGCTTTTTCCTGATCTCCAGCTGAGTTTCCTCATACTGGACCAGTCTGGTTCTCCTCTCATGAGAGGATTCCCTCCTGTGAGAGGAGACAGAGCTCCCTATAGAGGTGCCAGAGTGGTTAGACTCCTGAGAAGGAGATCTAGACTTCCTGGGCACACTCTTAATCCTTCCTGGGGGACAAAGAGGGCATCATCTTGATCATCCTCATCATCATCCACAGGAGGGATTGGGTTTTCCAGGTCAGGGTCATTGTCACCCTCCTGGCCAGTTTCAGAGGGGGGCTGGGGGTACTGGTACCCCTGGCCTCCTCCTCTTCTCCTGCCCCACCCTCAGCTCCTACCCCTTCAGTCCCTACAGGCTTACTAAGGTCATAAGCCACCAACAACTCCTTGAGGTGTTGGGTGGTGGGGCTTTGGCCTGTCCTTATTTTCTCAAGTTACATAAAGCTCTCAATTCCAAGAATGGGAGTGTATCATACTTGGAGGGTGGAAGCTCAATGGCTTCCTGCAAGGATTCTTTGGATCCTGCCCTTAAAGACATTACTAGTGTGGTGTGGTGTATGCACTACCTACTCTAGTGTGGCCTACTAAACTCTCTTGAGTTGTAGAAAGGGTTGTGCTATCCCTTAACACACAACTCTAAGTTCAGTAGAACTTACTGTATTCTAAGCTTAAATTATATGTACCTTAGGTACCTTTAGTGGTTTTCAGTTGATCAATTCAATTGAGATTATCTGGTAAAACAATAGCAAGCTGGAATCCCACACGCTGCACACCAATGTGAGAAGTTGGCCTGGCATATGCTGTCCACTAATTATAGTGGGCACCTTGCACCAGTCCAAACAACCCCTTATTGGAGATAGGTTAAAGACAACCTTATTGAAAGCTATCCTAGTGGTAGCTATGGAGAGCAGCCTTCAGGCTAAGTCTTGAAGGAATGTAAAGCAGCTTGTTTTACCAGTCTATAATCTCTTGAGTGACCAAATGAAAGAGCACCACACCAGGTATATATTCAAAATATATGTATTTATTGCTAAACACACCCCTCTAGTCTCTTTATGAGGCTAGAGTTCGAAGTACATAAGTTATAAGTTATTAAGTCACAGTAATAGCACAAATACACGTTTGGGCCCTAGGGGCGTACCAAACCATATACCAATAAAGTGGTATGCGAACCACGACTGAACTAGACACTAGGCCTAGAGCCTCTAGAAGTGCTTGGACCACAAGGAACCACCCAAGGTAGTGACACAGGGGACCCACGGGAGACGCGTGCAGTGTAAATACACAACCGCGATACGCCGTTAACTTCTATGGAGAAAGTCGGGATCGGGAAAATAGAGGAAAGGGACACTTAAAAGAGGACTAGGACAAAACCCTTTGAGATCTAGGACTTTGAAGAGTCTCTACCCACGGGAGCACCGGAGTACTCGTGTTACCTCACCCAGGGAAGCCGGGTGCATAGGTGCCTTTCGGGGTCGGGTTTCGTCGTCGATTCGAATGGCGATCTGCTGCAAAGTGCTGCTGGCGGCCAAGAGAAAAGTGTCCGGGTGGATCCAAGAGTGGATCGGAGTTCTGAAGAACCTGAAAGCAGAGGGGACAGAGTCTGGGTCACTAGCCAGTGACCAGGAAGGCGATGGACAGATGCCCACCGATGTCGAGTGCTTCAGGTGCGTTGACGGTCGTCTTGACTCTTCAGCCACGAGGTCCAGGAGGCGTTGTCGGTGACCAGGAGCAGGATTCGGGCTGGTACACGATGTCTGTCGAGTGCTGAGGTGTCGGCGACCGGATTGGACCCAACAAGCCTTGGCAACGGCAAGTCTCGGTGAAGATGTAGATCGTCGATGGTGCAGACCAGCAAGGTCTGTGGAACTCACCCAGCGAGGGTAAGTGAGGGCAGGCCTGGAGCAACCAGGATGCCAAGTAAGAAAAGGATTGGCCTTCGTTAAGGGCTACTAGCCAACGGGCTAGCGACCGCGAAGGAGCCTTGTGACGCCGCACGTGGAGCTGGCTTACAGGACACTCGTGGAGTGGGGGCCAGTGATCTTCGGTGCAGGTGGTGCTGGAGGCTAGGGCTACTCGGAGCCCAAAGCACTACTTCTTGGGAGACCCAGAAGATGATGCACTTGCAAATGTGCTCGGTGTCCAGGGGTCACGGTCTCAAGTCACCCACGATAGCCACGGGCCTCAGCTTTGCTAGGGACTCAGGGTAGCCTCGGGGAAGTCTGAGAATCCACCTCTGGTGATGCGATGACTTCGGCGTCCGACGGGAGCTTCAGAAATGCGAACCGGACAGATGCTTCTTTGGTGCCTGCCAAGCAGGGGAGTCACTCCTTGACCCCAAGGGAGATTCTTCAGTCCTCTAATCTTGTCGTAGAGCGTCGAAGGTCCAGGATTCAGTTTCAGAGTTTTGTCCAGGTATAATCTAAAGTCCTCAGGACTGGGTTCCTACCTTTATTCTAAAAATAGGGGTTGGACTACTCTGTGGCCCCACCTATGGGTGGGTAGGGCAGAGGGGTGGCTACACCCCTTTCCCTTTGTCCAGTTCGCGCCAAAGCAGGGGCTGCAAGCCCCTGATCCGGTTTGAACTGGGGTATGCACAGGGACGCCAAATGTGCCCCCAGTGCAGGACTTCAAAGCACCCGAAAGTGCTCCCGCCCAGCCCCAATACACATTATCCTGTCTGGGGAGGTGGTCACACCTCCCTGGGACAGGAACCCTATTGTCCAGGCCTCCCCTGCCGGAGTTTCGTCCAGCAGCAGGAGGCCAGACTCGTGTCTGTGGCAGCAGCATCCATTTTGTGATGCCAGGGCTCTGGAAAGAAGTTACCGGACTCGTCAGAGTTAACATGTCTTTCCCTCTAGAAGGGTGGAATGCTACCCCCGCCGCCAGGATTGGCGGGGGGTAGTATTCCAAGATGTTTGACACCAAACACGACATGTTTAGGTGCAGCCATTCCAAAGTTAGCATTTTACCGCGAGGATATAATGCGCTTAAGAGTATATGGTCAGGCTGCACTACAAACAGCATCAGAGATGGTCTCCGAACGCTGCAGAGGGGCCCTGCTCATGCAGGGGCACCCTCTCACATAGGAACCACGCACTCTGCCTTTAGGATTGATAAGGCCTGCCTTAGGAGTGACTTATAGGTTTATATGTGTGTATGTATTTCGTGATATAGGTAACCTATATCACAGTAAGGGGTGCATGCACCACCTTACCCAGGCTGCAGTAGCAGACCTGTGGTGTCAGTTTGGATGGCCTTCCAGGGGTGGCATAATACATGCTGCAGCCCCTGGCAGGCCTCTGAGGTACCTATGCCCTTGGTACATAGTATACCATATACTAGGGACTTATAAGGGCACTCCAGATCCCAATCAGTGATGTGCCTAAGGCACATGGAAACCATTTTAGAGAGGAAGCAGCTAGGCTGGGGTTCTGATTAGCAGGGCCCCAGCCAGACTAATGTCGAAAAACAGTGAAGCATCAGCAAAAAGTGGGGGTACCCATGTGAAGCAGATCCTACTCTCCTACAGGCAGGATCCAAAGAATCCTTGCAGGAAGCCATTGAGCTTCCACCCTCCAAGTATGATACACTCCCATTCTTGGAATTGAGAGCTTTATGTAACTTGAGAAAAATAAGGACAGGCCAAAGCCCCACCACCCAACACCTCAAGGAGTTGTTGGTGGCTTATGACCTTAGTAAGCCTGTAGGGACTGAAGGGGTAGGAGCTGAGGGTGGGGCAGAAGAAGAGGAGCGAGGCCAGGGGTACCAATACCCCCAGCCCCCCTCTGAAACTGGCCAGGAGGGTGACAATGACCCTGACCTGGATAACCCAATCCCTCCTGTGGATGATGATGAGGATGATCAAGATGATGCCCTCTTTGTCCCCCAGGAAGGATTAAGAGTGTGCCCAGGAAGTCTAGATCTCCTTCTCAGGAGTCTAACCACTCTGGCACCTCTATAGGGAGCTCTGTCTCCTCTCACAGGAGGGAATCCTCTCATGAGAGGAGAACCAGACTGGTCCAGTATGAGGAAACTCAGCTGGAAATCAGAAAAAAGCAATTGGCTTTAGATAGGGAATCCCTAGATCTCCTTTGAGAGAGAAGAAAGTTGGGACAAGAGTCCCATGGTGGCAGCAATATCCCTACAGATAGGGAAAGGTCTTATGACCATAGAAACCTAAACAAGATTGTCCCTCCCTACCAGAGTGGGGATGACATCCACAAATGGATAACTGCACTGGAGAGGGCCTGTAAAGTTCAGAAGGTCCCCCAGAGGCAGTGGGCAGCAATCTTGTGGCTCTCCTTTGCAGACAAAGGTAGAGACAAGCTCCTCACTGTAAGAGAAGAGGATGCTGACAATTACACAGTCTTGAAGAGTGCTCTGATAGATGGGTTTGGCCTAACCACTGAACAGTATAGGTTGAAGTTCAGAGACACCCAAAAAGCTCAGACTCAAGACTGGGTTGATTTTGTAGATTGTGCTACAAAGGCTCTGGAAGGTTGGATACATGGCAACAAAGTGCATGACTTTTTAGGATTGTACAATTTGATTATGAGGGAGCAGATCCTTAATAATTGTCAAAACCAGCTTTTGCACCAGTATCTGGTGGACTCTGATCTGACCTCTCCCCAAGAATTGGGAAAGAAGGCAGACAAATGGGTCAGAACCAGAGTAAAAACTAGAAATCAGGGTGGTGACCAGAAGAAAGATTCTACTAAGTCCCAAGAGAAAGGTGGGGATAAATCTAAGGATAAGTCCCCTACAGGGCCCCAAAATTCCTCTTCTGGGGGTGGGTCCCAAACTCCTTCCTCTCCTGAAAAGAAACCATATTGCCATGTCTGTAAAAAGCCTGGGCACTGGAAAACTGATCCCAGTTGCCCCAGGATTGGCAATAAAGAAAATGTTCCTCCCACAACTACTACCACCCCTCCTGGTACTACCAGTAGTAATCCTCCAGTTGGGAGTAGTGCACCCAAAAAGTTAGGTGCTTTTGCAAGAGGAACAGAGGTGGGCCCTAGTTTAGACAGGGACCCCTCAACAGACTCCTCTGACTCTGATGGTGGTATAGGATTTGCCACCTTTACCATGGGTCCCATAGCATTGGGCAGGTACAGATTGGAGCCAAGAATTAATGGTCAGAAAGCTGTGGCATTTAGGGACACAGGGGCTAGTGTCACCATGGTGGCAGGGAAACTAGTCCCCCTCACCAGCTTTTACCTGAGTTTAAATACCAGGTGACAAACATTGATGGTGTCAGAACAGATCACCCCATGGCCATAGTCAATCTCAGCTGGGAGGGGGTCACAGGCCCAAAGAGAGTGGCAGTGTCCCCCACCTTACCTGTAGATTGCCTGATGGGCAATGATTTGGAAATTTCAGCCTGGGCTGAAGTTGAACACCAAACCCATCTTAGGATGTTGGGCGTCCCTGTAAAGGTTAGTGGGGCTGTGATGGCCACAGCCCCAGCCCAAGAATTTGGAGAGATGGAGCCTGAAAGAATGGCCCACTCTCCCCCAAAAGAGAGCACAAGGGTTGAAGAAAAGTCTTCTTCCCCCAGACAGTAGGTAAGGGTCAGCCTCCTCAGGGAACTGACCCTACCCCTAGTGAAGGAACTGCCACAGAGGTAGTCAGGCCTGGCCTGGCCACACCCCTGATGGCAGAGGACCCTTCCAAGGTGGTACCCAGTCTGGAGCAGGTAACCTGCCCCTCTCTACCCTGCCTCCGTCAGCCCAGGGCTGCAGAGGTCAGGGAGGTCAGTGGACCCCCAGGGCCCCCTGTCCAGAGGAAGCCCCCATCAGCAGATTAGGGGCACCCAGTCTAGTAGCCCTAGCCAGGTGAAAATTCCTCTACACACTGAGGGATCCCCCATACCTTTATGTAGGGACCCCCCCCAGAAGGACTCTGGTAGGCAAGGGCAAACCTGGGACCTGAAGGTTCCAAACCTGCCCTGTCCCTCCAGTAGTCCATACAAAGGGACCCAACCCCCAGCTGTAGGCAGCCAAAGGTTGACCCTTAGAGCAAAGTGCAACTCATTCATGGAAAGACAGGCATACATGGTGACCAGTGATCTGAGGAAGCTGAGGCCAACATTCCTAGGGCCTCACTTCCCTACTCAGACACCTCACCAGCCTTGTACTTTACCTAAGCACACCACAGGTAGTGATTCCCCATGGTGGAGACCCTCTCATACCCTTAGGGTGAGGGATTGCGTAGTGGACCATAAGACAGGGGGCAACCATGCTAGTGCAGGTGCTTCCTTATATGACCACTTAGTCAATGAAGGCTCAACTGGCCAAGGTTAGCCTTATCTCCTTTCGTTTGGGGGGGTTATGTAGGAAGGTGGAATCTGACTATTTGGTTGCCCCCACTTTTTTTATGGTGTTTTGCTGGTTTATGACTTAGTTGGACTGGGATCCTGCTATTCAGGGCCCCAGTCTATCTGCTTTCTCTGTAAAAAGGTTTCCATGTGCCTTAGGCACATCACTGATTGGGATCTGGAGTGCCCTTATAAGTCCCTAGTATATGGTATACTATGTACCAAGGGCATAGGTACCTCAGAGGCCTGCCAGGGGCTGCAGCATGTATTATGCCACTCCTGGAAGGCCATCCAAACTGACACCACAGGTCTGCTACTGCAGCCTGGGTAAGGTGGTGCAAGCACCCCTTACTGTGATATAGGTTACCTATATCACTAAATACATACACACATATAAACCTATAAGTCACTCCTAAGGCAGGCCTTATCAATCCTAAAGGCAGAGTGCATGGTTCCTATGTGAGAGGGTGCCCCTGCATGAGCAGGGCCCCTCTGCAGCATTCGGAGACCATCTCTGATGCTGTTTGTAGTGCAGCCTGACCATATACTCTTAAGCGCATTATATCCTCGCGGTAAAATGCTAACTTTGGAATGGCTGCACCTAAACATGTCGTGTTTGGTGTCAAACATCTTGGAATACTACCCCCCGCCAATCCTGGCGGCGGGGGTAGCATTCCACCCTTCTAGAGGGAAAGACATGTTAACTCTGGCTTACCCGGTAACTTCTTTCTGAAGCCCTGGCATCACAAAATGGATGCTGCTGCCACAGACACAAGTCTGGCCTCCTGCTGCTGGACGAAACTCCGGCAGGGAGGCCTGGACAATAGGTTTCCTGTTGCAGGGAGGTGTGACCACCTCCCCAGACAGGATAATGTGTATTGGGGCTGGGTGGGTGCACTCTTAGAGTGCTTTGAAGTCCTGCACTGGGGGAGCAAAAGGCTCCTCTGTGCATATGCCAGTTCAAACCAGCTCAGGGGCTACCTGCCCCTGCTCTGGCGTGAAACTGGACAAAGGGAAGTGGGTGTAGCCACCCCTCCCTTGACCCTCCCATAGGTGGGGTCATAGAGTTAGTCCCTCCCTGTTTTACTGGTTAAAATAGGGAACCCTTGCCACAGCAAGATTAGATTATCCCTGGACGAAACTCTGAAACAGAATCCTGGACCTTCGACACTCTACTAAAGACTAGAGGACTGAAGAATCTCCCTTGGGGTCAAGGAGTGACTCCCCTGCTTGGCAGGCACCAAAGAAGCATCTGTCCGGTTCGCATTTCTGAAGCTCCTGTCGGACGCCGAAGTCATCGCATCACCAGAGGTGGATTCTCAGACTTCCCCGAGGCTACCCTGAGTCCCCAGCAAAGCTGAGGCCCGTGGCTATCGTGGGTGACTTGAGACCGTGACCCCTGGACACCAAGCACATTTGCAAGTGCATCCTCTTCTGGGTCTCCCAAGAAGTCGTGCTTTGGGCTCCGAGTAGCCCTAGCCTCCAGCACCACCTGCACTGAAGATCACTGGCCCCCACTCCACGAGTATCCTGTAAGCCTGATCCACGTGCGGCGTCACAAGGCTCCTTCGTGGTTGTTAGCCCATTGGCTAGTAGCCCTTAACGAAGGCCAATCCTTTTCTTACTTGGTATCCTGATTGCTCCAGGCCTGTCCTAACTTACCTTCGCTGGGTGAGTTCCACAGACCTTGCTGGTCTGCACCATCGACGATCTACATCTTCACCGAGACTTGCCGTTGCCAAGGCTTGTTGGGTCCAATCCGGTCACCGACACCTCAGCACTCGACAGACATCGTGTACCAGCCCGAATCCTGCTCCTGGTCGCCGACAACGCCTCCTGAACCTCGTGGCTGAAGAGTCAAGATGACCATCAACGCACCTGAAGCACTCGACATCGGTGGGCATCTGTCCATCGCCTTCCTGGTCACTGGCTAGTGACCCAGACTCTGTCCCCTCTGCTTTCAGGTTCTTCAGAACTCCGATCCACTCTTGGATCCACCCGGACACTTTTCTCTTGGCCGCCAGCAGCACTTTCGCCATTCGAATCGACGACGAAACCCGACCCCGAAAGGCACTTATGCACCCGGCTTCCCTGGGTGAGGTAACACGAGTACTCCGGTGCTCCCGTGGGTAGAGACTCTTCAAAGTCCTAGATCTCAAAGGGTTTTGTCCTAGTCCTCTTTTAAGTGTCCCTTTTCTTTAATTTCCCGATCACGACTTTCTCCATAGAAGTTAACGGCGTATCGCGGTTGTGTATTTACACTGCACGCGTCCCGTGGTCCCCTGTGTACTGGGTGGTTCCTTGTGGTCCAAGCACTTCTAGAGGCTCTAGGCCTAGTGTCTAGTTCAGTCGTGGTTCGCATACCACTTTATTGGTATATGGTTTGGTACGCCCCTAGGGCCCAAACGTGTATTTGTGCTATTACTGTGATTTAATAACTGATAACTTATGTACTTCGAACTCTAGCCTCATAAAGAGACTAGAGGGGTGTGTTTAGCAATAAATACATATATTTTGAATATATACCTGGTGTGGTACTCTTTCATTTGGTCACTCAAGAGATTATAGACTGGTAAAACAAGCTGCTTTACATTCCTTCAAGACTTAGCCTGAAGGCTGCTCTCCATAGCTACCACTAGGATAGCTTTCAATAAGGTTGTCTTTAACCTATCTCCAATAAGGGGTTGTTTGGACTGGTGCAAGGTGCCCACTATAATTAGTGGACAGCATATGCCAGGCCAACTTCTCACAAGAGGTGCAGAAAGAGAAAAGAGGGGTGCAGAAAGAGGCAAGATATCTGCAGAAAAAAAGCAACAGAGGTGCTGAAAGAGGCAAGTGTGGGGCAGAAATGGGCAAGAGAACTGCAGAAAAAAGCAACAGAGGTGCTGAAAGAGGCAAGTGAGGTGCAGAAAGAAGCAAGAGAGGTGCAGAAAGAAGCAATAGAAGTGCAGAAGGAAGCAACAGAGGTACAGAAAGAGGCAAGAGAGGTGCAGAAAGAGGCAGGAAAGGTGAAGAAAGGGGGAACAGGGGTGCAGAAAGGGGGAACAGGGATGCAGAAAGAGGCAAGAGAGGTGCAGAAAGAGAAAAGAGGGGTGCAGAAAGAGGCAAGAGATCTGTCGAAAAAAGCAATAGAGGTGCTGAAAGAGGCAAGTGAGGTGCAGAAAGAGGCAAGAGATCTGTAGAAAAATGCAACAGATGTGCTGAAAGAGGCAACTTAGGTACAGAAAGAAGCAAGAGAGGTGCAGAAAGAAGGAAGAGAAGTGCAGAAAGAAGTAACAGAGGTGCTGAAAGAGGCGCAAAGGGTTCAGAAAGAGCAAGAGAAGTGCAGAAAGAGGCAACAGAGGTACAGAATGAGGCAAGAGAGGTACAGAAACAGGCAGGAAAGGTGCAGAAAGAGGGAACAGGAGTGTAGAAAGAGGCAAGAGAGGTGCAGAAAGAGAAAAGAGGGGTGCGGAAAGATGCAAGAGATCTGCAGTAAAAAGCAACAGAGGTGATGAAAGAGGCAAGTGAGGTGCAGAAAGAAGCAAGAGAGGTGCAGAATGAGGCAATAGAAGCGCAGAAAGAAGCAACAGAGGTGCAAAGAGGCAAAAGGGGTACAGAAAGAGGAGAGAGAAGTACAGAAAGAAGCAAAAGAGGTGCTCACAGAGGCAAGAGGGATGCAGAAAGATGCAAGAGCAGTGGAGAAAGGACCAAGAGAAGTGCAGAAAGAAGCAACAGAGGTGCAGAAGGAGGCACGAGGGGTCCAGAAAGAAGGAAGAGAAGTGCAGAAACAAGCAACAGAGGTACAGAAAGAGGCAAGAGTGGTGCAGAAAGATGGAAGAGAGGTGTGGAAAGAGGCAAAAGAGTTGAACAAAGAGGGAAGAGGGGTACAGAGAGAGGCAAGAGGGGTGCAGAAAGAAGCAACAGAGGTGCTGAAAGAGGCAGGAGCGGTGAAGAAAGAAGCAAGTGAAGTGCAGAAAGAGGCAACAGAGGTGCAGAAAGAAGCAAGAGAAGTGCAGAAACAGGCAGGAAAGGTGCAGAAAGAGGGAACAGGGGTGCAGAAAGAGGCAAGAGAGGTGCATAAAGAGAAAAGAGGGGTGCAGAAAGAGGCAAGAGATCTGCAGTAAAAAGCAACAGAGGTGCTGAAAGAGGCAAGTGAGGTGCAGAAAGAGGCAAGAGATCTGCTGAAAAAAGCAACAAAGGTACATAAAGAGGCAAGTGAGTTGCAGAAAGAAGCAAGAGAGGTGCAGTTAGAGGCAATAGAAGTGCAGAAAGAAGCAACAGAGGTGCAGAAAGAGGCAAGAGGTATGCAGAAAGAGAAGAGAGAAATACAGAAAGAAGCAAAAGAGGTGCTCAAAGATGCAAGAGGGATGCAGAAAGACGCAAGAGCTGTGCAGAAAGGACCAAGAGAAGTGCAGAAAGAAGCAACAGAGGTGCAGAAGGAGGCACGAGTGGTGCAGAAAGAGGGAATAGAGGTGTAGAAAGAGGCAAGAGAGTTGCACAAAGAGGCAACAGAGGTGCAGAAAGACAGATGAGAGGTTCAGAAACAAGCAAGAGAAGTGCAGAAAGAGGCAAGAGAATTGCTGAAAGAAGCAACAGAGTAGTATAAAGAAGCAAGAGAAGTGCAGAAATAGGCAAGTGAGGTGCAGAAATAAGCAAGAGCAGTGCAGAAAGAACCAACAGAGGTGCAAAAAGAGACAAAAGGGGTTAAAAAAGAGTTAGGAGAGGTGCACAAAGAGGCAATAGAGTAGAAAAACTGCTCTTGCTTCCATGAAGCGAATCAGAATTGCATTTGGGCAAAGGGAGCTGTGCCGGCAGGAGGCAGGGAGCCAGCATGGACCGCGGAGGCATTGGGGATCCCCCGCGGTCCCCAACATCATGGCCATGCCCCAGGGGATAGGGTCCCTGGGGCCAAAACTGGCCCCACTCCCTTTATTTAAAAAAAAAGTTGAATGGCCTGAGCTTCAGGGGATCGGGTCCCCAGGGCCGAAATTGGCCTGGGAAGGGTTGATGCATGGCACCCCTCCTTTACAAAGTTTTTTTTTTTAAGTGGCCAAGCCCGGGGGGAGGGGCTCCCCAGGGCCGAAAATGGTCTCAGGAGGGGGGGTGCATGGCCATCATCCTTTAAATATAGGATTTATTTTAAAGAGAGGTGCAGAAAAAAGCAAGAGAAATTCAGAAAGAACCAACGGAGGTGCAGAAAGCGGCAAGGGGGTGCAGAAAGAGGCAAGAGAAGTGCAGAAAGAAGCAACAGAGGTGCAGAAAGAGGCAAGAGAACTGTAGAAAGAGGCAAAAGAGTTGCAGAAACAGGCAAAAGAGGTGCAGAAAGAGGGAACAGGGGTGCAGACAGAGACAAGAGAGGTGAAGGAAGAGGGGTGCAGATAGAGGCAAGAGGGGTGTAGAAAGTTGCAAGAGAGGTGCAGAAAGAAGCAAGAGCAGTGCCGAAAGAACCAACAGAGGTGCAGAAGGAGGCAAGAGGGGTTCAGAAAGAGGCAAGAGAAGTGCAGAAAGAAGCAAAAGAGGAGCAGAAAGGGGCAAGAGAACTGCACAAAGGGGCAAGAGAGGTGCACAAAGAGATCAGAGAGGTGCACAAAGAGGTAAGAAGTATATAAAAAGAGGCAAGAGGGGTACAGAAAGAAGTAAAGAGAGGTGCAGAAAGAAGCAAAAGAAATGCAGAAAGAAGCTACAGAGGTGCAGAAAGAGCAAGAGACGTGCAGAAAGAGGCAAGAGAGGTACAGAAACAGGCAGGAGAGGTGCAAAAAGAAGGAACAGGGGTGCAGAAAGAGGCAGGAGAGATACAGAAAGAGGGAAGAGGGGTGCAGAAAGATGCAAAAGGGATGCAGAAATAAGCAAGTGAGTTGCAGAAAGAAGTAAGAGAGGTGCAGAAAGAGGCAAGAGAGGTGCAGAAACAGGCATGAGAAGTGCAGAAAGAAGCAAGACAATTGCTGAAAGAAGCAACAGAGGTGTGGAAAGAAGCAAGAGAAGTGCAGAAAGAGGCATGTGAGGTTCAGAAAGAGGCAAGAGAGGTGCAGAAATAGGCAAGAAAACTGCAAAAATATGCAAGAGAGGTGCAGAAAGAGGCAAGTGAGGTGCAGAAACAGGCAAGAGGGGTGCTGTAAGAGGTAAGAGAAGTGCAGAAAGAAGCAACATAGGTGCATAAGGAGGCAAGAGAACTGTAGAAAGAGGCAAGAAAGGTGCAGAAATTGGAAAGAGGAGTGCATAAAGAGGCAAGAGGGGTAGAGAAAGAAGCAAGAGAAGTGCCGAAAAAAGCAAGAGAAGTGCAGAAAGAACCAACGGAAGTATAGAAAGCGGCAAGAGGGGTGCAGAAAGAAGCAAGAGAAGTGCAGAAAGAAGCAACAGAGGTGTAGAAAGAGGCAAGAGAATTGCAGAAAGAAGCAAGAGAGTTTCAGAAACAGGCAAAAGAGGTGCAGAAAGAGAGAACAGGGGTGCAGACAGAGGCAAAAGAGGAGCAGAAAGAGGGAAGAGGGGTGCAGAAAGAGGCAAGAGGGGTGCAGAAATTGCGAGAGGTGCAGAAAGAACCAACAGAGGTGCAGAAGGAGGCAAGAGGGGTGCAGAAAGATGCAACAGAAGTACAGAAAGAAACAAAAGAGGTACAGAAATAGGCAAGAGAAGTGCAGAAAGAGGCAAGTGAGTTGCATAAAGAAGCAAGAGAGGTGCAAAAAGAAGCAAGAGAAGTGCAGAAAAAAGCAACCGAGGTGCAGAAAGAGGCAAAAGGTGTGCAGAAAGAAGCAAGAGGGGTGCAGAAAGAGGAAAGAGAAGTGCAGAAAGAGGCTAGAGAGGTACAGAAAGATGGAAGAGAGGTACAGAAAGAGGGAAGAGAAGTGCAGAAAGAAATAACAGAGTTGGAGAAAGAGACAGGAGAGGTGGAGAAAGAAGTAAGAGAGGTGCAGAAAGAGGAAAGAGGGGTGCAAAAAGAGGCAAGGGGGTACAAAAAGAAGCAAGAGAGGCACAGAAAGAAGCAAGAGAAGTGCAGAAAGAAGCAACAGGGGTGCAGAAAGAGGCAAGGGAAGTTCAGAAAAAAGCAACAAAGGTGCAGAACGAGGTAAGAGAACTTGAGAAAGAGGCAAGTGAGTTGAAAAAACAGGGAAAAGATGTGCAGAAATAGGGAACAGTGGTGTAGACAAAGGAAAGAAAGGTGCAGTAAGAGGGAAGAGGGATGCAGAAAGAGGCAAGGGGGGTACAGAAATTTGCAAGAGAGGTGCAGAAAGAAGCAAGAACAGTACAGAACGAACCAACAGAGGTGCAGAAATAGGAAAGAGGGGTGCAGAAAGAGGAAAGAGAGGTGCAGAAAGAAGCAAGAGAGGTGCAGAAATAAGCAGCAGAAGTGCAGAAAGAAGCTACAGAGGTGCAGAAAGAGGCAAGAGGGGTACAGAAACATGCAGGAGAGGTGCAGAAAGAGGCAAGTGGGATGCAGAAATAAGCAAGTGAGGTGCAGAAAGAAGTAAGAGAGGTGCAGAAAGAGGCAAGAGAGGTGCAGAAAGATGCAAGAACAGTGCAGAAAGAACCAACAGAGGTGCAGAAATAGGAAAGAGGGGTGCAGAAAGAGGAAAGAGAAGTGCAGAAAGAAGCAACAGGGTTGCAGAAAGAAGTAAGACAGGTACGGAAAGAAGCAAAAGAAGTGCAGAAAGAAGCAACAAAGGTACAGAAAGAGGTAAGAGAAGTGCAGAAAGTGGCAAGAGAGGTGCAGAAACAGGCAGGAGAGCTTCAGAAAAAGGGAAAAGGGGTGCAGAAAGAGGCAAGAGAGGTACAGAAAGAGGGAAGAGGGGTGCAGAAAGAGGCAATAGAGGTGCAAAAAGAAGCAAGTGAGGTGCAGAAAGAGGCAAGAGAGTTCAGAAAGAGCCAAGAGTAGTGCAGAAACAGGCAAGAGAAGTGCAGAAAGAGGCAAGAATATTGCTGAAAGAAACAACAGAGGTGTAGAAAGAAGCTAAAGAAGTGCAGAAAGAGGCAAGTGAGGTATAGAAAGAGGCAAGAGAGGTGCATAAAGAGACAAGAGAACTGCAGAAAGAGGTAAGAGAAGTGCAGACAGAGGCAAGTGAGGTACAGAAACAGACCAGAGGGGTGCAGAAAGAGGTAAAAGAAGTGCAGAAAGATGCAACCGAGATGCAGAAGGAGGCAAGAGAACTGCAGAAAGAGGCCAGAGAGGTGCAGAAAGAGGAAAGGTGGTGCAGAAAGAGGCAAGAGGGGTGCAGAAAGAAGCAAGAGAGTTTTGGAAAAAAAAGCAAGAGACGTGCAAAAAGAACCACCGGAGGTGCAGAAAGAGGCAGGAGGGGTGCAGAAAGAGGCAAGGGAAGTGCAGAAAGAAGCAACAGAGGTGCAGAAAGAGGAAAGAGAACTGCGGAAAGAGGCAAGAGAATTGCAGAAGCAGGCACAAGGTGCAGAAAGAGAGAACAGGTGTGCAGACAAGAAGCGAGAGCAGTGTAGAAAGAACCAACAGATGTGTAGAAAGTGGCAAGAGGGGTACAGAAAGAGGCAAAAGAAGTGCAGAAAGAAGCAAAAGAGGTGCAGAGAGAGGGAAGAGGGGTGCAGAAAGAGGCAAGAGAGGTGCACAAACAGCCAATAGAAGTGCAAAAAGAGGCAAGAGAATTGCTGAAAGAAGCTTCAGAGGTGTAGAAAGAAGCAAGAGAAGTGCATAAAGAAGCATGTGAGGTACAGAAAAGGCAAGAGAACCGCAGAAAGAGGCAAGAGAGGTACAGAAAGAGGCAAGTGATGTGCAGAAACAGGCAAGAGGGGTGAAGAAAGAGGCAAGAGAAGTTAGGAAAAAAGCAACAGAGGTGAAGAAGGAAGCAAGAGAACTGCAGAAAGAGGCAAAAGAGGTGCAGATAAAGGAAAGAGGGTTGCAGAAAGAGGCAAGAGGGGTACAGAAAAAAGCAACAGAGGTGCAGAAAGAGACAACAGAAGTGTAGAAATAAGCAAAAGAGGTGCAGAAAGAGACAAGAGAACTGAAGAAATAGGCAATATAGGTGCAGAAAGAGGCAAGAGAGATGCACAAAGAGGAAGAAAAGTACAGAAAGAAGCAAAACTGTCAGGATGTGTCAGCAGCGCCAAAACAAGTAATGCCACTAACCTTTAGTACCACCAGCGGGGACGATGGAGTGTAGAGAAGCCCCCCTACTCCCCTTAGCACAACCACACACAGAGGAGATATACACTACTATGTAAGGAAGCACCCCGGGGAATAGGGAAAAGGGATAAATAATAAACTCTGCTGCTGTGCTGGAGTCTTCTTACACCTTAAGTCTGGTCTATGGCTCGGTATAACTTCAGAAGTCACCCCACAAACACAAGCTGCATATAAAAGAACAGAGAGGGATATGAGAAATAACTCAGGGATTCATTCATATGAAACAGCAGGATGCTCGTATAGTCAGATACTCACTTAATATAACAAGCAGCAATACTCTTTAGAGAAGGTTCAGAGACTATCCAATCCCAGAGAGACCATACACTGAGAGACAAAGAACTGGAATGCCAGGGAGTTTATGGGCTCACTGAACCCAAGGATGATTTCATTCAAAAAACAAAGTCACGGTAAATGGTGCTTTAAGAGGACTATGAATAGCACCATAAAAGAGCATAAGAACGCTGTTAATATCACAGCATAGTAGCGAAGGAATAAAGTTGTGCACGCAGTAGTCACAAGCTCAAGTTCAATACCACTGAGCAATTGCACGCCCCACCGCTGTTTGCAAGCACAGCGTAGATTGTAGGCACAGGCTCCAAAAGAGAAGACAAGCGTGGAAAAAATTACAAAAAATAAACTGTCTCAAAAAGCAGAAGGAGCACTCCAGCACTTCCTTTCCGAGTGAGGTTAAATACCTTGCATTTCCAACGCCGGGAAGAAACAGAATCCTCTGACCTTTAGAGCAACCCTTCAAACACTTCGGAATGAAGAAATGTCAGCAACTGTGATTAATGTGAACCAGCTGGAACACTCCTCAGAGAAAGCCCGGGCCTCGGAAAGCAATTGCCTTGCTTGATGAAAGAGCTTCAGCAGGAAACAACGAATCCAACTCAGAAATCCAGCCGGGAATACCATCAGCTTACTTGAATTCAAAAACAGGCAAGATTGTCAAGCCCCGACCCCAGGAAGGGGAGGGGCTTTATAGGACCGGAAATCCAGGCATCTCCTTATCCATCTACCAGCATTACGTCCCAAGGGATTCTGGGACATGTAGTCAGCCATGCGCCATCTGCCAATAGACCTGGTAACATGCATACAGGGGAAAAGAGCCTTAACTGTAGGTGCAGGGAAACCCATCTTTCCTGACCTACGCTGAAGAATCGCGACAGAACCCCCTCCCAAGGACCGTCGTCTCGGCGGTCGGCCTGGTTTGCCCGGATGCCGGGTGTGAAAGCGTTCCAATAGAAGAGGGCAATGGAGGTTGCGTAATGGTTCCCAGGTTCTATCCTCAACCCCATAACCTTTCCAATCCACCAGATACTGCACTCGTCCCCTCACCAATCGGGAATCTAGGATTTCCTGTACCTCGTATTCTTCCTGACCATCTATCTCCAAGGGTAAAGGTCTCTCCTGTAACCTTGTGCTCATAGGACAGGGATGGAGTAGTGAAACGTGAAAGACAGGGTGTATATGCCAAGAGCGGGGTAAGGATAACTTCATGGCCACTGGATTAATCACTTTCTCAACACTATAAGGGCCTATGTACTTGGGTTTCAATTTGTCTACCCCCTTGAGATGGAGATTCTTAGTGGCCAGCCACACCTTATCTCCCACTTTGTATACGGGTTCTGGAGCCCTCTTTCTGTCAGCGAAAAGTTTCTGAGCTGCTTGCGCCGCGACCAAATGCTGCTTGGCATCAATTAACACCGCTCTGAGATGGGCATGGTGTTCATGTATGGAAGGATGTTTGGAGACTATTGGCCATTCAAAAGGAAGCATGTTAGGGTGATGTCCAGTTAAGCAAAAGAAAGGGGAGCAACCTAGCGTTGAATGTTCTGCATTGTTGTAGGAGAATTCCGCCATCCAAAGTAATGTGTACCAATCCGTGGTGTTCTGTAAAGTGAAGCAGCGGAGGTATTGTTCCAATGTCTGGTTAAGACGTTCTGTCTTTCCATCTGTCTGAGGATGGTAACTGGTAGACAACTTGGCTTCAACTCTCATGGTTTCGCATAAGGCTTTCCAAAAGCGGGAAGTGAACTGAGTTCCACGGTCTGTGATAAGAACGTTTGGAATTCCGTGAGCTCGGACTACATGCTGGAGGAAGATGGTGGCCAATTCGGAAGAGGTGGGCAAATGTTTCAAGGGGATAAAGTGTCCCATTTTAGTCAAGTGATCCACGACAACCAGGATGGTGGTGTACCCATCACAGGGAGGCATTTCCACAATAAAATCCATAGACACCGTGTGCCAAGGCCGAGGAGGAATGGGCAATGGACGTAGTAATCCTGCAGGTTTCGAATGACCGGATTTCCCTTGTGCACAAATGGCGCAATTCTTTAGGTATTCTCGTGTATCTTTTCGTAGCGTGGGCCACCAAAAGGATCTTTCTATGCAGGAAATGGTTTTGTATTCCCCCAAATGTCCTCCTAACGTTGAATCATGTGCCCAAGCCAGTACTCGTAGTTGCAAGACGGCATCAGGAATATACAAAGCGTGATAATGGTATAGCAGATTTCCGATTTCTGTTCGGTGTTCTGGGTCTCCTTGTTTCCAGGCCTGAACATCCAAATTTGCTAAGGACACCTTTAAGTCCTCCAAGAAGTCTTGCGATGTAATCAATGCAAGTGTTTTACCTTGAAATGCTGTTTCAGGGAGGATTGTGGGCGGTTCGGGAATATCTTCCTGTGTACTCCTTTCTGGTTCTTCAATACGTGAAAGGGCATCTGATTTACCGTTTTGTGGACCTGGTCGATACTTGATAATGAAATCAAAATCAGAGAAGAAGAGGGACCACCGCAGTTGTCGAGGTGTTAGGGCTCTGGCGGTCTTTAAAAACAGTAAATTGCGATGGTCTGTATACATTTCGATAGTGTGATGTGCACCTAACAAGTAATGCCTCCATTCCTCACAGGCTCTTTTTATGGCTAGCAGTTCTTTGTCGGTGATGGAATAGTTCACTTCACAGGGGGTGAGTTTCTTTGAAAAGTAAGCCACAGGATGGAGCTGTCCTGTATCCGGATGTCTTTGTGATAACACTCCCCCTATGGCGTACTGAGAGGCATCTGTTTCTACGACAAAGGGTAATTGAGAATCAGGATGCCGCAAGATAGGAGCCTGAGTGAATCGTTCTTTTAATGTTTGAAACGAATGGTCTGCTTCTTTGCTCCATATAAAGGGTGTGTTTTTTCTCAACAAACTGGATATAGGGTGTATGATCTTTGAGAAATCCTTGATGAAACGCCGGTAAAAGTTAGCGAAACCCAAGAATCTCTGTACGGATTTAACGTTATGAGGAGCCTTCCACTGCGTAATTGCTTCTACTTTGCCCATATCCATCTGGAACCCTTGAGCGTTGATAATGTAACCCAGGAAGGCGACTTCTTCTATATGGAAAAGGCACTTCTCTAGTTTTGCAAATAACGAATGTTGTTGAAGTCTATCCAGGACCGCCTTCACATGGGCAACATGTTCTTGGGGTGTTGATGAATAGATAAGAATATCATCAATGTAGACAATACAGAATGTTTCTAAATACCCCGAAGTACTTCATCCATAAAATACTGGAAGGCAGCTGGGGCGTTACATAGCCCAAAGGGCATCACTTGATACTCATATAGTCCAAATTTGGTTCGGAATGCTGTCTTCCATTCGTCGCCGGCTTTAACTCTCACCAAATGGTAGGCACCCCGTAAATCCAGTTTCGTGAAGATTCGAGCACCCTTGAGCTGGTCCAGAAGCACAGGAATGAGTGGTAGGGGGTACCGATTTTTTATGGTGATCCTGTTGAGCGCTCTGTAATCGATACAGGTCCTAAGATCGTCACAATCCTTTTTCGGAATGAAGAAGAGAGGGGACGAGGCTGGAGACGAGGAGTGCCGGATGAAACCAGAGGCAAGATTCTCTTCCAGATAGTTCTTTAAGTATTGTGTCTCTGGCTCGGTAAGGGCATACACTCTGCTACAGGGAATAGCTGATCCAGGCATCAAATCTATGCGACAGTCATAGGTCCGGTGAGGAGGTAATTGGGTAGCCTTCTGTTTATCGAATACAGGTTGATATTCCTCATAGACGTTAGGCAAGGTAGTGGAACAGCAATACTGGATGTCTTCGCACCCAGTGGCCAAAAGACCTGCCTGAGTATCGCAATTCATTTTCTGGTGAACGTATTGTTTGGTGCAATGCTCTCTGCAATATTCGGAATTCAAGGTAACGGTGCGAGCCGCCCATCGAATGACAGGATCATGTAGCGTCAACCATGGCATCCCTAGAATAAGACGGAATTGTGGGGCATCTATGAGGTCAAACTGGATGGTCTCGAAGTGGTCATTGCCGAATTGCATTGTTATGGGAATAGTGTGGTATCGTACTGGACCTGACGTCAGTGCCGTCCCATCTACAGCTTTCACAGGTTCAGGGGACGTCTTTTTCTCACACAGTACCCCAATGTTTTGAGCGTACTTCTGGTCTATAAAGTTCCCAGTTGCTCCTGAGTCCAGCAAGGCAGACATCTTTAGTGGTGTTTCTTCGGTAATCCATAGAGTTATGCACACATTCAAATGCGCCACTGATGCTTGTATGGTGTTGGCTATTACTGATGAGATCTTTTCTTGTTCACCACCCGATCCAGAGATCTCTTCCTGGCTCAGGCTCTTTAGTTTTCCGCCACCTCAATCCTTTCAGATTGCTGAAGTAATGCCGCTTGTGACCGTTGAGTGTTTGGTTTTTCTGGAATTTTAGTTCTGGCGCGACACTCCTTGATGAAGTGTCCACTCTTCCCACAATAAAGACACAATTTCAGCTTCCGTCTTTTTTCTCTTTCCTCCGTTGTGAGGGGTCCTCGGATGCCACCGATCTGCATGGGTTCGGTTCCTTCTATTCCTTTAGTATGTTCTTCAGTTATTGATTTTGACCTGGGAACAAAGAAACGGTTCTCTCCTCGGGTTCTGTCCCCTTTTCTTTCTTGTAATCGGTGGTCCAATTGCACCGTGAGATCTATCATCTCTTCACAAGTCTGGGGTAGTTGCACCACTTGAGACAGGACGTCTTTTAGTTCTCCGCGCAATCCCTGGTAAAACAGAGTGGTGCGTTTTTCTTGGGGCCAGTCAGTTTCCACCACAAGACGGTTAAACGTGGTTATATATGTCAATAAATCTTGAGATCCTTGTTTAAGGGTTATAAGCTCCCGATCTAGAGTCATCATGTGGGATTTACGATCAAACAACTTTCTCATCTCCAAACAAAAATTCGTGAAGTTGTGTAGAATGGGGTCATTTCGCTCCATCAACGGTATAGTCCAACTAGCAGCATTGCCCCCCATGTAAGACATCATAAAGGCTGTTTTGGCCGGTTCATCTTGAAAAACCGCAGGTTTACATAAGAAGTGTAACCTACATTGGTTCAGGAAGGTTTCAAACTTTTTTGGGTCCCCAAAAAGCGTTCAGGGGAGCCAAGGGAATCCCTGTATTTTGTAATATGTGGACCGTGGGAATAGACTCAGAAGAATGAGTGGATACTTGTGGCGCAGAAAAGAACCCTGTTCCCTGCGTCTTTCCTAGAGGGTGTGGTTGATTGGCCTGTATTGGAGGAGGAAGAGTCCAATCTTTTATGTAGGCACCAGCCCCTGTACTATCGGGTTTACCCTTCCTGGTTAGGCCTGCTACTTCCCTGCGTAACGTACCCATCTCCTTCCTCAATTCCTGGTTTTCTGATCGGGAAGTTTGCACCTCCTGCTGAAGAGACGATAGGCTCTCCAAGAGGGAGGTCAAAACGGCGTTAGTATCCATCGTCCAGGCTAGACTATAGTCTTGGGCTTGACAATCTGTCAGGATGTGTCAGCAGCGCCAAAACAAGTAATGCCACTAACCTTTAGTACCACCAGCGGGGACGATGGAGTGTAGAGAAGCCCCCTACTCCCCTTAGCACAACCACACACAGAGGAGATATACACTACTATGTAAGGAAGCACCCCGGGGAATAGGGAAAAGGGATAAATAATAAACTCTGCTGCTGTGCTGGAGTCTTCTTACACCTTAAGTCTGGTCTATGGCTCGGTATAACTTCAGAAGTCACCCCACAAACACAAGCTGCATATAAAAGAACAGAGAGGGATATGAGAAATAACTCAGGGATTCATTCATATGAAACAGCAGGATGCTCGTATAGTCAGATACTCACTTAATATAACAAGCAGCAATACTCTTTAGAGAAGGTTCAGAGACTATCCAATCCCAGAGAGACCATACACTGAGAGACAAAGAACTGGAATGCCAGGGAGTTTATGGGCTCACTGAACCCAAGGATGATTTCATTCAAAAAACAAAGTCACGGTAAATGGTGCTTTAAGAGGACTATGAATAGCACCATAAAAGAGCATAAGAACGCTGTTAATATCACAGCATAGTAGCGAAGGAATAAAGTTGTGCACGCAGTAGTCACAAGCTCAAGTTCAATACCACTGAGCAATTGCACGCCCCACCGCTGTTTGCAAGCACAGCGTAGATTGTAGGCACAGGCTCCAAAAGAGAAGACAAGCGTGGAAAAAATTACAAAAAATAAACTGTCTCAAAAAGCAGAAGGAGCACTCCAGCACTTCCTTTCCGAGTGAGGTTAAATACCTTGCATTTCCAACGCCGGGAAGAAACAGAATCCTCTGACCTTTAGAGCAACCCTTCAAACACTTCGGAATGAAGAAATGTCAGCAACTGTGATTAATGTGAACCAGCTGGAACACTCCTCAGAGAAAGCCCGGGCCTCGGAAAGCAATTGCCTTGCTTGATGAAAGAGCTTCAGCAGGAAACAACGAATCCAACTCAGAAATCCAGCCGGGAATACCATCAGCTTACTTGAATTCAAAAACAGGCAAGATTGTCAAGCCCCGACCCCAGGAAGGGGAGGGGCTTTATAGGACCGGAAATCCAGGCATCTCCTTATCCATCTACCAGCATTACGTCCCAAGGGATTCTGGGACATGTAGTCAGCCATGCGCCATCTGCCAATAGACCTGGTAACATGCATACAGGGGAAAAGAGCCTTAACTGTAGGTGCAGGGAAACCCATCTTTCCTGACCTACGCTGAAGAATCGCGACAAAAACAATGCAGAAAGAGGCAATAGAAGTCCAGAAAGAGGAAGAAAGGTGGAGAAAGAAGCAAGAGAAGGGCAGAAAGAAGCAACATAGGTGCAGAAAGACACCTACATTGATTGCACCTTTCCACAGACTCAAACAAAGTAGCCTAATCACCAATCCTTCTCCCAAGAAGTCTTAAACCTCACTTTTCTCTTCAAGGTTCACTATTCATCGACTGCTCAGAATGTTAGGCGTACCTAATGCAAAACAGCCATCCTAACCATAATACTGTTGTAAGTCTCACCAAGTTTGAGAAGGAATGAATGCATGTATCTGTGCTTTTACCTAATGACATGTTACAAAAAAATATACAAACTACAAAATAAATGTTTGTACAAAAAGGAGTATGTATTTCTTTCTACTCATAATACCGGGCATATGGGAATTATAGTATATTTGAGGGGCTCTATAACACCTAAATACATAAGACATGTCTGCCTGTGCAACCGAATGACAGAGCATAACTAAGAAAATTTGCCCACCTATAAGAGAAGCTACCCGCTTTTTAAGCCACCATCTTCAGATGCATAACACATGAGAATACATGTACATGTAGACATATACCTCACTCACGAAAGCACACAGACATTTAAACCTGACAGCTTGCACTTCCCATTTGAGTACAGAAACAGGCAAGAGAAGTACAGAAAGAAGTAAGAGAATTGCAGAAAAAAACAAGAGAGGTGCAGAAGGAGTAAGAAATGAGCAGAAAGAGGCAAGAGAAGTGCAGAAAGATGCAAGAGGGGTGCAGAATGAGGCAAGAGAAGTGCAGAAAGAAGCAACAGAGGTAAAGAAGGAGGCAAGAGAACTGCAGAAACAGGCAAGAGATTTACAGAAACAGGCAAAAGGGGTGCAGAAAGAGGGAACAGGGTTACAGATAGAGGCAAGATAGGTGCAGAAAGAGGGAAGAGGGGTGCAGAAAGAGGCAAGAGGGGTGCATAAATTTGCAAGAGAATTACAGAAAGAAGCAATGGAGGTAAAGAAGGAGTCAAGAAAACTGCAGAAACAGGCAAGAGAGTTACAGAAACAGGCAAACGAGGTGAAGAAAGAGGGAACAGGGGTACAGACAGAAGCAAGAGAGGTGCAGAAAGAGGGAAGAGGGGTGCAGAAAGAGGCAAGAGGGGTGCATACATTTGCAAGAGAATTACAGAAAGAAGCAATGGAGGTAAAGAAAGAGGCAAGAAAACTGCAGAAACAGGCAAGAGAGTTACAGAAACAGGCAAAAGAGGTACAGAAATAGAGAACAGGGGTGCAGACAGAGGCAAGAGAGGTACAGAAAGAGGGAAGAGGGGTGCAGAAATTTGCAAGAGATGTGCAGAAAAAAGCAAGAGCAGTGAAGAAAGAACCAACAGAGGTGCAGAAAGAGGCAAGAGGGATGTAGAAAGAGGCAAGAGAAGTGCAGAAAGAAGCAACAGAGGTGCAGAAGGAGGCAAAAGAACTGCAGAGAGAGGCAAGAGAGGTGCAGAAAGAGAAAAGAGGGGTATAGAAAGAGGCAAGAGGGGTACAGAAAGATGCAAGAGAAGTGCAAAAAGAACCAACGGAGCAGCAGAAAGAGGCAAGAGAATTGCAGAAAGAAGCAACGGAGGTAAAGAGGGAGGCAAGAGAACTACAGAAGTAGGCAAGAGAGTTACAGAAACAGGCAAAAGAGGTGAAGAAAGAGGGAACAGGGGTGTAGACAGAGGCAAGAGCGGTGCACAAAGAGAGAAGAGGGGTGCAGAAAGAGGCAAGAGGTGTGCAGAAATTTGCAAGAGATGTGCAGAAAGACGCAAGAGCAGTGCAGAAAGAACCAACAGAGGTGCGGAAAGATGCAAGAGAGATGCAGAAAGAGGCAAGAGAAGTGCAGAAAGAAGCAAAAGAGGTGCAGGAAGAGGCAAGAGAACTTCAGAAAGAGGCAAGAGAGGTGTAAAAAGAGGCATGAGAGGTGCACAAAGAGGGAAGAAGAGAGCAGAAAGAGGCAAGAGGGGTGCAGAAAGAAGTAAGAGAGATAGAGAAAGAAGAAAAATAAGTGCATAAAAAGGTAAGAGACCTGCAGAAAGAGTCAAAAGATGTGCAAAAAGAGGCAAGAGAGTTGCGCAAAGAGGGAAGAAGGGTACAGATAGAGGTAAGAGGGATGCAGAAAGAAGTAAGAGAGGTACAGAAAGAAGCAAAAGAAATACAGAAAGAAGCAACAACGGTGAAGAAAGAGCAAGAGAGTTACAGAAACAGGCAGGAGAGGTGCAAAAAGGGGGAACAGGGGTGTAGAAAGAGGCAAGAGAACTGTAGGAAGAGGCAAGAGAGGTGCAAAAAGAGGCACAAGACATGCACAAAGAGAGAAGGAGGGTGCAGAAAGAGGTAAGAGGGATGTGAAAAGAAGTAAGAGAAGAACAGAAAGCAGCAACAGAGGTGCAGAAACGTAAGAGAGTTACAGAAACAGGCAGGAGAGATGTAGAAAGGGGGAACGGGGTGCAGAAAGAGCCAATAGAACTGCAGAAAGAGGCAAGAGAGGTGCACAAAGAGGGAAGAAGGGTGCAGAAAGAGGCAAGAGGGAGGCATAATAAAGTAAGAGAGGTACAGAAAGAAGCAAAAGAAGTGCAGAAAGAAGCAACAGAGGTGTAGAAAGAGGCAAGAGAGGTAGAGAAAGAGGCAAGTGAGGTGTAGAAATAGACAGGAGGGGTGTAGAAAGAGGCAAGAGAAGTGCAGAAAGAAGCAACAGAGGTGCAGAAGGAGGCAAGAGACCAGCAGAAAGAGGCAAGAGAGGTGCAGAAATAGAAAAGAGGGGTATAGAAAGAGGCGAGAGGGGTACAGAAAGATGCAAGAGAAGTGCAAAAAGAACCAACGGGGGAGCAGAAAGAGGCAAGAGGGGTGCAGAATGAGGCAAGAGAAGTGCAGAAAGAAGCAATGGAGGTAAAGAAGGAGGCAAGAAAACTGCAGAAACAGGCAAGAGAGTGGTAGAAACAGGCAAAAGAAGTGAAGAAAGAGGGAACAGGGGTACATATAGAAACAAGATAGGTGCAGAAAGAGGGAAGAGGGGTGCATAAAGAGGCAAGAGGGGTGCATAAATTTGCAAGAGAATTACAGAAAGAAGCAATGGAGGTAAAGAAGGAGGCAAGAAAACTGCAGAAACAGGCAAGAGAGTTACAGAAACAGGCAAAAGAGGTGAAGGAAGGGGGAACAGGGGTAAAGACAGAAGCAAGAGAGGTGCAGAAAGAGGGAAGAGGGGTGCAGAAAGAGGCAAGAGGGGTGCATAAATTTGCAAGAGAATTACAGAAAGAAGCAATGGAGGTAAAGAAGGAGGAAAGAAAACTGCAGAAACAGGCAAGAGAGTTTCAGAAACAGGCAAACGAGATAAAGAAAGAGGGAACAGGGGTACAGACATAAGCAAGAGAGGTGCAGAAAGAGGGAAGAGGGGTGCAGAAAGAGGCAAGAGGGGTGCATAAATTTGCAAGAAAATTACAGAAAGAAGCAATGGAGGTAAAGAAGGAGGCAAGAAAACTGCAGAAACAGGCAAGAGAGTTACAGAAACAGGCAAAAGAGGTACAGAAATAGAGAACAGGGGTGTAGACAGAGGCAAGAGAGGTACAGAAAGAGGGAAGAGGGGTGCAGAAATTTGCAAGAGATGTGCAGAAAAAAGCAAGAGCAGTGAAGAAAGAACCAACAGAGGTGCAGAAAGAGGCAAGAGGGATGTAGAAAGAGGCAAGAGAAGTGCAGAAAGAAGCAACAGAGGTGCAGAAGGAGGCAAAAGAACTGCAGAGAGAGGCAAGAGAGGTGCAGAAAGAGAAAAGAGGGGTATAGAAAGAGGCAAGAGGGGTACAGAAAGATGCAAGAGAAGTGCAAAAAGAACCAACGGAGCACAAGAAAGAGGCAAGAGAATTGCAGAAAGAAGCAACGGAGGTAAAGAAGGAGGCAAGAGAACTACAGAAGTAGGCAAGAGAGTTACAGAAACAGGCAAAAGAGGTGAAGAAAGAGGGAACAGGGGTGTAGACAGAGGCAAGAGCGGTGCAGAAAGAGAGAAGAAGCAAGAGCAGTGCAGAAAGAACCAACAGAGGTGCGGAAAGAGGCAAGAGAGATGTAGAAAGGGGCAAGAGAAGTGCAGAAAGAAGCAAAAGAGGTGCAGAAAGAGGCAAGAGAACTTCAGAAAGAGGCAAAAGAGGTGTAAAAAGAGGCATGAGAGGTGCACAAAGAGGGAAGAAGAGAGCAGAAAGAGGCAAGAGGGGTGCAGAAAGAAGTAAGAGAGATACAGAAAGAAGAAAAATAAGTGCATAAAAAGGCAAGAGACCTGCAGAAAGAGTCAAAAGATGTGCAAAAAGAGGCAAGAGAGTTGCGCAAAGAGGGAAGAAGGGTACAGATAGAGGTAAGAGGGATGCAGAAAGAAGTAAGAGAGGTACAGAAAGAAGCAAAACAAATACAGAAAGAAGCAACAGCGGTGAAGAAAGAGCAAAAGAGTTACAGAAACAGGCATGAGAGGGTGCAAAAAGGGGGAACATGGGTGTAGAAAGAGGCAAGAGAACTGTAGGAAGAGGCAAGAGAGGTGCAAAAAGAGGCACAAGACATGCACAAAGAGAGAAGGAGGGTGCAGAAAGAGGTAAGAGGGATGTGAAAAGAAGTAAGAGAAGAACAGAAAGCAGCAACAGAGGTGCAGAAACATAAGAGAGTTACAGAAACAGGCAGGAGAGATGTAGAAAGGGGGAACGGGGTGCAGAAAGAGCCAATAGAACTGCAGAAAGAGGCAAGAGAGGTGCACAAAGAGGGAAGAAGGGTGCAGAAAGAGGCAAGAGGGAGGCATAATAAAGTAAGAGAGGTACAGAAAGAAGCAAAAGAAGTGCAGAAAGAAGCAACAGAGGTGTAGAAAGAGGCAAGAGAGGTAGAGAAAGAGGCAAGTGAGGTGTAGAAATAGACAAGAGGGGTGTAGAAAGAGGCAAGAGAAGTGCAGAAAGAAGCAACAGAGGTGCAGAAGGAGGCAAGAGAACTACAGAAGTAGGCAAGAGAGTTACAGAAACAGGCAAAAGAGGTGAAGAAAGAGGGAACAGGGGTGTAGACAGAGGCAAGAGCGGTGCAGAAAGAGAGAAGAGGGGTGCAGAAAGAGGCAAGAGGTGTGCAGAAATTTGCAAGAGATGTGCAGAAAGAAGCAAGAGCAGTGCAGAAAGAACCAACAGAGGTGCGGAAAGAGGCAAGAGAGATGCAGAAAGGGGCAAGAGAAGTGCAGAAAGAAGCAAAAGAGGTGCAGAAAGAGGCAAGAGAACTTCAGAAAGAGGCAAGAGAGGTGTAAAAAAGGCATGAGAGGTGCACAAAGAGGGAAGAAGAGAGCAGAAAGAGGCAAGAGGGGTGCAGAAAAAAGTAAGAGAGATACAGAAAGAAGAAAAATAAATGCATAAAAAGGCAAGAGACCTGCAGAAAGAGTCAAAAGATGTGCAAAAAGAGGCAAGAGAGTTGCGCAAAGAGGGAAGAAGGGTACAGATAGAGGTAAGAGGGATGCAGAAAGAAGTAAGAGAGGTACAGAAAGAAGCAAAAGAAATACAGAAAGAAGCAACAGCGGTGAAGAAAGAGCAAAAGAGTTACAGAAACAGGCAGGAGAGGTGCAAAAAGGGGGAACAGGGATGTAGAAAGAGGCAAGAGAACTGTAGGAAGAGGCAAGAGAGGTGCAAAAAGAGGCACAAGACATGCACAAAGAGAGAAGGAGGGTGCAGAAAGAGGTAAGAGGGATGTGAAAAGAAGTAAGAGAATAACAGAAAGCAGCAACAGAGGTGCAGAAACGTAAGAGAGTTACAGAAACAGGCAGGAGAGATGTAGAAAGGGGGCACAGGGTGCAGAAAGAGCCAATAGAACTGCAGAAAGAGGCAAGAGAGGTGCACAAAGAGGGAAGAAGGGTGCAGAAAGAGGCAAGAGGGAGGCATAATAAAGTAAGAGAGGTACAGAAAGAAGCAAAAGAAGTGCAGAAAGAAGCAACAGAGGTGTAGAAAGAGGCAAGAGAGGTGCAGAAATAGGCAAGTGAGGTGTAGAAATAGACAAGAGGGATGCAGAAAGAGACAAGAGAAGTGCAGAAAGAAGCAACAGAGGTGCAGAAGGAGGCAAGAGACCAGCAGAAAGAGGCAAGAGAGGTGCAGAAATAGAAAAGAGGGGTATAGAAAGAGGCGAGAGGGGTACAGAAAGATGCAAGAGAAGTGCAAAAAGAACCAACGGGGGAGCAGAAAGAGGCAAGAGGGGTGCAGAATGAGGCAAGAGAAGTGCAGAAAGAAGCAATGGAGGTAAAGAAGGAGGCAAGAAAACTGCAGAAACAGGCAAGAGAGTTACAGAAACAGGCAAACGAGGTGAAGAAAGAGGGAACAGGGGTAGAGACAGAACCAAGAGAGGTGCAGAAAGAGGGAAGAGGGGTGCAGAAAGAGGCAAGAGGGGTGCAGAAATTTGCAAGAGAATTACAGAAAGAAGCAAGAGCAATGCAGAAAGAACCAACAGAGGTGCAAAAACAGGCAAGAGTGATGCAGAAAGAGGCAAGAGAAGTGCAGAAAGAAGCAAAAGAGGTGCAGAAAGAGGCAAGAGAACTGCAGAAAGAGGCAAGAGAGGTGTAAAAAGAGGCATGAGAGGTGCACAAAGAGGGAAGAAAGGAGCAGAAAGAGGCAAGAAGGGAGCAGAAAGAAGTAAGAGAGATACAGAAAGAAGAAATATAAGTGCATAAAGAGGCAAGAGAACTGCAGAAAGAGGCAAAAGATGTGCAAACAGAAGCAAGAGAGTTGCGCAAAGAGGGAAGAAGGGTACATAAAGAGGTAAGAGGGATGCAGAAAGAAGTAAGAGAGATACAGAAAGAAGCAAAAGAAGAACAGAAAGAAGCCACAGAGGTGCAGAAAGAGCAAGAGAGTTACAGAAACAGGCAGGAGAGGTACAGAAAGGGGGAACAGGGGTGCAGAAAGAGGCAAGAGAACTGGAGAAAGAGGCAAGAGAGGTGCAAAAAGAGGCAAGAGACATGCACAAAGAGGGAAGGAGGGTGCAGAAAGAGGCAAGAGGGGTGCAGAATAAAGTAAGAGAGGTGCAGAAAGAAGCAAAAGAAGCGCAATAGGAAGCAACAGAGGTGTAGAAAGAGGCAAGAAAAGTGAAGAAAGAGGCAAGAGAAGTACAGAAACAGGCAGGAGAGGTACAGAAAGAGGGAGCAGGGGTGCATAAAGAGGCAAGAGAGGTACAAGCAGATGGTAGAGGGGTGCAGAAAGATGCAAGAGGAGTGCAGAAAGAAGCAAGTGAGGTGCAGAAAGAAGGAGAGAAGTGCTGAAAGGAGTAACAGAGGTGCTGAGAGAGGCATGAAGGGTTCAGAAAGAGCAAGAGAAGTGCAGAAAAAGGCAACAGAGGTACAGAAAGAGGCAAGAGAGGTGCAGAAAGAGGGAACAGGGGTGCAGAAAGAGGCAAGAGAGGTGCAGAAAGAGAAAAGAGGGGTGCAGAAAGAGGCAAGAGTTCTGCAGGAAAAAGCAACAGAGGTGCTGAAAGAGGCAAGTCAGTTGCAGAAAGAAGCAAGACAGGTGCAGAAAGATGCAATAGAACAGCACTCCTAACCATATCACTGTTGTAATAAACATACACATATTTGAATACCTATGTTTCAAACAGCACACTCTGTAAATATGTGTATAAAAAGTAGTATGTATTTCTTTCTGCTCATATTACCTGGCAAATTTGAATTCAATGGTGTATTTGAGGGGCTCTATAACACCTATATACATAAGACATGTCTGCCTGTGCATCCGAATGACAGAGCAGAACTAAGAAAATTTGACCACCTATAAGAGAAGGTACCCGCTTTTTAAGCTACCATCTTCAGATGCATAACATGTGAGAATACATGTACATGTAGACATATACCTCAGTCACGAGGGCATGCAGACCTTTAAACTTGACAGTTAGCACTTCCCATTTGAACGCAGAAACAGGCAAGAGAAGTACAGAAAGAAACAAGAGAATTGCAGAAACAAACAAGAGAGATGCAGAAGGAGTAAGAAATGAACAGAAAGAGGCAAGAGAAGTGCAGAAAGAGGCAAGAGAGGCAGAGAAAGTGGCAATTGAGGTGCAGAAACACACAAGAGTGGTGCAGAACGAGTCAAGAGAAGTGCAGAAAGAAGCAACAGAGGTAATGAAGGAGGCAAGAGAACTGCAAAAACAGGCAAGAGAGTTGCTAAAACAGGCAAAAGAGGTGCAGAAAGAGGGAACAGGTTTGCAGAAGGAGGCAAGAGAGGTACAGAAGGAGGCAAGAGGGGTGCAAAAAGAACCAACGGAACAGCAGAAAGTGGCAAGAGGGATGCAGAATGGGGCAAGAGAAGTGCAGAAAGAAGCAACGGAGGTAAAAAAGGAGGCAAGAGAACTACAGAAGAAGGCAAGAGAGTTACAGAAACAGGCAAAAGAGGTGAAGAAAGAGGGAACAGGGGTGTAGACAGAGGCAAGAGCGGTGCAGAAAGAGGGAAGAGGGGTGCAGAAAGAGGCAAGAGGTGTGCAGAAATGTGCAAGAGATGTGCAGAAAGAAGCAAGAGCAGTGCAGAAAGAACCAACAGAGGTGCGGAAAGAGGCAAGAGAGATGCAGAAAGAGGCAAGAGAAGTGCAGAAAGAAGCAAAAGAGGTGCAAAAAGAGGCAAGAGAGTTGCGCAAAGAGGGAAGAAGGGTACAGATAGAGGTAAGAGGGATGCAGAAAGAAGTAAAAGAGATACAGAAAGAAGAAACATAAGTGCATAAAAAGGCAAGAGAACTGCAGAAAGAGTCAAAAGATGTGCAAAAAGAGGCAAGAGAGTTGCGCAAAGAGGGAAGAAGGGTACAGATAGAGGTAAGAGGGATGCAGAAAGAAGTAAGAGAGGTACAGAAAGTAGCAAAAGAAATACAGAAAGAAGCAACAGCGGTGTAGAAAGAGGCAAGAGAACTGTAGGAAGAGGCAAGAGAGGTGCAAAAAGAGGCACAAGACATGCACAAAGAGAGAAGGAGGGTGCAGAAAGAGGTAAGAGGGATGTGAAAAGAAGTAAGAGAATAACAGAAAGCAGCAACAGAGGTGCAGAAACGTAAGAGAGTTACAGAAACAGGCAGGGGAGATGTAGAAAGGGGGAACAGGGGTGCAGAAAGAGCCAATAGAACTGCAGAAAGAGGCAAGAGAGGTGCACAAAGAGGGAAGAAGGGTGCAGAAAGAGGCAAGAGGGAGGCATAATGAAGTAAGAGAGGTACAGAAAGAAGCAAAAGAAGTGCAGAAAGAAGCAACAGAGGTGTAGAAAGAGGCAAGAGAGGTAGAGAAAGAGGCAAGTGAGGTGTAGAAATAGACAAGAGGGGTGTAGAAAGAGGCAAGAGAATTGCAGAAAGAAGCAACAGAGGTGCAAAAGGAGGCAAGAGACCAGCAGAAAGAGGCAAGAGAGGTGCAGAAATAGAAAAGAGGGGTATAGAAAGAGGCGAGAGGGGTACAGAAAGATGCAAGAGAAGTGCAAAAAGAACCAACGGGGGAGCAGAAAGAGGCAAGAGGGGTGCAGAATGAGGCAAGAGAAGTGCAGAAAGAAGCAATGGAGGTAAAGAAGGAGGCAAGAAAACTGCTGAAACAGGCAAGAGAGTTACAGAAACAGGCAAAAGAGGTGAAGAAAGAGGGAACAGGGGTAGAGACAGAAGCAAGAGAGGTGCAGAAAGAGGGAAGAGGGGTGCAGAAAGAGGCAAGAGGGGTGCATAAATTTGCAAGAGAATTACAGAAAGAAGCAAGAGCAATGCAGAAAGAACCAACAGAGGTGCAAAAACAGGCAAGAGTGATGCAGAAAGAGGCAAGAGAAGTGCAGAAAGAAGCAAAAGAGGTGCAGAAATTGGCAAGAGAACTGCAGAAAGAGGCAAGAGAGGTGTAAAAAGAGGCATGAGAGGTGCACAAAGAGGGAAGAAAGGAGCAGAAAGAGGCAAGAAGGGAGCCGAAAGAAGTAAGAGAGATACAGAAAGAAGAAATATAAGTGCATAAATAGGCAAGAGAACTGCAGAAAGAGGCAAAAGATGTGCAAAAAGAAGCAAGAGAGTTGCGCACAGAGGGAAGAAGGGTACAGAAAGAGGTAAGAGGGATGCAGAAAGAAGTAAGAGAGATACAGAAAGAAGCAAAAGAAGAACAGAAAGAAGCCACAGAGGTGCAGAAAGAGCAAGAGAGTTACAGAAACAGGCAGGAGAGGTGCAGAAAGGGGGAACAGGGGTGCAGAAAGAGGCAAGAGAACTGGAGAAAGAGGCAAGAGATGTACAAAAAGAGGCAAGAGACATGCACAAAGATGGAAGGAGCGTGCAGAAAGAGGCAAGAGGGGTGCAGAATGAAGTAAGAGAGGTGCAGAAAGAAGCAAAAGAAGCGCAATAGGAAGCAACAGAGGTGTAGAAAGAGGCAAGAAAAGTGAAGAAAGAGGCAAGAGAAGTACAGAAACAGGCAGGAGAGGTACAGAAAGAGGGAGCAGGGGTGCAGAAAGAGACAATAGAGGTACAAGCAGATGGTAGAGGGGTGCAGAAAGATGCAAGAGGAGTGCAGAAAGAAGCAAGTGAGGTGCAGAAAGAAGGAGAGAAGTGCAGAAAGAAGTAACAGAGGTGCTGAGAGAGGCATGAAAGGTTCAGAAAGAGCAAGAGAAGTGCAGAAAGAGGCAACAGAGGTACAGAAAGAGAAAAGAGGGGTGCAGAAAGAGGCAAGAGATCTGCAGGAAAAAGCAACAGAGGTGCTGAAAGAGGCAAGTCAGTTGCAGAAAGAAGCAAGACAGGTGCAGAAAGATGCAATAGAACAGCACTCCTAACCATATCACTGTTGTAAGTCTCACCAAGTTTGTGAAGGTATGAATGCATGTGTCTGTGCATTTACCTAGTGAGATGTTACAAAAAATAAACATACAAATACTTGACTACCTGTGTTTCAAACAGCACACTCTGTAAATATATGTATAAAAAGTAGTATGTATTTCTTTCTGCTCATATTACCTAGCAAATTTGAATTCAATGGTGTATTTGAGGGGCTCTATAACACCTATATACATAAGACATGTCTGCTTGTGCATCCGAATGACAGAGCAGAACTAAGAAGATTTGACCACCTATAAGAGAAGGTACCCGCTTTTTAAGCTACCATCTTCAGATGCATAACACGTGAGAATACATGTACATGTAGACATATACCTCAGTCACGAGGGCACGCAGACCTTTAAACTTTACAGTTAGCACTTCCCATTTGAACGCAGAAACAGGCAAGAGAAGTACAGAAAGAAGCAAGAGAATTGCAGAAACAAACAAGAGAGATGCAGAAGGAGTAAGAAATGAACAGAAAGAGGCAAGAGAAGTGCAGAAAGAGGCAAGAGAGGTAGAGAAAGTGGCAAGTGAGGTGCAGAAACACACAAGAGTGGTGCAGAAAGAGTCAAGAGAAGTGCAGAAAGAAGCAACAGAGTTGCTGAATGAGGCAAGAAAAGTGCAGAAAGAAGCAACAGAGGTAATGAAGGAGGCAAGAGAACTGCGAAAACAGGCAAGAGAGTTGCTAAAACAGGCAAAGGGAACAGGGGTGCAGAAGGAGGCAAGAGAGGTATAGAAAGAGGCAAGAGGGGTGCAGAAAGACGCAAGAGGGGTGCAGAAATTTGCAAGAGAGTTGCAGATAGAAGCAAGAGCAGTGCAGAAAGAGGCAAGCAACCTGCAGAAAGAGGCAAGAGGGGTGCATACATTTGCAAGAGATGTACAGAAAGAAGCAAGAGCAGTGCATAAAGAACCACAGAGGTGCAGAAAGAGGCAAGAGAGATGCAGAAAGAGGCAAAAGAAGTGCAGAAAGAAGCAAAAGAGTGTAGGAGAGTAGGATCTGCTTCACATGGGTACCCCCACTTTTTGCTGATGCTTCACTGTTTTTCGACATTAGTCTGGCTGGGGCCCTGCTAATCAGAACCCCAGCCTAGCTGCTTCCTCTCTAAAATGGTTTCCATGTGCCTTAGGCACATCACTGATTGGAATCTGGAGTGCCCTTATAAGTCCCTAGTATATGGTATACTATGTACCAAGGGCATAGGTACCTCAGAGGCCTACCAGGGGCTGCAGCATTTTTTATGCCACCCCTGGAAGGCCGTCCAAACTGGCACCACAGGTCTGCTACTGCAGCCTGGGTAAGGTGGTGCATGCACCCCTTACTGTGATATAGGTTACCTATATCACTAAATACATACACACATATAAACCTATAAGTCACTCCTAAGGCAGGCCTTATCAATCGTAAAGGCAGAGTGCATGGTTCCTATGTGAGAGGGTGCCCCTGCATGAGCAGGGCCCCTCTGCAGCATTCGGAGACCCTTCTCTGATGCTGTTTGTAGTGCAGCCTGACCATATACTCTTAAGCGCATTATAACCTCGCGTTAAATGCTAACTTTGGAATGGCTGCACCTAAACATGTTGTGTTTGGTGTCAAACATCTTGGAATACTACCCCCCGCCAATTCTGGCGGCGGGGGTAGCATTCCACCCTTCTAGAGGGAAAGACATGTTAACTCTGGCTAGCCCGGTAACTTCTTTCCAAAGCCCTGGCATCACAAAATGGATGCTGCTGCCACAGACACGAGTCTGGCCTCCTGCTGCTGGACGAAACTCCGGCAGGGGAGGCCTGGACAATAGGTTTCCTGTCCCAGGGAGGTGTGACCACCTCCCCAGACAGGATAATGTGTATTGGGGCTGGGCGGGAGCACTTTCGGGTGCTTTGAAGTCCTGCACTGGGGGCACATTTGGTGTCCCTGTGCATACCCCAGTTCAAACCGGATCAGGGGCTTGCAGCCCCTGCTTTGGCGTGAACTGGACAAAGGGAGAGGGGTGTAGCCACCCCTCTGCCCTGACCCACCCATAGGTGGGGCCACAGAGTAGTCCAACCCCTATCCTTAGTATAAGTATAGGAACCCAGTCCTTAGGACTTTAGATTATCCCTGGACGAAACGCTGAAACTGAATCCTGGACCTTCGACGCTCTACTCATGATTAGAGGACAGAAGAATCTCCCTTGGGGTCAAGGAGTGACTCCCCTGCTTGGCAGGCACCAAAGAAGCATCTGTCCGGTTCGCATTTCTGAAGCTTCCGTCGGAAGCCGAAGTCATTGCATCACCAGAGGTGGATTCTCAGACTTCCCCGAGGCTACCCTGAGTCCCCAGCAAAGCTGAGGCCTGTGGCTATCGTGGGTGACTTGAGACCGTGACCCCTGGACACTGAGCACATTTGCAAGTGCATCCTGCTCCTGGTTGCCGACAACGCCTCCTGGACCTCGTGGCTGAAGAGTCAAGATGACCGTCAACGCACCTGAAGCACTCGACATCGGTGGGCATCTGTCCATCGCCTTCCTGGTCACTGGCTAGTGACCCAGACTCTGTCCCCTCTGCTTTCAGGTTCTTCAGAACTCCGATCCACTCTTGGATCCACCCGGACACTTTCCACTTGGTCGCCAGCAGCACTTTGCAGCAGATCGCCATTCAAATCGACGACGAAACCCGACCCCGAAAGGCACCTATGCACCCGGCTTCCCTGGGTGAGGTAACACGAGTACCCCGGTGCTCCCGTGGGTAGAGACTCTTCAAAGTCCTAGATCTCAAAGGGTTTGGTCCAAGTCCTCTTTTAAGTGTCCCTTTTCTCTAATTTCCCGACACGACTTTCTCCATAGAAGTCAACGGCGTATCGCGGTTGTGTATTTACACTGCACGCGTCTCCCGTGGGTCCCCTGTGTCACTACCTTGGGTGGTTCCTTATGGTCCAAGCACTTCTAGAGGCTCTAGGCCTAGTGTCTAGTTCAGTCGTGGTTCTTATACCACTTTATTGGTATATGGTTTGGTACGCCCCTAGGGCCCAAACGTGTATTTGTGCTATTACTGTGTTTAAATAACTTCTAACTTATGTACTTCGAACTCTAGCCTCATAAAGAGACTAGAGGGGTGTGTTTAGCAATAAATACATATATTTTAAATATATACCTGGTGTGGTGCTCTTTCATTTGATCACTCAAGAGATTATAGACTGGTAAAACAAGCTGCTTTACATTCCTTCAAGACTTAGCCTGAAGGCTGCTCTCCATAGCTACCACTAGGATAGCTTTCAATAAGGTTGTCTTTAACCTATCTCCAATAAGGGGTTGTTTGGACTGGTGCAAGGTGCCCACTATAATTAGTGGACAGCATATACCAGGCCAACTTCTCACATTGGTGTGCAGCGTGTGGGATTCCAGCTTGCTATTGTTTTACCAGATAATCTCAATTGAATTGATCAACTGAAAACCACTAAAGGTACCTAAGGTACATATAATTTAAGCTTAGAATACAGTAAGTTCTACTGAATTTAGAGTTGTGTGTTAAGGGATAGCACAACCCTTTCTACAACTCAAGAGAGTTTAGTAGGCCACACTAGAGTAGGTAGTGCTTACACCACACCACACTAGTAATGTCTTTAAGGGTAGGATCTAAAGAATCCTTGCAGGAAGCCATTGAGCTTCCACCCTCCAAGTATGATACACTCCCATTCTTGGAATTGAGAGCTTTATGCAACTTGAGAAAAATAAGGACAGGCCAAAGCCCCACCACCCAACACCTCAAGGAGTTGTTGGTGGCTTATGACCTTAGTAAGCCCTTGGGGACTGAAGGGGTAGGAGCTGAGGGTGGGGTAGAAGATGAGGATGGGACCAGGGGTACCAATACCCCCAGCCCCCCTCTGAAACTGGCCAGGAGGGCGACAATGGCCTTGACCTGGATAATCCAACCCCTCCTGAGGAAGATGAAGAGGATGATCAAGTTGATGCCCCCTTTGTCCCCCCAGGAAGGATTGTGAGTGTGCCCAGAAGGTCTAGGTCTTCTTCTCAGGAGTATAACCACTCTGGCACCTCAGTAGGGAGCTCTGTCTCATCTCATAGGAGGGAATCCTCTCATGAGAGAAGAAAGAGGCTAGTTCAATATGAGGAAGCTCAGCTTGAAATCAAAAAGAAGCAACTAGCCATAGACAGGGAGTCCCTAGATCTCTTTAGAGAGAGAAGAAAGTTGGGAATAGAGTCCCATGGTGGCAGCCATGTCCCTAGAGATAGGGAAAGGTCCTATGACCATAGGAACCTGAGCAAGATTGTCCCTCCCTATCAGAATGGGATGACATCCACAAGTGGATAACTGCTCTAGAGAGGGCCTGTAAGGTACAGAAGGTCCCTCAGGAGCAGTGGGCAGCAATCTTGTGGCTCTCCTTTGCTGACAAAGGTAGAGATAAGCTCCTCACTGTTAGAGAGGAGGATGCTGATAATTACAAGGTCTTGAAGAGTGCTCTTATTGATGGGTTTGGCCTAACCACTGAACAGTACAGGTTGAAGTTCAGAGATACCCAAAAAGCACAGACTCAAGACTGGGTAGACTATGTGGATTGTTCTGCCAAGGCTCTGGAAGGCTGGTTGATGGGCAGTAAGGTGTGTGACTTCTCAGGATTGTACAATCTGATAATGAGGGAGCAGATTCTTAATAACTGTCAAAATCAGATGTTGCATCAATACCTGGTAGACTCTGATCTGACCTCTCCCCAAGAATTGGGAAAGAAGGCAGACAAATGGGTCAGAACCAGGGTGAAGCAGAAGGTACAGAACCAAGGTGGGGAAACCAAGAAGCAAGATGCTAAGAACTCTGAAAAGGGTGGGGAGAAGGGTAAAGATCAAAAGTCTTCATCAGGCCCCCAAAAATCTTCTTCTGGTGGGGATTCTCAGTCTACCAAAGCGAAAGGCCAAAGAAAACCATGGTGCAAGGTCTGTAAGCAAAAGACCCACTGGACCAGTGATTGCACCAAGTCCAAAGACTCCAGTCCAGCACCCACCAATGCCCCTAAGGCACCTGTTCCCCCTAGTACAGTTGGTGGGAGTGCTCCAGCCAAGGGTTTAGTAGGGTTCACCCTGGGTACTGAGTTGGGCTCTGACCTAGTCAGAGAACTGACTCAGGCTGTGTTAGTCTGTGATGGAGGCATGGATGTGACCTCCTCTGTGAGTCCCAGTAATCTGGGCAAGTACAGACAACAGCCTTTAATCAATGGACGAGAGGCTTTGGCATTTAGGGACACAGGGGCAAGTGTCAAAATGGTGACACAAGACCTTGTGAATCCTGGGCAAGTTATACTTGGTGAAATGTACCAAGTGACCAATGCTAGCAACGTCAGAACAGACCATACTCTGGCAGTTGTTAACTTCTCCTGGGGAGGGGTAACTGGCCTTAAGAAGGTTGTGGTAAGTGCAAACCTACCAGTTGAATGCTTGCTTGGCAATGACTTAGAGACTTCTGCTTGGGCAGAAGTGGAGCTCAGGACCCATGCAGAAATGCTGGGGATCCCTGCAGATGTGTTTGCTGTGACCAGGTCACAAGCCAAAATGACTAGCACTGAACAGGCCTTGGATTCTGGAAGAATGGACCAAGTGCCTTCCAAGAGGAGGAGTAGTAGGGTTAAGGCAGTGCCTTCCCCCTTGGCTCAGGAGGAAGATCAGTCCCTTGAGGGGGATGATCTCAGCCCTGAAGAAGGAACTGTCCCAGAGGAACTTGAACCTGACCAGGTTGAGTTCTTGGGGACAGGGGACCTTCTAGGGCAGATCTGAGCCAGGAGCAGCAGAGCTGCCCCTCCCTTGAACCCCTCAGACAGCAAGCTGCTGCTGAGGCTGCTGGGAAAGCTAGTGGTCCCCATACAGTGTATTGGGATGATGGACTCCTGTACTCAGAGAGTAGAGACCCCAACCCTGGTGCTACCAGGAGGTTGGTTATACCTCTGAAGTTCAGGGGCTTCCTATTGACCCTAGCCCATGATATTCCCTTAGCAGGTCACCTGGGCCAGAACAAGACTTGGGACAGAATAGTCCCTCACTTTCACTGGCAACACATGTCTGAAGACAGCAAGGAGTTTTGTCGCTCCTGTGTAACCTGCCAAGCCAGTGGCAAGGCAGGTGGCACTACAAAGGCCCCCCTGATACCACTACCTGTGGTGGGGGTGCCCTTTGAAAGGGTAGGGATTGACATTGTTGGTCCCATGGATCCCCAAACAGCCTCTGGGCACAGGTTTATCCTGGTGGTAGTGGATCATGCCACCAGGTACCCAGAAGCTATTCCCCTCAGGACCACTACAGCACCTGTGGTGGTAAGGGCCCTCCTGGGAATTTTCTCAAGAGTGGGCTTTCCTAAGGAGGTAGTATCAGACAGGGATGCTAACTTCATGTCTGGGTACTTAAAAGCAATGTGGAAGGAGTGTGGAGTGACTTATAAGTTCACCACACCCTATCACCCACAATGCAATGGTTTAGTTGAGAGATTCAACAAAACCTTGAAGGGCATGATTAAAGGGCTCCCAGAAAAGCTTAGGCGTAGATGGGACATACTCTTGCCCTGCCTTTTATTCGCATATAGGGAGGTGCCTCAGAAGGGGGTTGGTTACAGCCCTTTTGAACTTCTGTTTGGCCACCCTGTGAGGGGTCCACTGTGCTTGGTGAAGGAAGGATGGGAGTTACCTCTCAAGCCCCCAAAGCAAGATATAGTGGACTATGTACTTGGTCTCCGCTCCAGGATGGCTGAGTACATGAAAAAGGCAACCAAAAACCTTGAGGCTAGCCAGGAACTTCAAAAGGCCTGGCATGACCAAAGGCTGTTCTGACTGTTTACCAGCCAGGACAGAAGGTGTGGGTGTTGGAGCCAGTGGCCCCAGCAGCTCTCCAAGACAAATGGAGTGGACCCCACACTATTGTTGAGCAGAAGGGTGAGGTCACTTACTTAGTAGACCTAGGAACACCCAGGAGTCCCCAAAGGGTTCTCCATGTCAACAGGTTAAAACCATATGTGGACAGGGCAGACATGGGCTTGCTCATGGCTACTGATGAAGGGCAGGAGGAAGAGAGTGACCCACTCCCTGACCTGCTCTCACAGAACCCTGACGATGGGTCAGTTGATGGTGTAGCCTTGGCAGGCAGCCTCACTACCCAGCAACAAACTGATTGTAGACAAGTTCTCAATCAGTTTAGACATATGTTTTCACTGACACCCAGTCAGACCACCTGGTGCACTCATGAAGTGGACACTGGGGACAGTCTGCCTATTAAAAATAAGATTTATAGGCAACCTGACCATGTCAGGGACTGTATCAGGACTGAAGTCCAGAAAATGTTGGAATTGGGAGTTATTGAACCCTCAGATAGCCCTTGGGCTAGTCCAGTGGTCCTTGTACCAAAACCTCACACCAGTGGTGGAAAAAGAGAGATGAGGTTTTGTGTGGACTACAGGGGTCTCAATGCAGTCACTAGGACTGATGCCCATCCAATACCAAGGGCAGATGAGCTCATAGATACTTTGGCCTCAGCCAAATATCTCAGCACATTTGACTTGACAGCTGGCTACTGGCAGATCAGACTAGCTGATACTGCAAAGCCCAAAACAGCATTCTCAACCCCTAGTGGGCATTATCAATTTGTGGTAATGCCCTTTGGTCTGAAGAATGCACCTGCCACTTTCCAGAGGCTGGTGAATACAGTTCTCACAGGTCTGGAAGCCTATAGTGCAGCATATCTAGATGATATTGCTGTCTTTAGCTCCACCTGGGAGGATCACCTGGTCCACCTCAGGAATGTGTTACAGGCCCTGCAAAGGCAGGCCTGACTATCAAGGCCACTAAGTGCCAGATAGGGCAGAGTCAGGTTGTGTACCTGGGCCACCTTGTGGGTGGAGGCCAGGTTCAACCTTTGCAGAGCAAGATCCAGACTATCATGGACTGGACTGCTCCCACTACCCAGACTCAGGTGAGAGCCTTCTTAGGCCTGACTGGGTACTATAGGAGATTTGTCAAGGGGTATGGATCAATAGTGACACCCCTGAATGACTTAACTTCTAAGAAAATGCCCAAAAAGGTTCAGTGGACAGTTAGCTGTCAAAAGGCATTTGATGACCTGAAGCAGGCCATATGCTCTGCTCCCATTCTACAGAGTCCTGATTACTCCAAGAAGTTCATTGTTCAAACTGATGCATCTGAATTGGGGGTAGGGGCTGTACTGTCACAATTGAATGAAGAAGGTCAGGATCAGCCAGTAGCTTTCATTAGCAGAAGGCTGACCCCTAGATAGAAAAGTTGGTCAGCCATAGAGAGGGAGGCCTTTGCTGTTGTCTGGGCTCTGAAGAAGTTGAGGCCATACTTGGTTGGTACACACTTCCTGGTTCAGACAGACCATAAGCCCCTCTTATGGCTAAAACAAATGAAGGGTGAAAACCCCAAACTGCTTAGGTGGTCCATTTCCCTACAGGGGATGGACTTTACAGTGGAACATAGACCTGGGAGTAACCATGCCAATGCAGATGGACTCTCTAGGTACTTCCACTTAGAACATGAAGACTTAACTGGGCAAGGTTAGTTTAATGTCCCTACGTTTGGGGGGGTTGTGTAGGAGAGTAGGATCTGCTTCACATGGGTACCCTCACTTTTTGCTGATGCTTCACTGTTTTCGACATTAGTCTGGCTGGGGCCCTGCTAATCAGAACCCCAGCCTAGCTGCTTCCTCTCTAAAATGGTTTCCATGTGCCTTAGGCACATCACTGATTGGAATCTGGAGTGCCCTTATAAGTCCCTAGTATATGGTATACTATGTACCAAGGGCATAGGTACCTCAGAGGCCTACCAGGGGCTGCAGCATTTATTATGCCACCCCTGGAAGGCCATCCAAACTGGCACCACAGGTCTGCTACTGCAGCCTGGGTAAGGTGGTGCATGCACCCCTTACTGTGATATAGGTTACCTATATCACTAAATACATACACACATATAAACCTATAAGTCACTCCTAAGGCAGGCCTTATCAATCCTAAAGGCAGAGTGCATGGTTCCTATGTGAGAGGGTGCCCTGCATGAGCAGGGCCCCTCTGCAGCGTTTGGAGACCCTTCTCTGATGCTGTTTGTAGTGCAGCCTTACCATATACTCTTAAGCGCATTATAACCTCGCGTTAAATGCTAACTTTGGAATGGCTGCACCTAAACATGTCGTGTTTGGTGTCAAACATCTTGGAATACTACCCCCCGCCAATTCTGGCGGCGGGGGTAGCATTCCACCCTTCTAGAGGGAAAGACATGTTAACTCTGGCTAGCCCGGTAACTTCTTTCCAAAGCCCTGGCATCACAAAATGGATGCTGCTGCCACAGACACGAGTCTGGCCTCCTGCTGCTGGACGAAACTCCGGCAGGGGAGGCCTGGACAATAGGTTTCCTGTCCCAGGGAGGTGTGACCACCTCCCCAGACAGGATAATGTGTATTGGGGCTGGGCGGGAGCACTTTCGGGTGCTTTGAAGTCCTGCACTGGGGGCACATTTGGTGTCCCTGTGCATACCCCAGTTCAAACCGGATCAGGGCTTGCAGCCCCTGCTTTGGCGTGAACTGGACAAAGGGAGAGAGGTGTAGCCACCCCTCTGCCCTGACCCACCCATAGGTGGGGCCACAGAGTAGTCCAACCCCTATCCTTAGTATAAGTATAGGAACCCAGTCCTTAGGACTTTAGATTATCCCTGGATGAAACTCTGAAACTGAATCCTGGACCTTCGACGCTCTACTCACGATTAGAGGACAGAAGAATCTCCCTTGGGGTCAAGGAGTGACTCCCCTGCTTGGCAGGCACCAAAGAAGCATCTGTCCGGTTCGCATTTCTGAAGCTCCCGTCGGACGCCGAAGTCATTGCATCACCAGAGGTGGATTCTCAGACTTCCCCGAGACTACCCTGAGTCCCCAGCAAAGCTGAGGCCTGTGGCTATCGTGGGTGACTTGAGACCGTGACCCCTGGACACTGAGCACATTTGCAAGTGCATCCTCTTCTGGGTCTCCCAAGAAGTTGTGCTTTGGGCTCCGAGTATCCCTAGTCTCCTGCACCAACTGCACCGAAGATCACTGGCCCCCACTCCACGAGTGTCCTGTGAGCCAGATCCACGTGCGGCGTCACGAGGCTCCTTCGCGGTCGCTAGCCCGTTGGCTAGTAGCCCTTAACGAAGGCCAATCTTTTTCTAGCTTGGCATCCTCGTTGCTCCAGGCCAGCCCTCACTTACCCTCGCTGGGTGAGTTCCCCAGACCTTGCTGGTCTGCACCATCGACGATCTACATCTTCACCGAGACTTGACGTTGCCAAGGCTTGTTGGGTCCAATCCGGTCGCCGACACCTCAGCACTCGACAGACATTGTGTACCAGCCTGAATCCTGCTCCTGGTTGCTGACAACGCCTCCTGGACCTCGTGGCTGAAGAGTCAAGATGACCGTCAATGCACCTGAAGCACTCGACATCGGTGGGCATCTGTCCATCACCTTCCTGGTCACTGGCTAGTGACCCAGACTCTGTCCCCTCTGCTTTCAGGTTCTTCAGAACTCCGATCCACTCTTGGATCCACCCGGACACTTTCCACTTGGTCGCCAGCAGCACTTTGCAGCAGATCGCCATTCAAATCGACGACGAAACCCGACCCCGAAAGGCACCTATGCACCCGGCTTCCCTGGGTGAGGTAACACGAGTACCCCGGTGCTCCCGTGGGTAGAGACTCTTCAAATTCCTAGATCTCAAAGGGTTTGGTCCAAGTCCTCTTTTAAGTGTCCCTTTTCTCTAATTTCCCGATCACGACTTTCTCCATAGAAGTCAACGGCGTATCGCGGTTGTGTATTTACACTGCACGCGTCTGCCGTGGGTCCCCTGTGTCACTACCTTGGGTGGTTCCTTGTGGTCCAAGCACTTCTAGAGGCTCTAGGCCTAGTGTCTAGTTCAGTCGTGGTTCTTATACCACTTTATTGGTATATGGTTTGGTACGCCCCTAGGGCCCAAACGTGTATTTGTGCTATTACTGTGTTTAAATAACTTCTAACTTATGTACTTCGAACTCTAGCCTCATAAAGAGACTAGAGGGGTGTGTTTAGCAATAAATACATATATTTTGAATATATACCTGGTGTGGTGCTCTTTCATTTGATCACTCAAGAGATTATAGACTGGTAAAACAAGCTGCTTTACATTCCTTCAAGACTTAGCCTGAAGGCTGCTCTCCATAGCTACCACTAGGATAGCTTTCAATAAGGTTGTCTTTAACCTATCTCCAATAAGGGGTTGTTTGGACTGGTGCAAGGTGCCCACTATAATTAGTGGACAGCATATACCAGGCCAACTTCTCACAAAGAGGTGCAGAAAGAGGTAAGAGAACTGCAGAAAGAGGCAATAAAGTTGTAAAAAGAGGCATGAGAGGTGCACAAAGAGGGAAAAAAGGAGCACAAAGAGGCAAGAGGGGTGCAGAAAGAAGTAAGAGAGATACAGAAAGAAGAAAAATAAGTGCATAAAGAGGCAAGAGAACTGCAGAAAGAGGCAAAATATGTGCAAAAAGAAGTTGCGCAAAGAGGGAAGAAGGATACAGATAGAGGTAAGAGGGATGCAGAAAGAAGTAAGAGAGGTAAAGAAAGAAGCAAAAGAAGAACAGAAAGAAGCAACAGAGGTGCAGAAAGAGCAAGAGACTTACAGAAACAGGCAGGAGAGGTGCAGAAAGGGGGAACAGAGGTGCAGAAAGAGGCAAAAGAACTGGAGAAAGAGGCAAGAGAGGTGCAAAAAGAGGCAAGAGACATGCACAAAGAGGGAAGGAGGGTGCAGAAAGAGGCAATAGAAGTGCAGAATGAAGCAACAGAGGTGCTGAAAGAGGCAAGAGAGGTGCAGAAAGAGTAGAGAGAAGTGCAGAAAGAAGCAAAAGAGGTGCTCAAAGAGGCAAGAAGGATGCAGAAAGAGGCAACATTGGTGCTGAAAGAGGCAAGAGAGGAGCACAAAGAGGAAGAAAGGTGCAGAAAGAAGCAAAAATTGCAGATAGATGCATTAGTAGTCCAAACGAGGAAGAAAGGTGGAGAAAGAGACAAGAGAAGTGCAGAAAGAAGCAACAGAGCTGCAGAAAGAAGACTACTTTGATTGTACCTTTCCACAGAGTCAAACAAAGTAGACTAATCACTAATCCTTCTCCCAAAATGTCTTAAAACTCACTTTTCTCAGAAAGATTCACTATTCTTTGACTGCTCAGAATGTTAAGCGTACCAAATGTAAAACAGCAATCCTAACCATATCACTGTTGTAAGTCTCACCAAGTTTGTGAAGGTATGAATGCATGTGTCTGTGCATTTACCTAGTGAGATGTTACAAAAAATAAACATACAAATACTTGAATACCTGTGTTTCAAACAGCACACTCTGTAAATATGTGTATAAAAAGTAGTATGTATTTCTTTTTGCCCATATTACCTGGCAAATTTGAATTCAATGGTATATTTGAGGGCCTCTATAACACCTATATACATAAGACATGTCTGCCTGTGCAACCGAATGACAGAGCAGAACTAAGAAGATTTGACCACCTATAAGAGAAGGTACCCGCTTTTTAAGCTACCATCTTCAGATGAATAACACGTGAGAATACATGTACATGTAGACATATACCTCAGTCACGAGGGCACGCAGACCTTTAAACTTGACAGTTAGTACTTCCCATTTGAACGCAGAAACAGGCAAGCGAAGTACAGAAAGAAGCAAGAGAATTGCAGAAACAAACAAGAGAGATGCAGAAGGAGTAAGAAATTAACAGAAAGAGGCAAGAGAAGTGCAGAAAGAGGCAAGAGAGGTAGAGAAAGTGGCAAGTGAGGTGCAGAAACACACAAGAGTGGTGCAGAAAGAGTCAAGAGAAGTTCAGAAAGAAACAACAGAGGTGCAGAAGGAGGCAAGAGAACTGCAGAAAGAGGCAAGAGAGTTGCAGAAAGAGAAAAGAGGGTTACAGAAAGAGGCAAGAGGGGTATAGAAAGAAGCACAAGAAGTGCAGAAAGAACTAACAGAGGTGCAGAAAGAGGCAAGAGGGGTGCAGAATGAGGCAAGAAAAGTGCAGAAAGAAGCAACAAAGGTAAAGAAGGAGGCAAGAGAACTGCAAAAACAGGCAAAAGAGGTGCAGAAAGAGGGAGCAGGGGTGCAGAAGGAGGCAAGAGAGGTACAGAAAGAGGCAAGAGGGGTGGAGAAAGATGCAAGAGGGGTGCAGAAATTTACAAGAGAGTTGCAGATAGAAGCAAGAGCAGTGCAGAAAGAGGCAAGCAAACTGCAGAAAGAGGCAAGAGGGTTGCATACATTTGCAAAAGATGTACAGAAAGAAGCAAGAGCAGTGCAGAAAGAACCAACAGAGGTGCAGAAAGAGGCAAGAGAGATACAGAAAGAGGCAAAAGAAGTGCAGAAAGAAGCAAAAGAGGTGTGGAAAGAGGCAAGAGAACTGCAGAAAGAGGTAAGAAAGTTGTAAAAATAGCATGAGAGGTGCACAAAGATGGAAGAAAGGAGCAGAAAGAGGCAAGAGGGGTGCAGAAAGAAGTAAGAGAGATACAGAAAGAAGAAAAATAAGTGCAGAAAGAGGCAAGAGAACTGAAGAAAGAGGCAAACGATGTGCAAAAAGAAGCAACAGAGTTGCACAAAGAGGGAAGAAGGGTACAGATAGAGGTAAGAGGGATGCAGAAAGAAGTAAGAGAGGTACAGAAAGAAGCAAAAGAAGAACAGAAAGAAGCAACAGAGGTGCAGAAAGAGCAAGAGAGTTACAGAAACAGGCAGGAGAGGTGCAGAAAGGGGGAACAGGGGTGCAGAAAGAGGCAAAAGAACTGGAGAAAGAGGCAAGAGAGGTGCAAAAAGAGGCAAGAGACATGCACAAAGAGGGAAGGAGGGTGCAGAAAGAGGCAAGAGGGGTGCAGAATGAAGTAAGAGAGGTGCAGAAAGAAGAAAATGAAGTGCAATAGGAAGCAACAGAGGTGTAGAAAGAGGCAAGAGAAGTGAAGAAAGAGGCAAGAGAAGTACAGAAACAGGCAGAAGAGGTACAGAAAGAGGGAGCAGGGGTGCAGAAAGAGGCAAGAGAGGTACAAACAGATGGTAGAGGGGTGCAGAAAGATGCAAGAGGAGTGCAGGAAGAAGCAAGTGAGGTGCAGAAAGAAGGAGAGAAGTGCAGAAAGAAGTAACAGAGGTGCTGAGAGAGGCGTAAAGGGTTCAGAAAGAGCAAGAGAAGTGCAGAAAGAGGCAACAGAGGTACAGAAAGAGGCAAGAGAGGTGCAGAAAGAGGGAACAGGGGTGCAGAAAGAGGCAAGAGAGGTGCAGAAAGAGAAAAGAGGGGTGCGGAAAGAGGCAGGAGATCTGAAGAAAAAAGCAACAGAGCTGCTGAAACAGGCAAGTGAGGTACAGAAAGAGGCAAGAGATCTGCAGGAAAAAGCAACAGAGGTGCTGAAAGAGGCAAGTCAGCTGCAGAAAGAAGCAAGACAGGTGCAGAAAGATGCAATAGAAGTGCAGAATGAAGCAACAGAGGTGCAGAAAGAAGCAAGAGGGGTGCAGAAAGAGGAGAGAGAAGTGCAGAAAGAAGCAAAAGAGGTGCTCAAAGAGGCAAGAGGGATGCAGAAAGAGGCAACATTGGTGCGGAAAGAGGCAAGAGAGGAGCACAAAGAGGAAGAAAGGTGCAGAAAGAAGCAAAAATTACAGATAGAGGCATTAGTAGTCCAAAAGAGGAATAAAGGTGGAGAAAGAGACAAGAGAAGTGCAGAAAGAAGCAACAGATCTGCAGAAAGAAGACTACTTTGATTGTACCTTTCCACAGAGTCAAACAAAGTAGGCTAATCACTAATCCTTCTCCTAAGATGTCTTAACCCTCACTTTTCTCTTCAAGATTCACTATTCTTCGACAGCTCAGAATGTTAGGCGTACCAAATGTAAAACAGCAATCCTAACCATTTCACTGTTGTAAGTCTCACCAAGTTTGTGAAGGTATGAATGCATGTGTCTGTGCTTTTAACTAGTGAGATGTTACAAAAAATAAATATACAAATACTTGAATACCTGTGTTTCAAACAGCGCACTCTGTAAATATGTGTATACAAAGTAGTATGTATTTCTTTCTGCTGATAATACCTGGCAAATTTGAATTCAATAGTGTATTTGAGGGGCTCTATAACACCTATATACATAAGACATGTCTGCCTGTGCAACCGAATGACAGAGCAGAACTAAGAAGATTTGACCACCTATAAGAGAAGCTACCCACTTTTTAAGCTACCATCTTCAGATGCATAACACGTGAGAATACATGTACATGAAGACATATACCTCAGTTACGAGGGCACACAGACCTTTAAACTTGACAGCTTGCACTTCCCATTTGAATGCAGAAACAGGCAAGAGAAGTACAGAAAGAAGCAAGAGAATTGCAGAAACAAACAAGAGAGATGCAGAAGGAGTAAGAAATGAGCAGAAAGAGGCAAGAGAAGTGCAGAAAGAGGCAAGAGAGGTAGAGAAATTGGCAAGTGAGGTGCAGAAACACACAAGAGTGGTGCAGAAAGAGTCAAGAGAAGTGCAGAAAGAAGCAACAGAGGTGCAGAAGGAGGCAAGAGAACTACAGAAAGAGGCAAGAGAGGTGCAGAAAGAGAAAAGAAGGTTACAAAAAGAGCAAGAGGGGTACAGAAAGAAGCAAGAGAAGTGCATATAGAACCAACGGGGTTCAGAAAGAGGCAAGAGGGGTGCAGAATGAGGCAACAAAAGTGCAGAAAGACGCAACAGAGGTAAAGAAGGAGGCAAGAGAAATGCAAAAACAGGCAAGAGAATTGCTAAAACAGGCAAAGGAGGTGCAGAAAGAGGGAACAGGGGTGCAGAAGGAGGCAAGAGAGGTACAGAAAGAGGCAAGAGGGGTGCAGAAAGATGCAAGAGGGGTGCAGAAATTTGCAAGTGAGTTGCAGAAAGAAGCAAGAGCAGTGCAGAAGAGGCAAGCAAACTGCAGAAAGAGGCAAGAGAGGTGCAAAAAGAGGAATGAGAGGTTCACAAAGAGGGATGAAGGGTACAGAAAGAGGCAAGAGGGGTGCAGAAAGTAGTAAGAGAGGTGCAGAAAGAGGTGAGGGAAGTGCAGAAAGAGGTAAGAGAGGTGAAGAAAAAGTAAGGAGAGGTGCAGAAAGAGGGGACACTGGTACAGAAAGAGGCAAGAGAGGTACAGAAAGAGCGATGAGGGGTGCAGAAACAGGAAAGAGGAGTGCAGAAAGTAGCAAGTGAGGTGCAGAAAGAGGTAGGAGAAGTACAGAAAGAGGCATGAGAGGTGCCGAAAGAGGTAAGAGAATTGCTGAAAGAAGCAACAGAGGTGTAGAAAGAAGCAAGAGAAGTGCAGAAAGAGGCAATTGAGGTGCAGAAAGAGACCCAAGAGGTGCAGAAAGATTCAAGAAAACTGTAGGAAGAGGCAAGAGAGGTGCAGAAAGAGGCAAGTGAGGTGCAGAAACAGGCAACAGGGGTGAAGAAAGGATCAAGAAAAGTTAGGAAAGAAGCAACAGAGGTGCAGAAGGAGGCAAGAGAACTATAGAAAGAGGCCAGAGAAGTGCAAAAAGAGGAAAAAGAGGTAAAGAAAGAGGCAAGAGGGGTGCAGAAAGAAGCAAGTGAGGTGCAGAAAAATGCAAGAGAAGTGCAGAAAGAAGCAACAGAGGTGTAGAAAGAGGCAAGAGAACTGCAGAAAGAGGGAAGAGAGTTGCATAAATAGGCAAAATAGGTGCAGAAAGAGGGAACAGGGGTGGAGACAGAGGCAAGAGAGAAGCAGAAATAGGTAAGAGGGGTGTACAAAGAGGCAGGAGGGGTGCATACATTTGCAAGAGAGGAGCAGATAAAAACGAGAGCAGTGCAGAATGAACCAACAGAGGTGAGAAAGAGACAAGTTGGGTGCAGAAAGAGGCAACAGAAGTGCAGAAAGTAGCAAAAAAGTGTAGAAAGAGGCAAGAGTGGTGACTAAATAGGCAAGAGAGTTGCAGAAACAGGCAAAAGAGGTACAGAAAGAGGAAACAGGGGTGCAGAAAGAGGGAAGGGAGGTGCAGAAAGAGGCAAGAGGGGTACAGAAATTTGCAAGAGAGGTACAGAAAGAAGCAAGAGCAGTGCAGAAAGAAATAACAGAGGTGCAGAAAGAGGCAAGAGAGGTACAGAAAGAGCAGGAGAGGTACAGAAAGAGCAAGAGAGGTACAGAAAGAGGGAAGAGGGGTGCAGAAAGAAGCAAGAGAAGTGCAAAAAGAAGCAACATGGGTGCAGAAAGAGGCTAGAGGGATGCAGAAAGAAGCAAAAGAGGTGCAGAAAGAGGCAAGAGAACTGCAGAAAGAGGCAAGAGAGGTGGAGAAAGAGGCAAGAGAGGTGCAGAAAGAGGGAAGAGTGATGCAGAAAGTGGGAAGAGGGGTGCAGGAAAAAGCAAGAGAGGTGCAGAAAGAGGCATAAGGGGTGCAGAAAGAAGCAAGGGAAGTACAGAAAGAAGAAACAGAGTTGCAGAAAGAGGCAAGAGATGTACAGAAAGAGACAAGAGAGGAGCAGAAAGAGGGAAGAGGGGTGCCTAAAGAGGGAAGAGGGTTGCAGGAAGAAGCAAGATAGGTGCAGAAAGAAGCAATAGGTATGCAGAAAGAGGCTAGAGGGGTACAGAAAAAGGCAAGAGGAGTGCAGAAAGAAGCAACTGAGGTGTATAAGGAGGCAAGAGAACTGCAGAAAGTGGTGGGAGAGATGCAGAAACAGGCAAAAGAGGTGCAGAAAGAGGGAACAGGGGAAGAGACAGAGGCAAGAGAGGTGCAGGAAGAAGGAAGAGGGGTGCAGAAAGAGACAAGAGGGTTATAGAAATTTGCAAGAGAGGTGCAGAAAGAAGCAAAAGCAGTGCAGAAAGAACCAACAGAAGTGCAGAAAGAGGCAAGAGGGGTACAGAAAGAAGCAAGAGAAGTGCAGAAAGTAGCAACAGAGGTGCAGAAAGAGGCAAGAGAACTGTAGAAAGAGGCAAAAGAGGTGCGGAAATAGGCAAGAGAGGTGTGCAAAGAGGGAATAAGGGTTCAGAAAGAGGCCAGAGGGGTGTAGACAGAAGTAAGCGAGGTGCAGAAAGAAGCAAAAGCCGTGCGGAATGAAGCAACAGAGGTGCAAAAAGAAGCAAGACAAGTGCAGAAAGAGGCAAGAGATGTACAGAAACAGGCAGGAGAGGTGCAGAAAGAGGGAATAGGGGTGCAGAAAGACGCAAGAGAGGTACATAAAGAGGGAAGAAGGGTCTCTCTTGCAAATTTCTGCACCCCCTTGCCTCTTTCTGCACCTCTCTTGCCTCTGTCTGCACCCATGTTCCCTCTTTCTCCACCACTTTTGCCTGTTTCTGCAACACTCTTAACTCTTTTAGCAGTTCACTGGCCGATATTCCACTCCGGGATTCTCCGAGGAGACAGAAGCGGCAGGGTGAGGGCTTGTGGGACCAGCAGTGTAATGCCTACCACACAGTTGCAATTGGCGGGAATGTGAACACTATCCACTTGGGTGAAGGTACTTACCGTAGGTGTTTGAATCCATGCCACGCCCACCGTGTGTTCTCCGCCTATCAGAGCGATGCAGGCATCATTTTAATGTTGGACTCCGGCAGCACTGTTTGTTTGGGGAAGGCATCCGATGAAGGAACTATTCCAAAATGCATTATGCTGTCCTTATAAATCTGCTGGTCAGAAGCAAGCCTGTGTGTCTGCCCGGTTCTTCCGTTCGAGGGGCCTTGGTTGTGCTATTTTGGTGCGTGGCCACTATGCACCTTGGGCACCCCACCCTTATGTAGTGCACCAGAGAAAGTGGCAACTGAGGTGTTTTTCAATGTTTGGAAAGCTGCTGCACTGCCGCTGTCTTCGAACATCCAGCAACACTTGTTGGGATCAAAGTTGGTCCGATATTCCACTCCAGGATTTCCAGAGGAGACAGAAGCGGCAGGGTGAGGGCTTGTGGGACCAGCAGTGTAATGCCTGCAACACTGGTGCAATTGGCGGGAACGTGAACACTATCCACTTGGGGGAAGGTACTTACTGTAGGTGTTCGAATCCATGCCACGCCCACCATGTGTTCTCCGCCTGTCAGAGCGATGCAGGCATAAGTTTAACGTTGGACTCCGGCAGCACTGTTTGTTTGGGGAAGGCATCCGATGAAGGAACTATTCCGAAATGCATTATGCCGTCCTAATAAATCTGCTGGTCAGAAGCAAGCCTGTGTGTGTGCCCGATTCTTCCGTTCGAGGGGCCTTGGTTGTGGTATTTCAGTGCGTGGCCACTATGCACCTTGGGCACCCCACCCTTAAGTAGTGCAGCAGAGAAAGTGGCAACTGTGGTGTTTTTCAATGTTTGGAAAGCTGCTGCACCGCCGCTGTCTTCGAACATCCAGCAACACCTGTTGGGATCAAAGTTGGTCCGATATTCCACTCCAGTATTTTCCGAGGAGACAGAAGCGGCAGAGTGAGGGCTTGTGGGACCAGCAGTGTAATGCCTACAACACTGGTGCAATTGGCGGGAACGTGAACACTATCCACTTGGGGGAAGGTACTTACTGTAGGTGTTCGAATCCATGCCACGCCCACCATGTGTTCTCCGCCTGTCAGAGCGATGCAGGCATAAGTTTAACGTTGGACTCCGGCAGCACTGTTTGTTTGGGGAAGGCATCCGATGAAGGAACTATTCCGAAATGCATTATGCCGTCTTAATAAATCTGCTGGTCAGAAGCAAGCCTGTGTGTGTGCCCGATTCTTCCGTTCGAGGGGCCTTGGTTGTGGTATTTCAGTGCGTGGCCACTATGCACCTTGGGCACCCCACCCTTAAGTAGTGCAGCAGAGAAAGTGGCAACTGTGGTGTTTTTCAATGTTTGGAAAGCTGCTGCACCGCCGCTGTCTTCGAACATCCAGCAACACCTGTTGGGATCAAAGTTGGTCCGATATTCCACTCCAGTATTTTCCGAGGAGACAGAAGCGGCAGAGTGAGGGCTTGTGGGACCAGCAGTGTAATGCCTACAACACTGGTGCAATTGGCGGGAACGTGAACACTATCCACTTGGGGGAAGGTACTTACTGTAGGTGTTCGAATCCATGCCACGCCCACCGTGTGTTCTCCACCTATCGGAGCGATGCAGGCATCATTTTAACGTTGGACTCCGGCAGCACTGTTTGTTTGGGGAAGGCATCCGATGAAGGAACTATTCTGAAATGCATTATGCCGTCCTAATAAATCTGCTGGTCAGAAGCAAGCCTGTGTGTGTGCCCGGTTCTTCCGTTCGAGGGGCCTTGGTTGTGGTATTTTGGTGCGTGACCACTCTGCACCTTGGGCACCCCACCCTTAAGTAGTGCAGCAGAGAAAGTGGCAACTGTGGTATTTTTCAATGTTTGGAAAGCTGCTGCACTGCCGCTGCCTTCGAACATCCAGCAACACTTGTTGGGATCGAAGTTGGTCCGATATTCCACTCAGGGTTTTCCAGAGGAGACAGAAGCGGCAGGGTGAGGGCTTGTGGGACCAGCAGTGTAATGCCTACAACACATGTGCAATTGGCGGGAACGTGAACACTATCCACTTGGGGGAAGGTACTTACCATAGGTGTTCGAATCCATGCCACGCCCACCGTGTGTTCTCCGCCTATCAGAGCGATGCAAGCATCATTTTAACGTTGGACTCTGGCAGCACAGTTTGTTTGGGGAAGGCATCCGATGAAGGAACTATTCAGAAATGCATTATGCCATCCTAATAAATCTGCTGGTCAGAAGCAAGCCTGTGTGTGTGCCCGGTTCTTCCATTCGAGGGGCCTTGGTTGTGGTATTTTGGTGCGTGGGCACTATGCACCTTGGGCACCCCACCCTTAAGTAGTACAGCAGAGAAAGTGGCAACTGTGGTGTTTTTCAATGTTTGGAAAGCTGCTGCACCGCCGCTGTCTTCGAACATCCAGCAACACTTGTTGGGATCAAAGTTGGTCCGATATTCCACTCTGGGATTTCTTGACGAGACAGAAGTGGCAGGGTGAGGGCTTGTGGGACCAGCAGTGTAATGCCTACAACACAGGTGCAATTGGCGGGAACGTGAACACTATCCACTTGGGGAAAGGTACTTACCGTAGGTGTTCGAACCCATGCCACGCCCACCGTGTGTTCTCCACCTATCAGAGCGATGCAGGCATCATTTTAACGTTGGACTCCGGCAGCACTGTTTGTTTGGGGAAGGCATCCGATAAAGGAACTATTCCGAAATGCATTATGCCATCCTAATAAATCTGCTGGTCAGAAGCACGCCTGTGTGTGTGCCCGGTTCTTCCGTTCGAGGGGCCTTGGTTGTGGTATTTCGGTGCATGGCCACTATGCACCTTGGGTACCGCACCCTTAAGTAGTGCAGCAGAGAAAGTGGCAACTGTGGTGTTTTTCAATGTTTGGAATTCTGCTGCACCGCCGCTGTCTTCGAACATCCAGCAACACTTGTTGGGATCAAAGTTGGTCCGATATTCCACTCCGGGATTTCCCAAGGAGACAGAAGCGACAGGGTGAGGGCTTGTGGGACCAGCAGTGTAATGCCTACAACACAGGTGCAATTGGGGGAACGTGAACACTATCCACTTGGGGGAAAGTACTTACCATAGGTGTTCGAATCCATGCCACGCCCACCGTGTGTTCTCCGCCTATCAGAGCGATGCAGGCATCATTTTAACATTGGACTCCAGCAGCATTGTTTGTTTGGGGAAGGCATCCGATGAAGGAACTATTCCGAAATGCATTATGCCGTCCTAATAAATCTGCTGGTCAGAAGCAACCCTGTGTGTGTGCCCGGTTCTTCCGTTCGAGGGGCCTTGGTTGTGGTATTTCGGTGCATGGCCACTATGCACCTTGGGCACCCCAACCTTAAGTAGTGCAGCAGAGAAAGTGGCAACTGTGGTGTTTTTCAATGTTTGGAAAGCTGCTGCACCGCCGCTGTCTTCGAACATCCAGCAACACTTGTTGGGATCAAAGTTGGTCCGATATTCCACTCCGGGATTTCCCAAGGAGACAGAAGCGGCAGGGTGAGGGCTTGTGGGACCAGCAGTGTAATGCCTACAACACAGGTGCAATTGGCGGGAACGTGAACACTATCCACTTGGGGGAAGGTACTTACTGTAGGTGTTTGAATCCATGCCATGCCCACCGTGTGTTCTCCGCCTATCAGAGCGATGCAGGCATCATTTTAACGTTGGACTCCGGCAGCACTGTCTGTTTGGGGAAGGCATCCGATGAAGGAACTATTCTGAAATGCATTATGCCGTCCTAATAAATCTGCTGGTCAGAAGCAAGCCTGTGTGTGTGCCCGGTTCTTCCGTTCGAGGGTCCTTGGTTGTGGTATTTTGGTGCGTGACCACTCTGCACCTTGGGCACCCCACCCTTAAGTAGTGCAGCAGAGAAAGTGGCAACTGTGGTATTTTTCAATGTTTGGAAAGCTGCTGCACTGCCGCTGCCTTCGAACATCCAGCAACACTTGTTGGGATCGAAGTTGGTCCGATATTCCACTCAGGGTTTTCCAGAGGAGACAGAAGCGGCAGGGTGAGGGCTTGTGGGACCAGCAGTGTAATGCCTACAACACATGTGCAATTGGCGGGAACGTGAACACTATCCACTTGGGGGAAGGTACTTACCATAGGTGTTCGAATCCATGCCACACCCACCGTGTGTTCTCCGCCTATCAGAGCGATGCAAGCATCATTTTAACGTTGGACTCCGGCAGCACAGTTTGTTTGGGGAAGGCATCCGATGAAGGAACTATTCCGAAATGCATTATGCCGTCCTAATAAATCTGCTGGTCAGAAGCAAGCCTGTGTGTGTGCCCGGTTCTTCCATTCGAGGGGCCTTGGTTGTGGTATTTTGGTGCGTGGCCACTATGCACCTTGGGCACCCCACCCTTAAGTAGTGCAGCAGAGAAAGTGGCAACTGTGGTGTTTTTCAATGTTTGGAAAGCTGCTGCACCGCCGCTGTCTTCGAACATCCAGCAACACTTGTTGGGATCAAAGTTGGTCCGATATTCCACTCTGGGATTTCTTGAGGAGACAGAAGTGGCAGGTGAGGGCTTGTGGGACCAGCAGTGTAATGCCTACAACACAGGTGCAATTGGCGGGAACGTGAACACTATCCACTTGGGGAAAGGTACTTACCGTAGGTGTTCGAACCCATGCCACGCCCACTGTGTGTTCTCCACCTATCAGAGCGATGCAGGCATCATTTTAACGTTGGACTCCGGCAGCACTGTTTGTTTGGGGAAGGCATCCGATGAAGGAACTATTCCGAAATGCATTATGCCATCCTAATAAATCTGCTGGTCAGAAGCAAGCCTGTGTGTGTGCCCGGTTCTTCCGTTCGAGGGGCCTTGGTTGTGGTATTTCGGTGCATGGCCACTATGCACCTTGGGTACCGCACCCTTAAGTAGTGCAGCAGAGAAAGTGGCAACTGTGGTGTTTTTCAATGTTTGGAATGCTGCTGCACTGCCGCTGTCTTCGAACATCCAGCAACACTTGTTGGGATCAAAGTCGGTCCGATATTCCACTCCGGGATTTCCCAAGGAGACAGAAGCGACAGGGTGAGGGCTTGTGGGACCAGCAGTGTAATGCCTACAACACAGGTGCAATTGGGGGAACGTGAACACTATCCACTTGGGGGAAAGTACTTACCATAGGTGTTCAAATCCATGCCACGCCCACCGTGTGTTCTCCGCCTATCAGAGCGATGCAGGCATCATTTTAACATTGGACTCCAGCAGCATTGTCTGTTTGGGGAAGGCATCCGATGAAGGAACTATTCCGAAATGCATTATGCTGTCCAAATAAATCTGCTGGTCAGAAGCAAGCCTGTGTGTGAGCCCGGTTCTTCCGTTCGAGGGGCCTTGGTTGTGACAAATCGATATTTTGTACAACTATATTTTTAACATCAATATTTTTTTACGATATTTTTGTACTTACCTGTTTAAGTATAGGGAGTCAATATTTTTGCATTCTATATTTTTCCATCGATATTTTTTACTTCTATATTTTTTAGATCGATATTTTGTCAGTGAACCAATAGCAATCTACTCACTTGTGGCCCATCAGGAATGCCCAAAAGGTCAGACTCTCCCTATCTGCTTTGTGTTCATGTCATACAAAGAGTCAATCCTCTTAATATTGTGGGGAACAAGCTTCATTTTTCATTATCAATAATACTGAACTTTCAATGCTTAACATTCGGTATGGATCTAGGTTCTGCAGCCCTGCAATTATTCTCATTTACATTCATCTTAATCCATGATGTACAAAATGTAATTTGCATTTGTGTTCCACCTTTGTTACCTAAACCTTGTATAATCTGTGGTTATCAATGATTTATCCGTGATCAAATCAAAATGTAACCTTGGTTTGGATTCTACATTCACATAAGTGATTTAGATGAAGGGATTCTTATATTTCACATAACTACAACTGATTTTCAAATATTCATCTTTTGGACAGCTGCTGAACAAAAATAAGATCTGAATTCAAAATATGCCCTTAAGAAAACTTTCTGCAGAGCCATCTTCACATCCTTATTTTGTAGACTGTAGATAATGGGGTTCAGCATTGGTGGAGTCACAGTGTAAAACACAGAGATCATTTTATCCCAATCTTCAGAGTTTTTAGACACTGGCCTCATGTACATATAGATGGCAGTGCTGTAGAATATGGTGACAATGATCAGATGAGGGGTACATGTGGAGAAGACTTTTAATCTTGCTTTGGAGGAGTGGATTCTCATAACTGTGATAATGATTTGGATGTAGGAGATTGCAGTGAAGAAGCTCGGTATCAAAAGTACAAAGATTCCAAAACAGAAGATTATCATCTGTGTGACGTAGGTGTCCACACATGCTATCTTCAGAAGAGCTGGGGACTCACAATAAAAGTGATTAATTCTAGACCCACATACAGGCAACCGTAGTGTAACAAATGTGCCTGTGAATGCTATCACACCGCCACATAACCAGCAGCAGGATGCTAATGTAATACAAATAGATGTGCGCATGATGACTATATAATGCAGGGGAAATGTGATGGCTACATAACGATCATATGCCATGATTGCAAGGAGCACACATTCTGTACCACCGAAGAACAATGAAGTGAACATCTGAGCAGCACAGCCATTGAAGCTGATCCTACTTCTAACAAGAAGTTGGGCCAACATGTTAGGAACAATCACAGATGCATAACAAATGTCCACCAAGGAAAGGTTTCCCAGGAAGAAGTACATAGGAATATGAAGCTGAATGTCACTGATGCAGGCTATGGTAAGGCTTATATTTCCAATGAGAGTCAAAGTGTACACCATCAAAAATAACAGAAAGAGAAAAATCCTTACAGTCGGGTCCTGAGATAGGCCAATGAGTAGAAACTCTGTAATCAAACTTCCATTTTTCATTTTCATTGACTCCACCTTTATATCAGCTATGAAAAAGAAGACAGACATTGTGCATAAAGGTAGCATGTGATCAGATAGAATGCATACAGTAGATACACATCTTATGAACACACACACCACACACCCTTCAACTTGCACTCATCAATGCACACTCTTCAGTACTACATTCTACATACTCCAGGCTTACCAATCCTTATCACTTATCACAACAATAATACACATTTTTTTATCACTGAAACATGGATCAACCTAATGTCCTTGTACATCCTATTAATTATCACTCCCACAGGTTACATCATTCAACGTCTGGAGCGTGGTCATAAGAAAGAATGTGGCCCTCACAAACGCTATAAAGGGGCTTGATGACACGACCGCGCAGTGGACGGGCGCAGCGGGTGCGCCGCTGCTGCCCGTCTGTGCCCTTCCGAGCCCGACCGGGGCCAGGGGCCACAACCCCTGCTTGTTTTTCTACAGATAATTATGCCTACACATCGGACCAGCTCCGAAATCTAGTGGGGGCAACCAATGGCAAGTGTTTAAACTCTATTTCTCCCTCTAGCAATCACCTTCGTTGCTCCCACTATCCTTTTAAATTCCGCCTGTTTTTTAAACCCCAAGCTGTCTCCCCTCCCAGGAACCTCATAAAATGTTCCTGCTAAATTGCAGGTCAATTTCCAAACACTCTGCAGAAATGTTTATATTATTGGAGGAAGAGCGCCTGGAAGCTTTGTTCTTAACTGAGACATGGCTTAATAGCGAGGCAGACCCCGACCTTGTTCAGGCCCTTCCCCCGGGGTACCTCAATCATAGACAAGATCGGGAATCAGGTAAAGGCGGCGGCATTGCTATCATATATAAAACTCAACTTAAATGCTGCATCTCTGTAGGCCCTCTAACTGACTGCGAGAACCTCTAGTTTGCGATAGGATTCTCACCTACTTGTACCTTTTCAGGTAATTTAATCTATCAGCCCCCTGGTGCTTATGGACAATTCTGTAAATCTCTCCCTGAAATGGTAGACAACTTAGCTAGCTCTCCCTCCAACGTCACACTATTAGGCAACCTTAATCTTCATTTTGATGACCCCTCTCATTTAGCCGCCTCTGAGTTGGTAAATGACCTTGCAGCTTTGCAGCTTAAACAAAAAGTTATCGGTCCCACCCACCTGAAGGGCCATTTACTTGACCCCATTTTCTCTAATATTGATGAATTATTGGTAAAGGACCCTATCCCAGTACCTTGGTTCGACCATTTTCTGATTCCTTTTAACTGGACACCTATGTGCCCCACCATGTTTGCCAGCCCGGTTAGAAGCCAGACACGTTTATGGTCAAAACTTTCACTAGAACACTGGGTCTCAGCTCTGGAAAACACCAGGCCGACTCCTGATCACAATACCACCAGTGCTAATGATCATTTTAACAATTGGATTGAGTCCTCGCTAGACCAGGTCCTCCCTAAAAGTGAATTCAGAACAGCCGGAACCAACAGAACAGCGTGGTACTCCCCTAAGCTCAGTGGGCTTAACCAAATCTGTAAAAGATTGGAAAGAATATGGAGAAAGGATTTTTCCCTAGTCAATAAACTGAAATACAGGGAGGCCATTAAAATTTATAAAGCAGAAATCAAATCTGCTCAAGCTTCATATTATGAAGAATGAATTACTCTGGCATCTAATTCTCCTCGCGAAATGTTTCGCATTGCAAAAAACCTCCTTAAACCAGCTCCACCTCCTGTTATTACTGGTGATGCATGTTCTCGCTGCAATACACTGGCAGAGGTTTTTTTCAACAAAATCCAAGACATTTATACCTCCTTTCCTCAGGTGGTTTGCCAGAGCAATTCATTATTTTTGGACAGCGTGCCTCAGATTAGTGAGCACCTTCTGGAGGAAATCCCTCTGATAAACCCAGAGTCGTTACAAAGTATTTCGTCTCGGGTAAAATCTGGTTCGCCTAGAGACTCAGCACCCCCCACTATTCTGAACCGAGTTGTTGGAACAGTCTCTCCAGTAATATTGGAGTTGATTAATGCCTCAATCTCAACTGGAGTGGTCCCTTCCCCATGGAAATGTGCCATAGTGAAGGCAGGGCTAAAACAAAACGAGTCTCAACCCTGATATTCTGGGGAATTATCGCCCCATTTCGCTTCTTCCAGGGATCAGTAAGATTGTTGAGAAGCATGTCAACTCAGTTCTTTCTACATTTTTGGAGTCTCACAGTCACCTTCATCCCTCACAGACTGGCTTTCAACCCCAACAGGGTACTGACACTGCCCTCCTAGCAGTATTCGAAGAGTCCAAGAAAATCTTGGACGGTGGAGGCTCTGCAGCTATCATCCTCTTGGATCTCAGTACAGCATTCAACACTGTTAACCCCCACACTTTGGTCCGTAGACTTAGAAGTGTGGGGGTGATTGGGGGGCCTTAAAGTGGCTGCAATCTTTTCTGGATGACAGGTCATTCCAGGTTTTTGAAGGAGATGCTATTTCGAAGCATATGTCTCTTAGCTGTGGTGTCCCGCAGGGATCATCTCTGAGCCCCACTCTGTTTAATGTATATATGAGTCCGTTAGCGGAGATAGTGCTGCCGTTTGGGGTCCAGATTGTCACCTAGGCTGATGACACACAACTCGTTGTTGCCCTCAATCACTCCGATAATTCTTCGCCTGGTTTAGGCCCATGCTTGGAGAAGGTTGGCAAGTGAATGGAACATTCATACTTGAAATTGAATAGAGATAAGATGGAGCTGATGCTCCTATGTAATTCACTCCCTTTTAATGTGGGAATGTTGTGGCCAGTCTGTCTTGGTCCCGCTCCTACTCCCAAGAACCAGATTAAAAGTCTGGGCAGCTGGCTTGATTGCAACCTGAATTTTAAGCATCAGGCCTTGAAATTGGTAGCTAGTTGTTATGGAATCCTTAGTATGCTTTGGAAAGTTCTTCCTCTTCTACCTTTTCTTGCAAGAAGACTTATGGTCCAGGCCTTAATTCTCTCTCGCCTGGACTACGCAAACGCTCTTTACTTAGGAGCTCCTCGTGCTACCATCACCAAGATACAGACTGTGCAAAACTGTGCAGCGCGTATGCTCCTTCGGATTCCGAACCGCCAATCAGCTAAACCAGCTCTTACCACCCTCCACTGGCTTCCCATACAGGAGAGAATTACATTTAAGGCTCTCTGTACTGCACACAAGACATTAGCAGGGAAGGGACAGTCTATCAATTGGTCCATTATTTCACCCCACTGTTCGAATAGGGTCCGGCGCTCGGACAATCACCGTCTCGCCGTAGTTCCTAGAATAAAAAAGGCGAGAAGTGTTGGCCGTCTGTTCTCTTATAACGCTGCCAGGTTGTGGAATACCCTCCCCCTCCACATTTGTCTTGAACCCAATTATTTGGCCTTCCGGAAATCTCTCAAAACATGGCTTTTCCCTTAATGCTGATGAGTAGTTTTCACGGTCTGTGCTGCTATTAGCGCTGGGATACCCTTGGGTAGCTATGCACTTAATAAATGTTTTATTCATTCATTCATTCATTTACCAACAGAACTATTTTGTTGTCAAGAGATGGGATCTTATTGCTTTTCCATGCTTTTGTCCCTTCATCTTCTCTCATTTTTCCCTTGTGTTTAATTAATTTGAGTTTACATTAATTTCCACAATGCCAGACCCCAAAACCCTCATTTTTCTGTGGGAGAATTGTCACTCATGGTGGATGACATCTTAAGAGTAGAGCCACAATGTTTATGAGCACAAGCACAAGTCCAAAATAGACCCCTGTCACAGAAAAGACTAATGTGGTCCAGAATAGCTGACAGACTGAATGCTGTAGCAAACAACCTGTGCACACAGGAGGAAATCAGAAAGAGGTGGAATGACCTGTGGGGGTGGGTTCGTTCCCTGGCCTCCAAGTATCACATGGAGGTCAACCAGACTGGTGATGGTTCTCCCAGGCCCCCAATACCATTCATGCCCAAGGATGAGATGGTCTTGTAGATCCTACATACTGAAGGTGTGACAGGAATAACTGATGGAGAGGAGTCTGGTAAATTACACTTTACAAACCCTCACTAAACCTCAGTGCCCTGTTTGCTTTGAAGTTAGCTGTTGCTAATGTGTTTTGTACATATTTTCATATCATAAAAACCTCAAGCTATCAGATATATTATATTGTTTGTGTGAATGTATTGTGTTGTATCTAAGATAACAAGTGTCAATCTCCATTATATGTCACATCATGGTATGGTGCCTGTAAGTTTTACAACACTAAATAACCCAATACCGATTTGTGTATCATATTCTAAGTGCCTGGCCCATTTCCACAGCATAATTACAACAGGTATGTTCCACTAACCATTATGCAAGTTTTTGGAATGTGTCCTTGAAATGACTACAGCTACCATGATGCCCTGTTTCTGTTTCCTAAAAGAATATTGCTGTGTCATATTGCTCATTCTCTCTTGTCTAACAGATTTCAACATATGGTAAAGTGCCATTTAATGATAAATCCCTCCTCAATGCTCTCTTCTGAAAATGGTTTGTGTTATTTTCTGAATGTTGGCTTGCTCCTCTCAAAAAATTGAATTGATGTCATGACTTTCACAAATCAAACTATGTTAACACAAAAATTGTCAGGAATGCAAATTAGTATGCTAAATAAAGTGGGAATTGCTAAAATGTACACTGCACTGTTCACATGATGACTAAAGCCAATTATCCATCTAAGTGGTGGAGATGTGTGCTTTGATGTCAGTTAGGCATTGGAATTGCCAATTACACATTTCACCTCTCCACTTAATACTTATTAAACATTTCAGGACATCTTATTACCTGCTCATTTGAAGTTATTAAAAGATAAGGTACTGTGTGCATTCTTTCATAATATTAGGAGAGCAACCTAAAACAGACTAAGCCAACGCGTTTCATCCCTTATAGGGACTTTATCAGGACCTTTCAAGCAGCCTTTCAGCGTGTGTGTCCTAAATCCGGGTAGAACTAGGACACACACAGGGAAAGGCTGCTTGAAATGCCCTGATGAAGTCCCTATAAGGGATGAAATGCGTTGGCTCGGTCTGTTGTAAGTGCGATTGAATTGGATACTTAATAAAAATAACTTTATGGAAAAGACACCAATGTCTCGAATTTAATTGAAAAACGAGATATGTAAAGTAATTGAAAACAAAACAGTGATTACAGATACATGCCTTCCGAATTGGAAAGTTCAATGTGAACAAGGAAATTATATTTCCCTCCTAATATTGTGAAAGCATTTACCAAGGTTTGAGTTTTGTGGGAGGACAGAAATCCAGGAGTGGGCATAAGAGAACTATAAGATTGGGATATTTGACCGGTGCCATACAGAAACATCATTGCTGGCTGTCTTTTTGAAATTACTATGTGTAGTACTACTGGAAGCTATCATCACAACAATCTAAACCCATTTTGTCTGCTAGGTACCTACATTGTTTCTCTCTAAAGATTTTAATGTACAATACACACTATTACTATTTTTTTTTATCTGTTTCTCAATAGGTCAAATTGGCCAACCATTTAGGCAGGTTCCTTCTACTGAACACACCTCCATTCCAACCCAGGATCAAGCCATCAGTGAGTACAGCAATCCTGGTGATATGGAGGAGTTTGAGGAGCCTGAACACCTGGTCAGTCTGGGCAGATGGCTTCATTAACACTCCCTGCGCCCACACCAACACCTTCCACACCAGCTGCAACACCTCAGCAACCCAAAGACTACACATCCTGTGTTTCTCCTGTTGTGAGACAGATTGTGTGCCCCCCAGTCCTGTTTGATGTTGAAGCCACACAACCACCAGCTTCAGCTCTCATGGGAACCAGTTGGGTGGGATACACTGGGCCAAGGGCACAGGGTAGTGGGGTAATGGGTCATGGGATGGTGTATGTGGGACATCATACTGAGTCCACTGGGGTCACTGAGACCCAGACCACCATCCACCAAATCTTAGGAGCATACCATCAGTCCCAAGACATGATGGGCTGGGTACTCACCAAGCTCCGGGAGATGAAGCAGCTGCAGAAGGAGCACAACCAGCAGATGGAGACCCATATCTCCAATATGGGCACCCCCAGTGGGGTGTTGCAGGATATTTACACCTACATATGCAGACCTGTCCCAGCACCATCTACCCCTACCTTTTGTCCTACAACATCTGAGCCATCTACATTGGCCACAGCCACAGGATGGAAGGCCCTTGCACCATCACTGACTTCTTCACTTTTTATTTTGCTTTTGTTATGTTCACCCTCTTTAATTTTATCACGTACAGTACAATACATTTACAAGTCACAAAGTCATAGACAAAAATCAAATTATTGTGTAAACACAGATGATTTGCAAGTAGGTAATGTTTATTTCACGTACCTAAACATGACCCCCAAAAATGTCATACCATTCAATTACCTACTACTATTTTATTCAATTTGACCAATATTTGTTTGCCAAAATTTAATTTCACTCACTGAACAATCCATACATGACACTAAAACTCAGTGCTAGTTCCAGACCATTCCAGCAAACAAACAGATTTAATAGGCACATTTCATTGACTCATGTCATCAGCTGGAGCCAGATGCTCTACCTCACATTAGGAATACAACATCAATAACACCAATAAGTAAAATCATGACAGTACTATATTTTGTATATACAGGATCAGTCCAATCCACTGTTCCAAACGCTAGTAAAATGTCACATCCAAGTTACAGTGGTGTGCCAAAAGAAGTATGTCCTACAATGAAGAGACACATCAACAGCTACATACATGTTACACACAATGAAGATTTAGCCAATGTGAAGGGGATTACCATGATTCGGCTCCTCTACTACATGTGCTATGAGCTAACAATGGCACACATATTGCCTTAGTGTCAACACACGGCACTGATCAGGTCCTAAGTAAACTTCAAATCCTCCATTAAATCATAGTGCAAGTTGACTTGGTACCAGATTTTTACACCCAGAGTCTGTGCCTGTCTATCCCAGGATCATCCCAGGTTTCCTTTGTACTTCGAAACAACAACATATACCTGCAACTCTTAAATGTCCAAATGAAGATGACTTGGTGAAGGAACCTAATAAAGACCAAAACCAAAAGATTACCAATCACACATTGCATAATAGACACATACCAATATCAACTTTTGGAGGACACAGTTCCACAAAATATTGTGAGAGGCACAATGTAACTGAACACAATTTTCAATGGGTTGAAACCTTGAACAACAAACTTCGTTGGCCTGAATGTCCCTGAACTTGCCCATCCTAAGACGTACCACCACATCATCACGTCGATAGTTGGTTGAACGGAGAAATAATAACATGTACAGATACTTACACTCATGAGAAGTTAGTGATGATATCCTGACATAAGTCAACTCCTTCCTCTTCACCACTATCGTCTTCATTTGGCATTTCAGGATCCTCACCTGGTGGCTCTCCATGGTCTCCATCCTCTGTAATGTAAGTGATGTTCCGTTGCAAGGTGATGCTGTAGAGCATGCAGCAAGCCATGATTATTTGACACACCACCTTTGTTCAGATAACAAAATCTGGCCTTTAGGAGCCTGAAAGCCCACTCCATTGGCCACCTTGTTCTTCAATGGACCTCATTGAAGCGGACTTCCCCTGGTGTTGTTGTATTCCTCAGCCCATGCTCAGTTGGGATAAGCTGAGTCGCCCAGATGAAAGTTTTAAAAATCATAATACAATTTCAGATTGGTCAACTTGAAATTAAACATAATATATCATGAAAGATTGTACTGACCGCAAGCCAGGCCCTCTCATGTCCAACGTGTGACATTTGCAGGGGTATGGTACTGTTCTGTAAAACAATGGAGTCATGGGCATAGCCTGATGCATAGCCTGATTTACTAATCAGGTAAGCATACACCTCACACATTAATCAAATAAAAGTGTTTTTGATTCTGGTAGACCTGTTCCCTGGTGTGTGGTGGCACTAAGGAAATATGTGTGCCATCAATTGCTCCATCCACATGTGGTAGCGACTGAAACTGTAGAAGTCCCCTTCACATTGGCCAAATCCTGCTGTAGTGGGGACAGGATGAAGGTGTTGATGTGTCTCATCGTTGAAGAAAGTACTTCTTGTAGCATACCACAGAAAGTTGTTTGTGACATTCCACCAAATACTGCCACAGTGTATTGGAAGTATCCTGTGGCAACAAAATAAAGTACTGCCATGATGGGGGGGCGTGGCTTGGGCACGCTAGATGGCGGACGCAGACTAAACTCGCTCCGCCGACCACCCGGATTATCCGTAATTACCCGATCGGAGCTGCATCTACACTTAATAAGCTTCCCTACTGGCTGGGGGTGGTGTCCCAAGTGCGGGGACCCGCAAAGAATTGTGTAGGCGGCGTTAGCGGGCGCCACTGGGCCTTGCTGAGAGGCTGACAGAGCCTGGCCATGGAGTCGACATTGTCTCGCAGGAGCAGGGGAGCCTGAGAAGCAGTTTCCCTGCTAGCAGAGTAGCACTGTGTAGAGCAGCCTTCAGCAGCGGAGACAAGAGGCTGTGAAGAATCGTGGAGGTGGCGTTGGTGGGCGCTGCCGGGTCGCACTGAGAGGCCGACGAAGCCTCGCCGGGGAGACGGCATTTTGTCGCAGGAACTGGGGAGCCTGAGATGTGGTTCCCAGCTATTGGAGTGTCAACGTGTGAGGCTGCCTTTAACAGCAGAGACAAGAGGTTGTAAGGCCGCGACCGATCACGTGGAATGGGAGACTCGGTCGTCGGTGAGGCGGGGGAAGCGGCTGGGGCAGGTGTGGGCCAGGGCGGTCCCCCGTGCCTTCCCTCTATTGATGCCTGCATGCTGATTGAGACCCAGTAGGAGTCCCCTTCTGGAGTGAGGGGCCCGCCATCCCTGGCAGGTACGCAGCTGGAAAGAGTGGACAGACGAACTGGGGGTCGGTATGAGCACTGCCCCTGGGAGAAGCGTGGCACAGTGACTGCATGATTGGAGGGTTTGTCCTCCTCCTTGCCAGCCCTGGCTGACCCTCTTTCCCGGTGAACTGGACTGCCACGCGAGACACACAAGGTACAGAAGGGCAACACATGGGATGAGGTTGGAGGCCTGCGGGAGCCAATTAGCATAAGAACTGGCAACTATGTAATACTGCACGTATAAAGGCCAAGTAGAAGGAAAGGGGAACTTATAACTGAAACTAGTGGCAGCGGGATGTAACCCGGGAGCCTGAGGTGTGGCGCTTTGGGAGCTGTGGAGAACTGGGAAGTGTTGGAGGGCACTGTTTGGCGACGGGGCTGCTTCCTGGCAGGATCAGTGGAGCTACCTGGACCCACCGTGCTGAGGGGACAGAGTCACTCAGCACTGTAGAGAGGGAGAGAGGGAGAGAGGGAGAGAGGGAGAGAGGTGGATAAACAATCGGCAGCGACAGAGAGAAGGCTGCGGAACTATCACAGAGTGAGTGCGGAGCTAGCATTGGCCAACCAAGTACAATGGGGTGTTCAGGGAGAGCGAGCTCCCGGACCTCTTCTCGAGCCTCCTCAACAGCCAAGAAAGAGCAACAGTCATACCAGAGTCCACGAAATTCATCACCAAGTGATAGATCTGATGCCATACTACTAGCTATTGAGCGCTCCAAGCTATCGCTAAGATCTAAGATCGACAGTATCACCACTGAACTCACGCTCCTCCATTCTGTTCATAGAAAGCTCTCGAACCGGATGGAGATGGTGGAGTGCACTGTGGGAGAATTGCAGCCGGCCACAGACCTCATGGATAAACAAATCATGGATCATGAAGCGTGCATCAGACAGCTTGAACAAAGAGCAGAGGACGCTGAAGGCCGTTTCAGGAGAAATAATGTCTGCCTCGTGGGGCTGCCGGAGGGAAAGGAAGGCCAAACACCAGTGGAATTCATAGAGCAGTGGCTGAAAGAGATCATGCCAGATGGGTCACTATCCTCCTTCTTCTCCATAGAAAGAGTACACCGGGTCTCGGCTCGCAGCCCTCACCTGGGCTCATTCCCCTGGCCTTTCCTCTTCAAGACCCTACATTATGGGGACAGGGATGCCATTTTAAAAGAAACCAGGAAGCTACACGAAATCCAAGTGGATGATGCCAAAGTAATGTTCTTCCCAGATTATACAATAGGGGTACAACGGCAGCGGAGCTCCTTCCTGACAGTAAAGCAACACTTACAAAAACTAGGCATCCAATACTCGTTGTTTTTCCCGGCAAGGCTAAGAGTTGTGGCGGATGACAAGACTCACTTCTTCTATGCTCCACAGGATGCGTGGGACTGGCTGGAGTCAACTGGCCGGTTCACAGGCCCTAGGCCCACCAGCAGAGGCATCAAGCGGATAGCAGATTCGAACAAAGCTAAGAGGCAGGGGAGAGAGTGGAAAGCGCAGAGGCCACAGCTCTCAGCGGCTCCCAATATGGATAAGATCATCACAGAACGGCGGCAAGCACTACAAGAAACAGAGAAAATCTCGGAGACGGCCAGAGACTTGGACAGAGAGCCTACTTCTCCACATGCATCCCTTGATGGACACTCTTCGATGCTTGGCTTATCGGACAATAACTCAATTGATTTACCAAATGTCACCCCACAGACCTCGGATGGTATCATATAGAACTGGAGCGTTGTTTCCCTGGATAGCTGAGAAGGAACTATCTGGAGACACATGTAATGACTCTGGTACAAGAAAGCCAGAAGATGGCAGATAAGTGGAGAGGCTGGGTCAGGGAGCAGGGAGGGGGACGGGGTAAGAAATGTCCCCAAGGCAGTTGCGGCGCTAACTGGAGGGGTTGGGAAACAGCCTTTACCACACAACCGTTACAACGCAAGCCATTACATCGCATGTCGTTGCAACGAAAAAGGTGTGCAGCAGTGGGTAGAAGGTGTTGGATTTAACTCCAACACCTTCCCTACTGTTGCACACACTGGAGTTGGAATAGAAAATTAATCTATTCCAACTTCCAGCACTCCCCTGATAGAAAGTCGGGGTAAAAGTTGGCGTTGCAACGGCATGCGATGTAATGGCATGCATTTGTAACGTCACATATTCAGAGGGGTTGCACACCAAGACCGCATGTACAATGGAAAGGGAGGGTAAATAAGGGGGGAAACAAAGGGAAAAGCATTTAAGAAGTACGGGGCGGTTGGGGGCGACTGAGGAAGGTCGCATCCCCTCTCTCAACCATGGCCCCAGGGTTGGTACACTGAACTAGCAATGTCGTTAGGTTTTGGCAGTCCTACACTGTTGCAGGATCCGCTCTTTTGGTATTCAATGGTTGAAAGGTTGTTTTGTTGTTGCACATACAGGATACTTAAGTGTTATTATGATAGCTTACAGGCACCCCCATGTGTCACTGTACATTCAGTAATTGGACAGGTAGGTCAGTATTCCCTAAAATTATGTGAACATACCCTTAGTCCATGCAGTCACAACGCATTATTACATGGAACGTAAGAGCATTGCATACACCATCCTGTAAATATGCAGTCTATACCTATCTCAAGTGGCACAACGTGCAGATAGCATTGCTGCAGGAATCTCACTTGAACCACCTCAAAGCCACCAGATTGCAACGCAGATGGAGGGGGCGGGTCATTGCTACTAACTACTCAGCATTTGCAAGAGGGGTGCTGGTGTGGGTACGCCCAGGGGTGCCCCTTCTGATAGAAGATACAGAAGTAGATGCAGAGGGAAGGTACATATTTATAAAGGAAAAGCTGTTAATCTGGAACATATATGCCCCTAACACGGAGCAAGGGCCCTTGTGGAATAAGTTAAGCACAGTACTCTCAAGGTGGTGTCACATGCCATGGTTGTTGGGTGGAGATTTTAATGGTGTACTTTTTTTTTATTATTATTTTTTTATTGAGAGTTCAAGAAAATACAATAATACAATTTTACGCGATAAAGTGCAATGTGCGAGACATTTAGGATATAGGTACTCAAGTATCATACAGTTAATCCATAACAAGTAAAAGATTCAGCTAAAAGCAGGAAAAGTTCAAGAAAAAAAAAAATCATATGAGTGAATAAAGTGCATATATACATAATATCGAATAGCCTTAGTTTCGAAGGTTGATCTATAAAAAAAAAAAAAAACTTTCCCGGATTTTGCCATTCGATACAAAATTACCCCCCCCCTCACTGCTTTTTATAACATGTAATTACAATCATCATCTCTTAGTCCCGGACTACTCCCCTATGGAGCTCCAACGTTTCTCAAACTTCCTTAATGACCCGGACCTCAATGCATATTTTCTCTCAAATTCCATAATTTTATTAAGTTTCGATCTCCAAGCTTGGAAGGAGGGTATCTTATCGCTGCACCAGTTTTGTAAGATTAAGGACCTTGCTACTAAAGCTGCAATAAATAGACACTCTTCTTGTGTATTGCTTAGCGTCACATTGGGGGAACAGCCCATTGCTGCGATGAATTTATCAATGGAAATAGAAGGATCGATGTTGGCTCTAAGATAATTTTCAATGTCTTCCCATAAGCTCCTGATTTCCGGGCAGTCCCATATAATGTGTAACCAGGTACCACAATTCTCTCTAGCACAGCGAAAACACCTGTCTTCGATTTGTGGGTAGATATTGTGTAGAAAGGAAGGTGTCCTATATATTAACCATTTAGAATAAAATTGCATACGTTTAAAGTTTGCACCTCTCAAAACTGTGGCATTTAATTTATTAATTCTATTCCAGGTCAATTTTGAAAGCTGTAACCCTTCCCTTTTCCACCATCTGTCACGGATTTTTTCATATATGGGGTGAGACTTATTTTTATCGAAGATTTTCACTGGGGAATAAAAAGCTTCACTGATCCCTACGCTTGGTGTTATTCTCCTGGCGTCAAACTTCTCCAGAAAGGATCTGAGAGCAAAATACGACCATTTCAGCATGGCTTTAGAATGTAAAAGCCCCCTTTCTATCTCAGGCCATGTCTTCCAGGGATAGCCATTGACAAAATCAATAACCTGTGTATAACCATTTTCTTAGGACGTCGGACTCTAATAAACTTCTCTCCCCCGTATAGAAATGAGACAGCCTTGTCGAGCCATTTATTTCTGGAATGCCTTAAAATGATAGGAATTGAGATTTTTGTTTAAGCATCCATTGGAGAGTCTTATATTGTACTTTCTTAGGGCACTTGACTATTCTCGTTGGATCTATGATATTGTACTCCATTAAGATCTTGTTCATAAAAAAGTTATCGACCTCCGGGGGGTCTGATTGAGATAAAAATCTAAAACTGTTATGTGCAAAACTTGCATGATAATAGTTCCTAATGTTTGGGAGGGACAGTCCTCCCTCTGCAGCTGGATAGGTTAAAGTGCTAAGTGCCAACCTCAGTGTTTTATTAGACCATAAAAAAGATGAAAGTAAACTATCTATTTCTTTAAAAAAGGAAGCTTGAAGTGCACACGGGGCAGCTGAGAATAGGAAATTAAATAAGGGCAAGATAGACGTACGTATTAGTGCCACCCAAACCTAATATTAATAATGGAAGTTGGTTCCAGCGTGTTAAAAGGCGCTTCACTTTTTGGATCAACGGAATGTAGTTCAAATGGAAAATGTCCTCTATTTTCTCCGTCACAATAATCCCTAAATATCTCTTTGGGCGGGTATTATAGACCGATCTAAATTTGGCAATAGCGAATCAATAGGACAATTGCACAGTATGATTTCCGTCTTGGACTGATTTGTTTTATAGCCTCCTATTGCTTGGAAATCTGAGAAAATCTCCAAGATTTCCTTCTGGGTATCTTCTTTAGGGTTTAGAAAAAGGACAATATCGTCCGCATATAATTTTATGTTAGACATCCCTACAAGGGGGCCATATGCACCTTTTTCTGTCTGATTGCTATTGCCAGGGGCTCTATAAATAACGCAAATAAAATCGGGGATAGAGGACACCCTTGCCTGGTACCTCTATTTATTGCGCAAATGCCTACATTTATGGAGTCAATTAGAATTTGCGCCTGTGAGTTCATATATAGCTGTTTTATTAATTGTATGAACCCTCCCGGGAAACCAAATTTTTCCAAAATTAAAAACAAGCAATCCCATGAAACCAAGTCGAACGCTTTTTCAGCATCTAAAAAACATATTTGGGCCTCTATCCTATTCTTATTAAAAAAAATCCAACGCCTCTAATAGAAATTTTTTATTGGTAGAGAGCTGTCTCCCGGCTACAAACCCACATTGGTCTGTATGAATAAGTGAGCCCACCATCTTGTTAAGCCTGTTTGTAAGTAGTTTTGTGAAGATTTTATAATCCACATTAAGGAGGCTTATGGGCCTATAAGAATTGACATTTTCCCTATTTTTGTCCTTCTTCAGGGCACTAACCACTACTGCAGTATGAAAAGATGGCGGGGATCCCCACCCTTAAGTAAGTGGTTAGCGAGATTTAAAATATATACTTTAAGGGATGAAGCGAATCTTTTAAAAAATTCAACCGGGAGACCATCTTCTCCAGTAGCTTTACAGTTTGACATCGAGCTAATAACTAACTCGAGTTCTTCCTTCGTGAAATCCTCTAGCAGTTCTTCTCTAAATTCCCTATTTAGTTGGGGAACAGACAAATTATGGAGGAAGTCCGTAATAGAATCAGAGGGTGCATGATGATCTGATTGGTAGATTCCTTTATAGTGATTAAAAAAAGCTTTGCCTATATCTTCCGCTCTAGTTAGACGAATTTTGGCTAACTCGTCCCAGATACTCTCGATTCTATTACGGACCTTTTTCTCTTTTGCTTGCCAAGCTAACAGTTTCCCTGTGTATTCACTTTCTTCATATACTGTCTGGAGGTAGGCCCCACTAGCTGCATCTCCTAACCGATAATTATTTTTGCCTGGAGTAGCTCTTGCTTAGTAATTGGATTACTGTTCTTAGTGTACTCCTGATTTACATGGGCGAGTCTTGCCTCAATCGTCATTCTCTCCTCTTTTCTTGCCCTTTGCTGCGGGATTTCTTTCGAGGTAATTATGCCTCTGAGCGTAGCCTTGAATGCATCCAAAATTATATTAGTTGGGGCAGAGTCGATATTTATATTGAAAAAGGCACATATCTCTTTGGCTATATCAGTACACCAGAGTTCATTTTCCAGGTTGAATTTATTAAAATACCATCTTTTCGATGCTTTTCCTTCCCAACAGCCTATATTAATACCCAATTTAATTAGGGCATGATCAGAGAAAGCATTTAGAATATGGTCATATTTAGTTATGAAGTCGTATGAAGTTAGAAAGAAATCTATTATAGATGCTGAATCATATTTTGCCGAAAAGCAAGAGTACTCACGTTTTTCTGGGTTTTGAAGGCGCCATTTATCTACAATATCTAGATCATTTTTACAGCCAGAGAGGACAATGGAGACCTGAGGTTTATTCTGTTTATGCTCTTTCCTTGTTGAATCAACTGAGGCATCCTGCAGGAAGTTAAAATTGCCCCCCCAAATAATGGGGCCAGGGATACAGGATAAGGCCTGTTTTAACTGTAGAAGTGGGAGTGGGTTATCGAAGACAGGTGCGTAGATTGTGGCCAAGGTAAGGTTTACCTGATTAAGTTCTCCCTGGACGAACGTCCATCTACCCCCTGTATCTGACTGTGTCGTTTTTACTTGAAATTGAACGTGTTTTCCTACATAAATACCCATGCCTCTCTGTGCACTTCCTGCAATAGAACAGCAATGATAGCCTGCCCAGTTCTTAAAAATTTTACTTGCATCTAAGATACTTTGAAAGTGTGTCTCTTGAAAAAAGATGACGTCCAGATTATGCCCTCTGAGCCAGGTTTCAATTGCATTGGACTTGCGACTATTATTGAGACCGTTGGCATTGAATGAGAGTATTGTTAAGTTATTCCTACTCATAGTTATAGTATCCTATGAGATACTCTGGGATGACGCCCCCAGGCCTCCAACAGTCTTTAGGCTCTGATACTAATATAAATGCACATTGATGGTCTTTACATTGTCTGATAATGCATATTCTGGTGCGCAACTTAGGTCTAAGAAACGCGAGAAAGCCATAAAAACATGTAAACATATAACAGTATCTAAAATAGTTAAAGTGCCTTGTGCCAACATCAGACAGGCGGAGTAAAAGATAGCAGCTGAACATCAGATATTGCCTAAATTTGTAAATACAGTACTTTATGAATAAAAGAACAACCCATAGAAACATACGGTCCTACTTCTATGGCTCTATAGAGATTTCATGCTTGATAGTATGCCTACGATTAGGGCCGCCTCCTAGAAAATGATCATATATTGTGCAATTTGTAGCATTGTGCTGCATAACTTCAAAGCAGCTAAAGTGCGGGTGCAGTAAAGCCTGATTACCTAAAGTGCGTTGTAAAGATAGAGTGCATAAAATGCATAAAGTGCTTAAGTGCTTAAGTGTTTGAGAGATATATACAGTACTTATAATAACAAACGGCCCTCCCATTTAACATTTCACTGTAGTACCTATAGAAATCCTGAAACAGTAAGTCTTCCCAAAAGAACTCTCTTTTTTCAAAATGCTCCCCCCACCACCTCCCCCTCAACCCCCCACCCCTGGAGGACGGAATTACCCACTATTCCCTCCTTCCCCCCCTCTTTTCTGGATGCCATTTGGATGCATCCCAGATTTTAATGGTGTACTTGATGTAATGCTTGATTGCTCCTATCCGCCCCTTAGGGGTACTGCAGCAGCTAATGGGGCATCCCTATTGAGGAACTGGGTGGATAGCTGGGGGATAGTGGATGTATGGAGGCACTATAACCCCGCCACGCAGGTATAATCATTCTACTCGGCTCCACAAGCCCTCCATGTGCGCCTAGATAGATTTCTATGCACAACAAATATGCAGCCGTATGTGAAACAGGTGGAGTACATAGGCAGGACCCATTCTGACCACAACCCCAATTATGTGGATCTGGCCTGGGACATATCGGGACCCACCCCGGTGTCTTGGAGGTTGCAGCCTGCTCTATTGGAGTATTTACCTTTTCGGAATTCTCTCTGCACTTCCATAGAAAGCTACTTCATGCTGAACACTGGCATGGTGGGATTGATACTAGTGGAGTGGGATGCCTTCAAGCAATGCTCTGGGGCGACTGCATGGGTCTGGGACGAGGCATGCGGAAACAACTAGAGCGAGAACTCAGAGACCTGGAGAAAACACTGTTGTCCTTGAAGTCGGAAGCAGTCTTGGACCCCGCCCGCACACCAGACCTATTAGAGGGGAGGGAACAACACACCACGCTATTAGAATGACTGCTTAGTATTAATTTTGCGGCACACTCTGCCAGGACACATGCAAAGGTGGATAAGTCGGGAGCCATGGTTGCATGGCTGATAAAGCAGGATCAGTTGCGCGACCCCTACACTACACCCAACATGAGATGCACAATTATTTAGTGTCCCATTTCACCTTGCTGTATCAATCTACCTCGGTGGCGACGGAGGAGGATATGGCCAGGTTCCTGGACTAGCTCCCCTTTCCGCAGCTCACTCCTGATCAGCGGGCTGAACTCAATGCGCCGATAACGGTTGAGGAGATTCAAGGCACCATTAAAGGCCTAGCATCGGGGAAGGTACCGAGGCTGGACGGCTTCCCAACTGAAATGAACAAAATCTATGCAGACCTATTAGCCCCCAACCTTTTGCGTAAGTTTGAGAAAGCAATACAGGAGTCCAAGCTGCCGACCTCAACGTGTGAGGCCACCTTGATTACTCTTCTAAAACCGGATAGAGACCCCCACCAGACTAGGCTCGTACCGCCCACTGGCACTACTGAATGTATATTATAAAGTGCTGGCTAACATCTTGGCCGGGAGACTGGCAGAGGTGCTGCCCCAGCTGATCCATGAGGATCAGACTGGTTTTGTACCGGATCGGTCCACCTCCCTAAATCTACAGCGCCTGTTCGGTATTATAAAATATGCTCCACTTATGTGGCCCAGGTCTGGTTGTATGGTGCTGGATCTGGAAAAAGCTTTTGATACGGTGGAATGGCCATATATTTTTAATGTGCTGCCTCGATATGGACTGGGGCCATATTTTGTCTCGCTGATTAGACTGCTGTATCAGGGGCCGGTGGTGAAGGTGAGAACGGGCCAGTTGCTATCAGGTCCCATACGAGTCCGCAGAGGCACTCAGCAGGGCTGCCCTTTCTTCCCTCTCCTGTTTGCTTTGGCCGTGGAACCATTAGCTTTAGCTATTCGGGCATCCGTGGATCACTGGGGCATCTGTATGGGCGACTCGACTCATGCAATATCTCTGTACGCGGATGATCTCCTGCTATATATAAAAGACCTGGGTGAGATTCCCGGAATTATACCTAATTTGCTTGGCCAGTTTGCTCACCTCTTCGGCCTACGAGTCAATTGGGACAAATCCTGTCTATTTCCGTTCTGACCTACAACGCCCGACCCGAGGTTTGCTATTGGTGACATAGTCATAGAGTGGCAGCCTTCGGCGTTCCAATATTTGGGTATCCAGATATATCATAAAGATCAGGATCTCTTGGACGGTAACCTCACCAGAGTGGTCACAGCTTTGTCTGCACAGATGGCCTTCTGGAAAACGCTGGCCATCTCAGTAGCTGGTAGGGTTTCCCTGGTTATGATGGTGGTGTTTCCCCGCCTTTCATATTATTTTGTGAATCTGCCGATATATCTGCAACCCTCCTTCTTTACCCCTTTAGAACGTATGCTACGGGGACTTATATGGAGCACCTCTCGGTGCAAAGTGGCACTTATGAAGCTGTATCTCCCGACGGGACAGGGAGGGTTGTCGGTGCCGAACATGGAACATTATTACCTCGCGTCCTAGTTGCAGTAGGTTGCCCAGTGGGCAGAAGGTAGGCAACTATCGGACACTGGAGAGGGGGGCTCCCATGACAATACACACCATTCTATCTGTCTTTCATCCCTTCCACATGCACAATAAATCCCTTCCACTGCTACCACAGGTAGCTTACAGATGTTACCGCAGGGCTTTATTTCTAACCAGACGCGTGAAGCCGTATGCGCCGGCGCTGCCTCTGGTGGGGCAGCACAGGGGTACAGGTTATACCACCCCTACTGACTTGGTGGAATGGCATGCGGCGGGAATACACACTTGGAGATTTATATAATGATGAAGGACTGACACCTTTCAACACTCTGGCGAAGGAGGAGGGTATACATCCGGGACACTTTCTTCTACACACTTCCTGGATCAGGGTATTACGCATCCAATGGGGCAACATTTTGCAGGAACCTCAAACAAACATGTTAATTCAATCCATTCATGTAATGGGGAACGGTAGTCACCTAATTCGATGGTTTGCAGATGCCCTGCGACAGCGTACCGCAATAGGCCTGGCCCCACTGCGGGAGAAATGGGAACGAAATATTGATCGTTCATTCACAGAGGTAGAATGGAATAGGGTATTAGAGAGTCCTACACAGGTCCCGCAGAATGCGAGGTTCCAATTGATACAATATTATATAGTACATCGCGCATATCTCACTCCAGAAAAAATCAATCGATATTTCCATAGACTAGACTCTCACTGTCCTCGTTGCACTCTCTTGAATGTGGACATTTTACATATGCTCTGGTCCTGCCATAATCTTCAACAATTTTGGGATATGGTGATTGAGCATCTGGAGGGGTGCACTGATAGGCAACTTCCACGCTCCTGGGAGTCATGTTTACTGGGTTTGTTTCCCCGGGGAAAACACACAGGGCCACGAACAGGTTTATTGATCTCAGCTTTGCGGTGGTTAAAAGACTCACTCACAAGGCGTTGGAAGGCAGGAGAGCCTCCCCCCTTTTTAGCATGGGCCCGCTCTATGCTGAACTGGGCAGCAGCCGAAGGTGTGTTCCTCAGGAGAGAGGACACTTTGGGACTGCGGAAGTTTCAGCTGTCGGAAGCTGGGGCACAATCCTCACGACACTGCGGCTCAAGATACAACTTGATCCTGATAGCTCATCCACGCGGCAAGATGGGCCATGGGTGGGTCAGGGATAGGACTGGACAATGGATGAGGTCAGGATGGGAAGGCTAATGCAAAAGTAGTGACACTTCAGTGGATTGGGATAAGATCTTGACCAGGGATAACTAATGTATATGACACTTTACATATGCACACTGTATGTATATGTGGGATGCCTTCAAACACTGATGTAACCTGTGAAAGTTTAAGTTGTTGGTTAAATATATATATATTGATCTAAGCATTACACTTGGGATAATGCAATGACAGAGTGGCAAAGGGTGCAAAAAACAGAGGCTACTGTAGAGTTAATGCAACAGGGGAAGACGAAGGCGTTTGTTTATTCTCACTTTATACGTTAACATTTCTATGTTTTTGGATGCACTAATCTATGGACCGTGCTGCTTTACTTGATTATAGTTGATTGCAGAATTGTTAAACGGGCAAGGTGCATGGCAAAAGTATAAAGCTGTAGTACATATCATTGTTATGGATAATATAAAGTACTGCCATGATTTTGACACTTGGTGTGATAGATGTGGGATTTCTGTTGTGAGGCTGAAGATCTGACTGCAGCTGAAGACATAAATGAAATACTGTTTGCCCATTAAATCAGAACTTCTTTATCATATGTCTTTCCTCCATGGAGGCAAGTTCTGAAAATGGGTGGAACACCTGAGTCATTCTCCCAGGGTTCCTAAGTATGCATTGTTACAAAACAAAATTGCAACTTTTAAAAAAATGTCATAGCAACATATGGAATAATTAACACTAATGTCATGTAGTTCAACAAAAGGAAATGTTGCTACTACAAAATTAAATCAAATATTTGCTTGTCATTTATTCTTACAATTTTCATTCATGGCCCAAAAAAATCTTTATAATGAAATATGCAAATAACACAGTTCAAATGTATATTTTACACATATTTCCTTTTGTGTGTTCTGTTCTGAAGATACTGTCAAGGGAGGTGTAAACAACGCAGTGAAAATATCGTTTTTCAACACTTTAACACACTATGTGTAAAGATACATTGTTAAAAATGAGTGCCCATTGAAGTTTAAATATGTAAACAAACAAGCTCTCATTTTGAGTGGTGGTGATGCACTTAACAATCACAAACACACACTTTTGAACATCTAAAATGGAGGCGTGCCTGACCTCGCCGATAGGACATTTGAAAGCAGATGGCTGCGGTGGACGTTGACCATGTAGTGGATGGTATACTCTATGACGGACATAGCCATAGGCTAATGTTGGTGACAGCAACGTACAAAGGCCAATGGCTGTGTCTGTCTCCCCTGAGGATCGCTTACATCGCATACTTGTATCGGGCTCACTTGCCTCCTAACACTGCTGCCATTAAGACCTCCTCCACTTTTGCTGCTGTTTGTCACTTCTGGGAGCAAGGGCTAGCAGGTGAGAGGACCTCTGCCTTCATGCCAGAGAAGCTTGAGGTGCTGGCAAAGGACATGATTTCTCTGTATGGCCAGCTCTATGGCTCACCAGAGGAACAATTACATGTCTGGATTAAATATGTGAGTCTGTCTAACTGGCTCTTTTCTATTTACACAGGCTACAATGTCTCTTTGAGTTCCAGAGTGAATTGTAGTGAGTGATGTTAAGTCTCACATAATGTTGTCCTTACATAGGACAATTATGTAATATGTTTGTAAGCACTCTACAATGTCAAATAAACAATATGTGTTGTGTGTTTGAAGCCCAAGATTCAAATTGGGATGCATGTAGAGATGTATGAATGGATACGTTTGCTATATTTGTGATAATTTGCCAAATAACATCATGGTAAATTCTTAACACATCATTTACTCTTTACACCTGGAGATATGTATGTACTCTATGAAAAACAATGAAAATGATGTGAATGCAGAAAATCGCATTCCTTTAGTCTCTACCTTACAAACAAAGCAGCCAGTAGTCCGAGGTCTGCCAAAGTATCTTGTATTTATTTTTTAAGCACGGGTGCACATATTCAAAGTGCCAGGATGGCTATGAAAAGAGTGGACATTGTACAAAGATCTGCAAGGTTATTTATACATGTGGCACGGGCTGGGGATGTGCAAAATATTTACAGAAGGAACAATCCCTGATTAGGTAACAAGGATATGCAATTGATCTATTCTCTCATCCTGAAAGACAATCGAACAAACAAGTATAAACATCATCAGTGGACATTGCTGGTTCCTTCTCATAAATTGACAGACCAGACAATCAAACAGATGAGTATGAGCATTGCACGTGGACATTTCTTTTTCCTTCTCATACATTGATGCACAATCGAAAACAATCAAGTATAGACATTGCAAGTGGATCAGAGTTAAGCCTTAGACGGGCAAAGAACTGGGATGTCAACACCAGGTGTGTAAAGATACAAGCAAAACAAATCTGTTTGTGCTAACTTGAAAAAATATTAGAAAGGCACCAAAGTTTGCAATTCAACATCTTGGAAAATACAAAATAGAAGAATTGATGTTCAAAATAATGAATACAAATGCATTTTTCACATTACCTATGTGTGTAGTCTCACAAATCACCCAGCCTAGATCAGGGCTCTCCTAAATGTAGTTTGGGACCTACCGGTAGCTCCTAGGCTCCTTCGGAGTAGCACGCAGCCTTGAGGTCACTTATTGGATAAGCAAAAGGTGACCCTTCTAATGTAAAAGTTGAGGAACGGCGCAGTTCATATGACATCATGATAATCAGGCTGCAGATAACAAGGCCTGTCATTCAGCAGTGCTCATTCAGAATCATGGGCTAGGCTGGGGCTGAGTCACAGGGTTATACAACTGAAGCACTGAGGTACAACTTACAAGGACATCTATCCTTTGCAAGTAAAATTATGGCACTGAATGGTTTTCCCTGACTTGCACTTCTTTTCAATTGATTTACTTTTCATAGAATGTCATGTCCAAACTGCAGGCCCCTCATTTACAGTGGCCACTATTCACTGTGCCGTAGTTATTTATGTTCAGCCCACTGTAGTTCACAATCTTTAGCACTGATCATAAGTAGGTCACATCACAGATTATGTGGGGGGGCGGCCTGGGCTAGATGATGTCACAGGCTGGCATTTGTGTGTTTAGGCCATGAAATGGGATGAGGATAGGCAACAGGTCATTATGAAAGTATGTACGAGGAAATTGGTTTAGGTCAGCATGTGAAAATACACATGCTATATGCTAAGTTATGAGTTATGCTACTGATAGCTGTAGACAAATAGTGTAACAACAATACAGACAAGCTAAAAGTCACAGTACCATTGTTTGTTCTTTCCTTTCATGTATCCATACCGGTCAGAAGCGTAACATATGGAAGGCCATCACCAGGAAGTTGTGACCCTGGGCATCTACAGGCTGCGCAGTGCCCATTGCTGCAAGAGGTGGGAAGACCTAAGACGCTAGAACCATGAGATCGCTGAAGTCCAGCTCTGGAAGTCCTCCCAACATCTGAGGGGCACGCCGCACCCTTACCCCCTAATGGCCCGCATTCTTGCAGTGGTCTATCCAGAGCTTGATGGGCAGTTGGGAGCCCTATAGCATCACGAGGATGCATTCTTTTCAGAGTTATACATGTTACATAACCTATTTTTCGTTACAGCCAGTATTTTTAAGCCATCAACATTCATGGTGTCCCATGTCCAATGCTCAAGAAGAGTTCTTGAAGGTGTAAGTTTTGTAGATGGTGTATGATGATGTGCTTTGTCTATTGTTTTTGCATAATGATACCACCTGATTACTGTCCACAACCAAGGGACTGTTCTGGGCAGACACATGGCTGCCTAAACTTCACCTATACATAATGCTGTTTGATGTAATGAGGGACAGTTGTAACAAACAGGCAGCTGGTCTTTATTGTGCAGATGTGATGCTCCTTCACTGATGTGGATGATATCATGTTAGCCCTATTACTAGTGAAATAGCTTACTAGGCACTTATAATATAGTGGATGAACCAACCATCACATTGTTAAGTTGGGATTCTACAGAAACCAGATTGAGCGTGTGTTTCTACATGACTAGTGAGTGCATAGTTGATGTCTACATATTGGTATCACAACATATCCAAATAGTGTTCAGCATCAGAAATACTGTTTCATGCATGTTAAAGTGACAAATTTGCATGATGTCTTACTGCTTCACAAATGTGTGTGCAAGGCAGTCTGTTCAATTAATTGAGATAGGCATACAGTATTTGATTAAATATAGACAGGAATGTGCACACAATGGTAACAGGGTGAAAAATACCCCAAAATATTCCTCTATGCCATTTGTCATGTCCAGATGAACTATCAATGATGCAGTAAAATTGGAAACTTGAAGGTATTTTGGAAGATGGAATGTTCCATTGTTGCTTGAATGTGAATTTACATTGAAAAAATGAAAAGACAAGAGGCGTTTGGCAGAACAGGAATAAGTTGGTTTAATTAAACGCAGCAGCCGGGAGAGCATTGACATAGTCGTGTCTGAAGACAGTCTCAATGTACGGAAGTTTTAGCTGATTATATATACAGGTGGTGAGGAACAATAAAATGATTTCACATTCTTAGAAAGCATGTGGGTCCGGGCTCAGTCATAAATCATAAATCATAAATACATTCATCTGATAAGGGGTACAAAGGTGACTCCCGACCTCGGGGAGACCTAGTGTGGGCCAATGTGTATGTGTCCAGATGTCCGGCATAGGGAACGTATAATGTGGTGTGGATGCTGTGTCCTGATTGGCTGATTGTTCCAAACTACATGTGGCATCTAACTTTATGGTATTTTGGGATTGTGCTATTTTGGCCAAACGTGTTTTAAAGGAGCCAATTTCCTCTGACCTGTTTGTGGTGTAACTGCCTGTCTGTGGGATCGATCAGAGTTTTCCCTGGTTGAACATTTGTCTTCGGGCTGAGTGTCACCCCATCTGTGAACTATCAATTGTTAGGCCTTGGATTGGGTCACAGGCCTAACCAAGTATCCCTGACTCGGGGTTGATGGGGAGGTTATCTTGGGTGAATTCAACAGCAACAGTATGAGTTCATTATTGCAAGCACATACAACAAGGCGGTCATTGATATCATATTTACCCACTTTCTCATTATTATGCGTACAGTTGTCATAGTGTACATCAACATTGTTTTCACTGGTATTTACATTGTTATGCATGCTTAGTTCATGGTGTACATCAACATTGCATTTATTGGTATTTCCGTTGTTGTGCATGCACATATCATGGTGTACATTGACATCGCATTCACCGATATTAATATTATCACATTTATGTCAGAGACTCATTAGGCAAATGTTGAAATGCATAAAGGTGTAATATTGTGCATTTTGTGATTGTCATTGCAATCTTTGATGTACATATCATATGTGAATGATTGTATGTAATGATTAATGTGATGTTCTACAACGTTTTGACTACAGTGAATGGCAGTATATGCAGTGAAACCATTTCCCAAAGATACAACAAAGTTCAAATACCTATAGATCTTCAGGAATCAAATGTGAAGATGCTTTTGCTCTGTAGTGAAGGGAATTAGAGATGTTTCAAGGTCTATGTATTTCATGATGTTGTAGTAGTCATTTGTCAGTCCCCACACATATTGGTTTCATATTGTATTCAACAGCATTGGTATGTAGATAGTATGTAATACATTGCTAAGCTACTTCTGTAGAGGATTCATGTATAATTTTTGACACTTGACAAATACTTTAGTGACTTGAAGTGTGTGTTACCATCATGAAATGTCCAAATAAAGGTAACCTGTTTTCAGTGTATGCTAATAGTGGTACAACATTGTAGTATATATTTTGACCAACATTTATTAATAAGTTGATAATGATAAGTATGCAGATTTTTGGGCCTAGTGAACACAAAGTACAAGGTATTGTTGGTGTATATCTTTTTTGATGACATCAGGTCACTATTCTGTGCAGAAAGGCTCACCATTCTGAGGTGTGAAACAGTTCCTGAAGAGACATACTAATGGATAAGAGACAACATCATTCATCATAATGGAGCTATCAAGGGGAGTGACATAAGTGTGACCAAGTGTCTTCTGAAAATGTTGCCTACATGCATGTCCTGACGCTAATATAGATCCGAAGTTTGAGAGGCTTGAAGCAGGTGAAATCTGAAAACTTGGTAACTGTTTTGTGGTCAAAGTTAATGATCTCTTCTGTTTACACAGATACAATAACACCATTGTATATATAATTTCAGCATCATACTGGCCAGGTGAAGGAGAAGTTGCCATTGTAGACAGGAAAGCATCTGGCCACAGTAGCTCCGGTACCGACGCTAAGGGACTCAGTGGCCCAGAGGGTGAGGGGAATGCAATGGAGGAAACCCGTGACTCTACATCTTCTTCGGAGGCCTCCTCCAGTGAGAACACCTTAGTGGTAGTGGACCCTACTGCTCTAGTTATACCTGCATCCTTGTCTGCCACTCAGAGTCCCATCCCCGCCCTCCCTCTTAATGCATCCAGTTGGCATATCCAGGTCCTTTGCTTCTGGCACTTAACTCTCTGCCCCTATATCCCTGACTGCACTGAATGAGGACTGTAATGAACTCCTCCAGAGCATCAATGTAGACCAGACTGCCCTGCTGAATGCCATCCAGGGCCTTAGCTGCCATATGCAACAAATGGTAGCTTACCTGGAGGGCATTCACAGCAGTCATTTCAAGCTCTGGCCTCCTCATTCACTGCAGCATCCCAGCCATCTCAACATTCTGCTCTGCCTCCTGCTCCTTCCCTACCCCATACCAATTCCCTATTCCCATCCCCTGTCCAAAGCACACTCACACCTTTTCATATACCCACTTAAACAGATACAAGCTGCACACACACACAAATAGAAACACCACAAAGAAAACTCAAACGCTCATCCAAACATACAGACAGCATACCCACCTCCACACAGACATGCACCACACCCACTGACAGCCCACAGACAGACATCTCACCCACCAACACACACACTTGCACCAGACCCACCACCAGCCCACTGATAGATGGCACACGCAACAACACATACACATGCACCACACCCACCACCAGCACACCAACAGACAGCTCAGCCACTGACACACAAACATTTACCACACCTACCAACAGCACACCAACAGACAGCACACCCACCACCACACACCCACATACCACACTCTCTACATGCACCATGACCACACCCAACTCCTCAATAGCACATGGATACACAGACACAATTACCTTAGAATACACACACAAAAACTAAGTCACTCACAATCAAACACACAACAGACACCTATAACATAAAACACACCCAAACACGCACAACATATACCAGACCCACAGGCACCTGCACCCTCAACACACTCACTCCCCAACAACCTACTGAGTTTACCATTGAGGATCTCAGTTTTAGCCTTGCCCTAACCTCTCCCATACCCCATACCACCCCTTCCACATCCCAGTCGACCCATGCCAAACAGAATTCCACACCTTGTAAATCCCAACCTACCCCTTAAAAACCCAAGGGCACCCGTTCCAAACTCAATAACACCCCTCCCAAACCCAAGGACACCACTCCCAAACCCAAGGACACCCCTCCCAAAACCATGTACACCTCCCCCAAACCCAAGGACACCCCTCCCAAGTTCACTAGATGCCCCTTCCTGAGGAGTTCCCCTTTTGCAGTTATACAGGAGGCAAGCTGAGTGCCATGGCACAACTGTCCCCAGGACATTTGGGACCGGGAATGGACTGTCATTTGGATTACTTTTATTTTTGAGAGACTTATTAGAATGAATAAATACCTGTTTTTCATTTCACCATGTTTGTCCTGGCATTAACTTTCCTAATCAATTACTTCATTCCTAGTTTCTGAGTTAAATGTGAAGTACTTATTTATATTTCCCATGATGACACATGTTACAACTGATTTCTTACATGTGTACTTTTTTAGATGCATACACTGATTAACATTGTATATGATGGTCATTTGAATTTAGGCAAGTATTCATCATATTTGATGTTACTTTTTTAGGATGTGTTACTACAGGTGTGTTTGTTTCACTTAGATTACTGATCAGTATGAGCACATATGCATGACACCTTAAAAAATCAATTGTTACTATTGATATTGGATACAGTACAGAACTTGCACTAAACAAGGGGAAATGTTACATGTATGTATATCTTTATTACTACTAATTTGTGACTGACATTCATTTTACTGTTAAATTCTAAGGTAAAGGTAGCACCTCATCTAGTGCAATTTCTATATCATGTTATATTGCACTTATCCCTATGATGTGTGTTTAATTTTGAATTTTCCAAATTTCTTTAGACACACCTGTATGGTGACTTTTAGAATTTTAGTTTGATATCCTATTTTTGTGCAAGTGTCAGTTCTTTGGGAGGCAGCTTGCACCAAATTCATACATGTGTTGATATAGGGATTTTTCTTTAAATTTCTAAGATTTCAAAATTACAGACATATGCATTGCACATTGTTATGCTATTGCTTGTACAAGCAATTTTTAAATGCACGAGTCCTGTGCAAATGTTAACAGGCAAGTCAATGGAAAATAGGTAACATGTTGTGGTGATTATAAGGGTACAGGGTGGGAAGTAATGTAATTTTAATTAACTAATAATTAATTGTTAATTAATATGAATTATTTAATTAATAACTAATTAAGTTAATTGTGTAAATATTTGTTTTAGTTGTGGGTTGTGGGGCTTGTAGGGGTACAGGGTGGGAAGTGAATTAATCCTAAGTAATTAATATTAATATTTCTTTAATTAATAATGATTATTTAATTTATAATTCATTATGTTAATTGTGTAATGACATTTTTAACTATTTTTTTAAACTAAAACCTACGTTTAGGTAACAGAAATTCTGAACCTGAAAGTGAACATCTGGAACCAAACAAAAAAGCGATCGAAGACAGAATCTCCGCACACGCGCACAACAGCAAAGAACTCTTCAGCATCATCAAGGAGTTCGCCCAACCCACCAGCGAGTCTACGGACATTCCTCGCTCACAAGACCTCTGCAACAAACTCAGCACCTTCTTCCACCACAAAATTAAGAGCATTTATGACAACTTCAACGAAGACAACCAACACACTGAACCCTCACCAGCCACCTCCGACACCCTGAAGCCAACGATTGACAACTGGACAGCCCTCACCAACGCAGACACACTGAAGACGATGAAGTCAATCCATTCCGGGGCCCCCACGGACCACTGCCCCCACCACATTTTCAACAGAGCCGCCGACACCATCGCACCCATGCTCAGCCACACCATCAACCGCTCCCTGGTGAACGCCTCCTTCCCCGATGACTGGAAACATAACGAGATCAACCCCCTCCTGAAGAAGCCCTCAGCGGACCCCACCGACCTCAAAAACTACAGACCCATCTCCCTGCTCCCGTTCCCAGCGAAAGTCATCAAGAAAGCCATCAACAGCCAACTCGCCACCTTCATCGAAGAGCACAACATCCTCGACTCTTCCCAATCCGGCTTCCGAAAAAACCACAGCACAGAAACCGCCCTCCTCGCCGCAACAGATGGCATCCGCTCCCTACTGGACAGAGGAGAAACAGTAGCCCTCATCCTCCTTGACCACTCAGCAGCCTTTGACACGGTCTCCCACTGCACCCTGACATGCAGACTCCACGACGCTGGGATCTGGGACAAGGCCCTCGACTGGATCCACTCCTTCCTCTCCAGCAGAATGCAGCAGATCAGACTCCCTCCTTTCCTCTCGGACCCTACACCAACCACCTGCGGAGTCCCCCAGGGGTCCTCCCTCAGCCCCACGCTCTTCAACGTCTACATGGCTCCGCTCGCCCCCATCGTCAGAACCCACGGACTCAACATTGTGTCATACGCAGACAACACCCAATTCATCCTCTCCCTATCCAACGAACCCAACGCAGCCAAACACAACTTTCAAGAAGGCATGGAAGCTGTCGCCAAAAGGATGAAAAGCAGCTGCCTACAACTCAACACCGACAAAACAGAAATACTCATCATGGGCCCAAACCGCGTCGCCTGGAATGACACCTGGTGGCCCCCCCCCCCAGAAGCCCACCCACCCCGACAGACCACGCACACAACCTTGGAATCATCCTAGACTCCGACCTCAAAATGGACCGCCAGATCAACTCTGTCACATCCTCCGGCTTCCACACCCTCCGCCTCCTACGTAAGACCTTCAAATGGATCCCCCTCAAGCACAGAAAGACCATCACTCATGCCCTCGTCATCAGCAGACTCGACTACGGCAACGCACTCTACGCCAGAATAAACAAACACCTCACCCTCAAGCTACAAAACATGCAGAATGCCGCCGCAAGACTGGTCCTCAACCTGCCAAGACACTGCCATATCTCCCAGCACCTGCGCACACTCCACTGGCTCCCCATCGAGGCTAGAATCACCTTCAAGATTCTCACCCACGCACACAAAGCCCTCCACAACACCGGACCAGCATACCTGAACAGCCAACTCAAATTCCACGCACCCCAAAGGACCCTACAATCAGCCCAGCTCTCCTACGCCATGGTCCCCCGCACCAGAAAGACCAGATCGGGAGGCCGCTCCATCTCCTTCCTCGTGGCCAGAGCCTGGAACGCCCTACCGCTACACCTCAGACAGACAACATCACTCCCCATCTTCATGATAAACCTCAAAACTTGGCTCTTCGACAGACCCCCTCCTTGATGGACTGGAACCTCCCCCCCGCACCCTCAGACCCTTACGGGTGAGTAGTCATCCTTAACAAATACGTGAAAAACATGTGAATTTACTGGCCTTCAGAAATAGGTCCTACTCCTTTTCCCCCAAGATATGTGTTGAATGTCTTGGTGTTACTGTGGATATCAACTTCTCCATGAAACCGTAGATTGATCTGCAGTATTTAAATGCATATATGCTAAAGATGATTAGGAAATTAAGTTCATTTTTACCTCAGGAAAAACTAGAAAATGCAATAATGGTCTAAATATCTTCCAGGCTTGACTATTTGGGCCCACCTAACAAAGTGGTCCACAAGTTGCAAATGTTTCGAACAAGGTTACTCGTTTAAAATCTAAACTCCCTAGGGGTTCCCATGGCACCTCGTTATTAAAGTAACTCCATTGGCTACCTGTAAAGCAGATAATTCAATTTAAAACTTCTTGTTTAATCTTTGTGACTTTAACAAGTAAAATACCCCGTTGTGGCCAGGAGGATTATGCACTACATACCATCTCACATTCTTCTGTCATCTTATTTTAAGTATCTGACCATAACAAGATATTAAAAAGGTGTGGGTGGACATAGCTATGCAGTGCAAGCTCTATCTTTGTAAACTCAGACCATTCAGGAACAGAACAAGGTTATTTACCATTGTTAACATTCCCCATATCACTTATTTTTAGTATAGCTCCATTCATTTCTACTCAGCCAAGAAAACTTCAGTGACCTGTTGCCTTAATAAGATTGTTTGACATAACCTACTTCTTTGTTATTAATTTTGCACACAACAAAATAATGATTGGACCAAGCAATAGGGATTGGATTTTGAATGTGCAATAAGTCTGAAGTGCTAAAACCTAGGTGTGAAGTGTTGTCGTTTTTGTGGCTAGATCCCTAGACCCCTTGTTCTTTGTTGCATGTATTTAGTAGACATTTTGGTAACTAATTTTGTGGCAGTTGTGGGGGATCTACTCACTTGTTACTTGTTACTGTCACCTAATGTCAACAATTTCTGGAGAATTGCAAAATGCTCACTGCTTTTAGTATTGTATCACAATTAAGGGATTAGGCGAGAAAGCAGGGAGGAATGCCTTCTAGTCAATTCAACATGAAAAGTGATCCTTGCTAAAAATGTAGATGCTCTTATTGGCTATAGAAAACATGTGAGTACTGTCATTTCCAGGACAAAAAATGATCCCCTCCTACTGGGATGAAACAGGCTGACTATAGTGTGTACTGGCATCAAAGACCCAATCACCCAGGCATTACCCATACACTCATCCAATCACAGAAGCACTACCAATGCACTCATGCAATCAAGCAGGCACTACTCATGTACTCGTCCAATCACCCAGGAACTACCCATTTACTCATCCAATCACCAAGGCTGTACCCATGGAGTCATGCCTTCACTTAGTAACTCCTAATGCAGTTATGGAATCACCTAGGCACTCATCATAGCACTCCACTTGCACTCATCCATTCACCTAGGCACTACACTAGCAGCCATCCAACCACCAAGGCAGCAGCCATAGAGCCGTCCATTCACTCAGGCAGGTCCCATGCAGTCATGCAATCACACAGGCACTACACTTGTACATATCCATTGACCCAGGCACTACCCATACACACATCCAATCACTCAGGAACTACCCATGCACTCATCATATCACCCTGGCGCTACCCCTGCACTCATCCAATCACCCAGGCATTACCCATGCACTCATCCAATCACCCAGGCAGTACCCATTCACTAATGTTTTCACTCAGGGACTACACTTGCACTCATCCAATTATGCTGGCACTACCCATGCACTCATCAATTCACTCAGGCACTACCAATGTACTTATCCATTCATTCAGTAACTACCCTTGCACTCATCCAATCACCAAGGCAATACCCATACATACATCCAATCACCCAGGCACTAACCTTACACTCCTTCATTCATTCAAACACTACCCACGCACTCATGCTTTCACTCTGGCACTACCCATGCACTCATCCAATGACCCAGACATGACACTTGCACTCATATATTCACTCACTCACTACCCATGCATTCATCCATTCAGTCAGGCACTACGTATTCACTCATCCAATCACCCAGGCACTACCCATGCACTCATCCAGTCACCCAGGCACTACTCATGCACTCATCTAATTACTAAAGCATTAGCCATGCACTCATCCTATCACTCAGGCACTACTCTTACACTCATTCAATCACACAGGCACTACCAATGCACTCATGCAATCAAGCAGACATTACTCATGCACTCATCCAATCACCAAGGCACTGCCATGCACTCATCCAATCACTCAAGCACTAGCTATGCACTCATTTAGTCACCCAGGCACTACCCTTGCACTCATCCATTCACTTAGGCGCTACCCCTGAATGAATCCAATTACCAAGGCACAACCCATGGACTCATCGAATCACCCAGACACTACCCTTGCACTCATTCATTCACTCAGGCAATACCCTTGCACTCATCCATTTACTCAGGCACAAACCATGCACTTATTAAATCACCCAAGCACTACCCATGCACACATCCAATCACCCAAGCACTATCCTTGCACTACCCTTGCACTCACGCACTACCCATTCACTCATCTGTTCACTCAGGCACTACCCATGCACTCATCCAATGATTCAGGCACTACCCTTGCAGTCATCCATTCAATCCTGCACTACCCATACACTAATCCATTCACGCAGGTACTACCCATGCACTCATCCAATCACTTAGGCAATACCCATGCACTCATTAAAGCACTCAGGCCCTACCAATGCACTCATCCAATCACTCAGCCAAAACACTTGCACACATCCAATGACCCAGGCACAACTCTTGCACTCATCCATTCAATCATGCACTACCATGCACTCATACATTCACTCAGGCACTACCCATTCGCTCATGCAATCACCCAGGCACTACCCATGCACTCATCCACTCACCCAGTCACTACTCATGCACTCATCTAATCACTAAAGCATTACCCATGCACTCATCCAATAACACAGGCACTACCCATAGACTCATCCAATCACACAGGCACTACCAATGCACTCATTCAATCAAGAAGGCACTACTCATGCACTCATCTAATCACACAGGCACTAACTGTGCACTCTTCATATCACTCAAGCACAACCAATGTACTCATCCAATCACCCAGACACTACCCACGCACTCATCCAATGACCCTGGCACTAACCGTGCACTTATCCATTCACTCAGGCACTACACTTGCACTCATCCATTCACTTGTGCACTACCCATAAACTCATCCATTCACTCAGGTACTATCCATGCACTCATCTAATCACACAGGCAGTAAAAGACACAACAAATTCTTTATTGACCGTACGATTACTTCAAATCTTTACAGTAAAACACAGTAAATAGGTAAAATACAATAAAGTGCACCATGCCAGCATGGGCGTAATTTTTACCAGTATGCTCCTGAAAGAAACTGCGTTACCATAAGTTTAAAATTATGTATGTGCTCCAGTTCACCCCCAACATTTGCTTGGACCAGTAAAATGAGAGAAAACCCTATTTACATGGAATTCTTCAATCATTGTTACCAGGTCTGATTAAACCCCCTTCAAGGACCAGCTCTCTCTTATAGTCTGTTTGGCCACACTGCGGACCCTTAAGTTAGGTAACTTCCACCATGGATGGGCGCCAGCTGATTTAATTACTGGATTGATGAAGCTCTCCGGTCAGCAGCCTGTTGCTGGGAGTTGAGTGCTATTCTTATTTGGTGAATGAACTTGCCGACTTTAGCCAGTAGACAAGTAGTTGTTTCCCAAAAACACCAGTCCGAAGCGTCCCTGCACGTTCTGAAGCCCTTGGCCTTTAGAGCTGGGCGCAACAGACGATGACGATCCACAGCTAGTTTTGGGCAACAGCATAAAAGGTGTAGCCAGGATTCCCTGTGATAATTACATAACCGACAAGAAACATTATTGTCTATTCGCGCCCATTTTAAGTTGAAGTCCTGGATCCTAAGGGCGGTGAGACGAAAAAACAAAATTTTCCTTCTGGCTTGGGCCGAGAGTGCGTTGCACATGTAAGGTTGGGCTTTTCCGAGAGTGTATGAGTTGTTTAGCGGCAATGTAAAAGAATTGTACCGGAGTGAGGATTGATCCAGTTCAAAGGAGAGAGTCTGAACTTGGCGCTTCATGGCTTTAGCCCAAGCGGAGTATGGAATTTCATGGAGGGTCATGCTCTCTGCCTCTATTTTCAGGCGATGTTTTGTTTGGTCCAGCTTAACGTGCCATGGGGAACCCTCAGAACTGAAGATCAGCTTTAAAGAGTGTTTGAGGGTCTTTTCTGGCACTTTCAATACTCCGATGTAATATTTTATTAGGTCCCCCTGAAAAGCCAAGTCTGGTCTGCTTAGGCCTATCTCCAGCCTTAGCCTGGTGTTTCTAGCATGTCTGGGTGCCTGCAGCACTATTTTGTATGCTTTTACCTGAGCTGCATTGATAACCTTCGTTAGGGCACCTGGAAAGTCTAGGTGACCATAAGTAATTGCAGGCATTAGACAACAGGATGTGGGAGCACACCGCTGACCTCTCAGGCAAGGTTCGCCCCTGGCATTCTGGTAAATGCAGTTTCTTGTAGCTCGCTCTGATATATTCGAGTATTTCGCCAAGGTTGGCGCAGATAGTGCTGATCTCTAGACACGTGTTTCTGGTTTATTAACCGTCATCAGTAGAGAATACAGTCTTGTATTTTGGGGTTTGCTGAGTAGGCTGCCAAACATTATATCAGGTCCGGTACCTCTCACTGGCGCGCAGGTGCTTCATCCACGAGCTCGTCAGCTCAATGACTCACGGGAGTACTTTAAATAGACAACAGGATGTGGGAGCACACCGCTGACCTCTCAGGCAAGGTTCGCCCCTGGCATTCTGGTAAATGCAGTTTCTTGTAGCTCGCTCTGATATATTCGAGTATTTCGCCAAGGTTGGCGCAGATAGTGCTGATCTCTAGACACGTGTTTCTGGTTTATTAACCGTCATCAGTAGAGAATACAGTCTTGTATTTTGGGGTTTGCTGAGTAGGCTGCCAAACATTATATCAGGTCCGGTACCTCTCACTGGCGCGCAGGTGCTTCATCCACGAGCTCGTCAGCTCAATGACTCACGGGAGTACTTTAAATAGACAACAGGATGTGGGAGCACACCGCTGACCTCTCAGGCAAGGTTCGCCCCTGGCATTCTGGTAAATGCAGTTTCTTGTAGCTCGCTCCGATATATTCGAGTATTTCGCCAAGGTTGGCGCAGATAGTGCTGATCTCTAGACACGTGTTTCTGGTTTATTAACCGTCATCAGTAGAGAATACAGTCTTGTATTTTGGGGTTTGCTGAGTAGGCTGCCAAACATTATATCAGGTCCGGTACCTCTCACTGGCGCGCAGGTGCTTCATCCACGAGCTCGTCAGCTCAATGACTCACGGGAGTACTTTAAATAGACAACAGGATGTGGGAGCACACAGCTGACCTCTCAGGCAAGGTTCGCCCCTGGCATTCTGGTAAATGCAGTTTCTTGTAGCTCGCTCCGATATATTCGAGTATTTCGCCAAGGTTGGCGCAGATAGTGCTGATCTCTAGACTCGTGTTTCTGGTTTATTAACCGTCATCAGTAGAGAATAAGGTATTGTATTTTGGGGTTTGCTGAGTAGGCTGCCAAACATTATATCAGGTCCGGTACCTCTCACTGGCGCACAGGTGCTTCATCCACGAGCTCGTCAGCTCAATGACTCACGGGAGTACTTTAAATAGACAACAGGATGTGGGAGCACACCGCTGACCTCTCAGGCAAGGTTCGCCCCTGGCATTCTGGTAAATGCAGTTTCTTGTAGCTCGCTCCGATATATTCGAGTATTTCGCCAAGGTTGGCGCAGATAGTGCTGATCTCTAGACACATGTTTCTGGTTTATTAACCGTCATCAGTAGAGAATACAGTCTTGTATTTTGGGGTTTGCTGAGTAGGCTGCCAAACATTATATCAGGTCCGGTACCTCTCACTGGCGCGCAGGTGCTTCATCCACGAGCTCGTCCGCTCAATGACTCACGGGAGTACTTTAAATAGACAACAGGATGTGGGAGCACACCGCTGACCTCTCAGGCAAGGTTCACCCCTGGCATTCTGGTAAATGCAGTTTCTTGTAGCTCGCTCCGATATATTCGAGTATTTCGCCAAGGTTGGCGCAGATAGTGCTGATCTCTAGACACGTGTTTCTGGTTTATTAACCATCATCAGTAGAGAATACAGTCTTGTATTTTGGGGTTTGCTGAGTAGGCTGCCAAACATTATATCAGGTCCGGTACCTCTCACTGGCGCGCAGGTGCTTCATCCACGAGCTCGTCAGCTCAATGACTCACAGGAGTACTTTAAATAGACAACAGGATGTGGGAGCACACCGCTGACCTCTCAGGCAAGGTTCGCCCCTGGCATTCTGGTAAATGCAGTTTCTTGTAGCTTGCTCCGATATATTCGAGTATTTCGCCAAGGTTGGCGCATATAGTGCTGATCTCTAGACATGTGTTTCTGGTTTATTAACCGTCATCAGTAGAGAATACAGTCTTGTATTTTGGGGTTTGCTGAGTAGGCTGCCAAACATTATATCAGGTCCGGTACCTCTCACTGGCGCGCAGGTGCTTCATCCACGAGCTCGTCAGCTCAATGACTCACGGGAGTACTTTAAATAGACAACAGGATGTGGGAGCACACCGCTGACCTCTCAGCATTAGTTTGGCCCTGAGTAGTCAGCATAGACTCTATCGATGGACTAGCTAGACGGTAACTCAGTCGTCTTAGGGCCAAAATTCTTTTGTTGATTCTCGGCCTTAGCTCCCTTATATGTTTGAAAGCTGTGGCCCGCTCTGTTAACCATACCCCCAAGTAGTTATAGGCAGAAGATGTTCTAATTTGATGCTCGCCAAGGGACCAGGTTGCTTGCTTTTTATGGGGGTATTTACCAAACATGATAATCTTTGTTTTGTTTTCGTTAATTAGTAGACTGTTTGCCTGGTTGTAGACTGCCAGACTTTGTAATGCTCTTTGGAGCCCCACCCTTGTGTGTTCCATGATCAGGGTGTCATCTGCATATTGGAGGATGCCCAGGGTCATCTGTCCCAGTCTTGGAGGTGCTAGGCAAGAGTCTTTCAAAGCGTTCCCCAGATCTGCCGTATACAGATTGAATAATACAGGGGCCAGAACACAGCCCTGCTTTAGCCCAGTATTAGTATTGATTCTTGAAGTTACCGATGTTGGGCTTAGTTTAACCCGGACCCATGCCCCCTCATAGAGGGCTTTTATGGCTTTTAAAAGGGAGGACTGGATCCCCCAGGCTTCAAGCTTTGCCCATAATCAGCCGCGATTGACTCTGTTAAAGGCCGTAGAGTAGTCTATAAAGCAGCAAAGTAAAGGTTGCTTTTTGCTCATTACCGCTTGCTTCGAGAGGTAGTATAGCACTAAGATGTTATCCATAAAGGAGCTGTTTGCCCTGAAGCCGGTTTGATGAGGCGGGAGGATGCAGTTCTTGTCCACCCAGTCTTCTAGATCTCTTAGTAGAAGGCGGGTGTAGATCTTTGCTTCAATGTCAAGCAAGGCTATGAGCCTATAGTTGGAAGGGTTCGAACGATCATCCTTCTTGTATATAGGAAACAGAATGGAACCTTTCCAAGATTGTGGAACTGTAGCAGTGAAATATGAGTGATTGAATAGTGGGGAGAGGGTGGAATCAAAATAAGCGGGAGCCGATTTGAAGACTTGGGCCGGAATGCCATTCGGTCCTGGGGCCCTGTTGGTTCTGGTGGCTTTGATGGTCCTGGCTATCTCACCCTCTGTATATACATCAGACCGACTGGGCACTATAAATTCTCCCTGTGTCTTTTGTGGATTATTAACTGTTGCTGCGACCAGGGCCCACTCTAAGCAGGACGGGCCCTCCTTGGTCTGTGTGCCTGTATACAGCCCGTTCACGTACTGTTCCCACACGTAGCCCGCAATGCTGTTTTATTTGGGCTGGCTGCAAGAACTCAGGCTGTTGATGAAGCTCCATAGCTTGCCGTTGTCTTTCCCCTTGATAAGTGCAAACACTTTAATCCAGTTCCTTTCCGAGTGAGATCTTTTCAGCTCCCACACTTTCTTTTTATATGCGGTTTGCAAGGCCGAGATTGAAGTCGACTGTGGCAGAGAGGCACCATTCCTTTTTGCCTTAATAGCCTTTCTGATTTCACGTTTGCCTAGTTTCAAGCATTTCGGTGCTCTACGTTCCGGCACCAATTGAGTGGGGTTACGGTTCCTATTTGGTTTGTTAACGTTTCCCAGGTAGCGCTGTAGGTCCATTATCAGCGTTTCCCAGAATTCAACGATGTTCTTAGTTTGCTGGGTCTGGAGAGCCACTTCCCTTTCGGCTAGATAATCCAGGAGGTTGGAGATTAAATTGGCGGTCTATTTTAGTCTTTTAAGTACCAGATGTCGTTCTTCGCCTAAGGATGCACCAACAGATTCCAGGACATCCGCTGATTTCGAGGCCAGATTGAAAGTGGCACACAGTGGCCTGTGGTCGCTTTCATCTCTGTCATCCACTGCAAAGTCACTTAATTTGAGTGCCTCCTCTCTTTTGATAAAAATACAATCTATGGTAGATATGTCCCTGAAAGTCGGCAGTGGGCTCCATGTGGGACAACAGTTTTTTTAAATTTTGTGAGTGGATTGAAGTTTAAAGTTTTGGAGAAGGGAGAGCAGCAAGCCCACCATCTTCCCACAGCTGTGTAGCACTTGAACTTGCTCTAGACCCCTCATGTTAAAGCCACCCACAATTATCACAATGCGTTTCTCAAATCTTATGAGTATGTCTTCCAAGGTGTTAATGAAGGATTCCAATGCCAGTTGAGTTTGAAGATTTGTTCGGTTGAATTAGTAGTAGGAACTGTGGCTGTGGACCCTTTCTTAGCCCTTCGATTGTGATAGCTATGAGGTCTGGTGATTCTACTTTTATGACTGTCGTTTTGAATTTGCATGCATGGTTTAGGAATATGGAAAGACCACCAGACGCGCGGCCAAAGATGTTGTTTTTAGAAGCAGGTTTGTAATGTTCATAGAAGCCACTTATTGGAGTATTTGACTTGGCCCAGGTCTCCTAAAAGCACAAAATGTCCCCTTTTCACACAGGCAGTAACCATGCACTCATTCAAGCTCTCAGGTACTACCCATGCACTCATCCAATCACTCAGGCACTACACATGCACTCATCCAATCGCCCAGGCACTATACTTCCACTCATCCATTCACTGAGGCACTACCAAAGCAGTCATCCAGTCTCCCAGGAACTACCCTTGTACTCATCCAATCACCCAGGCAGTACCCATGCAATTATCCAATCACCCAGGCACTACACTTGCACTCATTTAATCACTCAAGCATTACACATGCACTCAGGCAGTCACCCAGTCATAAACCATGCACCCATTAAAATCACTCAGGGACTAACCTTGCACTCATCCATTCATTCAGTCACTACCCGTGCACTCATCCATTCAATCATGCACTACTGTTGCACTGATCCAATCACCCAGGCACTACCCTTGCACTCATCCATTAACCAGGCACTATCAATGCTCTCATCCACTCACCCAGTCACTACCCATGCACACAACTATTCACTGAGGCACTACCCATGCACTCATCCATTCACACAGTCACTACCCATGCACTCATCCAATCACCCAGGCACTACCCATGCACTCATTCATTCACCCACCCAGTATCTACACAGTTATGGAATCACCCAGGCACAACCCTTGCACTCATGCAAATACCCATGCACTACCCACTTACTCATCCTATCCCTCATGCACTCTTCATGCACTCATCTAATCACCCAGGCACTACCCTTGCACTCATCCATCACCCTTCACAACCCATGCACTCAACCAATCTCCTAGGCACTATCCATGCACTCACCCAATCACCCACCTACTACCCTTGCACTCATGCAATTAACCAGGCACTACCCTTGTAATCATCCATTTACTCAGACCCTACCCATGCACTCATCCATTCACCCAGGCACTACCCATGCATACATCCAGTCACCCAAGTAATAACCTTGCACTCATTCATTCACTCACACACTATCCATGCACTCACCCAATCACCCAGCCAGAACCCTTGTAGTCATCCAATTTCCCAACCACTGCTCTTGCACTCATCCAATCACCCAGGCGCTACCCATGCACTCATCCAATCACACAGGTACTCCTATACACTCATCCAATCACCCAGGTACTACCTATGACTATATCCAATCAACAAGGCACTAAACTTGCACTCATCCATTCAGTCAATCAATCAATCAGGCGTTTGTTCAGCATGACTACTCACCCATAAGGGTCTCAAGGCGCTAGGGATAGGGGGGTGCAGGTTCCAGTCCATCAAGGAGGGGGTCTGTCGAAGAGCCAGGTTTTGAGGTTTCTTGCGAAGATGGGGAGCGATGTCTGTCTGAGGAGGAGCGGAAGGTCATTCCAGGCTTTGGCCGCGAGGAAGGAGAAGGAGCGGCCTCCCGATCTGGTCTTTCTGGTGCGGGGGACCACGGCGTAGGAGAGCTGGGCTGATCGTAGGGTCCTTTGGGGTGCGTGGAATTTGAGTCGGCTGTTCAGGTATGCTGGTCCGGTGTTGTGGAGGGCCTTGTGTGCGTGGGTGAGTATCTTGAAGGTGATTCTAGCCTCGACGGGGAGCCAGTGGAGTGTGCGCAGGTGCTGTGAGATGTGGCAGTGTTTTGGCAGGTTGAGGACCAGTCTTGCGGCAGCGTTCTGGATGTTCTGTAGCTTGCGAGTGAGGTTTTTGTTTATTCCGGCGTAGAGTGCGTTGCCGTAGTCAAGTCTGCTGGTGACCAGGGCGTGAGTGACGGTCTTTCTGTGTTCGAGGGGGAACCATTTGAAGGTCTTACGAAGGAGGCAGAGGGTGTGGAAGCAGGAAGACGAGACGGAGTTGATCTGGCGGTCCATTTTGAGCTCGGAGTCCAGGATGATTCCCAGGTTGTGTGCGTGGTCCGTGGGGGTTGGCAGGATTCGGAGGGCGGGGGGCACCAGGTGTCGCTCCAGCCATTCTGGGTTTGGGCCCATGATGAGTACTTCTGTTTTGTTGGTGTTAAGTTGTAGGCAACTGTTTTTCATCCATTTGGCGATGGCTTCCATGCCTTCTCGAAAGATGTGTCTGGCGCTGTTGGGTTCGTTGGATAGGGAGAGGATGAGTTGGTTGTCGTCTGCGTATGAAACAATGTTGAGTCCGTAGGTTCTGACGATGGGGGCGAGTGGAGCCATGTAGATGTTGAAGAGCGTGGGGCTGAGGGAGGAGCCCTGGGGGACTCCGCAGGTGGTAGGTGTAGGGTCCGAGAGGAAAGGGGGGAGTCTGAACTGCTGCGTTCTGCCGGAGAGGAAGGAGCGGATCCAGTTGAGGGCCTTGTCCTGGATTCCTGCGTCATGGAGTCTGCATATTAGGGTGCGGTGAGAGTGTGTCAAACGCCGCTGAGAGGTCGAGGAGGATGAGGGCTACTGTTTCTCCTTTATCCAGTAGGGTGCGGATGTCGTCTGTTGCGGTTTCCGTACTGTGTTTTTTTCGGAAGCCGGATTGGGAGGAGTCGAGGATGTTGTGCTCTTCGATGAATGTGGCGAGTTGACTGTTGATGGCTTTCTTGATGACTTTCGCTGGGAACAGGAGCAGGGAGATGGGTCTGTAGTTTTTGAGGTCCGTAGGGTCCGCCAAGGGTTTCTTCAGGAGGGGGTTGACCTCGGCGTCTTTCCAGTTGTCGGGGAATGAGGCGGTCGCCAGGGAGCGGTTGATGGTGTGGCAGAGCATGGGTGCGATGGTGTCGGCGGCTCTGTTGAAGATGTGGTGGGGGCAGGGGTCCGTGGGGGCCCCTGAGTGGATTGACTTCATTGTCTTCAGTGTGTCTTCGGTAGTGAGGGCTGTCCAGTTGTCAATCGCTGGTTTCCGGGTGTCGGGGGTGGTTGGTGAGGGTTCAGTGTGTTGGTTGTCTTCGTCGAAGTTGTCGTAGATGCTCTTTATTTTGTGGTGGAAAAAGGTGCTGAGTTTGTTGCAGAGGTCCTGTGAGGGAGGGATGTCAGTAGACTCGCTGTTGGGTTGGGTGAACTCCTTGATGATGTTGAAGAGTTCTTTGCTGTTGTGCGCGTGGGTGGAGATTCTGTCTTCAATCGCTTTTTTCCTTGTTTCTCTGATGAGTTGGTGGTGGGCGTTGGTGGCGGCTCTGAAGTTGTTGTGGGCTTCTGTGGATTTGGTGTTCCTCCAGGCCTTTTCGAGGCGGTGGCAAGTGCATCTGGACTCTCGAAGTTCGGTGGTAAACCATCTGGCTTTCTTGGCACGGGTATTGTTGTTTTTCTTGAGGGGGGCTATGGTGTTGGTGCTGTCCAAGATCCATCTATGCAGGGTTCGGGCTGCGGTGTTTGGTTCGTCGTTTTCCGCGATGGTTGGGGTGGAATTGTTGAGTGAGGAGGGGAGCTGGTCGTCGGTGATTTTGGTCCAGTTTCCTCGTGGGAGCAGGTGCTGGTGTCTGTGGATGGTGGGTGTTCTGAAGGTGAAGTGGACGCAATCATGGTCAGTCCATGGGAGTTCGGTGATGTGGCTGAAGGTGATGGAGTTTCCTGCAGTGAAGAGAGGGTCGAGGGTGTGTCCTGCTTAGTGCGTGGGCTTGGTCACGATCTGGTGGAGTCCAATGCTGTGGAGGTTGTGCAGGAGGGATGTGGTGTTGGGGTCCAGTTGGTTGTCGAGGTGGAAGTTGAGGTCTCCCAGCAGGGTGTAGTTGGTGGATGCGATGGCCTGCGGGAAGATGATGTCCATGATGGAGTTGGCGAAGGGTCCGCAGGGTCCAGGGGGTCGGTAGATGAGGGTTCCTCGGAGGGTGGCGGTGGGGCTGGCCAGTATCTTGAAGTGAAGGTGTTCCATCAGGTCTGTGGGCTTGTCGGGGAGTGTGCTCAGGTAGAGGGTGGATTTGTGGACAATGGCGATTCCTCCTCCCGGGTGGGTGGGGAGGTCCTTCCTGGAGATCTTGTATCCTTGGGGGATGGCGATGGCGATGTCCGGTCCTGAGGTGGTGTTGGTCCAGGTTTCGGTGAAGAACGCTATGTCCGGGGTGCTGCTGTCGAGGAGGTCCCAGATTTCTGTGGCGTGTTTGTGGAGGGATCGGACATTGAGGAGGATGCATTGCAGGGTCTTCGGTTTGGTTGTGTTTTTGTGGGCGGGTTGTGCTGGATCCATGTTCTTGGCGGTGCTGCAGGTGTGCCGGCAGTGGTGATAGCTGAAAGGTCCGTGGGTGTCGACTGGTGATGCTAGCTTGCAGTTGTTGTTGCGGCCTGGGTTGAGTGCGTGGAGTGCTGCTGGGTCATATCGTTGGCGGTGCAGAGGTCCAGGGTTCCTGGCGCTGGCCGCGGTCGGGTCGTGGACGGGCACGGACGGGCTTGTCTTTGACGTGCCTTCGGCGCGCCAGTGGCGTGGCCGCGCATCAGTTGCCATTAAGTAGGGGTCGGGGAGGGCTGGACAGCTAGGAGGCGGGAGCGGGGAGGGGAGCTGGATTGGTCGCGCTGTTGTGCTGGGGGGAGGGGCCACGGGGCAGCATCGGCGGGGGAAAATGGGCGGGAAAGGAGGGAAAGGAGGAATAAAGGGGAAAACAGAGAAACAAGCAGAAACGCAGGAAAGGCAGAAAGCAGAAAAAGTACAGAAAAATAGATTGAGGAAAGAGGGTGAAAACAAGTGAAAAACAAGTGAAAAACGGAGCGGAAAGCAGAGTGAGAAAAGGGTGACAGAGGTCCACTGGACCACCAGGGATGAGACGCAGGTGAACCTGTGGGTGGAGGAGGGCCTCAAACACCCACACTAGAGAGTGCAGGGGCTGGGGGAGGCCTCAATCAATGGTGGAGCTGCGAGGGTGGGAGAGCAATTTCACTGACAAAGAGTCAGTGGTCTTGCTCGCCTGTCCCTGCAGCGGCTGCCATTAAGTAGGGGTCGGGGAGGGCTGGACAGCTGGGAGGCGGGAGGGGAGCTGGATTGGTCACGCTGGTCATGCTGGAGGGGAGGGGCAGCGGGGGCAGCAGCGGCAGGGGAAAACGGGCGGGAAAGGAGGAATAAATGGGAAAACAGAGAAACAAGCAGAAATGCAGGAATGTGCAGAAAGCAGAAAAAGTGCAGAAAAATAGATTGATGAAAGAGGGTGAAAATGAGTGAAAAACAAGTGAAAAACGGAGCGGAAAGTGGATCGAGAAAAGGGTGACAGAGGTCCACTGGACCACCATGGATGAGGCGCAGGTGAACCTGCGGGTGGAGGAGGGCCTCGAACACCCACACTAGAGAGTGCAGGGGCTGGGGGAGGCCTCATTCTATGGTGGAGCTGCGAGGGTGGGAGAGCAATTTCACTGACAAAGAGTCCCTGTCCCCGCAGCGGCCGCCATTAAGTAGGGGTCGGGGAGGGCTGGACAGCTGGGAGGCGAGAGCAGGGAGGGGAGCTGGATTGGTCGCGCTGGGGGGAGGGGCCATAGGGACAGCAGCGGCGGGGAAAACAGGCGGGAAAGGAGGGAAAGGAGGAATAAAGGGGAAAACAGAGAAACAAGCAGAAACACAGGAAAGTGCAGAAAGCAGAAAAAGTGCAGAAAAATAGATTGAGGAAAGAGGGTGAAAACGAGTGAAAAACGGAGCGGAAAGCGGAGCGAGAAAAAGGGTGACAGAGGTCCACTGGACCACCATGGATGAGGTGCAGGTGAACCTGCGGGTGGAGGAGGGCCTCGAACACACACACTAGAGAGTTCAGGGGCTGGGGGAGGCCTCACTCAATGGTGGAGCTGCGAGGGTGGGAGAGCAATTTCACTGACAAAGAGTCAGTGGTCTTGCTTGCCTGTCCCCGCAGCGCCTGCCATTAAATAGTAGGGGTCGGGGAGGGCTGGACAGGTGGGAGGCGGGGAGGGGAGCTGGATTGGTCACACTGGTCGTGCCGAGGGGGAGGGACGTTGGGGCAGTAGCAGCGGGGGGAAATGGGCGGGAAAGGAGGAATAAAGGGGAAAACAGAGAAACAAGCAGAAATGCAGGAAAGTGCAGAAAGCAGAAAAAGTGCAGAAAAATAGATTGAGGAAAGAGGGTGAAAACGAGTGAGAAACGGAGCGTAAACCGGAGCGAGAAAAGGGTGACAGAGGTCCACTGGACCACCAGGGATGAGGCGCAGGTGAACCTGTAGGTGGAAGAGGGCCTCGAACACCCACACTAGAGAGTGCAGGGGCTGGGGGAGGCCTCACTCAATGGTGGAGCTGTGAGGGTGGGAGAGCAATTTCGCTGACAAAGAGTCGGTGGTCTTGTGAGGCACTACCCATGAACTCATCCAATCACCTGGCACTATCCATGCACTCATCCATTTACCCAGACTCTACCCATGCAGTCATCCAATTACCCAGGCACTACTCATGCACTCATCCAATCACTCACGCACTACGCATACACTCATCTGATCACTCAAGCATTACCCATGCACTCATCCAATCACTTCAGCACTATCCATATACTCATCCAGTCACACTGGCAAAACCAATGCAATCATGCAGGCACTACTCATGCACTCATCCAACCACCCAGGCACTACCCTGCACTCACCCAATCACTCAGGCCCACTCATCCAAAGACCCAGGCACAACCCTTGCACTCATCCATTCACTCATGGACCACCCATGCACTCATCCATTCACTCAGGCACTACTGTTAGATTAGAAATTTTTATGTTTACGCATTGCCCTATGTAAGTTAGCATTTGTGGTGGCATTTTCTATTCAGGTGCCATTTTGAATCATGATCAAAACAAATCCTTTGCTGTTTCTGAGAAAAAGCTTCTGTTACGTTTTGTTAGGTTTTGCTTCACTAATGAATAGACTGTTCTTATTAGTGCATACCTTTATCACTAGATGGAGGCCCTCTCCCACTTGTCTGGTGATGGGTGGAGGATGAAATGACCTTGAGTTGTATTAGGTGGTGTGAGATATGAGAAACAAAACTTGTTTTTTGTTATGCCACTGTCCAGCTGCTTCTGCTTGGAAAATGCCACTGTGGGTGTGCCTTTGCTCAGTCGTGAAATGTACATAATGTATCGTTATGCTTGTTGATTTCAGTCCTCTCTGCAGCACTCCTAGCGGCTGGGCAGACTGGGCTCCGCTCTGAGTGTATATGAATAAACAATTATTGGTTTGTATTCTCTACTGTCTGACCGACTCTTCATTTGGTACAGAAGGCTGAGAGGTGGTCACAGGACCCGGGTGACCCTAAACGGGTCACTTCCTTCAGTTGGCGCCCTAACAGGGACTCCTTTGGGTGATTTACCCATCCCCTTCCACAGATGGGTAGAGGTCGAGGCCATCGTCGGGTCGGACTGATGGTTCAGTGATCCCTGCATGAGGAGTATCAATTGCTCGCAGCTGCCCCTTCCGTCCTGCAGGACTGTGCCTCGCCCAGTGGTCATCCCGATTGGAGTCCTAAATGGCGAAAACCTTGGATCTGACCATTTGGTCTGAAGAGTCGGCAGTGGATACCGAGTTCGTTTGTGTTGTGTTACTGATATCAGGTGAGTTTGTTTTGGTTCTTTGTGGATATGGTACTATTGTCTTGAGTTTGGTATGGCCTGAGGGCTGTTTTGTTAAAAGGTTGTTGCAACTACCTTGCTAGGTAAAAATAACAAATTTGTTTTTCTTTTCGAAATGCCTGGCCTCAGCGAAATATTGAATTTGTGTTGTCGTTGTTGTTCTGCAGATGCTTGATTGGAAGAAGCTCAGCCGGCGCCTCCAGAAGGTAGCCCTAACATTGATATTTATGTGAAGCATGGTCTTGGCCCTATTGTGTTTAGTACATTATGGCACAAACATATGAGGGACAATGCTGAGTTACAGTGGCCGTTGACTGGCACTTTTGATGAGCAAAAGATCGGATTTTTACAGGAACAGTTGTTTAAAAGACTAAGTAGGCAGTTGATCTTTGATTCTCTTTGAACTTGGCAGAAGGAGGCTAGGCAGAGATGATTCAAAATGGAGAGGGATGCACGAAAAGGTAAAATGCAAACTTTGACCCAGAAAGCTGTAGCATATGATAGAGAAAAACAGGAGACAGAAGTTGAGTGCGAAGACAGAAGGTTTCGGTTACACATTGATAAATCTTATTTGGCCAGAGAGGAAAATGATACTTTTTTGGAGGAGCTGTTAGATACTCGACCCCCACCTCCTTATGCCTGCAGAGGATATACCCCACTGTTCCATTACAGACACAGCAGCCTGTTTCATCTGCTTCGGCTATTACTATGTCCACGGCTGTTGTTTCTATGGCTTCAGCTACTGCCGCTCCTGCCCCTTCTTTGTCCTCGCCATCTTTGACGACTGTGACCCTTAGTGCTTCTACTGCTCCAACTCCTGTATCTTCTGTTCTTTCTCCTCCGATACAGGAATTGATAAGGATGGTGCCCGATACCTCTGTTGCATCTCCTTCTATGGTTTTTCAACCTCCGACACTCTTATTAACAGCTGAGAAGCCAGTACGTGGGTTTCAGGATAGAAATTGGGCGAAATTTAGGGAACGAATGGGCCCGTTGGTACGTTCTGATGTAGGAGTAGAAGAGAAGGATGTGTTAGCAAAGCAGGCTATGCAGTGGGTTACTAATCAGGTTTATAGCACTGAGGACATTTGGCAAGTTAATGTGTGATTTTTAGCCTTTCTTACAGCAGCATGTTCTTCAACATATGTCTACTGCGCTAATTGATCTTTGTCGTACCCACATTAAAATGAAGGCCCCACAAGTGTTGTTTGATATTAAGGACTGTTTTTATTCAGTTGATTTGGCTCCTGGGCAGGTGTTTGGAAATATTGCTACTATTGTTGCTTATCGACTTCGATTATTTGAGAAAAGCCCCACCAAAGTTGTTCAGTTTCAGTGCCCTATGCGTGAGGTCCATCCGATATATCATCCAGAAATACCTGAGTTGACTGATCAGCATGGTAATGTCACTAGAGCCGCTGTACCTGACCGTTTTCAGGAGCAATGGGTTTATACTCCATGGAAAAGGAGTGAGGTTTTATCCCTTAAGACTAAGTTGCCCGATCCTAGGAAAAATCCCACAGCTTATTATATGGAACTAACAGAGGCTACTTCCTCTACTGTAATGACTCTTGCTGGCATCGAAATGTTTTTTAGTCTTCTTGTTCTGGTTGATATCTGGTGGCAGGTGCATACGCAAGATCATGTTGCAGAATTGGGTGATACATGGGAGGCGATTAAAGGATGGGATCAGGAGAGGAAGACAGGTGATAAGCCCCGTGCTGAGATACTTGTTTTGCCTGGTCGTATTATTACATACATGCACACTCTTATTCCGCCTAAGAAGGTAAGTTGGGATAGGTTGACAGCTTGTAGGAAGAAGAAGGATGAGAGTGTATCAGATTTCTTTACTCACTTTGAAGACTCGTTTTTGGATCATATTGGGCAGGATATGTCCACTGAGGGAGGAGTTCGGCTGTTTGTTGATAGGTTTGTTTCTAATCTTCTTCCTGAAATAACGACTCATTTGCAGGCATATGAGAGTACTTGGTCTACATCATCCCCCTCTGTTATATTGAATATGGCTCAATACTATGAACATCATGATCAGGAGGAGAAAGCTACTACAGATAAAAAAATAAGGATTTGAAGACGAAGGTGTTATTGCAGCAAGCGTTTAGGGGAAATAATAGGGGACGGGGTGGTCCTTCTAAGCAACTTCCACGAACTAGTAGGCAGCGGTCAACAACACCTTTAGGGTCAAATCAGTGTGCGTACTGTAAGGAGGAAGGTCATTGGCGTAGCGAGTGTCCTGTGCTTTTACAGAACTTTGCGGCTCCTAGAGGGCGAGGTTCTCGTGGCAGAGGTCGTGGGACTGAAAGAGTTCAGAATCCTGCAGTTTCACAGGGTCGTTCTGATAACAATTATGTTGCTGACCGTGATGGACAGTATTATCATGATGACTATGATACGGAAGAGGAGACAGGGATGTCTTATAGCTAGGACAGCCTGGGACAGGGTGAGGGACCAGTCCAGATACCTGTTGATCAGTGTGGTCCTTATGTCACAGTGGATTTGCAAGGCTCGACTAAGGAATTTTTGGTGGACACTGGTGCAACAAAGAGTTCTGTTTCTCGACATATGGTCCCTGGGGCGGCTCTGTCTGGCCATAAAAATATTTCACATCCCCTTGCATTGACTGTTGGCCCTTTTACTGTGGAGTCCCCGTTTTTGTTGACATCTAATTGTGGCGAAAATTTGATGGGTTTGGATCTGTTGAAGAAATTGCATTCTACTATTTATTGCTCTCCGGTGGGTGTCTATCTTACCATGGGCCCAGATGTAGGAACTACACAATGTTTGTCTCAGGATACGACTCCTTCCGCCGAATTTTCCAAAGTGCCATCCACTTTATGGGCGACAGGTGACACAGACGTAGGGCTGCTGCATATACCGCCAGTTTCGATACAGGTTAAAGATCATGCCATTTTGGCTCGCATTCCTCAGTATAAAATACCTCAAGCGGGAGAACAGGCCCTTCTCCAGATTATTCAGGACTTGATACAAAAGGGAGTAGTTGAAGAGAAGTCTGCTAATATTTGTAATAGTCCTATTCTTCCGATTCTTAAAAGGACACCCTCAGGCTCCTCTGATGACCATGAGGATGTTTATCGTTTTTTGATTGATCTGTGCAAGGTTAATAAAATTGTAGTTCCACAGTTTCCATTGGTTCCTGATATCACCAAGCTTTTGACGATAATTCCTTCTACTGCTAAATTATTTTCTGTTATTGACTTGAAAAATGCATTTTTCAGTATTCCTATTCATCCAGACAGTAGATATTTGTCGGATTCACCCTAGCTGGTAGGAGTTTTAGATTCTGTCGAGCTCCTCAGGGCTATACAGAGAATCTGAGTATTTATAGCCAGGCATTAAAAGGTCAGTTGGATTCCCTCTTGCTTCCCTCAGGTAACGTATTAGTACAGTATGTCGATGACTTACTTATTGCTTCTGACACGGAACAAGGTTGTAGAGATAGTACAGTTGAACTGTTGTTGCATTTAACTCATCAAGGACATAAAGTTTCCCTTTCTAAATTTCAGTATTGTCGCCAGGAGGTCTCCTATTTAGATCACCTACTGACGAAGGAGGATAGGAGGCTGACTCCTGAGCGCATCAGTACTATTGTTCAAATGCCCATTCCACAAACTCAAAAAGATGTACTGTCGTCAGTGGATACCTAACTACTCCTTACTAATCAAACCTTTGCTTGCATTAACAACGAAACAAGTGCATGAGCCTTTGCCTTGGACGCTCAAATGTCAGCAGTCTTTTGAGCAATTGAAAACTGCACTTTGTTCGGCTCCAGTACTTGGCACCCCTAATTACAACAAGCCGTTTGTGCTATATGTACACATGATGGCTGGTTGCGTACTCTCTCTTCTAACACAGCAATTTGGGGATAAACAGAGATCTTGTGCTTATTTTTCTGCTGTGCTTGACCCTGTCGCAAGAGCCCTTCCGAGCTGTTGAAGAGTGGTCGCTGCTGTGGCCACTTCGATCAGACAAACGGATGGACTCGTACTCGATACTGACCTCACAGTTATGGTACCCCATGCTGTAGACATGCTTTTGAATAGGACAAAGACACAGCACCTCACCAGTGCATGTCTTACTGGCTATGAATTGACATTGTTTCCTAAACATATTACAATAAAAATATGTGCCACTCTTAATCCAGCCACATTACTACCCCTCCCTTCTGAGAATGATGCAGTTGACAAACATGATTGTATCTTCCGGACGGAAGAAGAGACGACAGGATGGGAAGACCTAACTTATGTTTCCTTATCTGACTCTCAAGGGGAACTATATGTCGATGGCTCTTGTTTTACATTACCAGATGGCACTACCACTGCAGCTCATGCTATCACTATAGTGCGTACAGTAGTCGAGACATCACAGGTCCCCTATCAGTTAGCTCAAGCTGCTGAGCTTGCTGCCCTTATTCGAGCTGATTGTCAATATTTATACTGACAGTCAGTATGCCTTTGGGTCGCGCATAACTTTGGCTGACTCTGGGTGGGCTGAGAGAGGGTTCCTTACTTCTCATGGCACCAAAATTCAGCATGGGAACCTTATATTGAGGCTTTTGTCTGCTTTAACGCTCTCCAAGAAATTGGCTATAGTTAAGTGTAGTGCCCACAGGAAGGTCACTGATGATGTGGGTAGGGGAAATGCTTTTGCTGATCAGACAGCTAAGGAAACAGCTTGAACAATAGTGAAAAGAATGTTTGCAGCAGGTCCAGCTAGGGGGGTTCCTGAGGTTGTCATGTTTGAAGATACCCTTGAAGGTGTAAAGGAGATACAGAGTGAGGCCACGATAGAAGAATTAGCAGATTGGCTGGAAAGTACAGCACAGTTGAATGAAGAAGGGTGTTGGATTGATAAATTAGGGAAGCAGAGATGGATGTTACCGAATGCATATGTTCTTACCGTGGTAACTATGGCACATGGTCCAGCTCATATTAGTGCAAAAGGCATTTGTAAGTTGCTAGATCCTGTATGGCAGAATGACAATATCTCCAAGACAACCACGCATTTGGTGAAATATTGCATGGTCTGCATGATGCATAATCCAGGGAAAGGTACCCCTACACCACCTGGTAACTTCGCACCACCCACTTTCCCTTTTTAAGTCCTTCAAATGGACTATATTGAATTAGAGAGATGCAATAATCTTAAGTATGTTTTGGTGGTTGTATGTGCATTCAGTAAGTGGGTTGAGGCTTATCCCACTAAAGATAATACAGCCATTACGACTGCAAAGGTACTCCTGAAGGAGTTCTTTCCTCGTTTCAGCTTGCCCCGAGTCATCTGGAGTGATAACGGAAGTCATTTTAATGCAAAAGTGAGTCAATTGATTTGTGAGGGTCTCCATGTGAAGCAAAAATTCCATGCTGCCAATCATCCACAGTCAGCGGGTTTGGTTGAGAAATACAATGGTACTCTCAAACTGATATTGGCAAAAATTCAGGAGACCACATGGTTAAAATGGCCAGATGCTTTCCCGTTAGCACCTTTGTCGGCAAGAAGAACAGCACATTCTAGGACAGGATTGTCTCCTTACGAGGTCGTGTTTGGGCGCCCGGCAAACATCTGGGGCATCCCGCATCCCCGTAGGTTCTCTGATATTGAGTACCCTGTGTTGCTTGATTACCTTGGCCACTTAACAGAAAGTTTGCGTTCTATTCACCAACAGATGCGGGACTCCCTACCTCCTATACCAGAGGGGCCTGGCCACTACATCCAGCCTGGAGACTACATCTTGATAAAGAATTTTCAGAGGAAGAAAAGTTTGGAGCCACGCTAGAAAGGTCCTGAACAGGTTTTGTTGGTGACGCGCACTGCTGGGAAGGTTGCTGGCCATAACAACTGGGTCCACGCAGCACATTGTCGCAGGATTCTCTTGCCATTGCCCTACGTTCAGTGGGTTAAGGATGGAGTAGGGGACGTTGAGTGCGAACAAGTCCCCAGGTTAGTTCCTTTCAGCGGTGCCCAGCTAACATGGACCCAGTCGGACAAAGAGAATGAGGAGGCTCTGAATGAGGCTGTTCCTCCAGAAATGCGAGCTATCCAAGAGCCTTTGTTCACTGATCACACAGTGCTTGGGGCTACCAGGTACAATTTGCGCCCTCAGCTGAGGGATACGGATTCCAAGGAGAAAAGTGATTAGGGATGGATTGCATAAGATAGCTTGTACTGAGTTGTGGTACCAACGGAATTAGCTGAAACTAGTGTAGAATGTTTTGCTCACTTTATCTTAGTTGTTTGAACATTAGTTAGGAAAGACTGAAGTATACCGTGAAGGTATACCAGCTTGTTCAACGTGGGATTTATCCAAAGAGCTTAGGACAGAGCAAGCTCCACAGCCGGTGCTCAAGAGCGCCAACGTATTGATGGACAATAGGAAGCCTGTACCAGTGAGGCTCTGACGGACATTGGGAACTTGTGTATCTTTTGCATTTTGGCCCCTTTTATCATACGTTATGCATCCTTTTGGTAGAAAGGTCGCTGAGGAAGAGCAGCCAATGGTTATTGTTGCCCAACGTGGTATGGTGTGGACCCAAAAGAGGAAAATCGCATGTGTTGTTCGGTTGATTCTGCTGATCATAATATTGTATGGGGTGTCATGGATTTTGGAAAATGATCACAATGTGCCCTTACGCAGCAAGGGTAAAGATATTTCCCGACAAGAAATAAAAGAACAGTCCCAAGTAATGTATTCCTATATACACATAAGAGATTTTTCGGAGAAGGAACAGCTTGTTACCCCACTGAATCTGTCACTAGTTAATGGACCACATATCCATTGTCACTTGTCAATTATACTTATACTGGGCCGCCCCAATTTATGGAAGTGAAGGGAGTTTTTGGTTTTGATTATCCAGGTCCTTGTTTATATTATAGAAAGCTTCTGGGAATGGGTTATCCAGGTTGTGATAACAATACCTATTGTGATAATCTCTATATGGAGAAGCAGAATGTCACATTAGTGGGTTAGCATTATAAAGAACTGGTAGTAACCCGGGAGGCTGGTTATTGTCCTGCTTGTTGCCCCATTGTGAATAGTACTGACACTTCCTTGTATATTAACTGTTCCGGAATAGTGTTGTACACAAATACAATGCTTTGGTGAATGACAAAGATCCGAGTACTTTTGGAATGAACACCAGATATGCTGCAGTAGATTCTGAAGGGCCGATTTATGCACACCCGGGGTTTTACCTTCTGTCTAACGGTACCTATTCTAATGTTCATAATGGTACAGATGATGTAGCTCCTGGGATGGTGTTGCCTTTAGGTGTGCCTTGTAAATATGCTAAGCCTAATATCCGTTGGGTTAAAAGGACTTTGACCAAAGAATTCTGTGAGGGAGTGACCGATATAGAGGTCAATAATTATAGTAATGGGATCACTTTTGGATACATTCTTTCTTCCATATTTACATTTGGTGGTACTGCTATGGCCAGGGGTGAGAGAATATTTTGGATGCAAGCTGTAAATTTTGTCTAATACCACAGTAGCAGCCTTGCGTGACATCACCACCCAATTGGAAAGTATGCAAATATATTCAGAACAAACCAGGTATGTAGTGGACTTTATTCTAGCCAAGAGTGGTGATGTATGTGCAGTAGTGGGCGATCAGTGTGTAGTCGGGGTCAAGAATATGGAAAAGAGTATCACTAAACACATATTGGACATTCTTGAAAATGTCAAGGGAATGGAAAGTGGGAATTGGAGTTGGTCTCGATTTGGCAGCTGGAGGCTGGATTCTCAAAAAGGTGATTTATCTTGTGGTATTGGTCCTGTGCTGCGTTCTTATTCAGTGTCTTCCCTTTTGTTGTTCCTATTTCACCACTATTCTTACCCCTAAAAGAAAAATATCGATTCATGATACCAATGCTTCAATTATGATACAGAAAGAAATAGAGGACCTCATGAATATAGATGAGGGCATTTTTGAGACTTCTTCCCTCCTTACAGTCTCCTTTCCCGATACTGAGAACATGAAATGCTCAAAATGATCTAATATTGAGAATGTTATCATTGCTTATGGTTTTCTGCAGTTTTTTTTTATTACTGTTAGAAAATGTTTTAGCTCATGCCAAAAGGAGTGTATATTAGATTAGAAATGTTTATGCTTACGCATTGCCCAATGTAAGTTAGCATTCGTGGCACCATTTTCTATTCAGGCGTCATTTTGAATCATGATCAAAACTAAACCTTTGCTGTTTCTGAGAAAAAGCTTCTGTTACATTTCGTTTCTGCAATGCTAGGTTTTGCTTCACTAATGAATAGACTGTTCATTTTAGTACATACCTTTCTCACTAGATGGAGGCCCTCTCCCACTTGTATGGTGGCAGGTGCAGGGTGAAACAACCTTGAGTTGTATTAGGTGGTGTGAGATATGAGAACCAATTTTTTTTTTTATTTCACTGTCCAGCTTCAACTGCTTGGAAAATTCCACTGTAGGCGTGCCTTTGCTCGGTCACGAAACGTACATAATGTATCTTTATGCTTGTCGATTTCAGTCCTCTCAGCAGCACTCCTAGTGACTGGGCAGACTGGGCTCCGCTCTGATTGTATATGAATAAACAGTTATTGGTTTGTGTGCTCTACTGTCTGACCAACTCTTCATTTGGTACGGAAGGCTGAGAGGTGGTCACAGGACCCGGGTGACCCTAAATGGGTCAATTACTTCACTACCCATTTACTCATCCAATTACCCAGGCACTTCCTTTGCACTGATGTTAAATTTTCATTTTTTCATTATAGACATTTCATATTAACAACATTGTAATCATTTTTTTTAAATATTCTATAAAATGCATACTCTAATTTTAAGGAACATGGTTTGAAAGTTGTCATGCAACACTGATCAGCTACTAAAGCTGCAGTGCAGCATTGTGTCAGAGGGAGAAAGCAAGACAACACCATATCTTCCAAGATATGCTGCTGCCCTCCTACCCAAGTGCTGGACTAGTTTAGGGAAGACTTGTGCCACACTCACATCCTTGCATAGTGGTGCAAGTGTGTTTGTATTATGTAGAGTATATTTTTGTAACCTTTCATTTCACAATACTGTGCTCACACATACTAATCAATGTTTCACACTTTGTACGTGTGCTGTAAAATTCATAACATGTGCAAATATTTTGAAAATGTGCATTATTAAAACCTAAGGCTGCATCAAGAGGTGCTTGTTTTTTAGACTTATCACTCTCTACGAATGTTGTAATATTGAAATTCATGTCCCAAAAATATGGGTGTTTTCATGGGAATACTCAATATAGCACCAATGGAATGGTCACTTGATTCAAATTACTGGAAATTAAAGATGTGCACCACTTTATGTTATTTGGAAGCAAACTATCAGTACAAAAAATAATTTTGCAGTGGCAAGTTCAATAATAAATATCACTTTATTCTGTTTTCTGTCAATTTTGCTGAAGCTAATTTTTTCTAACAATGACAGCAGACCTTTTCGACTTGCCGCATCAAACCTATATATCCCCAATTGTAATCAAATGGGAACTTTTCTGTCAAGGTGTAAAGGAACTTGCATAAACATGATAAGGTGCACCAAGCAATAATTTGTGTATTGTCAAATCAATAGTCCAAAACAGTCTTTCATTATATTTGACAGCCAACGCGTTTCGTCCAAAGATGGACTTCTTCAGTGCAAAAAATATAGTGAATTGCGATTCAAGATCTCCAGAACTTAAATCTCCGCAGCAAAAAACAGTCCTTGGGCCATATATTGGTCCTTTAGATCAAGAAATAAGTAGAGTTGTGCTCTATCCAAACGTGCTGGGGGTCGTGTAACTAGTTAGCATGGCGGAGTCTCTTTCATTATCGGAATTGACCAGACAAATTGCTCCACCAATTAAGAACGGCCATGCACCAATACCCATGCATGTTCTGGAGATTTTGAAACGCAATTCACTTAGGGGCATATTAGCAAGGGCGTTATCGCCGCTTTAGCGGCACTTTTTGCCGCTAAAGCGGCGATATTTCTATCGCCCTATTAGCAAGCTGTCGCTAACAGCTGTTAGCGACAGCTTCATGGCGAAAGCGACCGTTTTGGTGCCGCTTTGCATGTCAGCGATATTTATCGCTAATGACATGCAAAGTAGGCGTTCCTAACTAAAAGTGACTGTAAACAGTCGCAAACACAACTTCCCCTATTACCAATGCCCGCGAATCGATAAAAAAAGTCACGCTAACCGCGATTATCGCTGGAATTTAACACCTGCTAAAAACCTGACTTAACCATTCTTGTCAATGGGAGGTGGATTGTAAGGTTAAGTCCTCACCTGCCTATTAGCGAGCTTTTCATTACTGCAGTGAATTTATCGGTGGATTTCTTGCGCTATTGCTGGGTTTCGCCGCTATCGCTGGATTTTTTATCGCCTTGGGATAAGCGTTGATAATAATGCGTTATCTCCGCGATGAAATCCAGCGATAGCCGGCGATAAAAAATACAGCGCTAAGCACGCTTTGCAATAATTATCGCAAATTCTTGGTAATGTCCCCCTGAGTTTCTTGCCCTGAAGAAGTCCATCTTTGGACAAAACACATTGGCTGCTAAATGTAGGTTCAAGGTTCAAAGACACTTTATTCGGATAACGTCGTAACCATAAAAGCACAGCAACAAAACAGGTTAAAAATACACGAGTAAGAGAGTCATAATAAAATCCATTAGCAACATACAATATACAATAGTCTTTAAGATTCATACAAAAATTCATATATAAATAATGGGAAGACTCAAAGATCATATGACGTGCTCGAGCAGCAATTCTCAAAAAAGTGCCTGTGCAAAAAACCAGCTCTTCGTCATCCAGAGTAAGTAACCTCAGGTAAGTATTTTCCAGACTGATGGGCACAAACTTTTTAAAATACGGGGTTAAAAGCCACTTAATATACTTTAAATAGTATTTACAAAAAAAACAGAAAATGTAAAATAGATTGACCACTCTGACAGTCACACAGGCAGGGTAAGTGATTGAGGTCAGAGTGGTGACCGAGGGGAAAACATAATACAAATTTAACAGTGCCTGCCCTTAGGCGAAATAAAAGGCGCCTCTCCCAATGGCTCATGGACAGGGTAAGGTAGTTAGCCAGCGGATGCACAGGATATTCTATGGCCATATAGCTGAGGACAAGGGATTTTTGGGATTCCTTTTCAATCCTTTCCGTTCTATATAACGAATAAAGCGCACTCCTAAGCTCATTTTTATGTATAGTCACTGCTGTGCTAGCATTTGAGAAGATACTTCCCTTGTTAACGCTACATCGGCTCCGATACACCCCTGACAACCAAGAGATATCCTTCCCTTTCTCGCATCCAATACAATCGCTAATGATCTCTCTCGTTAAGGATGCGGCCGGGTTTTTCCAAACGGATAACCAGAAGAGGGTGGGGCGGGCCCTAATAAAATCTTCTATAAAATTCAGGTTAAGTTCCCTGTGGCAGATATATTGAGGTGTGGAAATTGGAACGCTTAGTAGCTTCCTTCAGAATCTGTTCTCTTCCTGTTGGATACAGGGACTCTTGGCAATGCCCCAAACCTCAGCGCCATACGTGGTTATTGGCACGCATTGCGATTTACATTTTTTTAGAATAGCTAAAATGGCACCTGTTCTCTTTGGGCGTGGAAGATTGAGAATCGAGTTGGTGGCCTTTGAGAACTTGCTCTTGGAGTGAGCCATATGCTCAGTCCAGGAGCCGTTCGCAGCAAAGACCACCCCAATATAAGGGAAGGTGCTAGTGCTCGTCAACTTCTGATTACCCACAGATATAAAACTAAGTTGGCATTTCCTAGAACCACACAACATTATAAAAGACGTTTTAAAGTTAGTACATAGGTCCAAACTGTCCATATGTTTAACAAAACCCTGCACTAGAGTGCGTAAGGAATTCGGAGTGCGGCCCAGAAGGACCGCATCATCCGCATAGAGTAGTACGGGGAGTGTTTTTCCATTGATTTTTGGAACGTCTTGAGTCAATGATTTTAATGTTTTATTCTGTCCGTTAATGTAGATGATAAAAAGGAGGGGGGATAGAACACAACCCTGTCTAACCCCCCTGCCTACCTTAATAGCTTTGGTGACCTAGCCCCCGCAACCGATCCTGACCCGGACCTTAAGGTATTTATGTAGAGTATATTTTTTGTAACCTTTCATTTCACAATACTGTGCTCACACATACTAATCAATGTTTCACACTTTGTACATGTGCTGTAAAATTCACAACATGTGCAAATATTTTGAAAATGTGCATTATTAAAACCTAAGTGCTACGCAAACGAATGATGGACGGAATGCTGAACAAATCATACATTCACCCCCAGTCAAGAGATCTGAGTTAAATCCATCATTCTTTTGCTCACCATGCCACCCCAGTTTAGACCCAGCCATATGCAAATCAGTTTTGACCCTGTGCCTCATGGTAACAGTCTAGACTGAACTGCCAAGCCAGGTCCTCCCTGGACCGTAAACAAGCATCCTGGGACCGGTTTCTGGGTATTACCCTTCATCAGCCAGGCTAGCTTGAATCCAGTGGCACAGTGAGCAAGGGACCCACGTCTGGGCATACCCATCCCACTTAGGGTGAAAAGTGCTACGCAAACAAATGATGGACAGAATGCTGAATAAATCATACATTCACCCCCAGTCAAGAGATCTGAGTTAAATCCATTGTTCTTTTGCTCATCATGCCACCCCAGTTTAGACCCAGCCATATGCAAATCAGTCTTGACCCTGTGCCTCATGGGAACAGTCCAGACCGAACTGCCAAGCCAGGTCCTCCCTGGACCAGAAACAAGCATCCTGTGACCAGTTTCTGGGTATTACCCTTCATCAGCCACGCTAGCTTGAATCCAGTGGCACAGTGAGCAAGGGACCCACGTCTGGGCATACCCATCCCACTTAGGGTGAAAATAGCTACACAAACAAATGATGGACGGAATGCTGAATAAATCATAAATTCACCCCCAGTCAAGAGATATGAGATAAATACATTGTTCTTTTGCTCACCATGCCACCCCAGTTTAGACCCAGCCATATGCAAATCAGCCTTGACCCTGTGCCTCATGGGAACAGTCCAGACCGAACTGCCAAGCCAGGTCCTCCCTGGACCGGAAACAGCATCCTGGGACCGGTTTCTGGGTATTACCCTTCATCAGCCAGGGTAGCTTGAATCCAGTGGCACAGTGAGCAAGGGACCGACGTCTGGGCATACCCATCCCACTTAGGGTGAAAAGTGCTACGCAAACAAATGATGGACGGAATGCTGAATAAATAATACATTCACCTAAACTGGGGTGACATGGTGAGCAAAAGAATGATGGCTTTAACCCAGATCTCTTGACTGGGGGTGAATGTTTTGATTTGATCTGCATTCCGTCCATCAATTGTGTGTCTTTTGCTTTCTCGCCCTAAGTGCACCAGGTATGCCAAGACGTGCGTCCTGGGCTCACTGTGCCACTGGAATCAAGCTATCCTGGCTGAAGAGGGGTGAAACCCTGAAACCGGTCCTAGGAGGCTTGTTTCCGGTCCAGGGAGGACATGGCTTGGCAGTTCGGGCTGGACTGTTCCCATGAGGCACAGGGTCATGACTGATTTGCATATGGTCAGGTCTAAACTGGGGTGGCATGGTGAGCAAAAGAATGATGGATTTAACCCAGATCTCTTGACTGGGGGTGTATGTTTTGATTTGTTCTGCATTCCGTCCATCAATCGTGTGTCTTTTGCTTTCTCGCCCTAAGTGCGCCAGGTATGCCCAGACATGGATCCTGGGCTCACTGTGCCACTGGAATCAAGCTATCCTGGCTGAAGAGGGGTGAAACCCCAAAACCGGTCGTAGGATGCTTGTTTCCGGTCCAGGGAGGACCTGGCTTGGCAGTTCGGGCTGGACTGTTCCCATGAGGCACAGGGTCAAGACTGATTTGCATATGGCCAGGTCTAAACTTGGGTGGCATGTTGAGCAAAGGAATGATGGATTTAAACCAGATCTCTTGACTGTGGGTGAATGTTTTGATTTGTTCTGCATTCTGTCCATTAATTGTGTGTCTTTTGCTTTCTCGCCCTAAGTGCGCCAGGTATGCCCAGACATGGGTCCTGGGCTCACTGTGCCACTGGAATCAAGCCATCCTGGCTGAAGAGGGGTGAAATCCCGAAACCGGTCCTAGGATGCTTGTTTCCGGTCCAGGGAGGACCTGGCTTGGCAGTTCGGGCTGGACTGTTCCCATGAGCACATGGTCAAGACTGATTTGCAAATGGCCAGGTCAAAACTGGGGTGGCATGGTGAGCAAAAGAATGATGGTTTTAACCCAGATCTCTTGACTGGGGTGAATGTTTTGATTTGTTCTGCATTCCGTCCATCAATTGTGTGTCTTTTGCTTATTAAAACCTAAGGCTGCATCAAGAGGTGCTTGTTTTTAGACTAATCCCTCTCTACGAATGTTGTAATATTGAAATTCATGTCCCAAAAATATGGGTGTTTTCATGGGAATACTCAATATAGCACCAATGGAATGGCCACTTGATTCAAATTACTGGAAATTAAAGATGTGCACCACTTTATGTTATTTGGAAGCAAACTATCAGTACAAAAATAATTTTGCAGTGGCAAGTTCAATAATAAATATCACTTTATTCTGTTTTCTGTCAATTTTGCTGAAGCTAATTTTTTCTAACAATGACAGCAGACCTTTTCGACTTGCCGCATCACACCTATATATCCCCAATTGTAATCAAATGGGAACTTTTCTGTCAAGGTGTAAAGTAACTTGCATAAATACATAAACATGATAAGGTGCACCAAGCGATAATTTGTGTATTGTCAAATCAATAGTCCAAAACAGTCTTTCATTACATTTGACAGCCAACGCGTTTCGTCCAAAGATGGACTTCTTCAGTGCAAAAAACTAAGTGACTTGCGATTCAACATCTCCAGAACTTAAATCTCCGCAGCAAAAAACTGTCCTTCGGCCATATATTGGTCCTTTAGATCAAGAAATAAGTAGAGTTGTGCTCTATCCAAACGTGCTGGGGGTCGTGTAACTAGTTAGCATGGTGGAGTCTCTTTCATTATCAGAATTGACCAGACAAATCGCTCCACCAATTAAGAACGGCCATGCACCAATACCCATGCATGTTCTGAAGATTTTGAAACGCAATTCACTTAGTTTCTAGCCCTGAAGAAGTCCATCTTTGGACAAAACGCATTGGCTGCCAAATGTAATGAAAGATTTGCAAGAAAGGAAGATTGAAAATGATTGAAGACCGTGATTGTTTTGGACTATTGATTTGACAATACACAAATTATCGCTTGGTGCACCTTATCTTTTTTATGTATGACTGGAAAGTGTTTGTCACTGTTAATCTCAGTATTGCCAAATGTTCTTCTGTTGTAGTTAATTGTTTTAGTATGCATTGTTTTATTATATACAGTTACCTAGGTGACCAGGGATATGCTCTGAGATCATGGATGATGTCAATTTTTATAAACCAAAAAATTCAGCCCAGGACGTTTTTAACATTGCACATACTAGAACATGAGGTACATTTTAACATTCTTTTTGGAATTTTGGAATCAAAATTCAGCTGTCTTGATCTTTCAGATAACAGATTATTGTTGTAGGAAAGTACCCTTTTTGGCATGGTCCCCCCCAATTTTGTGCCCTAGAGCTGATGCTTAATGACTGAAGTTGCACTGGGTCCCTGCTAACCAGGCCCCCAGTGCCAGTGTTCTTTCCCTCAAACTGGGTAAATGTTCAATTGTAAACCAATTGGCAAGGACTTGAGAACCCTTGTAAGTCCCTAGTTAATGGTACCCCAGACACTCAGGGCATGGGTACTAATGAGGGCCCCTAAGGGCAGCAGCATGTTTTATGCCACCCTAAGGGACCCACACAAAAACTACATGCAGATTGCCATTGCAGGCTGCGTGAAATGGTGCAAACTATCCTGAAACACAACATGGCACACTCCCTGTGTGCCATGCCAATGTACACTGCATAAACTATATGATATTCACCCCTACAGCAAGCCTCAGAAACCTAAGGCAGGGTGCATTATGTTATAGGCGAGGACGCATGTGCAATAGTAGATATGCCCCTGTGATGTCTAATTCCATTGCTAGATATTGCAAGTGACCAGGCAGCCATCTTAAGTATATGTAGTGGGCACTGGTCATTACAGGTTACCCAGCTGCATGATGTCTGCACTGAAACCAACAGTGTTTGCTATCAACCACCTCATCTTAATACATCTATAGGGATGTCAATACTAGATTTATTATGACATGCACCCAGAGGTCACATTAAAGGTACCCCTGAAACCTACTAGTCCTCTAATGGGCTGACTGACTAGTATCTGTCGGGCCTGCCACCACAGATGAGTTTCTGACCCCCTGCCGGTGACAGTCTGTGCTTTCAGAGGCCAGAAACAATGCCTGTTCCAGAGGAAGTTGATCACACATCCTCCAGCAGGATGGTTAGTAAATTAGCATGTCAAGGCCATAGGTTTTAGATCCTCTGCCACCTTTTATATGTAACAACAACTTTGCCCCAGACTTGTGGAATGCCACCCCCTGCTGTGACAGTGTCCCCTTGCTCTAGAGACCCTCAAGAGCCGAGCCCACCTTTGGGATCTGCCGGAGTGTCCCCAAGTCCTCACTTGCACTTTCTCCTGCAGATACATTTCCCACTGACTTTAACGTGTAGAGCTAGAGACTACCAACACGACCACCACCTTTGCACACGGACACACCAGGGCAGGTAAATCCAAACTGCTGGTGGTTTCTTGGACCTTTGCCTCTCAGCACCTTAAATCTCAAAAGATACCCCTACAGAACCACTTACAAGTAACTGAATGAAGCATATATTTCTCCCATAGGATAACATAACTGTGTTTGAGGCTTATACCTCAAACAATGTTATTCTAGTACTTTATTGTATTATTTCAACAATCTAAGTCTGCAAAAGTATTTACCTGATTCTGATGATTTTGGTATCTAAAAATATATAAAAATATGTGTTATGTTTCTAAATTGGTCTCTTATTGAGTGTGTGTGTAAGAAAGTAGGATCTGCTTCTAAGGTTACCCGCACTTTTTGCTTGATGTAATGCTGTTTCTGACTAGCCTGGCTGGGATCCTGGTAATCAGGGCCCCAGTCTCTCTGCTTTCTCCCCTAAATAGTTATGGTTAGAATTTAGGTACATCCCAGATTGGATACTAGGGTACCCTTATCAGTCCCTAGTACATTGTACTAAGGTACCCATGGCATAGGTACCCCAGACCATTCAAACTATCACTACAGGCCGGCCATTGCAGCCTGTGTAAGCTGGTGCTAGCACCACTTACGAAAGATATAGGTTTCCCTATATCTAGGGTCACTGCATTTAAAACCTATAAGTTACCCCTCCAGCAGGCCTTTTCAATCCTGAAGGCAGGGTGCTCTGTTCTAAGTGTGAGGGTGCCCCTGCATTAGCATCACACCCCTACAGCTTTCGGAGTCCATTCTCCTGGGTTGTAAGTGATGCAGCCATATAACATATAGAGGGGCACTGATCATTACGCAATGACCATCTCAAAACTGGCTGTAATGAATCCTGTCATGTTTGGTATCAAACATATTGGAATCACACCCCCAACACCATAAACGGTGTGGGAGGTATGATTCCAAGCACTGTAAAAGCCCTCCTTTAGTCTTTCAGTGCTCCCGGTACCAGTCTTCTAGACCCGGGCAGCACAACTTGGCTGTTGCCGACCAGAGACATGATTCTGCCCTCCTGCTGCTGAGCCAAACTTGAGCAGGGGAAGGCAGAACAATAAGCATCCTGTCACAGGGAGGTGTGACCACCTCCCAGACAGGGTTTAGTGTATGGGACAAGGTGGGGGCACTTGCCAGCACCACCTAGTCTGCATACAGGTCACATTTGGTGCCCTCCATGCATTGTCCAGTTCAAACCAGTTCAGGTAGCCATTGAGTCCCGCTCTTGTTTGAAACTTGCAAAGGACAGAAAAGTATCCTCCCCTTGTCCAGCCTCTCCTTAGGGAGGTACCCCTGAATCATCCCAACCCTTTCCTTGGGGTATTTAAAGGCTTACCTGAGGGTGGGTCCCTGAATTAATCATGGGACATGATTCAATTCAGACACCACTTCAACTTCAACTGTCAGGGCATTCTGGACTTCGCTGGACTCTGCTCTGGGCATCAAGGCTGCAACCGGGAAGACTCCTGCTGCTCCTGATTTCGTTGCCCTACTTATCTGCTGCAAACTTCCATGCCTGTGCACCATACAGGAACCTTCCAAGGCCTGTGGGCATCCAACACACCTTAAGGAATCTCCCTTGAAGTGGAGGAGTCACTTCCCTACATCTGCAAGCACCTCAACTAAGCTGACTGGTCTTCTGATCCTGGGCTCCCACGGACTCCAAAAGGCTCAGCAACACAGGTGGTAGTTTTTTACATCCCTCAAGGCCTGCCCTGTCCTATCCCCAAGTTTGAGGCCAGTATCCCTCGTCAGAGCCACAGGAACCGAACCCCTGTGCACCTCATCTACTTGCAGTTGCAAAGTCTTGTTGGCTTCCTTTGTAGCCTTACGGCTAGAGAGGTCGACCTCGAAGCTGGGGAACCAGGTTCGAGTCTCAGCAACAACGCTCAACATCCTGTGATTCTGGGCAAATCACTTAATCTACCCTTGAACTAACAAAAAAATATGAATGTGTACATCTGTAACGAAACTGGTGCTCATGTGAATCGCTCTGATACCCCATGTCTAGGGTCTAAAACTCTATTAAAAAAAAAAAGATCTTCAGGCTCCAAGTAGCCCCAATCTTAAGCATCTCCAGTGAACAAGATCTTTGTCCTCACCACATTACTTGCACCGTGGGCCTGTATCTTTGGTGAGCTGATCGAGGTCCTCTACGACTCCAGTGCCTCCGGCCTGGAGGGTCACGTTGGAATTCTTTGGGGCTCCCCTGATTGCTTGGGGCCTGTCCTGATGCCCCTGCTTGTGGTGAGTCTCCTGGACCTTGCTGGTCCCAACATTGCACCTTCTTCAACTTCCTCATTGGTTGCAGTTGCGAAGGCTTGTTGGTGCCCCCGCCCGACACACACCCCTCAACTCTCGACATTCGACATCCGACAAGGGATAGCTTGTGTATGGCTCCTGGTCATCCACAGCATCGCCTGGTCACTGTCAGCTCTCCTGCTACATCCAACATTGGTGGACATTTGTATTCCATGCCTCCGGGTCACTCTGTCCCCTCTGTCCCCTCTGCTTGCAGGTTCTTCACATCTTGAATCGACCTTTGGGTTCCACCTGACTCTTTCACCTTCCCCAGCAGTGGCATCTTCCTGAAGTCCTCCATTGGGTTTGACACCGGTTTCTAGCACCACATCACACCTATGCATCCGGCTTCCCTGGTGCAGGTATCCTGGTTCCTAAGGTATCCACGGGTGGAGTGGCTCTCCAACCTGCTGTCTTCCAAGAGGTTTCTTCAGGGTCCACTGGGAAGGGCCTTCTTCTTTAAAATTGCATCCACGACTTACCCTTTGACCTGCATTGATCCAGCGGTCATGTTCGCACTCTGCACGCTACCTCCGTGGGGCTCCTAGTTACTTACCTCAGGTGGCTTCTTGGGTCCCCAGCACTTCTGCGTCTTCTGGGTACAGCCTTGACTCGAGTCATGGTTCACATATCACTATTTTAGTCTATGTTTTAGTCTCCCCATGGTGACCACTGTGTATTCTGTGCTACTTACTTCTTTCTATTGTAAAGTATTGTGTGCATTGTGTATATCTCCGGCTAGGAGATAACTGAATGTGTTAGTGAGTGTCTTATAATAAATAAAAAAAATTATAAATACACTGTGTGGTTCTTTTTCACTTAATCAATATCTATAAGATTATGTTCTGGTAGAACAAGCTGCTTTACACTCCTTCTTGACTAAGCCCGAAGGCTGCTCTCCACAGCTACCACTTAGAGAGCTTTCTAAGGTTGTCTAAGACCACTAAAATTACCATAAAGGTTGTCTGGATTGGTGTAGGGTGCCCACTTATAAAAGTGTGCATCATATACCAAGCCAGCCTCTCACAGTGTGTCTCATTTATTGACTCTGTGTGTACAACAAATGCTCAACACGCCCCTCTGATAAGCCTAAGCTGCTGGAACACACTACCACATAGAGAGCAATTGGGATTATTATAGAAATGCCAGTGATCAAAATAAATGTCGTCTGGACTATGTGTGTGGTGTACCCTTACATTGGTGCACTACATTAATAGCCAGCTTCCTACAGTTGTACAAGTCAAAAATTATGACTAAATGAAGCAGTGAAACTAGTTTTCATTAAGGACACTGGTGACAACGAGAGGTCAATATTAAATAATATCTTACACCTCTAAAACATTGCTACCTTTCTGAAAGTCATTTTTTCAGTTTTTTAAAATTGATTAAATGTTTTAATGAAAAACTAAAGTTGTGTGCCTGTGTGAAATATTCTTTATATGACAACGTAGCCAACAGTCAATGCTGGTCATCTGGCACACATGTCATTTAAATAGAAGTATGGAGTTTGATAGATTATCGCAGTATTCTGCTAATAAAATGTTCAGAAATTACACTTTTATGATTTCACTTTCAATGAAACCTATTCATTTCACACTGGCACCAAACAAGTTGTCAATGGGAAAGTAATACGTTATTGCCTAGGTTGTAAATTTGAAGGGCGGGCAATTAGTGAACTGTATTCCCGGCAACTAAGAGCAATAATGTTAGTAGCGCAGGGGCACATTGTCGGTGCCCGAAGATTCTTCCAATGTTTTCCTGCTCCCACCAGTCATATTTCCTCGTATGTCACTGTCCAATTCCTACCCCTTTCCAGTCTGATGCATGGTTTCACCCTGCCTAGGTGAAATAATATTTTGTCCAACCACACCTGCCCTTCTGCGTAGCACACAAGGACAGTGGTCCTTCCTGGCAATTGCAACATTTCTATCCATCCTCGCCCCCTGATAGGAATTAGCACTTAGCCCACTTCAAGAATCCACTTTAACCTACTGCTGAGTCATGCAGTAATATTATGCTTCCGCTCCCTTCCTATCAAAAGAGATTACCCACTGCCTGAGGCTACTCAGAGCTTTTAAAACAGTGTGAGCTCCACGTCCTTCAATAGGGAACTAGGATCCTGTCTCAGATCAGTTGCAATTGAATAGAACAGTAGATTGCACAAACTGATTCCATTATCTGTATGGAAACATGAACAAATGCTAGCACCTAAAAATACCTAAAACCTTTTTTTTTTATTTCAACAAGTTTTATTGAAATTTTGCATGTAGAAAACATTTAAAACATAATCCAATGAAGGAAAATAAAAGGAAATGGAAAAGAAGCTTACCTACATGAAAGGTCTATCGATGTCCAAAAATACACAGTAAGTAGAAGGAAATCATATACAAAATTTCATTGACCACTGTGAAATAGTCGAAGAGGACTGTAGGAAAATATATGCACCCAAAAATGCACCAAAAGTTCATTTAAAAGAGCAAGACGGCACCTGAAAGGAATGCAAATAATACATATAATGATTTACAAAACATATCAGGTACAAAGAAGGGTAGTAAAAGGCAGCATGTACAAGTAATACCTAGAACAACATGCACAGATCAAGGTACACTGTTAAAGAACTGTCATAACATCCTCCAGGAGAAGAGAGATGAACATCTGTTGATTGTTTATGGGGGTTTTGTAGTAGCAAAGTAAGTGTCAAGCCTATTCCATAATTGACTATGTTGTGGTTTCCAGGGGGAGTGTTGTTAAGCAACGTTATCAGCGCCCCTAAAATGGGTGATCCAGTTCAGCCAGGGTTTAAAGGAGGTGGATGCAGTGTGTTTCCAATTGGAAAGAATGCTTTTACTCGCTGCTATTAATAAAATGCCTAACAGCAATGAGTCTGATTGGTACTGTATGCGAAGAAAACCCATCCTGCCTGGGTACCTAAAAACTCTAAATGTAATGCTTGCATTGTAGATCAATAGTCCACAACACAAATTTTCTCCCTGAGCAACGCAACCCGATTCTGTGCTTCTAAGCCCAACTATTGAAGTGACTCCTATCTAAATACCTCAGATTTCGACAGTTTTTTTTTAGTGAACTCAGACTGACCCTCTACAAAGCCCTTATACATTGCACCTGCGCTAGAGGCTACTCATTATGGCCTGCCTTTTCTAGCAAACATGAATACTTCCGACAAGGACTTTGAAGACATTTTTTCAGCTCAACTCAGTGTGAAGGAAATGGGGTAAAAAGTGGCCTTTACAAGTCATTGGGGGATATTCTGAAGAACGGGCGATAATTATCGGCAACCTAGGTTAACGCAATTTTACATAATGCCGTATATCGCGGGAAACTAACGCTGTGTTAACGGCGTATTCTCAACACGCCAGCAACAGGTGATAGTTTCCCGATAACGCATCAAATGTCCGCGTTAAAATTACCGGGACGCCGATAAAAAAGGAAACCCGACCGTGAAAAAAGTGCTGATGGGCCCAACAGAGATAAAATTATCGCAGTGATAAGCAGCGCCGGTGTAAATTTGGCCGTTGCAGGTGGTCGGCCACGTGTGTGTAGGCCTATGGTCAGGATATGGCGGACACGCAGTAGTTACTTTGGTGGCCATCCCGGAAGTGAACCACGCCCAGAGCCCCGGGCTACTTATTCACACTCCTACGCTGGACTGGCGTACGCCGGCCCAGCCCACTATGCTTACTCTTACAGGGGGGCGACATAGCTACATGTCGAAGGTCTTAACCACTGCCTGAGGTAACATGGTTTCGTCCACTGTCCACACCACTACAAACACCAGCAGTATATGTCCACATGGACATGTCTGTGCTCTGCATACTCAAGTCTGTCCAGCACATCACCGCCACACTTGGCATTGTGTACATTCTTATTCATGGGTCACTTGCCTCCTTCGCACATTCTTGGTTCCCACCTCTCCCCACATTCTGCAATTGTATGGCAGAGGGGCTATGCCTTTGTGGATGGTTTGTCTACATGTCTGGCCCCTGTTACCACAATTACTTGTGTTGTCGTGTCTGGTAGGTGGGCATGTTGGTTGGCATGTTGTATGTGATTTTGTTACGTGTGCATTCCCACAGTTGTGAGTTGTATGATTGTAGAGTTGAGGTGTGTGGTGTGTTCTGTTGGTACTTACCAACAAGTAGTCCATTTCCATAGGTGCCATCCTGAAAGCACTGGTTGATGATGGACTGTCGGAAGATGTAGGAATCATGCACACTGCCTGGGAAGTTGGCGACGACATTGGTGAACAGTCCCCGGTGGTCCACTATTGCCTGCACATTGATGGAATGCGTGTGCTTTCTGTTGCGGTAATTGTGTGCAGTGTCGGCAGGGGGCACAAGTAGGACATATGTGCAGTCAATTGCCCCCAACATGTGCGGGAAGCCAGCTATGGCGTAGAAGCCTTGCTTGGTCTCCAGCTGTTCCTGAGCAGTGTGGGGGAAGTGGAGGTGCTGGGGTATCAAGCTGATGATGGCATCCAAGACAGGTGTGAGGGACTTTGATAGGGCTGGCTGTGAGACTCCTCCGACTCTGGCAGTTGTTGGTTGGAAGGTACCAGAGGCCAACAAGTGCAGCACAGCCAGCAGCTTTGTCTGCGGAGGGATGTTGGTTGTCCGCTGTGTTGGTACCGTCAGCCTGTGGGCAATGTGGGTCAACATGCGGAGGATGGTTGTCCTTTTGAGCCTGTAGAGGGCAATGACATCCTCTGGCGTTAAGTCTCTGAGGCTGGTGCGTTTTTGGAAGGTCCGCTGTCTTGTTCTGCGCTGCCTCGGTGGTACGCCGGGGGGTGGTGGTCCTGGGGGTGGGGGTGGTGCTGGGGGTGGAGGCGGTGGGTGTTGTGGGTGTTGTGGCCCTCTTGGGTCTCCAAGCTGCATGATTAGTAGCTCCATGGCATCTGTTGGTCTTCAGATGTGGCTCTGGGCTGGGCTCCCTTTAAACTGCAGGTTTTCGTCCTACTTAAGACCAGAAAAAAGCAGGTCTTAAGTCCCTGCTGCTAACGTGCCTTATCGCCTGTTATTGGACCGCATCGCCGATCTGGCTGGTCGTTGAGGATATCGCGAAGTGGTGTTATTGTGAGTTTTTGCATGGGAATGCCTACTCTGCATATGATTAGAGTTAGTTGTCGCTGGCAGCCTTGGCGATGTTTTTAGGGGCAGCTATCGCAGGTAAACTGACGATGTCGGCTGTTAGCGCAGGCTTGTGAATAGGGCAATAAATCTATTGCCACTTTCGTGGCGGAAAAGTGCCACTAAATCGGCGATGAGTCCTTGAGAATATGCCCCATTGTGTTTTGCACAGAGAACTGAACTATGGGATGTTTTACAATATTCTATGGGTGAAAGAGTTTCATTGCGAAAGAGTTAAATGGGACCCCATTTAGCAATCAACCATAGCACCAATCCCTATGGTTAAGAAGGTAGCGAACATGATGTGTTGAGATTGAAGTTTCCAAAATTAATTCAAAGAAGCCCTAATTTGCATCAGAGCAGGGGTCCACGGCTGGTACATTTGTTTTCCCATCAATGTTGAGTTTGATGCAAATTCTTATCTACTAACACTGGTAGGTACTGTGCACCTCCTTGAGGCAGGCTTAGGGTTTGAGGAACATTTTCTTTTCTGATTAAAGCATCATAGGGCAATAACCTTGGTTGCTGCACTGCATTGCACAAAACGTGCAAATCTGCACTTTATTCTAAATATGGTCTTGGAATTGTAATGGACTAGGATATAGAAACAGTGCATGACGTTAGAGGAGTCTTATTATAACTTGTAAAACTGAGGCTTTGAGGTGCAGCTCAAATATTTACAACAAAATATCATAATCAGTGCAAAGTGTGTGAGTCTTATATCTAGCATAGGTGTGGCACTGGAAGGACTCCCTGTCATTCCAAATATTTTGCTTAGACATCAGTGAAAACCTTTCCAAGGTTGCATGTGTTATGTGCATTATTCCACACAGGCAAAGTTGGAAATGTTTTGAGAAAATAAATCTTTTCTTTTTGTTATGTCTACCTCAAGAAGACATACATTTTTGGTGCAAATGGCTATTCTCCATTTTTACCAGATAAGGCTTTAGGTCAAACCTCAGGAGGTGAAATTAGTGGGTAGAAACACCCATGTTCCACACACGGGGTGCCCCCTCGACAGTGTAGTATTATCATAGCCTACTTTCCAGCACAAACAAGGATTCACGTTGGAAAGTAAATTCTAAGTCAAGCGTTTGCACCGGTTTGCATCACTTTTTGTGACAGTGCACCAGAACAAAGGTTTGATCATTCTGGACATGTGTCTTTTTTGCTGGTTTTAAAAACAATTTCATGAGGGTGCTGCCCTTCAATAAGCATGTAAAGCAAAGGCATCAGGGTTAGAAGGAATAGCAAAATAAATTTCAACTGCACACAGCATGTTCTGTCTTTTTTAGATAGATGCAATAATAATGATATCCAGTCAGGAATCAAACATGTGAATAAAAAAGTCTCAGTTTCATTTGTAATCACGTGATCCTCTTTTCTGTTTTCTTTTGTTTTGGACAGAAAATTGGGTTAGTATAAATGGTGTCAGAGTAATCCAAAAGCTATAACTCCTCCCCAAAGCCTGTAACATCGACACCAATGTATATCAACTGTTCACGAGTGGGCGGAGAAAATTCAGTTGCTTCTGTTTCAGCTTGAGTTGATGTGTTCCTACAAGCAGATCGCCCACGAAGATGCCTTTTTGTGACATTTGTGATTGCTGGCCTAGTAAACACACTGGCACCATACAAATCATCCGTAGGAAGGACTTGGATTATTTCCCAGAGAGCATAATTAGAGAGTGGGAAATGAACAAGCATTAGTGCCCTCAACTAAGGGCAATAATGCTAACTGCACAAGCCAACCCTCTTGTGTCCCATTCCAGTTCTAGTAGTTCTCTGCTGCTGCATACCATGCATGTTTCCTTGCTCCCCACTGCCCACTCCCCACACACTTCAAGATTGATGCATGAGTTCACCCAGCCTAACACTGCACATCTACTCCTCTGTCCTCCACACCACTTTCTGCCCAGCACACAAGAACTGTTGCATGTTTTTGTTGACTTTAACCTTTCTGTCCTCTCTCACTTTCTTTCTTGAGTTACCACCTAACCCACAAAGTGTGTCACTGTAACATTGCGTTAGCTGGGCACTGATATGCTGCTGTCACATCCTTCCATCAGCACATTGTACCCACTGCCCTCCCCTACCCTGTGCTGCTGCACCAGTCTGAGCTACACAACCTTCCAAACTAAAACAGGAACCTGGCTTTAATCAATCAGTTAATCAATCCAATCAACTGCAAAGTATCAGTACAAAATGGTTCCAAGATATCAATCAATCAATCAAAACATCTTTATGTGGCAGTGAGACTCACCATAAATGCAGTTTAACATACATACGGCGACCAACAAGTATCACATACCATGCATGGATAAGTGTTCTAATAAAGTAAAACATGTTAGTCAAAGTGCATAGTGCTTCTTGAATGTATGGCTGCTTTGAGAAACAAACTTAGGCAACAACAATTTACATTATCAGTTTTTTTAAATTTGAGTTGACTCACTTTTGAGTCTCAACTGATGCAAATTCATTTTAGAGATTTATTTAGCCGCACAAAGTCACATTGTTAATGCAATGAAGCACAAAGCACTGCCAATCATAACTTTGCATCAGGGAGGTGTTCCGTGGGTGGAGTTCCCATGCATCCACCTATGGATATTGACACAATCCCAGATTTGCTCAGTTCAGTATACTTGGGAATGCGCCAAAACTATGCCTCTCTGAACCAGGGAAAATATTTGTTTGTCCTCAGCACTACTCTTTTTACCTGCATATAACTAATCCTGCCTGTAATGTAGGCACCCTTGCACCATAGTGCAAGGGTGCCTACATTGGTGCGAGGCAGCACACTGTGCAGCAGAGATAGGAGACAGCAGAAACTCTTAGTAGATAGGGTGCATTGCTGTTGTCTCACTTTCATGTAACACATCACAGCAACTTTGCTTACTGCCCTGCATTGTGTGAAAAATTATTAAATACCCCCCAGAATCTTATACCGAACCTATGACATTTAAATTCAATTCAATTCAATTAATTAGTAAAAAGCACTAAAATCTGTAAAAGGAATGTATGCATTGAAAAGGGTAGTTAGGCTCCGTTGAGTACTTGGGAGACAACCTATTCATTGCTAGAGCCCACACTTCGAATTCTGCCCCTGAGCAGCCCCATTCTTTGCCTCCCAGCTCAACTAATGAACAGATTGTGTGAGGCTTCTGACATCATCAGAACCCCCCTTACATGTCTTAATTCATTGATGAGAGACCTAAGTCAGCATCTACTCTGATAAACTTACATTAGTAAAACGTGAACTAAAGAGTTTGTAGTTACCTCTTCACAAAGGCTGGGCTACTCTTCTCGTGACCTCTGAAACACTTCCTTACAACAGGCAACAACAGCAACTGCTGCTCCTTGGGGCTAGGCTCCTGCTCTTTCAAATAGTTAACATATACAAAAAAAGAAGGCACCTGCATGTTATACCAAATCTTATAGAAATTCACCCAGAATGAACGACACACTAATAACCTACCCCTGCAGCCCCTCTACCTCTTCCTTCCATGTGAATCCAGTAAAAAGGCCACCTGCACTATCACAAGTGAACAGCTGACAACATCACAACAAAGTCACGGACGCCCCCTCAACCACTGGACAAACCTCCCCTTACTGTGACCAACAAGTATGATACAGAGTAAGTGACTGTGGTCCATGCAAGCACAGAAAGCAGTGTGGTTAAGATGCATCATGTGAGTTTTTAATCAGAAACAAAGTGAAGCCGAAAGGGCAGGTACAAAACGGAACATTGTGTTGTATCTTCTTTTGGAATAATGATTGCGCTTGTGCCTAAACACACTCTTTTCACACTTCCAGAGTCCACCAAAGCTCTTGTTGACTTACTTGAAGTAAGGCGACACAATGACGACTGACAGCAGGTGGCAAATCAAAGAGCAAAATACACCCAGAATTAGCTAAACACACAAATAACCTACCCCTGCAGCTCCTCTCCTGCTTCCTTCTTGGACAATCCAGTAAAAGGGCCACCTGTGCTATCACACAAAGCACACTATTCTGACACTTCCAGGGCCCACAGAAGTTCTTGTTGACTTACTTGAAGTAAGGTGTTCAGTCCAGCTGATTCCGTTATGGCTGACAGCAGATGGAAAATTAAAGAACTAAATAAGGTTACTATTGAAAAATTCACTCTAGCTTTTCACATCCTAATGCCCTGTTTAGGATGTTTTACACTCCAAGTGCCTGGAAATCCCAAAATTATTGTCCCCATGCAACATTGTAGCAACAATTTACGGAATACCATGCAGGTACTTCTAGTGGTTATGTACAGAGAGAACAGTGTCCTTTATAAAGGCTTCAGCCCTCGTTAGCTATGTCTGATGGCCCAGGCAGGATGTCCCGAGGGAGCTTTGAAATCCCAGAAGACCTTTTACTGATTAATGAGGTAAACTGGAATACATTTGCATGTTCAATATAGTCCGTGCTGGTGCACTTCCCTTCTTTTCATGCCCCATAGTTTCCTGACCTACCCCTTGCTATAAAGACGGATATCCGTGCCATGAAAACATCACTATTTACACTGGAAAAGGATGTTTGAAGTCACTAAGGGACACATTTATGGCAATAGTAACACTTGCTGCACTCCCCTGCATAACAGGAAAATGGCAGGAATGCACGGTATTTATCCAATGCGGTGCATTTGTGTCCTTTCCACTTGCGTTGGAATCATTTGAAGGCTACTGCCAAATCAGGCCCCCCTGACCATGGTACAAGGGTGCCTGTGTTGTAGGCAGGATTGTTTTTGTGACACTCCATAGAGACATTTTTTTTCTTTCTCCCTATGTGTGCTACAGAATGCTCACAGAGTCAAAAGATGAAAAAACGAAGAGAAATAATTCTGCATCACACATAGAGGAGGAAAAACATGGAGAAATTAACATTTTTTTCCTTGTTACGCCTTACTTTAGGAGGTGTAAGATTTTAACGCATTCCCAGGTTTCCAAATCCTTGTAAATTTGGGAATGCATAAAGAACCATGGGGACACCTCCCTTGCGCAGAGTAAGGCAACAGAGCAATTTTGCGCTGTGTTGCATTATTCCATATTTGTGAAGCCATTCAAAGCCATGCAAAGTGGCTTTGAATGGATTTATAAATCTGACTTTGAGCCTTCCATTGTGCATGTACAAGACGCTCATAAATACGTCCCTAATTTGGCAGAGGATGAATGACACAAGTTCTCCAAAATGCTATCCTTGTTGCCTCTCAAATTATTTGATAAAAAAGGCCAGTTTGGCATTATCAGAAATCAGTTGCCGATATAAAAAGCATCTGAAAGGAGATATCTTACATCATCACAGGTTTTTCCTTATGAGGATCGGTCCTGTGATTTCTTTAGGTTATTTGTGATCCTGTTTTTTTCCCTTTCCTTACCTGTCTTGTGGACCCTGCATCGTCTAGCACTGGATCTGATGGAAACCTCAGTTAGACAGAGAAGGGTGCTCTCTGATACCAGCCAAGAGTCCAGGACTTGAGGGGTACCTCTTGTTGAGCAGGAGTAACTCCAGCAGAGGCCAGCATTGGGGCTCAGGCACCTTCAGGCAGATACCTTTTGTGCTGTTCAGGTGCAAATCAGGCATCTGGAGGCTGGTTGTGTGTAGGAGAGTAGGATCTGCTTCACATGGGTACCCCCACTTTTTGCTGATGCTTCACTGTTTTTTGACATTAGTCTGGCTGGGGCCCTGCTAATCAGAACCCCAGCCTAGCTGCTTCCTCTCTAAAATGGTTTCCATGTGCCTTAGGCACATCACTGATTGGTATCTGGAGTGCCCTTATAAGTCCCTAGTATATGGTATACTATGTACCAAGGGCATTGGTACCTCAGAGAACTGCCAGGGGCTGCAGCATGTATTATGCCACCCCTGGAAGGCCATCCAAACTGACACCACAGGTCTGCTACTGCAGCCTGGGTAAGGTGGTTCATGCACCCCTTACTGTGATATAGGTTACCTATATCACTAAATACATACACACATATAAACCTATAAGTCACTCCTAAGGCAGGCCTTATCAATCCTAAAGGCAGAGTGCATGGTTCCTATGTGAGAGGGTGCCCCTGCATGAGCAGGGCCCCTCTGCAGTGTTCGGAGACCATCTCTGATGCTGTTTGTAGTGCAGCCTGACCATATTCTCTTAAGCGCATTATATCCTCGCGGTAAAATGCTAACTTTGGAATGGCTGCACCTAAACATGTCGTGTTTGGTGTCAAACATCTTGGAATACTACCCCCGCCAATCCTGGTGGCGGGGTAGCATTCCACCCTTCTAGAGGGAAAGACATGTTAACTCTGGCTAGCCCGGTAACTTCTTTCCAGAGCCCTGGCATCACAAAATGGATGCTGCTGCCACAGACACGAGTCTGGCCTCCTGCTTCTGGACGAAACTCCGGCAGGGGAGGCCTGGACAATAGGTTTCCTGTCCCAGGGAGGTGTGACCACCTCCCCAGACAGGATAATGTGTATTGGGGCTGGGCGGGAGCACTTTCGGGTGCTTTGAAGTCCTGCACTGGGGGCACATTTGGTGTCCTCAGTGCATACCCCAGTTCAAACCGGATCAGGGGCTTGCAGCCCCTGCTTTGGCGCGAACTGGACAAAGGAAAGGGGTGTAGCCACCCCTCTGCCCTGACCCACCCATAGGTGGGGCCACAGAGTAGTCCAACCCCTATCCTTAGTATAAAGATAGGAACCCAGTCCTTAGGACTTTAGATTATCCCTGGACGAAACTCTGAAACAGAATCCTGGACCTTCGATGCTCTACTAAAGATTAGAGGACAGAAGAATCTCCCTTGGGGTCAAGGAGTGACTCCCCTGCTTGGCAGGCACCAAAGAAGCATCTGTCCAGTTTGCATTTCTGAAGCTCCCATCGGATGCCGAAGTCATCGCATCACCAGAGGTGGATTCTCAGACTTCCCCGAGGCTACCCTGAGTCCCCAGCAAAGCTGAGGCCCGTGGCTATCGTGGGTGACTTGAGACCATGACCCCTGGACACCGAGCACATTTGCAAGTGCATCCTCTTCTGGGTCTCTCAGGAAGTCGTGCTTTGGGCTCCGAGTAGCCCTAGCCTCCAGCACTAGCTGCACCGAAGATCACTGGCCCCCACTCCACGAGTGTCCTGTAAGCCAGATCCATGTGCGGCGTCACGAGGCTCCTTCGCGGTCGCTAGCCCATTGGCTAGTAGCCCTTAACGAAGGCCAATCTTTTTTAAATTGGCATCCTGGTTGCTCCAGGCCTGCCCTCACTTACCCTCACTGGGTGAGTTCCCCAGACCTTGCTGGTCTGCACCATCGACGATCTTCTTCTGCATCGAGACTTGCCGTTGCCAAGGCTTGTTGGGTCCAATCCGGTCGCCGACACCGCAGCACTCAACAGACATCGTGTACCAGCCCGAATCCTGCTCCTGGTTGCCAACAACGCCTCCTGGACCTCGTGGCTGAAGAGTCAAGATGACCATCAACGCACCTGAAGCACTCGACATCGGTGGGTATCTGTCCATCGCCTTCCTGGTCACTGGCTAGTGACCCAGACTCTGTCCCCTCTGCTTTCAGGTTCTTCAGAACTCCGATCCACTCTTGGATCCACCCGGACACTTTTCACTTGGTCGCCAGCAGCACTTTGCAGCAGATCTCCATTCAAATCGACGACGAAACCCTACCCCGAAAGGCACCTATGCACCCGGCTTCCCTGGGTGAGGTAACACGAGTACTCCGGTGCTCCCGTGGGTAGAGACTCTTCAAAGTCCTAGATCTCAAAGGGTTTGGTCCAAGTCCTCTTTAAAGTGTCCCTTTTCTCTAATTTCCCGATCACGACTTTCTCCATAGAAGTCAACGGCGTATCGCGGTTGTGTATTTACACTGCACGCGTCTCCCGTGGGTCCCCTGTGTCACTACCTTGGGTGGTTCCTTGTGGTCCAAGCACTTCTAGAGGCTCTAGGCCTAGTGTCTAGTTCAGTCGTGGTTCTTATACCACTTTATTGGTATATGGTTTGGTACGCCCTAGGGCCCAAACGTGTATTTGTGCTATTACTGTGTTTAAATAACTTCTAACTTATGTATTTCGAACTCTAGCCTCATAAAGAGACTAGAGGGGTGTGTTTAGCAATAAATACATATATTTTGAATATATACCTGGTGTGGTGCTCTTTCATTTGATCACTCAAGAGATTATAGACTGGTAAAACAAGCTGCTTTACATTCCTTCAAGACTTAGCCTGAAGGCTGCTCTCCATAGCTACCACTAGGATAGCTTTCAATAAGGTTGTCTTTAACCTATCTCCAATAAGGGGTTGTTTGGACTGGTGCAAGGTACCCACTATAATTAGTGGACAGCATATACCAGGCCAACTTCTCACATTGTGTCCCTGAAGCTCAAGCGACAGGTCAGTCACCTGACCGTTGGGGTCACTCTGATAGCCTTGGATCAATGCAAGGAGGCTCAACCTTCCTTCTTCAGACGGTAATGCAGACAGTAATGCAGGCCTTCAAGCAGCAGGGAAGTCCTTCTGGTAGCAGGCAGCCCTTCTACTAAATCTTCCACAGATCTAGACGTGTTCTGAAGAGTGGTTCTGCAGGGCCCATTTTTTTACCAGTTGCCAGCTATTGTTTGGAGCAATTCCTTAACCTTGTCCTAAAAATGGTTCTCGTAAGTTCTTCCCTCTGGGTTTGCCTCCAAATTGTCTATGATGACAAAAGGCAGGGCAGGCCTGGTGTCAGGTTCTCGTGTGTGTGCTACAGGCAGGGTCCTTCGAAATATAATCAGATCAGAGACAACTCCTCCCCAGACATTCTGTCAGGAAGACATTCTGCCTTCACACCTAGGATCCCTTTGCCTTACTATCAGGAAGCACACAACTACAACAGCAGCTCCATTCAGTAATTTGACCCAGGACACTGGTAGAAAAGCACATTGGCACATTGGCTTAAGGCAGAAAAATGCCAACATTCAAAATGTAGAATTCATAGAATTGCATTTTACAATCTGACTTCACCATCATAATTTTCTACTTGCTTCCAATCTGAAATTGGCACTTATTAAATGTAATAAGGTCATCCAGTGTTAGTCCAAGGGAAAGATATGCCTTACAACAGTGAAAAACAAACTTTTAAAGTTTTTCCCTGTCAGGATGTTTTAAATACTATGCACTTCCCCCATGAGCCTTTAGGGCATACCTTAGGGGTGACCTAAACATTAAAATAGAACCTTTAAGCCTGAAAAAAAGTCTAATTTACCAGGTCAAAATGGCAGTTTAAAACTACACTTCTGACTGCAGTAGCAGGCCTGGGACATGCTTTTAAATGTTATGTTATGTTATGTTATGTTAGAAGTGCTTGTATAGCGCGTGGCTACCCCAGCAACGGGGCGTCCCAGCGCTCGCGAACGGATGACCATGGAAGGTGATTGCTAGCCAGTTGGAAAGGCAGCCAGGAAATGTCTGTTTCTAAAAAACCCAGGGAACAGGAGCGCAGCATGTACCCACATTGTGTGCTAGATGGATGAAAACAGCCAGGTTTTGATCTGTTTTCTAAATGCCCAGTGATTTTGTGTGCTGCACGCCGTGATTGGAATAGAGTTCCATAGGGCTGGGTCCAGGGACCTAAACGAGCGCCCCCCCGCTCTGCTCCTGCGCACCCTAGGAGTGCAGGCCAGATGCAGATCTGTGGAGCGCAGTGCTCGCGTTGGGACATATAGTGTGCAGAGCCCCTGCAGTATCTGGGGGCCCTGGCCATGTAAGATCTTGTGAGTGGTGCAGAGAGTTTTAAACTGAATTCTCTGTTCGATCGGCAGCCAGTGTAGGCGGTACAGGAAATGGGCGGTATGACAGTGCTTAGGGAGGGCAAAAAGAGTGCGGGCAGCCACATTCTGTGCCCTTTGAAGTCTCTTCGTAATAGTTTTATTTACGCCCAGTAGCAGCCCGTTGCAATAGTCGAGACGTGACAGAACCACCGATTGAATAATCACTTGTCGGGTGGGAGCGTCAAAAAACCCCAAAATGGGTTTCAGACCGCGTAGGTGGCCAAAGCATGTACCTCCCACTTTTTTGGCGTGAAGCTCGAAGGAGAGAGAGTTGTCCATCAGGACCCCTAGATTCTTAACTGTGCTTTTCGGCTGGGGTGGAGTGCCCATTGCAGCGGGCCACCACTGGTAGTCCCATTTATGGGGGTCCCGGCCAACCATAAGCACCTCCGTTTTTGAAGTATTAAGTTGGAGGTAATTTTCCGCCATCCAATCTGAGATGGCCAAGACATCGTCACGGAATTTCAGTTGGTCTTGGGCTGGGGTATTGGTGAAAGTGAATAACAGTTGTGTGTCGTCCGCGTAAGATATCATACTAATCTTCCGGGCTTTGGCCAGGAGGGCTAGAGGGCGGACGTACACGTTAAACAACGTGGGGCTCAGAGCACAGCCTTGGGGGACACCACTGCTGAGGGGGTAGGTACTGGACAGGTAGGGAGGGGCGTGGATCTGAAAGGAGCGATCGGATAGAAAAGATGCGAGCCAGGCCCAGGCCTTGCAGCTGACCCCGAACTCCCTGAGTCGTTGGAGCAGAATCTCATGGGAGACCGTGTCGAAGGCCACACTCAGATCGAGTAAAACCAGTACCGAGGTGTTGCCCTCGTCAAGTGATGCCCTCAGCTGCTCTGTAACTGCCAGCAAGGTGGATTCCGTGCTGTGCTTAGGCCGGAACCCGTTTTGTGACCTGTCCAAAATCTTATTGGCTTCCAAATACTTGGTCAGGATGATATTGACATGGGATTCCATGACCTTGGCCAAGTAAGGAAGTAGGGAAATTGGCCAGAAATTCTCCGGTAGAGATGCATCCAGTGATGGCTTTTTCAGTAAAGGGACAACCTTGGCATGTTTCCAAGATTTAGGAATTACTGACGACTGGAGCGATCTATTGATCAGTTGCCTACCCTCCGTCATAATACAGTCCTGGAATTTCCTGAAGGTGTCCGGTTTTACTGGATCATCAGGGGAACCTGATTTCACCTTTGCTGCCAGAGTTTCCAGGTCTTTAAAGGACATAGATGGTAAGTCTTATAGAGAGTAGAGGAGATCAGATGAGCTGTTAGACGGCCATGGTTTGGAGGTGGCCCTTCTGGAGTCGAGTGTATTGTAGATGCACTCTACTTTATTGATGAAGTAGCGTGCCAGAGATTCGCAGTGCAGGTTGGTAGATATGATATTATTAGCTCCTACCAGGGGTTTTGTCATGTCATTTATAAGAGAGAAAATGGTTTTGGAGGGGTTAGGACTCGATGTGATCAAATTGGTGTAGAATGCGGCTTTAGACTTTTGTACAAGTTTAAGGTAGGCTTTAATAGCCTGCCTGTAGATCTTTTTAGCTATGGGGTCATAGGTACGCCTCCAGGTATGCTCCAGAGTTTTACAGTGTTTTTTTTCCCAACATTAGGGTCTCGTTATACCAGGCATGCGATTGCGTGCACTTGGCGCAGGTCAGTTTCTTCGGGATACAGTGGTCGAGTGAGTTGTTAATCCAAACCCTAAAGGCTCTATCCGCTTCCTCCAAGTCGGTGGGCCAGGCGGGGCGAGAGGATTTTAGACTGGACACAAAGCTAGGAGCGTCCAGTTTGTGCCAGGGTTGTTTCATAGAAGGTAGATGAGAGATTTGCCGAGGAACACCGGCTAGATCAAAGCACATATGGATAAGAAAGTGATCCGTCCAAGTTAGTGGGAGGGGGGCGTGGACTTTGAGAGAGTGGATATTAGAAAATACTGGGTCCAATAGGTGGCCTGCGAGATGTGATGAGCCCTCTACTAGTTGAGTTAGTTGGCACGCATCCATGTATCCCAGAAAGTTTGTGATCTCCTGGGAGTCAAGGCGTTCCAGGTATAAGTTAAGATCACCAATAATACTAAAGTTGGCTGCCTCTAGGGCCACAGTAGATGTGGTGAGAGCTAGGGCTTCCTGAAAGGCCCTGGCCGGCCCTGGAGGGCGGTAAATGAGAAGCCCAGAGAGAGTGAAATTGTGTGATATAAAAATTTTAAACAGTGCACATTCACAATCAGAAATATCGTGGGGTGAGAAAGTGCAGGAAAAAGCAGATTTAAATATCACTGCTAGACCACCTCCCCTGCCACAGGGTCTATTCTGTGTGAGCATTGAATAACCTATAGGGAGGGCCGGGGCAGGAATTGCCACAGAGTCATTGGTTAACCATGTTTCTGTTAAAAAAAGTATATCCGGGATAGAATCCTGAAGAAGATCGAATATTTCTTCATGATGTTTTACCAGAGACCTGCAGTTAAGGCTATAGATATTAATGTATGTAGAACTAGGGGCCTCAAGGGAAGCCTCAAGGCCTGCCTTGGCTCGGAACCCACACTTGTTGCACTGCATTTGCGGGGTGTCTGGGTGCCAATTGTGATCGCCACAGGGCAATTTGCCTTGCAAGGCAAGTAGGCGCTCCCTAGGGTAAATGTACTGAAGTGGGTGGCACAATGAGTGCTGCAAACTGGGACCATTTAATTTACCGGCTCTTGGCACACCTAGTACCATTTACTAGGGAGTTAAAAGTAAATTAAATATGCCAATTAGGTATAGACCAATTTTACCATGCTTAATGGAAAGAGAGCACAATCAATTTACCACTGATTAGCAGTGAAAAAGTACAAAAACCCCTAAAAGCCTAAAAAAATAATTTCAGCAAAGGAAGGTAGAGGATGGCAAAAATCTGGGGTGAATGTGCAGCGAGGGCCAGGTCTAATGGAAGATTATGGTCTAGATGCGCCTGGCAGAAAGAGATACAGCAATGGGTCCAAAGTTATGTGATTGAGAGCAGTTAGGGATGGAGTTATGATGTGATGTACACATTGACGATGGAATTGTGGAAACCTAGAGCTGTAGTAGAGCAAGGCAGTAACACAAGTGCCAGTGTCAGAAGGGGGTGTGGGGAACTGATGGGACATGTGAAGGATAGTTTCTTTTTCTTTTATTTTTTTTTTAAATATATTTTTATTTTTTGCTAAAAACAGTGTAAATGCAGCGGTAATCACATGTACATACAATCCAAACATAAAACCATAGTTTCATTTGAAAAACAGGGGTCAATCAGGTGATACATTGCGCACAGTAATCAATAAATCATAGGCTAGAGAATAGCATAATGTAACAACAGTATTTTCAAAATGGACCAAGAAAAAAATTCAGTTTATAAAAAAGACGCAATCCAGGAGGAGAGGGGACCCCAAATCTTATTCCCTTTGATCCTACCTTTTCTGCCTCTCCTTTTGTAAAGTGCCTTTTCTAAATTATATATATGTAAAAATCGTCCCTTGCACTGCTGGAAGGTTGGAGGTTGTGAATCAAGCCAGGCTGGGGCAACACAGAGCCTGAGAACTGCCATTGCTATAAAAGTAAGTTCTGCCCCTTTGTTGCAGACTAAATCATTTACCCCTAATAACAACAGCTGAGGTGTCAAAGGAACATCTTCATTGAGCACCTGTTGTAAAAAGCCTGAAATTTCACGACCTATAGATTCTATGTGAGGACAAGTGGCAAAAATATGCACTAAATCCGCACCAAAAGTTGCGCCTCTAAAGCAAAAAGTCCCCTCTGTTCCACCCCAATTGGCAATTTTTGCAGGTATAATATAGAGATCAAATAAGGTCTTAAAATGTTGGGCCCACAAATTGGCAGAGCACAATACCGTGTCCCAGAGTTCTAAAGATCTCATAAAACAGGAATCCTCAACCCCCAGCCTATCCTGCCATTTCAGCCTATGTTTATCTAAATCATCTGGTACTCCTTCCAGTAGGCATCTATATATTTGTGTAATTGAGGAACCCGAACTACTAGTTAATAATTCCATCAAAGGTACTTGTCCAAACCCTGCCGCACCACCATCTTTTTAAACAGGAAATCTCTCAGCTGTAGAAATTTTAAAAATCCCGGGGCCAACACCAAACCTTTCCCTAACTACTTCGAATGAAGTTATGTGATCCCCCGCTAACAGGTCCCCTATCCTGTATAAACCACCCTTTCCCCACCTTGCCTGGCACGCATCTTGTAATGCCCTTGGCAGTTGGTCATTCCCAATCATGGGAGAATAACGGCTGAACCTACCTACCCCAAGTTTCTTCCTTATGCCAGCCGAATTGCGAAAAGCAGTGATTAGTACCTTGAATCACGTTTTCTTAAAGTAGCTTGCTTCGTAGAATTTCAAGAAACAGCCGTTAGCCCGGGTGCCTATCAGTAGCTCATATATTGTCGGCACATGACCGGGATCCTCCCTATCATTTTCCTTAACTCCAAAGAGAGGCCGGTAATATTGGAATGAAGCCGCTAAATAATATAGCTTAAAATGCGGGAGCCCCCTTCCTCCTCTATCCCTAGGAAGGGATAGGAATACATTAGCTCTCCTGGTCCTTTGGTAGCACCAGATAAACCTAGCTACCTCCTTCTCTATTTGTGTAAACCAAAAATTATGAATTTCCAAAGGAATCGCACGGAAAATATACAAAAGTTTAGGCAGAATCATCATTTTAATGAGGTTACATCTCCCTACTATTGACAATTTCAGATTATCCCATCGTTGGAGATCGTTCTTAATTTTCTCCATTATAGGAATGATATTTAAATTCACTATATCTTCCACCTTTGTCGTGATGATAATGCCTAAGTAAACAGATTTTTCTACAATTCTATTATCCGTACCTGTAACAAATCTATTTGTCATGATCTGCGTTTTAGCTTTATTCAATAAAAAACCCAATTGAGTCCCAACATTTTCAGTAATACTTTCGACCGCAGACATTGCACGATCAGGGTCAGATGAAATAATAGCCACGTCATTGGCGTAGGCCAATAGCTTGGTGTCCCCGCCCTGTAAACTGACCGGAATAATTTCTGCAGAGGCCTCCAGACGCCTAAGAAGGGGGTCTAAATACAGGGCGAACAATAGGGGAGAGGCAGGGCAGCCCTGTCTTGTTCCCTTACCGATTGTGAATGGCGCCGTCTCTTCCCCCATAATTCGGAATCTTGCTATAGGGTGACATACAAGACCTGTATTGCTTTCACGAATGAATCCCCTAGGCCATAAGCCTCGAGGGTCCACCATAAATAGCTCCATGACACCCTATCGAAGGCCTTCTCCGCATCTAAAAAAGCTACCCCCATAGGTTTAGCGGAGATCTCGGTGGCATCAAAAAGGGTAATGAACCTCTTAACGTGATCTACAGTTCCTCTTCCTTGTATAAACCCGTGCTGCCAAACCGAAACAAGATGATGCATCACGGAGTTCAAGCGTGAGGCAAAGATCTTGGAATAAAGCTTGGCGTCACTGTTTAGCAGCGTAATAGGCCTATATGAGCCTAAATTCATAGGATCTTTGCCCTTTTAAAAAAAAATAACAATATTCGCAATACCCCAAGAACCAGGTGGTATAGCCCCTGCCCTGATCTCCTGAAATAAACCGAGCATAGAACGATAAATCTCGTTGAAGAAGACTTTATAAAACTCTATAGGGATACAGTCAGTTCCCGATGCCTTGCCCGAGGGAAAGGCTTGAAGAGCACTAAATAGCTCCGCCTGTTTAATCTCTGCCCCTAGCCGGGCACCCTCCTCCTGTGGGACCCTTCCGATCGGGTCAAATTCCTGTACTTCCAGATTTGATAAATAACCGTCACGAGATGGGGCCGAGTAAAGGTCTTCGTAAAATTCACTAAAAGCCTCTCTAATCTCGGCAGGCTCTGTCACGACTTTGCCCTGCATGTTTCTAATCCTATCTATATATCCTGCTGCCACCTGCTGTCTGGCCCTGATTGGCAATAATCTGCCCACGGTCTCACTATATTTATAGCAATCCTGCCTCTTAGCTAAGTATTTCCCCGTGAGCCTCTCAGCGTTGAAATCATTCAGACAGGCTTTGGTTATATTGATAGAGCTCATAATTCTGACCACCTCGCCTCCACGAGTCACGGCACTAATCAATTCTGTTTCCAATGGGGAAGCTTTTGTAAAACTGTTTAATCTGTTCTGCCTCTTTTCTTCGCTCGCTCAGGCTGTATTGCAGGATCTCACCTCCCAAACCAGTCCGGGGGGGGAGGGGCACTACCGCTATTGTTATCAAAGAATTCTCTGATCCAGCCCTTCATATATTCAATACATTTTTGATCTGATAGCAGAGCCCTCTCAAAAGTCCATCTTGAATACTCCTTCCTTGCTCCAGTTACTGAAAACTCTAGGACTACCGGGTTATGATCGGACATAACTCTGGGGAAGAGCTTAATCCGTGCCTCCTGGAGTATAGATTGCGAAGTTAAAAAGTAGTCCAATCTAGCAAACTTGCCGTGTGGAGCTGAATAGAAAGTATAGCCGGGCTCCAGAGCTCTAAGTTTAGGCCAAGCATCTACCAAACCGATATCATTTACAAAGTTTTTAAACGCCCTCATTGAATGTGGCTTCTGCCCTTTACTGGAGGTTCCTAATGTCCCCGGAATGCCTCTAGATCCATTAAGATTTAAATCTCCACAGACCACAAATGGTGCTGGCCAAGATGGTAATTCATTGGCCCAAAAACACAGTAGCCCGGGGTCATCTAGGACAGGGGCATAGACTGTACATAATGTAAAAGAGCTGGTTGTATACCTGCATTCCAGTAATACCCATCTACCATTCTTATCGACAGCTTTCCTACCTGGGTTGATGACACTGCCTTTTATGAGAACCGCAACCCCCTTAGTCTTCACATCTTGTGTAGTATAAGCTGCTACCTTCAACCCTAAGGACTTAGGTAGGTTGCTATCATTTCTGGTGATGTGGGTCTCCTGTAGACAATAAACATCTGCCTTTAATACCTTGAGATCTTCCTGGATCCTCCTCCTCTTAGCAATGTCATTAAGCCCGCAGATATTAATAGAAGCGATGCGTACTTTAGCCATTATTCCAATAAAACATTACATCCAGCTTTGTTACCTTATCTGAATTAATACAAATACTGTACTGGCCCTGCAGGCAATCACATACAGTGTTCCTTCCAGATTGCTTTCTAACCGTAAGTACCCACAAAGAATGACACCCATAGTAAACATCGTGCTTCAGCTAGAAAATTACACTTTACCTTACCACCGTGAACCCCCTACCCCAACCCCCCACCTCCCATCCCATCACCCCATCTCCAGCCCACCCTCCCTCCCCTAACCTTAGAAGCAGCCAGACCAAAAGGATCTGAGTGATGGAGACAGGAAAGAGCATCGCAGTCCCCCCCAAGCTCCTTCCGTACTTTATCTAGCCAAGACATCATGAAGAGATAAAAGAGAGAAAAAATAGAAGGAAAAGAAGGAAAGGAAAAAAGCCACCCTACATGTATAGCCTTTTACTTGCAACAAAAACTTATTTAAATTAACCAAACAAATGCATTGAAGCCTCATACATTTCTTTTATCCAACCGGGCTTGATCTAAATACTCTCCAGCTTGGATTTCTGAGGTAAAGAATGTAACCGCCCCTCTTACAATTGTCTTCAACCTTGCAGGAGCAAGCAAATAGGCCTCAAACCCAGCGTCCTGAAAGGGCTTTGTTAGTTGCCGAAGTCGCCATCTACGCTCTACGGTAACATGACAAAAATCAGGGCGAACAAAAAAAGAAGACTCTTTATATTGCCTTCTGGCCTCAGGTCGCGCTTTCTCGAATATAGCTTGCCTAAGCATGTAATTGCCAAAGAAGACCAAAATGGCCCTTGGTTGGTTTAGATCTCTGCCGGAATTTTTGTATCTAGTGAAAGGGAACCGATGGACCCTCTCGACTTCCCGTTCCCACACCCACCCTGTAGGCTCAGGGAAAGCTTCTTTAAGGAGATTTAAAATGAAAGAACAAATGTCCTCCCCTTCCAGGCCTTCTTTTATCCCTAGGAAGCGGAGGTTATTCCTCTTCATACGGTTCTCCATGTCCTCCAGCTTCCACATAGCATCGGTGAGCTGAGCATCGTGGGTTTTAGTTTCCTCTTTAACATCAGACAACTCCTTTTCGACCACCGTTGTTCTTTCTTCCAGAAAGTTCATCCGTTCACCGATCTCTGTACAGGTTCTGCTGACTTTCCGTAGTGCCCCCTCCAGTTTTTTAGAGGCCTGCCTTGCCTGCTTTCCATCTGCCCGAGTCTCGGCACGGTGTTCTTTTATAGAGTCCAGAATCATACTCAGAGCGGAGTTCATATCTGATATTCCCTTTGCCTGAGGTGCACCGGGGGAAGATTCCGTCTGTTCGGTTGTCAATCCCGTTGGACCAATTATCCTCGTATGGGAATAGTCCCACTTCAAACCAGGACCACCTGAGTGCCTTCCCTTGTTTTTCTGAGCCTCGCTATGTCCTTTAGCCCCTTTAGAGTTCATCCGAGATTTCTGTCGCTTCAGTGCTGTCTCGGGTGCTTCCAGAGTGCTGGAGCCTGACAAAGACAAACTATCATCGATCTCCCTATGGTCTGAATCAGATACACCTGATAATGACTCCTCAGTAAGTGAGAAAAACTTATCTGTTCCATCGGAGATTATATCACCAGCTGCTAAAGATGGTTCTTCAGGACATGTGGTACCTCCCACCTCCCCACAGGCTCCATCGGGTATTGGCGACGGCCCACAGGTTTGGTGGTCAGGTAGAGTTCCATTATAATCCTCCCCGTTATCACCATATTCTGCCTCCTTTTCTATCAGTGATGGCAGGTTGAGGTGGTACAGAAAGTGCATTTGAATTATCTCCCTCGGAAGCGACTGCCACTTCTTCCAAAGCTTTTGTGTTCGTCCCTTTCCGCCCAGCGGTGCGCTCAGTCTGAATCCTCCGTCTCCCTGCCCCTTCACTCTCTACTTGCTTCTTGGTGTTGCGAGGCTCATTGGATTTACCTGCCAATACACCGGAACCCAAGGGAGACTCCAGACTATTGCCTTAAGGCTGCTGTATTTGCAGTGATTTTCTATTCACCACTCCCTTCATTTGCCTTGTTGACTTAGGAGGCATCCTCCCGAATGTAAGATTGTAGCTCGTAGTAGTGTTGAAGTCCTGTAGAACCAGCCTGTGTCCCACCTTAGCTGCAGTTCTTACCAACAGCCACAGGGCGGAGCGCAGTGAACACGCTGCTCTAACCAGCGCATCAAATGGCTTCCCACTAACGCCCCTGCAGCTCCTCTGTGCGGGAGAGACGTCCGGTGCCTCAGCCCGCGTCGGAAGCTCGGGTTGCCTGCTCGGTCCCAGCCAGGGCATCCGTAAATCGCTGGCTGCCGGCACGGGCCCCCTCAAGACGCAGGATGGAGTCTGCGAACCACCGGTAATGGTGTGTGCCGTTATGCTCGACGGAGCACGGAGCTAGGGAGAGGAGTTGCTGCAGTGATCACGCTGCCGCCATCTTGCTTCACGTGAAGGATAGTTTCTAAAGGGATAGTTTAACAAAGAGTGTGGCTTCCTGCTCCAGCTGTAATAAACTTATTATGAGACAATAATTTCCTGTCATATCGGTAGCAGACACATACTTTTCGAGTAATTCATACTTAGTATCAAAAGTAGCCTGAAAAACAGTTGTGATCTTAGACTTCCTCTCTGTGAGTTTTACAGTCTTCCATCACCATAGTCAAAGAGCCTCTCTCACTTATGGACTCATCCAGAGTTCCCTTGTAGCACTCCATTGCAGGCACAAACTTACTGATCCAGTCTCCTCCACTATGACACCACCTTGTATTTTTGACCTGTGTCCCAAAGTATCTATTTTTTCAAATAGCCCTCAATCTACATACCCATGTATAGAAATCCCTCCTTCTTCTGTGCTATTTCCCACAGTCCTGATAGCCTCTCCCCTTCTTGATGATACTCTCTCATGCAGACCTCATCTACCTCCTCCCCTAGCAGATACCCCCTCTACTAATCGTCTTTCACCCAAAATCGCAACCCTTTCCACAATTGTCTAAAGCCACACTCTCTTCACTAATTACCTATACCTCTCACTCTTGGGCACTTCCACCCCCACAATGGTAATCTATTTTCAGTTGAACTACATTAAATGCATTTTCTCCTTTTATCCTCACTTTAAGTCAGTCCTGGTTCATTACCTACCAGCATTCTGAGTCCATAATTAGGGGAAACAACATTAGCCCACCATAAATGATGCCTCAATTTAGAGGAGAGGCCTACGGGGCATGCAGGGGTTACTGGCCCCAACCGTGGTGGTTGAGGCCTTTTACTCCTGATGTCTTGGGACCCAACCTAATATGGATCCTGCTCAACTGGGCCATGTACCCCTTCTGCACCTGACTCTCTGTGGTAGCTGAGTTCAAGGTTCCCTCGAGGCAGATGTAGATACAGGTGAGTAAACACAGCTCATAACTCAAATTGCAAATAGTACAAACAATAAATAAATACCCAGCCACATACCTACATTTTTAGGAAAAAGTAGTATTTTATTTCTAGAAGTGGGGGCCCTAGTAGTTGTCAGGTGAATCCCTGTCCCACCCTCTTTCATGTAATGTTTTCAGGGTTATTCCCCATTCACTGGTGGATGCATCAGAAAATGCAAACTATTAGGCAGTACTCAAAAGTTCTCTGTTGATTCTATAGGATTGCAGTCAAAAATGTCTATGGTGCTGCAGCACCTTCAGCAGTGAATCCCCTTGGGGCCCCAAAGGCCCTAGTTGTACTCTTCCTCGCTCCTGCAGCATGGAAGTGTTCAGCATTAAAGCAGGTGCTCTCAACGTGGTCTGTCACGAGGTCCGATTCTGCTCGGAGAAGTCAAGCAGCTTGCGGCACAGGTGACAGCTTCGGGCAGGTGCAGGCTGACTTTCCAGAGAAGCACAGCTGCTCTGCACTCAGGGCAGAAACTCGGCACCCAGGGTGGAAAATCTGCACTCGGGGCAGACACAAATTTCATCAGGGCCTCCTGCTGCACCCAGCACCACAACACCCCCTCCATGTGCCTGTCCTGTAGAGTTGGGAGACATCTGCCCCCAACACCTCACACCCCTCATGTTCAACCCAAACCCCACTGTGTGTTGTATCTCCTGTGGCTGAATCCCAGGAAGTGATGGTTCCAAGTGAGGATGTTAGGACTGTGGTCTCTCGGAGCTTCCAGGAGCTGATGGAGGAGATCTGAATGTTCCGAGAGGCACAGGCAAGACATTTTGACAGCTTCACTTCCTCCATTGCTTCCTTTGGTGCAGCTATATTGTCTGCGTTGACCTAACAACCCACCCACACCACTGTTGTTTCCCCAAGTACGTATTCACCCCCCCTGCTACTCCTCATACCCCTCATGTTTCCCGTTCCTGTGGGATGTCTGGTCCTTCATCGGCCATCCAGGAAGAGGTCGGAGGAGCAGAGAATGTGAATGCTGTGAGGATGGTCAGTGACTGGACATAGACTGGTTTCCCTGATGGTTCCTGACGTGTTTTATTTATTTTCCCCAACTCCCTCCAAGTTTCCTTGCCGATTATGCCAGAAGATTTTATTTTACTTCCTTTCTCCCTTTCCAATGGACTGCATTTTATTTTATTTCCATATACTATCTACAGTATATTTAATAATGTTATCAAAAATGGCTGATCAAACTTGCCACTGTTTACATATGAGGGTTAGCAGTCTAGTAACTGTAATGCAGTAGAAAGTAATGAGGGATCAAAAGCACTTTAGCACTTTAAATGACGCTGTAGACAATGGGACTCTATGGTCCAGTAGAAGGTGGAGAGCCAAAATGCGTAGACCGTCCATACTTTTTGTGTTTGTACTATGGTGTGCTAAATAAACACTTTTTGAAAAAGAAATACCTGCTTATCATGCTATTTATGGTGCCGTGAAAATCTTGCCGTGTGGAGGTGCAAAGATTTTTGAACATATATATGTATATTATAAAAAAGGCTTCATCATATCTGCTCCACAGCTCAAATTTACTGCAGCATAGTAAGATAAGAAAGCAGGGCGGCACTACAGGGATTCTTTTTTATATATTATTTATTTCACCAGTGCATACAAGGGACAGTCTACATGTTTCGGTGCTTGCCTTCAACAGGATCATAGAGTCCACGCGTTTTGATAGTCCTTAAATAACTTTCAGGACCCTAGTCCTTTTACAGTGTCAACCACTACTACCAGACTAAACCTCACTTGTTGTTTTCATATATATATATAATTCATCAAGCATTACAGTTCATTTTGTAAAGTACACTTTGTTTACATTCTGCTTGAATACATTTGTTGCATATGGGCAGAATTTCAGACAAATATTATGCATAGTTTACATCATATCAGTAAAGTACTTAAATCTCATAATGCTATTATATGCATAAAGTGCAAGAAATTACCATTTTAGTGCACAATGACTGTGAAGGAAAATTGTAGTTAGTTTAAATTAATGACCTGATTGCAAACACAACAAACAGCACATATCATGATAAGAATGGATGTGACGAAAACCTATATGTGAATTTAAAACACTAAACTCTGGTAAGCAACATGTCAATATTCGATTTTCAAATAGCAACCAAAAGGGGTTCATGATTGAGATTTAGATGAAGGAAAAGTAGGATTTATAAAAACCAGATCTTTGTAACAATATTATTAGACCAAGATAACTATAACCCCTTGGAAGGTGCTTAGTGCTAGAAACTTTGGTCTTTTCTAAGTCTTACTCACAATTATATCCATTGGCAGAGGAGTACCCTCATATATAGAAGCCAAATATATATTTATCTATATTAATGATGCACCAGCTTACAGTGTCCCCCACACTGATAGTTAAGATGCTGATTGAATTATACGTCATTGGCATTATTCAATTCAGACAGAGAATTATACCAAAAAGTCATTAGCAGTGAACGCTCACGAAGTAATCAATAAGTATGATTAACCAAGAAAATTATACTCTGATGCATCGCTGCAAAATGTATGCAAGTTATGTTCTTTCTCACAAATAAAGTGCTACATACATCCTGGAATAAGTTGTCTGACAATTTGTCCTAAAGTGCTAGTTCATTTAAAGTGTTAATGTGTAAATATACAATGCTGAAAGAGCTCTTCTGCTGGACCAGTAGTCCCTTGAAGTTAATTAAAGTGCTTCGTTATGTAGATCTATGAGAGGTACTCCTAAAGTGCTAATGCTTAATTACAAAGTGCTGCATAATGTTCTTCGGGTTAAAAATAATCCTCTAAAATATTAAGAACCTCATATTTGTCCATATTGACTGTGATGTATTAAATTAGTTGTCCCCAGGGTAAAATCCAGTGATTGTTCTTCTATAAGGTGCTGAATCATCAGAGGTTAGGTTAAGATATCAATTAATCGTTTGACTAAACTGCTGATATGTGCTTAATTATAAAGTTAAGACTTGGTCCTACATACTTAATGCATTTCACATGATCTAAAAATGTATAATTAAAGAGTGTGTCATCTAAACAAATCTGAGATTGGTTATATTACAGAGGTTTTGAATATTCATGGAGGGAGGGAGTGAGACAGATCACCACAATTTATAAATATACATATAATTCTGCATCCAAGTTGTGTCCCATTGGTATTTCAGTTCCTATTGACAGAATGAGTCTCGATTCAATTTTTCTTAATTGTAATTCTCTGTCTCCCCCTCTCTCTTTCTTATTTATATGTTTGATACCAAAGTACTGGAGGTATTTTGTTTCACCTTGATGTTCCTCCGAAAAGTGCTTCACAATCGGATATGAATAGTCTTTGTTTTTGATCACTCTCAAGTGCTGCAATATCCCCAACTTCACCTTATTGACGGTACTGCCAATATATTGTTTTTTGCATGGACATTGTAAAACATAGACTACAAAGTCAGTGCTACAGGTGATGTGTACTTTTATCTTTTCTAATCTCCCATTTTGTAGTCTATAGTCCTTTTTGTTCACCCCATGTTCACAAGCCTTACACTTGGCACATTTCCAAAAGCCTGGTTGGTTGAGCCAGCTTGACTTAGCACTTTTCTTAGGGACGAAATTAGTCCTAGTCAAAACATCTGATAGGGAAGCAGTCTTTCTGTATGTTATACTGGGTTAATCTCGTAGGGTTGCATTCAAAGCCCGATCTGATCTGATATATATATTCACTGAAAAAAGCACAGGTTTCACGGACGTTATAGTTTGGGATTAGCATTTAAAAAACCTTAGATACTTACTGAAAAAACACGGTTTTCAGGGACATTATAGTTAGGCTGACATTTTATTCAGTGAAATTCAGCCGTTATAATTAGCTGAGCTAACTATAACTCGCGCCCCCACAATGCACTGCTGATGATGTCACATATTACGTTACTCATGACATGGTCAGATACATCACTGATGACATCACTGATTACAACTCAAATGACATCACTGATGACATCATCCAGTGAGTGAGTGTTTCAAAAAGTTTAACAATGTTATGTATATATATACGCCAAGGTGTATTGAAGAATAAGTGGGTGTATGAGTGCCTGTATGGATGATTTAGTGGGTGTGTGACTGACTGTATAAGTGAGTGATTAAACGTGTCTTAGTGAATGTATGGGTGAGTGATTAATCTGTGTGAATGTGTGTATCAGTCTGTCAGTTGGTGTGTAAGCGACTGCATGGGTTAGTGAGTAGGTACATGAGTGTCTATATGGGTTATTGATTAGTTGCCTGAGTATCTGTATGGGTACCTGTGTGTCTGTGTGGGTGGGTGATGATGTGTATGACTCCCTGCATGGATGTATGAGTGGGTAAATCCCTGGGTGTATGGGTTCATTGTGTCTGCAAGGGTCTGTTTGGGTGAGTGTATATATCAAGGTGTATTAATGAATTAGTGAGTGTACAAGTGCCTGTATCGATGATTCAATAGGTGCGTGACTGACTGTATAAGTGAGAGATTAGGTATCTCAGTGAATTTGTGGGTCACCGACTAAGTTGTCTGAATGTCTGTATTAGTCTGTCAGTTGGTGTTGAAGTGGCTGTATGGGTTGATGAGTGTGTACATGAGTCGGTGTATGGGTGATTGATCGGTTGTCTGAGTACCTGCATGGGTGTATGAGTGCCTGTGTGGGTGGGTGAGAAGGTGTGTGTGACTGCCTGCATGGATGAGTGACTGCATGAGTCAGTGGGTGTATGGGTTAGTGAGAGTAAGAGAAGGGTTATATAAGTGACTGAGTGTGCCTATGGCTGTGTTGGTGAGTGAATGGATGTCTCAGTGGTATATAGGTGAGTAACTGCATATGTGAAATGAAGTATATGTGAGGGTTGCAGTATATAAGTGACTGTATGTGTGAGTGAGTGATTGTGTGAGTGTCTGTATGGGTGAGAGTGTGGTTGTGTCAGCAACTGTAAGGAGAGTAAGTGTTTGTTAAAACATGTATGAGTAGTGAGTGTGTGTGTGTTTCTGTATAGGTGAGTAAGTGACTGTGTGATTGAGTGTTTGGGTGAGTGAGTAGGTGTGTGAGTAGCTCTATGAGTGACTGATGGTGTATGAGTGGCTGTATGGGTGTATGAGTGGACATATCAGCGGCTGTATTGGTGAGTGACTGTATATATGGATGCCTGTATGGGTGAGTGAGTGGATGTGTATGTAGACCTATGAATCAATGAGTTGGTATGTACATACTGGTATTGGTGTGTCTATAGTTTCAAGAATGGTAGTCTGAAATTTGTAGTGGGTGTATGTAAGGTTATATCGGGGTGTGAGTAGGTGCATCAGAGATTATGTGGATGATGTAATCAGTGATATCATCAGTGATGTCACTGACCATGTCATGAGTGATGTAATATGTGACGTCATCAGCAGTGCATTGCGGGGGCGCAAGTTATCGTTAGCTCAGCTAACTATAAGAGCTGATTTTCTCTGGTTTCATAAGAATAAAATGTAAGCCAAATTATAACGTCCCTGAAACCTGTGTTATTTCAGTGAATATCTAAGGTTTTTTAAATGCTAACCCCTAACTATAACGTCCATGAAACCTGTGTTTTTTTCAGTGAATTTGTAAGGTTTTTTAAATGCTAATCCCTAACTGTAATGTCACTAAAACCTGCATTTTTTCCAGTGAATTTGTAAGTTTGTTTAAATGGTAATTTCTAACTATAAAGTCCCTGAAACCTGTGGTTTTTTCAGTGAATTTCTTAGGTTTTTTAAACAGTTTAATTTATTAAAAAATATTTTTAACTATCTTTTGCAGGTTTGCAAGATTTCGTTTTTACAATTTTTTTTAAAATTATCAACACTTTTTAAAAATATATATATAACATAGTCCATCAAAGACTTATTTACTTCAACGATTACATTTTTAAGTAAATTGAAGTATTGCTCTATTGTTCCAAATTTTGTAGTGTGTTATTATATGTGAGACTTATTAATAGAAAAGGAAATATTGTTTTTAATATTTTAAAGTAATTTTATTTTAATAGCATGAAAGATGTTTTGTTGTCTTATTATTTTAACTATCTTCTTTATATTTTTTTTAATCCGTTAAACAAATGTCACTTTAAAAATCATATTTAGAATGAATCAATATATTTTTATCATGAAGAGGTTTATTACTGAGTGCAAAAAATAGTATAATAGAAGTTATAAATTTGTTTTGAAATCTTTTATACAGATTTTTATGGACGCGACGGTATCGTGCACCGGTCACGGATCTATGCGCGAATCCATTATATCAATGTAAGTCTAAAAGACGTACTTACACTGAAATAATATATTTTTCAAACAAAGAGATGTATTATTAAATCCAAAAATATTAGTATTACTGTAACTGTCAAATATTTTTAAGATCTTTAAAATAAATCTTTTATGTGCGTGGGACCATTGCGCACCAGTCGCGTAGGAGTCGCGAACCCGGCCGGCATGTATTTCTGGGATCGCATAGGGGTCGCGACTCCGGTGCAATTTTAAAAACTATGAAATAGCAATGCTGAAAGTTTAAATATCTGTTTTGCTTAAAGACTTTCCATTAAAATAGTTTCAAACACAATTTGCTAATAGCAATTTATAATTTTAAATTAAATTTAGCAGTTGCGTGACGTATATGCAATGGGTGCGCTACCCCTACATGACTCCACGTGACATGGAAAGAAAGCTTTTCATTGGTTAGAAAGCTTTTCATTATATTAGAGGGTGGATCCAACACCTGTTCCAGTCTTTTTATTCTGGGTGTGTCTACTTCTTAGACTGCTTTTTTGTAGGCTCTAAAATTCTTTTTTTTGTTGGTGTTGCGAGCATTTTTTAATGTAAAATGGCATCAGCATTTCCAGAAAAGAAGTGGTAGGAGGAGATGGATGAGATGGAAGAGACGGTGAAAAAGTACAAAGAAAGCATCGTGTGGGCGTTTTTCACTGTGCCAGAGGGAGAGAAGAAAGTTAATGCTAGGAAGGTGATCTGCAGCATCTGCCACAAAGTCCTCTCCAGAGGATCTGAAAAAAATACTCCTGTGGCACTTCTACTATGAGAAAACATCTGGAAACCATCCATCCAACTCGTCTTGCACCAGAAATGGCACGGGAGAAGAGGGAGCAACCTGCAGCTGATGATACTAACTAACCATATACGTCAGCTGGTGTTGCTCTCACCACTCCACAACCCCAGATCTTTCCTTAACTCACCGATGCAGGAATTCACTGCAGAAAATGCCTCACAACTCTTTGCATTGGGGAACTTTCTATTGATGCAATTATCAATCTTTTAAAAGCACATAAGAGCTCATTTTTTGGGGGGGTTCTACCTTGGGTTTATTTGTTGTTATGAAACACTGTAGTTGTACTTGTTAAATAAAAAAATAGAAAATTGTTTAAAAAAAAGATTCTCATGGAACCACATATACTGGTTAAACATAGAAAAAATGTATGCAGTGAAACTGATTGCTTGCATAAATGTGTGTGTGATGAATATAAGAATAGTGCCTGAATGATTGAATGAGTGCATAGTTAGTATGACAGTACATCTATGAGTGAAGGATACTGACTGAGTGCATGTTTGAGTACAGGTGTATCACCTGACTGATTGCATGAGTGCAAGGGTAGTGTGTGCGTCAATGTATCCGTGCAAGGGTAGTGCCTGGGTCATTGGATGAGTAATGCCTGAGTGAATGTATGACTGCATGCGCAATGCCTGAGTCAATGTATGAGTGCATAGGTAGTGCATGGGTGATTGAATGAGTACATGTGTAGTGCCTGAGTTAATGCCTGGGTGTTTAGATGAATGCATAGGTAGTGCCTGAGAGAAGGGATGAGTGCATGGGTAGTGCCTGAGTGAAACGATGAGTGCAAGAGTAATGCCTGGGTCACTGGATGAGTGCATGGGTAGTGCCTGGATGAATGGTTGAGTGCAGGAATAAAAATAAAAAAAGAGTGCAAGAATAGTCCCTGAGTGATTGCATGAGTGCATGGGTAGTGTTAGGGTGATTGCATGAGTGCAGGGGTAGTGCTGGGGTGATTGGATGAGTGCATGGGTAGTGCCGGAGTGAAATAATGAGTGTAAGAGTAATGCCTGGGTCATGGGATGAGTGCCTGGGTAGTGCCTGAGAGAATGGATGAGTGCAGGGGTACTGCCTGGGTGATTGGATGAGTCCATGCGTAGTGCCTGAGTGACTTCATGAGGGGAAAGGTAATGCCTGGGTGCCTAGATCAGTGCATGGATAGTGCCTGAGAGAATTGATGAGTGCATGGGAAGTGTCTGGGTGAAAAGATGAGTGCAAGGGTAATGCCTGGGTCATTGGATGAGTGTATGGCTAGTTGCCTAAGAGCATAGATAAGTGCATGGGTAGTGCATGAGTGAATTATTGAGTGCAAGAGTAATGCCTGAGTGATTGCATGAGTGCATGGGTAGTGCCGAGGTGATTGCATGAGTGCAGAGGTACTGCCTGGGTATTTGGATGAGTGCATGTATAGTACCTGAGTAACTTCATGAGTGTAAGGGTAATGCCTGGGTGCTTAGATGAGTACATGGGTAGTGTGTGAGTGAAAGGATGAGTGCAAGGGTAGAGCCTGGGTCATTGGATGAGTACATGGGTAGTGCCTGAGAGAATGGATGAGTGCATGGGTAATGCCTGTGTGAATGGTTGAGTGCAAGAATAGTGCCTCAGTGATTGCATGAGTGTATGGGTAGTGCCTGGGTGATTGCATGAGTGCAGGGATACTGCCTGGGTGACTGGATGAGGGCATGGGCTGTACGTGAGTAAATGTATGAGTGCATGGCTAGTGGCTAGATGAATAGGTGAGTGAAACAGCAGTGTCTGGCTGATTCTATGAGTGCATAGATAGTAGTGAATGCGTGTATGGGCAGTTCCTATGTGTTTGCATGAGTGCATTCATAGTGTCTGTTTCATTCAATGAGTGCATGGGTAGTCCCTGGGTAATTCCATTAGTGCATATCTTTTCTATGTATGCATCTGAGAAGTCCATGGATAGGGAGTCCAATACACACCTGTCCTGTATAATGAGGAGTAAATAACTTGCAATTAAAGCACTTTTATTAGCTATGCACTTTTGTAAAAGGTAAGTGTGATACTGCGCCTCAGAAATATGATGATACTTTCCAAATAGTCTAAAGGATGAACATTATTCATTTTAGAAACAAATAACATACAATTACATTTTAAACATTTTTCCAGGTTATCATGCATATTATTTTATGTATTCTTACATTTCAAGTAATTTAGATACATTACTCAGTAGAGTAGTATTATCCTAAATAGCATTACAACTGTTTTCAAACTTCAACAGTAGCTACTATAAAGAAGAGAAAGAAAAACTGTTATTTAATGATAATATAGTACAGAAATTATAATATTATATTTTTGAGAACACAACATAAATTTAGAATTATATAACATTTTCAGTTTCCCTTTTTGCTGTTCTCAGATTCCACTTAACTTCACCATACACAGGGATTTCAATGTAGTATCATCTGTGAACAACAGGGAAAAAAAACAACCAAATTGATTGTAGAAAAAAAACAAATCAGCATAGAACATCCTATGCAATATCTGTAGCCAGGCGTTTTCCTATCTACACTTTGTTAATTACTTCCTTCATCTACATTAACTCTATTATTTATCTCAAATACATTTGCCAAAATCTATACTCTCATTTAAATCTGGTACAATATAGACAGCAAATATATAAACTATTTGCTTTTAAACACAATTTTTCAAATGTAATATCAATTACACAATAAACATTAAATATAAATATTGATAGTTTGCAGTGCTGTCTACTTTCTGTTCACATCTTCCCAATAGACCAAATGATGTACTCAAAACTTTGGCTGCAGAAATAACAAAATCTGAATTTGGTAATTCAAGAGGCAATCTAGCTTTGAATTCCAAGTGGGCATCATTACAATGTGTCCATCCTTTATTACACTTTAAATACATAGTATAGTGTCCAGATGTTGTAGTAGGTCCATCATGGAAAATAATAGCCACCACTGTAAAAGTTCTTCCTGAAATAGATATTTGACTTGAATTAAAATCTTTAATTGTTGTTTCCAATTTTCTTCCATTTGCTCTACAACGTTGTTGCATTAAAATCAGATATTTTCCAAATCTTTCTATATGTAATGTAGACAGCATCTCTGATCTACAATGTGAAAATCTCATTCCCTGATTGGCTGTTTTTATCAATTTGTTAAAAGGTAATGATTTGCAGCCTGGTATTGTCAAGTATAGGAATCGTTCTGTTTGTATTTCAGTGGTAGAAGTAAATAAACACTCTTCACACTTATTGTTCCAATTCTAACTTAGCCCAAATAGGTTTTCAATGTGTATTCTTTCATGTTCTAATACTCCAAGCATAACCATTAGAAATTATTATGCATCTTGTTGTATGTTGAGAGTAAGTTTCAATGAACCAGTATATATATCTAAAATATGCTGAATGCCAGAAGCAGTATGCATTTTACTTCTGTCACTAACCAACTGCTGAAATACATGATGTAGTGCAGAACAGAATCTTTTTTCACAATTTGCCATGGTTTCATGATGAAGATGTGGTAGATAAAACACAACATTCAGAACCACATTAGCATAACAGTTGATACCTGAACTATTTTCCAACTGATATCCTACAATGTCATCAACACTTTCCATTTTTTGTTTCTTTACGCCTTTGGGTTTCTCTTCAATGGTTTTCTTTTTATGAACTTCATGTTTGGCATATTTCTGTTTTGGACACACTACACGTTTCTCATATATGGGATATTCCCTTATTTTCTTAACAATTGTACTCTCTTACAAAATTTGCATCAGCAATAATCTTTTTCTCATCAAAATCTATCAAATACAAACCAGACAATGTTCTTATTCGAGACAATGCAACGTTTTGCCATTCCCTCTTTGAACACTGTACTTCCAAAATTTATAAAAGCTCTGTCTTTACTCAAACCTTGAGATTTATGAATAGTTACTGCATATGCTAGAGACAGAGGAAACTGTTGTCTATGAGCATACAAGTCTTTTACAAGCAAAAAACATACAACACAATGTCCAATCTGTCTTACCTCATTTATCTGATCAAATTATATAATCAAAAATTCTATTCTCTGCCTATTTTGAAAATGTAAAAAATCAACAACTTTTCCCATTGCTCCATTAACTAATCCTTCTTCAACTTTCAAATTACGCCGCCAAATTACTCAACAGTTTTTACATACATGTAAAGTCTTTTCTAATCCTGCAGTTTTAGATTCAGACTTTTCCAAATAATTCAATTTAGCCTGTAGTTTCTCGGTAAGAACAATTGTTACTCCCTGGTGTTCAATTTTGTCAATAGATTTAATGTCCACTACTTCTTGTTTTTCAAGTTTCAGAAGTTGTTGATTAAATGTAGAACACTCTTGCAGTGTAGGCATTAGGCAAACTATGGACTTGTTTTTTATAAGAATAGTGTACATTGCTTCAGTTGCTGTTTCTCCAGTTATAAAAAAGTTCCTTAGTAGTTAACTTTCCAAAGCTTGTTTTCCATGATCTGTCAAGACACCAATTCGTATGTCTTTAAGAATACTTCCATAATCTTCATCACTTGCTTGCCACATATTCTTAACTAGTTATTTGTATCCAAATATTTTACATTCCCAATACTTCCCAAAGATATTCTTGTGTCATCATGGAAAAGAGTTTTAAAAACAGGTTTTACTTTTACAGGAGTAAGTTGTAGTAAGTCTCCAAATACAATTAAATGTTTTTCTCCAAACTGTACATCGTAATCTGTTTTTTAAACCTGTTGCAGTCTCAAGTGTTTAAAGGCAAGCATTAAGTTTGAGACCATTCTCACCTCATCAACGATGAAAAGTTTCATTTTCTTCAGCACTCTTGAGACTTCTTAGCAAGCTTCTCCAGATAGCTTCTGATATTCCAATTTATTATCATGTTCAACAGGTAGCATAAGTAATCAATGTAAAGTAATACCTTTAATGTTGTGTGCTGCTAATCCAGTTGGAGCTGTTATGACACAAGATAAATGTGATCCTGTAGTTTTGTTCAAAACTTTAATTAAGAAATGTTTTCCTGTTCCAGCTTGACCACTGATGTACAATAGAATAGGTTTAAATGATGAACATCGACATTCTTTTTTTTTTCAAGCAGCAAACCATGTTGCACCTGCTGTTTGACTTGCAGATATATTTATTTTTGTTCAAAATGTAATTGTTCTTCTAACTTTTCCAACTGAGTAACTCCCTGTTGTGCTTGTTGCATTGCATTTTCTACATCATTAATGGCTATTGCTGCTTCATTTTCAATAATTGGTTGTCCCAGTGGATCTTGACTCAGTGGACCAGAACTTTGACTGCTTTGTGAACTTTCTCTAGCTATTTCTGCTGCAATAGTACTTTCTTGTTCAATCTCATCAGTTAACATTTGTACATAAGTTGGAAAAATGATGCACTGAATAGTATCTTTAGTTGCATTAAAAGAATCTTCATAGCGGTCAAAATCTCCAAGTAATTTTGCTTCACTATGCCAAGGCTTGAAAAGTTGCAAAAGTGCTAAATAGAAATATTCTCTCTTATCTGGAATTTCACAACTGAGCTTTCTGTGGTTAATAAGATTTCCCTTTGCATGTTTCATTAAACATCCATCATATCCAATTACTCCATATTTTTCATCTTTTATATTTTCAATAACTTTCTTTTTAAAGCTGTAATGTTGAATTATTTCATGCTACAATTGGAAGAGGCAGCCGGGTTTTCGAGAGTATTGCACTGCCCAGTCTAGTCACTATCCTTCTGGGATATTGCCCACCTCAAATGGCCAGCTACCACTTGACCATAAAGTTGAACATTCATACAGGGGGTATGAGAGGCAACATGTATAGACAGTAAGTTACAAGGTCTTTGTATTGAAAAAATGAGTCCACGTCGCTATTTGTAGCCTTGGTGTGTCTTTATTGCAGGAATGCTGGGCTTTCATAAATGCACAGCCAACGCGCTTCGCCCAAACATGGGCTTCTTCAGGGCGAATGAAGGGTAATGTAATCTTGCCAAGGTAAGTTGTGGCATCCGCAAGGTAGGTCCGTGCTGGGTCGTAGAATCTTGCCAAGGTAAGGAGATCCGCAAGATTCAGGTCCGTGTCAGGACGTGGAATGAAGATAGGTACCCTTAAGGATAAAGGTGCATATCGGATTCCTTGGTCAAGTGATTCTGTCTCTGCAGCGATGGTCCGTGTCAGAGGCAGGGGGTAGTTCTTTAAGCAAGCGAAGCGTGATCCGTGTTCGGATGGTGTCAGGTCCCGTCGGTGGCGAGGGCGACGGGACCTGACGCCATCCGAACACGGATCGCGCTTCGCTTGCTTAAAGAACTACCCCCTGCCTCTGACATGGACCATCGCTGCAGAGACAGAATCACTTGACCAAGGAATCCGATATGCACCTTTATCCTTAAGGGTACCTATCTTCATTCCACGTCCTGACACGGACCTGAATCTTGCGGATCTCCTTACCTTGGTGAGATTCTACGACCCAACACGGACCTACCTTTTGCGGATACCACAACTTTACCTTGGCAAGATTACATTACCCTTCATTCGCCCTGAAGAAGCCCATGTTTGGGCAAAACGCGTTGGCTGTGCATTTATGAAAACCCAGCATTCCTGCAATAAAGACACACCAAGGCTACAAATAGCGATGTGGACTCATTTTTTCAATACAGAGACCTTGTAACTTACTGTCTATACATGACACCTCTCATATCCCCTGTATGATTGAATTATTTCATACAGACATACGTTCTCAAGATGTATCCTTTTGGGATAGTATGCTTCCAGCATATTACTTTTCATAATATCAGTACATTTTGGCTCATACTTTACTAAGTATTCAGTTTCTTGTAAAGATTTCAATGCTCTTCTTCATGTAGAAGCAAGACCTAGACTTACCCGAATGATTCCTCTTGACTTTGAATATAAACTGACTGAGCTCAACTGAACCGAACATTCATAGGATCCAATCTCTCGATGGGAAAGCATTTTCAAGCTGTAGCTGTACAATTTCTTGCTAAGACTCTTCTCTGTTGAAATTTCTTCCCACATTTTTTTCATCTCTGTCATTTCAGATTTATTAATATATGATGTAACGTAGCGAGCAACAGCAATTGAATTATCTGCAACATACTGAATATCCATGTTTGCATTCCACATTTTCAAAATGACTGGATTGAAGTCATTAATGTACTTTGAACCTTGTGTTCTTTTTAAATTGTATGTATTCTTGGGAGATCTCCGAGTTATTGTATGTCTGACTGATGACAAAAAATGATTTACTCTTCCTTTAGAAATTATAGGACGTGGAAATCCGAAACAACATTTTGTATAAAAATTTCCTTTACATTTATATTTCCGTCTGCAGTATTTTCCACATTGATGACTTTGAAAGCGTAAAACTTGTTGTCTCAAGCTCATTTCTCCGCCTCCTGTTGGAATGGCACATGTAACATATTGTTCAATGAAAGACACAACAGTTTCATCACTATCTGTCACAAATATTGGTGCATTCTTTATCCATAATAGCATGTGTATATGAGGAGCACCTCTGGTTTGGTACTCTTTTCACCAAAAGAAATCAGTTACCTCTCCAAGCGGTGAAACACTTTTGTTGCTGATAAATGACATCGTAGCTTGAAACATATGGTTAGATCTGCAGACATTTATAGGATCCAAACAACAGAGTTCTCCAGCTGTCTTCAGTTCAATGTTTCTCACATTTGAATTTGCTTCTCGAAGGTACTGAAGTAAATCATCCCACACATATTCAACACAGCTATGGGTTACAAACCATGTAGGTGTACCTAAGTTTCTTAACATACACTTAAGTTCACAATGACAATACCAAAATTCATTGGTACCACATTGACACATCATCAAATTAATTAACTGCCATTCTAAATTTGCATTTCTTTGATGAACTTTGTCCATTAACTCTTTTGTAGAAACATGTTGAAAATGAACTCCTGTTTTTAATATGTGGTTCACTGCATTTGAAAGTGCGGACAAATCGCTTCCAAACAAAAGATGAAATATATATGGAAGACACTGACGAAATCTTGGATCTTCAAAGTACATTCTTGTTGATCGATATTCTGATGCTGGAATCCGTACAGCTCACTCATCAAACCGTCCACCTTCTCCACTGGGGAATAGATGTGGAAAACAATGAGCTTCTTAAGTTTTTTCCCATACACTCATGGGAGCTCCCTTTGCTTCTTTCATTTGAAATAGTTCAGTATTGCTTCCTATTATTTCTTTTGAATGCAAAGGATGTATTACATAATGTTCATAAATCTCTTCAGTCCTGCACTTGTCCTCTTTTTGAATTTGGCCACCTGAAATTTCTGTTTCATCTTCTAAGCATATAATTTCTTCATCAACATTTACATTCTTATAATAAATATTATTCTGTCGTAGGTATAGTGTATCCTTTTGATGTTTATTCACATCTACAAACTCTTGCCATATTTTTTGACTCTTTGTTGGTACACCATTTACTAGAATAACTACTGGCTCATTGTCCTCTCTATCAACAATAACAGTTTCAATGTTTTTCTTAAATTCTAAAGGTAAGTACACAACTCTTCCTTTTAGACCTTTTTGTAAATCTGTTTGTGGCAGCTTACCTGTTTTAGGCTCCATACGAACTATGGCCTGAAATGCGTGTACAGATTGAATAAGAATATCCTCATATGCATTTAAATCTGCCAGTTCCTTAGGAATAGGCACCAACTCTAAGTTGGTATCTACTGCTCTAGCTGGCATTTTGTTTTCTTCTAATTTGTTGTAATAGTACTTACAAATAACCTGATCACTAGCCAAATCAAACTGACCCTCTTCTAACAAATAAACACCAAATTGCTGCCACTTACCATTGTTTTCCTTTTCACTTTTTAAAAATAAATCAACATTTCTAGTTTGAGTTTTATAGTGAGTACATCAACAACAAATACAAATAAAGTTTGTTTTTTCAGACGAAACTGTGATAAACTTTGTAATTTCTTCTGCAAACTCATTGATACTAATCTCTTTCTCATGTTCTTCAACACCTACACTTATCAAACTCTCAGTTTCTCTACACTCTTCTCCCAAACCAAAAAAACAAAACTGTATACCATCACAAACGTTCTCTATATCTGAGAGAGAACCATGCAAAAGAGATGTATTCATTTCACTTAAACATAATGCAGGCATTTTAACATAATAGAGTCTCTTTACTAACATCCGCATTTCAGAGTGGTGTACAGCTAACATTCTTAAATGATGAAAAGTACTTTTACACACTTTTCTTGAATGACAAGCCAGAGAATGACCCTGTAACTTAGTATATTTTCTCATCTTACATGGATCTAGTACTTGTAACATCTTGATCTTCTGTTTAACACTTTTTTTGGTATATCCTCGCAAAAAAATACGTAATGTCAATAGATTCCTGTTGAATACTGTAAATACTGCTACAATCACACTTGTATACAGCAGCTTGTGTACGCCTCCCTTGAACTTCCTCAGCTCTTAATCTTCTACATTCCTAACAACTATTTTTTTCTTTTGGAATGGGAAAACCATCTTTCATCTCATAGCATCGACAACTAGTATCAACTGCATGTACTAATGTGTTCTGTTGAAAATAGCTTTTTTCATTAAAGAAAGGCTCACTACTGGAAGTGTGCTTTCATTCACCAGTGAAAGTTTTACAAAAGTTACTTCTTTTAACAAGTCTCTTTCTTTTGCATTTCTCCTTCATAAACACCAATGTTTTATCCAATGTTGTAATTCTCTTTAATATTAATATAAATAATTTTTGTTTTATTTCAAAAGCTTTATCTACTACACTTTCAATCTGTTGCTTTTTCTTATAAACTGCTGTTCTTTTTTAATATTTTTTACAATCTTTCAATAAATGTTGTAGTACTCTACTACTAAACATTCTCCTCCTTAGGCCTTTATGTGCTTTTAGCCTTCTTTCAATATGCATTGTTTTCCCATAAAATTATTTTCTTTTATCATGTCCTTTTTTCCTTTCCTTCTGATGAGTTGTAGAACTTTTTTTTTCTTTTCAGCATTTTCAAATTGCTTTAAACTCTGTAAAACTCTTTTAACAAACTGTTTAGTTCTCTTACCAGAAGGCTTATTTTCCTGTCTAACATTTCACGCTCCATCTAATTTCCTCTTATCAGTTTTCTTTAATTAGTACTGCTTTTTTCCTCTCTTTTCGTTTGATCTTTTCTTGCCATCTTCAATTTTTAATCCTAAAACAAAGTAAATATCTAAAAAACAAAGAATAGTTTTAATACTTTGTTACATAATTATAAACTTTACAAATAATTATATATTAATATTCACAATATTAAATAACCAATTGCTTACAATTACATTAGCAATCTCTCCAGAACAACTATAATGTAGGATATTATACTTTGCACATTAGTAAGCTTGTCAGAAGAGCACACAGACCTTTAAACAGTCACACCGGAAGGATTGCCATTTTAAATTTCACTAGACCTAACATTCAGATTACTCGGTGAATAGTGATGGTGCAAGAGACAAGTGCATTTTAAGACATGTTGTCAGGGGGATTAGTAATTAGGCTACTTCGTATGAGTCTACAGAAACATACTCTTGAAGTAGGTCATATAAACTTAGGTATCTGCTTGAAATGGGAAGTGCAGTATCTCAAGTTTAAAGGTGTCCATGCTCTCGAAACTGAAGTATGTGTCCATTTGTACATGTTTTCTCACATCTGTTATGCATCTGAAAATGCTAGCTTAAAAAGTTGATAGCTTCTCAAACAGGTACACAAATCTTCTCAGTTCTCACTCACTTACACAAACAGATATGTCTTACATATGTAGCTGTTATAGAGCCTCTCAAATCGTCTTTTCAATACCCACATACCCTGTTCTATGAGCAGAAAGGAATTTATACAGCTTTTTCTACTCAAATGTAGATAGCATACGATGTAAAACTCAGATATTCAAGTATTTGTATGTTTCTTTTTATGTATCATGCCACTAGCAAAAGCTACAGACACACACGTGCATGCCTTCAGCAATATGGTAAGACTTCCAATAGTAACATAGGAAGGATTGCTGTTTTAAATTTGGCTACGCCTAACATTCAGAAAGTCAAAGAATAGTGAACCTACAAGAGAATAGTGAGATTTAAGACATGTTGGCAGAGGGATTAATGATTAGGCTACTACATATGAGTGTGTGAAAAGGCACACTCAAAGTAGGCTTTATTACTTTAGGTGTCTGCTAGAAACTGAAACTGCAGACTGTCAAATTTAAAGATCTACGTGCTCTTGTGACTGAGGTATGTGCCTATTTGTTGATCTATTCTCACACGTATTATCCATGTGAGCAAGCTAGCTTCAAAAGCTAGTGCCTTCTCCTACAGGTCCCATTTCAAGCAGACACCAGAAAGTAGCAAGAGAGCTGTAGAAAGAACCAAGAGAAGTACCCAAAGAAGTGAGGTAATCTACTAAAAGAGGCAAGAGGGGTGTAAAAAGAGGCAAAACAAGTGCAGAAAAAATTAAGAGAGTTGCAGAAAGAGGCACGTAAGGTGCAAAAAGAGGACTAGAAATGCAGAAAAAAGGCAAGAGAGGTAAAGAAAGAGGAAAGAGGGGTGCAGAAAGAGGCAAGATGGGGCAGAAAGAAGCAAGAGAAATGCAGAAAGAGGCAAGAGATGTGCAGAAAGAAGACAGTGAGGTGCAGAGAGAGGCAAGAGAGGTACAGAAAGAGGCTCGAGAGGTACAGAAAGAGGCATGGGAGGTGGAGAAATAGGCAAGTGAGGTGCAGAAAGAAGCGAATGAGGTGGAGAAAGAAGGAAGCAAATTGCAGAAAGAGGCAAGAGAGGTACAGAAAGAGGTAAGAGAGGAACAGAAAGTGGCAAGAGAGGTACAGAAAGAAGAGAGTAAGTTGAAGAAAGAAGCAAGAGAAATGCAGAAAGAAGCAACACAAGTGCAGAAAGAAGCAGGTGAAGCTCAGAAAGAACAAACAGAGGTGCAGAAAGAGGCAAGAGAAATGTAGAAAAAGGCAAGAGAGATACAGAAAGAGGCAAAAAAGGTGCAGAAAGAGACAACAGATGTGCAGAAAGAGGGAAGATGGATGCAGAAAGAGGGAAGAGAAGTGCAAAAGAGGCAAGGGAGGAGCAGAAAGAGGCAATAAAGCTGCTGAAAGGGGGAAGAGGGGCACAGAAAGAAGCAAGAGGGGTGCAGAAAGAAGCAAGAGAAATATACATAGAAGCAAGAAAAGTGCAGAAAAACGCCAAGAGAAGTAGAAAAAGAAGCAAAAAAAGAACAGAAAGAAGCAGGAAAACTTCAGAAAGAGGAAGAGATATGCAGACAGACAAAGAAAGGTGCACTGAGAAGATTGTTCTACCTGTAAAACAAGCTTCCAGTTTTTTAAGCTACTATCTTCAGATGCATAACACATACGAGAATACTTGTACAAGTAGAAAGATACCTCAGTCACGAGAGCACACATACCTTTAAATTTAACAGACTGCACTTCCCATTTCAAGCAAACACCTACATTTCTACAGTAAACTTTAACTGTGCATTTCCACACACTCATACGAAGTAGCCTAATCACTAATCTCTCTCGCAACATGTTTTAAACATTACTTTTGTTGTGTAGCTTCACTATTCACCAACAGCTCTGAATGTTGGGTGCAGCGAAATCTAAAACAGCAATCCGTCCCATATCACTCTTGTAAGTCTCACCTTATTCCAGAAAACATTCATGTGTGTGTCTGTACCTTTTGCTAGTGCCATGATACATAAAAAGTAACATACAAATACTTGAATACCTGTGTGTCAGACCGCATGCTCTCTAAATTTATGTACAAGAAAGTGTATGTATTCCTGTCTACTCATAAAACATATGTACAAGAAAGTGTATGAATTCCTGTCTACTCATAAAATAGTGCACATGGGTAGTGAATAGTGTATTTCAGGGGCTCTATACCACCTAAATATATAAAACATGTCTATCTGTGCGACCAAATGACAGAACAAAACTAAGAAGATTTCGCCACCTGAAGGAGAAGCTACCAGCTTTTTAAGCTAACAAATTCAGATGCATAACACATGTGACAATACATGTATAAGTAGACACATACATCAGTCACGGTAGCAAGCAGAACTTTAAACTGCACAGACTACACTTCCCATTTCAAGCACACATCTAAATTTATACAGCCTTCTTCAAGTGTACCTTTCCACAGACGTTTATGAAGTAGCATAATCAGTAATCCCTCTACCAACATGTCTTAAACATCACTTTTATCTTGCAGCTTCACTATTCACCAACTGCTCATAATGTAATTTGCAAAAGAGGTGCAGAAAGAACAAGAGAAGAGCACAAAGAAGCAAGAGAGGTACAGAAAGAAGCAAGACAAATGCAAAAACAGGCAAGAGAGGTGTAGAAAAAGGCAAGAGAGGTGGAAAAAGAGGGAAGAGGGGTACAGAAAGAGGCAAGAGGAGTGCAGGAACAAGCAAGAGAGGTGCAGAAAGAAGGAAGACAAGTGCCGTAAAAAGCAAGAGAAGCAACAGCAGTGCACAAAGAGGCAAGGGAGATTCTAACAGATGCAAGAGGGGTGCAGAAAGAGGCAAGAGAAGTTCAGAAAGACACAAGAGAGGTGTAGAAAGAGGCAAGAGAGGTACAGAAAGAGGAAAGAGGAGTGCAGAAAGAGGCAAGAGGGATGCAGAAAGAAGCAAGAGAAGTGCAGAAAGAAGCAATACAAGTGCAGAAAGAAGGTAGAGAAGTGCAGAAAGAACCAACAGAGGTGCAGAAAGAGTCAAGAGAAGTGCTGAAAAAGAGAAGAGAGATGCAGAAAGAGTCAAGTGAGGCAAAGAAAGAGACAAGTGAGGTGCAGAAAGAGGTAAGAGAGGTACAGAAAGAGGCAAGAGAAGTGGAGAAAGTGGGAACAGAAGTGCAGAAAGAGATAAGAGAGGTGCAGAAAGAAAAGAATGAGGTGCAGAAAAAGACAAGAGATCTTCAGAAAGAAGCAAGAGAACTTCAGAAAGAAGCAACAGAGGTGCAGAAGGAGGTAAGAGAAGTGCAGAAAGACGTAAGAGAGGTTTACAAAGAGGCAAGAGAGGTACAGAAAGAGGAAAGAGGAGTGCAGAAAGAAGCAAGAGGGATGCAGAAAGAAGTAAGAGAAGTACAGAACAAAGCAAGACAAGTGCAGAAAGAAGGTAGAGAAGTGCAGAAAGAATCAACAGAGGTGCAGAAACAGTCAAGAGAAGTGCTGAATAAGTCAAGAGAGATGCAAAAAGAGGACATAAGGTGCAGAAAGAGGAAGAAAGATGCAAGAAAGAAGCAAGACAAGTTCAAGTTCACGTCTATTTATTTATGATCTTGGAACTCCAAAGAGATCCACATAAACTGAAAGACCAACAACATATAAGAATTTGTATCCAACATAGTTTCTACAACCCTAAGCGAAAGCCAACAACAAAAATCTTCAAATACAAAACATTATAATAATTTATACAATAGAAAATAATTAAAATATCCTTTATGCCCTTAGTGCTGTATAACGACAGGTTGAAAACCAAAGTTAACAATTGCTCCCTTCATCTAATGAGCATTAATACAAATTTAAAAAACACTTTAAAAAGTTAAAAATCCTATGACAGAACATTTCATTTGGTGGCTCATAAATAGAATCAATTAGTGCAGAGGCCGAGAGAATGGATAATTGTAAACAAATTGGTCCCACAATAATAAAGCGGGGCAAATAAATAACACATGATTAACATCCTGAATGGTATTATCACACAAATTACAGATCGGGGAAGAACCATACCATTTAAACAGTACGGTATTTAATGGGAGCATACTCTGCCTCAATAATAGCCAAAAACGGCGCACTCCATGGGGCAGATTCCAGGAGATATAGGCCTGTACTTTATTTATCACACAGGAGTCTGTGGCCGGGTGGATACCCCTCTTTAAAATGCGAGCTTCCCTATCCCTTGTGAAACTTAATTCCCAAGTAGCCTGTTTCAAAGTGGCCCTTAATTGATATGGCGATAGGGTGAAGAGCAAAGACTCATTCAATTGCAGCAAATCAACCGCAGTCCTAACATTTTTAAGAATTAATGACTGTTCTTTTAAACTTTCTAATATTTCTTTCTGAATTAGAAATCTTGATGTACCAGGATCACCCTTTACCAGGCTTACAACTAGGGGTGGGCGGAATTTGCATAGTCGCGCTACACAAATCTCTGCAAAACGGTAAAAAATATCCGCAAGCACGCAAAAGTTCCGCGAACACGCAGAATTGCTTGCTTCGCCCGTTCGCGATGCTTTTTTCCTGTTCGCGAACGCTGTTTGCGTGCTCGGGGAGAAATATCTTGCGAACACGCATTTTGAAAGCGCAAACAAGCAAAAAATTCCACGGATCGCAGAATTTTTGGCAATTCCGCGTTCTCCGCGGAACGCGAAATTACCCAAATTTCGCAAATTCCGCGAGCAGAACGGAATTTACCGCCCAGGCCTAATTACAACCCAACGCACTATCCCCGCAAGACCCTGTACCCAGCTACTTCTTAAACCAAATTCTAACCTGAGGGCAGCCACAGGGCAAGCAGAGTTAACTGAGGCTAGGCTCCTTAAAATTTGGCCTTCTGTTGTATTTAAGAAACCCCATTTTTCTACATCAAGCAATTCAATACCATACAACAGCGAAGCAGGGATTTTTGCACGAAATACCTCTAATAAAAGTGCAAAATGTCTTTTTCCCGTAGATTTGTAAAGGGAGCCCAAGCTTTTCCCCTGCGTAGTAGCTTTACGGATGTTATTTTCTATATGGGCTTTGTCACTTAGGTTGCCACACACTATTTTTCCCAAGAAAGTGTAAGATTTTACAAGTTCAGATTTTTGGCCACCCACAGATCATACGCAATTCCCGTACTGCAACTTTTTTCTTCTGTGCATGCACATGATTTTACTGTTAGATATATTTATCTTTAAATAGTGGGCCTCTGCAAATTTATGAAGTGCCTGCAGATGACTATTTAATCCCCTAGGCGTTAGATCCAATATTATTATGTTGTCTGTATAAAGTAGACACACAATCGGTATTCCCCCCAGTAACGGGGCAATGCCCTCACTTTGGGCCAAATTGTGAGGAAGATCAAAGATATATAGGGAGAAAAGTAGGGGAGCCAATAAACATCCTTGCTTTAGGCCATTTGCAGTAGGGATGGTTTGTGAGAGACCTTTTTCCCCTCCCATTAGGACTTTGCACCAAGTATCCGTATGGAAAGCACAAACTAACTCTAAAGGGGTGGCCGACATACCTAGATTTGAAAGTTTTCTCCACAGCAGGAGACGATCTACTTTATCGAATGCTGTGGAGAAATCTATAAAGGCTGTATACACCCTTCCTCCTCTGACTTTAACATATTTTTCATTTATTAAATGTAGCGCAGTTAGGTTATCAATTGTTCCATGCTTTGTCCTAAACCCAGTCTGCTCCAACGGCAACATTTTAACCGCATCCACCCAGTCATTAATTTGGGTCAAGAGGCATTTAGCAAAAACTTTACCCACTGCATCAAGAAGCGCAATTTGACGATAGTTGTGAGGAACATCTCGATCTCTTTTCTTGATTAGAGGGACTATTATACTCCCCTTCCAAGAGGGGGGAACCATTTTGTTTTCATAGCAATACTTGAACACCGGGTAAAGAATTTTACTCCACAGTATACTATTTTGTTTTAGAACTGTGATTGGTAATTCATCGGGGCCCATTGCGGCTGAGGAACGCATTCCCCTGATCGCCATTTCTATTTCTTTTTCAGAAGGCGATCCATACGATGAGGGGTCTTCCTTTGGTGCGATGTACTTAATTGCCATCGCATTATCTGCATATAAATCCTGAATAAAGCTTACCCATTTACGTTCTTCAATGGCCACAGGGAGTGATTGAGATCTAGCTCCACATCCCTCCCCGATGAGAGACCAAAAGGTTCTTACCTGGCCTTTAAAGGCTGCTTCTCTCAGTTTAATCCAAAGGTTATCTTCCCTCTCTTTTCTTAACTTATCCTTTACCCGAGTCCTCCTCCTTTTTAATAGTAGTATTCTATAATATCTTTCCAAGGAGTAATTCAAGTACTGTTCCCTAACTAGTTCATTTATTTCAAGATTTAACAGCAGGAGGAATCTGGGGACTACTTTAATGCTTTTTCTTTGGTTCACCTTCTTTGCAATTTCTACCGCTTGATTCATGAATGTGTTAAAACTTGCAATTTCTTTTCCAGTCCAACTAGGCAATTTCTCTAAGGTAATCTCTAAGATACTATCAAGGCCTAAGATGGCTTTATTATCCCAATGACATCTCCCTGTTTTCTTAGCAAAACTAACAGATTCACCATCTAATGCCCACGGATCATGCGAAAACAAATTTAAATTTATAGAAAGAGTTAGTAACTTATGGTCACTACAGAAAGAATTAGAGACCTTTAGGTCTTTTAATAAGAAAAAGGAGGAACTTCCCACTACCACATAGTCTAAGATAGACTCTCCACTATAGGTTTTACAAGTAAAAGTTGCCAGTGTGTCCGAGGGAAATCTTCCATTTACTATAATGCCATCAACCTTCGTTAATTCATCAGCAAGCATTTTCCCTCTCTTATTAGTTCTTATATTTTGTGGAAAGAGAGCTTGTGGAATCTGCATGGATTCTTCTTTTTCTATATTTCAGAATCTATCCAAAGTAGAGTTAGAGATTTTACAATTCAGATCTCCTACCAGAACTATATGAGGGGGAAGTTCTACATCATTAACTTTTTTAATGTAGGAAAAAAAACCCTTTAAGAGAACATCATGAGAGGCATCTGGCGGAATATAGGCATTTATCAACATTAGTGGTGGACCTTTTACATTACTATCAAGATTATACAACATTACTGCCAGAAAAAGATTACTAGGATCTTTATAGTAATCATAATTCCATTTTATCTTATTTGACAGTAGGCAAGCCACCCCTCCCTTTGCATGTCCCCTCCTGGACGGGGTTGCTTTACAATCTAAAGTGAAATAATCCCTACATATCAATTTCTCTGTGCACCAGGTCTCCTGAAGACAAATCACGTTTGCATCTAACGCACTTAAATATAGTAACTTCTCCCTACTATTCTTTATTCCTGCAGCATTCCAGGATATTATTTTTAGTTCATTGCTAGAAGGATGGCTGTTGTAGATGTTTACTGTTAGACCTGCTCGATAGTACACCAGGTAACCAATTCCATTTTGGACTCTCTTCTTTAGAAATTCCATTTAAAGGAAAGGAGGGGGCATTCTTTAAGTTTCACTTGTCTACCATTTTTATTAAAACAAATTTTTAATTCCTCTGTTTCATGCAGAGAATCTCTACTGTCTGAATGTGAGTGAGTTGACAGAGACCTATTGTCGAGGGCTCTATTTCGGGGTATCTCAAAGAGTGGAATGACATCAATCCCCCTGCTTTGGAGGCCTTCTGACCATTGTAATATAAGATTTGCAATAATTTTGGAATTAAACCTTACCCCCGACTAATAACCAACTTCTGTATTTAAGATGGAGACTAAATTTATATCACTACTTTGTATTAGTTTCAAACTTTCAATCTCCGAGAGACATTTAAGTGATGAAGTCCTATTTAATATTAAATCCGCATCAAACAGAGGAATACAGTCTAACCGTAGTGTGTCCATATTTTCCCAGAAGGGTTCAACATCAGTTATCTCTGGTTTACCTCTCATTTTTATGGTGTCAGGGAAGGGGACAGCCAGGGGGTTAAGTACTGATGGAAAAAGGTTAGCTGGCCCGACTGCTCCACTGTTATATGTAATGGAAGCCCCTCTTCTACGGTATTAGCACAATCTCCTTTGAAGTACAGAATATTCGAGAGGGAGGCCTCATAGGCCACCATCAACTCTGTTGTTAATTCTTTATTCTGAGAGTTCACACAATCAATTTCCTTTTCCAACTTCATATCTCATGATGTATTTTGCAGGGGCTGAGAAGAAGTCTCCAAACTAACTGAAACCTCAATGTTTTCTTTAAAACAAATTCTCCTTTGCTTCTTTTTTGAGAATCTTTGTGCTGATTTCATCTTTTTCCCTCTATTCTTTTCCTTTCTCCCATTTCTCCCATTTTTTTCCAGGTGCGAGACTCCTAAAACATTGTCTTTCTCACCACTTAACTGAGTTTTAAAAATAGGAAATACTTCCTGGTCCATCCTTTTAGGTGAGCCCCCCCGAGCCTTTTACTTTTTGTGACGAATCAGAAATAACTTGTATGGGTTCAGGTAAAGGTTCACTATCTTATCATTTTGAGGATTGCCATCATGAGCAGTACAGATTGATTGACTACTAGCACCACCGAGTATATTCTCTAGAACCTCTTCCGCCTTCACTTCCGCTTCTACTTGTTCAGTATGTACACTTGGACTAGTCTCCCTCTCCTGATTACTTTTTAACAATACCTTTAGTATTTGAGTTACAGTTTCCAACACACAGTCAGAACCTCCTACAAGTAGCTTTAGGATAGAGGATAATAAATGTTCTAAGGATACTAATGAGTCTGAGACTATTACATCCTTCCTTAGGGTTTGACTGGGTTGGGTATCACTGAGATTTAGATCAGGGGTCAAAGAGGGGTGTGATTGCAGAAGAGAATAATTAGATTTATTAAGGGGGTACTACTGAATAATTTCAGTCCTATAGGAGCTGTTATTGCTGGGGTATTTGCTAGTTCCATAATCTTACTAGTATCATGAGAAATATACCTCCTGCAGAGCTCTAAATCCAAATCGGGGAGAGTAAAATCTTTATTTTGGGCATCCTCTACTAAGTAGGGACCAAGGGGCTCTTCTATGATTACGTGTGGTGTTCTGTGTGGAATTCCACCTGCCGTCTTGGGAGATGGTAAATTAGATCCTAAGGATAACAGAAGGACTGGAGAGACAATCAGGTCCTCAGGGCACCGTATTGGATGCCTCTGGGATTCTAGTGGCTCTCCTCCTCCATGCTTACTATCAGTAGTATGTGATTCAATGGCCTCAACCATACCAGTGACAGGATTAACCGTTATATCATCATTCCTGATCACATTATTCTCCTCATTCCCAATGGTCGAGGTATTTGTTTCAACTTGAAAAAAAAATTCCTTTCCCCTTTCCCATAGACTAAATAGTTGACTTTTTCCTTTCGACAGCATGCCTGAAATGTCCTTGTTAAGTAAGGGATTTGATTTAGTTTTTGCACAGGTCCTACCCACAAGCAATCACCCCGACCTAAGTTTTCTTGCCGTGATTTTTATTTAAGGCCTGCACAAAAAATGTTCTGCGTAGAGAACCAGTCTCAATTATATTGGTTATATTTGTTGTAGACTTATTCTTATATATTTGTTGTAGAGTTGTTGTAGACTTATTTACAGTCCTTTTAATATCAAGATGTAACAGTGGTAGGCTGCATATAAAGAGGAACCATCCACAAATGTCAGTGATTCCGGATACATTCCTTGCGCCCTGTCAGAGCGTGTTCTAATTGTATCCTTTATTTCCTTTTTCCTTTTTAGTTCCTTTCAGTTCCTTCTATTTTAATTCAATTAATCAGTTAGTCTAATTAGGGTTCAATTAGAATTATCTTGTCTCTCTCTTCCGTTGAGACTTCTGATACTAATCAGCCTCTCCATAGGTATTTCCAGCTGCACAGACAAAGAGAGTGAGGGGCAGGCAATTGGGGGGACGGGAAGCAGTGTCCGCTTGCACCACGAGCCCCCCTTTCACTCTCCCCTTCCTTGTGCAGTGCCCCTGCGCTCCTGCGCTGCGCCTTTCTCTAGCACTGCACCAATACTGTAGCACTGCACCGAGCCGTCCGCCCACTTGCCACAGATGTCCTTTCTCTAGCTTTCCCCCAGCTTCCCTCCAGCAGGCTGATGAAAATGGCTGCGGTACCAGCTACAACCCGTCTCCGCCCACCGCTCACCGCAAGCCGCTGGAAGGTGAGAGCTGGGAAGATGGAGCCACCAAAAAAGCTGTCCCTCTCACCGATGAAGCAGGAACGAGCAGAACGAGCAGGAGCAAAGCAAGCGGGGGCAGGAGCGGGGAACCATCGGCAGCACGGCAGCGCTCTCAGAGTCGTGTCGGCTTTCTCTGCAATCTCGGTCCGCTCCGCTCCTCACTCTCCTCACACTTGCGGGCTCACACAGCTTGTCGGGAAAACACGGACTGGCTCGATCAGGCACACAGCTGATTGAAAGAAGCAAGACAAGTGTAGAAAGAGGCAAGAGAGGTGCAGAAAGAGGCAAGAGAGGTGAAGAAAGAAATAAGAGGTACATAAAGAGGCAAGAGAGGTGCAGAAAGAGGAAGAAAGGTGCAGAAATAGTCAAGTGATGTGCAGAAAGAGGAGTGATTCGATGACTGCATGTGTACTACCAGAGTGGATGGATGAGTGCAAGGGTAGTGCCTGGGTAAACAGATGAGTGCACTGGAAGTGCCTGAGTGAGTGGAGGAGTGCATGGGTAGTTCCTCAGTGAATGGATGAGTGCATGAATAGTGGTGAGCCTTTGGATGAGTCCATAGGTAGTGTCGGTGTGAGAAGTTGGCCTGGTATATAAAGTTCACTCATTAAAGTGGGCACCTTGCACCAGTCCAAACAACCTTTATGGTGATTTAAGAGGTCAAAGATAACCTTAGAAAGCTATTCAAGTGGTAGCTATGGAGAGCAGCCTTCAGGCTTAGTCTTGAAGGAATGTTAAGCAGCCTGTTTTACCAGAATGTAACATTAATGTATTTGTTAAATGAAAGGAGAACCACACAGTAGGCCTGGGCAGTAAATTCCATTCCGCTGGCGGAATTTGCGGAATTTGGGTAATTTCGCGTTCCGCAGAGAAGGCGAAATTGCCAAAAATTCCGCGATCCGCGGCTTTGCGGAATTTTTGGCTTGATCGCGCTTTCAAAATGCGTGTTTGCGAAATATTTCTCCCCGAGCACGCAAACAGCGTTCGCGAACAGGAAAAAAGCATCGCGAACGGGCGGAACAAGCAATTCTGCGTGTTTGCAGAACTTTTGCGTGCTCGCGGAGATTTGTTACCGTTTTGCGGAGCTTTGCGTAGCGCGACTACGCAAATTCCGCCCACCCCTACCACACAGTAGTTATAGAAATATGTATTTCTTATTATAACACACCTTAAATACCTCACAGTATCTGCTACACATAGATAAACACAAAGCACACAATACTGTAGCACAGAAACAATCGTAAATAGCACTAATACACAGTGGGCTCCAGGGGAGACCAAACCATATACTAAAATGGTGGTATAAGAACCATGACTCAAGTCAAGACAGTGTCTAGAGGTTGTAGAATCACTGGCACCCCAAGGAACCACCCAAGGTGAGTAAGCAGGGACCTCATGGAGGACGGGTGCAGTGTGAGAACACAACCGCGTGCTACGTACAATTCAATGGGAGAGTCGCGGTTGCAGTTTTAGTGTTTAAGGACCCTTCCCAGTGGATTATGAAGAAACCCTTTAGAACATAGAAGGTTGGGGAGCCAACCCACCCGTGGATACCAAAGTACCAGAGTTACCTATCCCTGGGAAGCTGGGTGCATAGGGTCAAAGTGGCATCAGAAACCACAGTCGTTCTCAATGGGAGTCTTCAAAGAAATGCCACTGCTGGAAATAAGAAAAGTGTCCGGTGGAACCCACAGGTGTATTCTTGAAGGAAGGAACCTGAAACCAAAGGCAACAGAGTCTGGGTCACTCAGGAGTGACCCAGGGCTAGGTAGACGAATGCCCACCGATGTCAGGTGCTTCAGGTGTGAAGAGGGAGACCTTGACTCTGCAGCCCTGGGGACCAGGAGACATAGAAGATGACCAGGAGCTGGATATGAGCTATCCCATAAAAGATGTCGAGTGCTGAGAGGTCAGTGTCTGGCAGGAGCACCAACAAGCCTTGGCAGTGGCACCCCACGAAGAAGGTTGAGGAAGGTCACAGTCTGGCCCAGCAAGGACCAGGAGACACACCACAGCAAGGGGAGTCGGGGCAGGCCAGGAGCAACCAGGGGAGCCCAAGAAAAGCAGTGTTGTCCCTCAAATGGACCCACAGGTCGAAGGCACAGGAGTCGCAAGGGGACCTCTAGCAGTTTCACAAAGTAACAGCTTGCAGGGCACAGAGTGTGAGGAGGCTGGAGTCCTTTGTATGAAATGTGCACAGAGGTTGGGGCTATGAGTAGCCTAATGCATGGAGTTGGTGCATGCCAACAGCATATGAACTTGCAAAAGTACACGGTGCACAGGGGATAGGGTTATGCGGTCCCAAAGAGGGATACTGGCCTCAAACTCAGTGAGAGGTCAGATCCACCTCAAGGAACATCAGAACCCACCTCCTGTGTTGCTGTAGCCTTTGGAGTCCTCAGGAGCTCAGGATCAGCAGACTGGTTTGTTGTGTTACGGTGCCTGCGAGTGCAGGGGAGTGACTCCTTCACCCTAAGGGAGATACTTTGGTTGTCCTTGATGCTCCACAGGTCCTGCACAGAGCCTGTATGGTGCACGGGCATAGACGATGCTTTGGACGGAGAGGGGGACAAAGTCGAGCCCAGTCAAAGTCCAGAGTGTCCAGACGGTTGAAGGTCAGTGGTTTCTTGATCAGAATCTTGTCCACATCGAATCTAGGATTCTACAGCCAGGTAAGCCCTTACGTACCCACGGGAGAGGGTTGGACAGATTCAGGGGACCCTCCCAGGGGAGGGTCAGGAAAGAGGGGAGGTTACTCCCATGTCCTTTGTCCAGTTTCCAGTTGTCCAGAGTAGGAGCCAACGGCTCCCAGAACTGGTTTGAACTGGACTATGCACAAGGACACCAAGTGTGCCCCAGTTGCAGACTTTCAGCACTTTGGAAGTACACCCACCCAGCACCAATACACTAAATCCTGTCTGGGAGGTGGTCACACCTCCCTGTGACAGGATGCCTATTGTCCTGCGTTCCCCGCTCGAGCTTAGCTCAGCAGCAGGAGGGCAGAAATGTGTCCTTGGTCGGCAGCAACCATTTTGTGCTGCCCGGGTCGAGAAGGCTGGTACCGGGAAGACCAGTGACCCCACGAAGCTCGCTTCAGAAGGGTGGAATCATACCGCCCACACAGTATGATTCCAAGGTGTTTGATACCAAACACAACATGTTTTGTTGCAGCCGTTTTCGAGATAGCATTTTACGCAAGCATATAATGCACCTCTATCTATATGTCTGGCTGCGTCACTGACACCCTGGGAGAATGGTCTCCGAAGGCTGCAGATGGGCTCTGCTCATGCAGGGGCACCCTCTCACGTGAAAGCCATCACCCTTCCTTCAGGATTGTCAAGGCCTGCTAGAGGGGTGACTGATAGGTTTTAAGTGTAGTGACCTATAGATATAGTAAACCTATATCTAAAGTAAGTGGTGCAAGCACCAGCTTACACAGGCTGCAAAGGGAGGCCTGTAGTTCCATTTTGCATGGCCTTTCAGGGGTGGCATGCTACATGCTTCCGCCCATGGGAAGCCTCTGGGGTACCTATGCCCTTGGTACATGTTTACCATATACTAGGGACTGACAAGGGTGCCCCAGTATCCAATCTGAAGTGTACCTAAGTACATACATAACATTTTAAGGAGAAAGCAGATAGACTGGGGTCCTGATTAGCAGGATCCCAGTCAGACTTGTCAAAAAACAGCAAAACACCAGGCAAAAAGTGGGGGTAACCATGCAGTCAGATCCTACCTTCCTACACTGGGTGATTGCATGCGTAGTACCTGAGTGAATGGATGAATGCATGGGTAGTGCCTGAGTGAATGGAGGAGTGCATGGGTAGTTCCTCAGTGAAGAGATCAGTGCAAGGGTAATGCCTTGGTGATTGGATGAGTGTATGGATAGTGCATGAGTGAATGGATGAGAGCAAATGTAGTGTATAGGTCATTGAATGAGTGCATGGGTAGTGCCTGAGTGAATGAATGAGTGTATGAGTAGTCCCTGTGTGATTGGATGTATGCATTCATAGTGTCTGTTAGGTTCAATGACTGCATGTGTTGTCCCTGGGTAATTCCATTAGTGCATGGGTAGTGCCTTGGTGAATGGGTGAGTCTATGGGTATCACCTGTGTGATTGGAACAGTGCAAGAGTAATGTCTACATGATGGAATGAGTGCATGAGTAGAATCTGAGTGATTGGATGGGTGTATGCATAGTACCTGTGTGAATGAATGTGTGGAAGGATAGTGTTTTAGTCATTGAATGAGTTCATGGGTAGTGCCTCAGTAAATGGATGAGTGCATGGTTAGTGGCTGAGTCTTTGGTTGAGTGCATGGGTAGTGCCTGAGTGAGTGGAAGACTGCATGCGTAGTACCTGGGATACAGTTTAATACATTTGTGAACATGCTTTAAACATCAGTTTTCTCTACCACTTTCATTAGACACCCAGGAAGCACACATATTAGTATGCAGAACCTATTTCAATCTTAATTTCAGTACAATAAAATAAACTTCAATACATATTTGTACATTTGGTAACATATTTAAAACATCATATTTCTCTAATGCTTTGCTAGCTTTTCAAATAATGCATCACAAAGTTAAAAATATAATTACAAACACTGAACCGCTCCTACTCAATACATAACACACCTTTCACATATGTAACTCACCTCTGAAATACTAATACAGAATGTGAAAATGTCAGAAATTCCAAAAAAAAATTCTTTCCAATACAATAAATGTACTGCACCACTCTCAACAAGGTAAAACAAGTAATGGCAAACTTTCCCTTTCATTTTGCACACAAATGAAAGTAAGTAACAAATCAAAATGCTCCCTTCAGTATTTCAAATTCTAAAACCCATTTCTATTGGTTACTCTTATTAACCCTTTAATACTCTCTTCTAAAACTACCCAATATGCTTCTGTAATTTATTGGGGTCATGACTCCACCTCGCTGCCACAGTGCAGCATTGCGAAGGAGTCGCGTACCCTTACAGGATTTCAAAAACATATTTCCAATAATACTACTATTATTTTTTTAAGAACACACCACTTCTAAAAATAGTACTGATTTGGGAAATCTTACTTCAGTAGCATATCACTTATATATAATTTCATATTTTAAAACCACAGTTAAGTTTCAACCCTCCCCCATTCTGTTTAATACTAGTCTCCATAGTAACACTTTCTGCAACATTCAACTGTACCAGCAGGTCACAAGTTCACCATATTTTGAAATGCAGCATACTAGCTTACAGATGCAAACAGCAGGTTAGATTGACTTTTGCAAAATATTAGCTTATCCACTCTACTGTACCTTTCAAACTTTTTTCCATAACCAATCAGAAACATACTTGTTCAGCCAAGTAACATGCATCCTATTTTTGAGTGCCCAATGTTGATGAACAGCCAATCAGTTATCTGCATCTTCTCCACCATTTTACATACCTCTCATTCTACCAACTGACTGCCTCAGCTACATACATCTTTTGATTCCTTCCAGACAACCGTTCAAAATGCATACAGTGTGGATTGTAGGGCACAGCTATTTTTTATGGTGCAAAAGGTATGCTGAACACAGAGGTATTAACAGAGACATAGGTTTGCAAAATGTGAATATTAAATGGTTTGCACAGAGAGTATTAAAGTGGCACCAATTGATGCCTGTGGTTAAAACATTATTGCAGCTCCAACCACCTGACCTCATGAATGTGCACTGTGGTGGCAATGACCTCAGCACATTGACTGGGGTAGGATTAAAATCCTAATGAAGGATATCTTTTCACAACTGATGGCACTTTTCCCTCACACTGTCTTTGTATACTCTAATATATGCCAAAGACAGAAATGGAAGTGGTCAAATCAATTTTGTCCATAGATTGAGAAAGCTAGGAAGAATGTCAATAAAGCTGTTTCTGCTTACCTCAGAGACCATAACATGGGCTCTATTTATAACAACAACCTACGTTTTCACATGCAAAACATCTACAGAAGTGATGGAATTCACTTCACAGATGAAGGAAACAGAGTGTTTCTGAACAACCTTAAGCTGTGCATCCGGACTTACATGTAGCTGGTCATAATGAACACAACGGCTCTTCTTAGAGACAACCTATAACCCAACAGTGAAAGATATATATTTTTAAGCATGTATATTCTTTCTAAATATTTCCTGGATTCACGAACCCGTCGCGAGTCCGCAAAACAAATGCACAAATTCAATGTACTACAACACATTTCACTTTCCAATTTTAACTTATAATTTATATTTTTTAATATGTTTTTTAACTCTCTTAATTTTAAACTCATTAGCTTTACAAAAAACTTCACAACTGCAACACTACCTTATAAAATGTATACTATTTAATTATTTATTTAAGAAGGATTCGCGAATCCACTGCAAAGTTACACTGGGGGGGCAGTGCTGAGAGCCGCAATAGGTTCACGACTCCTATCACAAGAGAAAAAAATAATTATTATTTACCCCCAGTTCCATGGGCCCGGCCATTTTTAACAATATATATTTTTTCAAGGGAGGGGCCAGCTCCATTAATGTCCCGGGGTGCCCACCACCGCGAACATTGTAGTTTGCCAGAGCACTGCTCCCGCCAACTCATAGCAAAATCTGTCCGCTTCATGGAAGCGAGAGAATAAAAAATGCTCTTGTTTCAGTAAAGCTGAACAGAATTGCTTTTGGACAGAGGGAGCTGCATTTTTGCAGCTCCCTCTGTCCAAAAGCAATGCCAGCTCCTGCAGGAGGCGGGGAGCCAGCAGAGACCACGGGGGCCTAGAGGCTCCCCCGTGGTCCCCAAAGAGAGGCTATGTCATGGGGTTTGGGGTCCCCGGGGCAATATCGGCACGGGTTGGGGTCCTGGGGGCCGAATTTGGACAGTGAAGGGGGGCTATTAAGATTTTTTTTCTCACATGGTTGGAGTCCCGACCAACATCATGACGCTCAGCATGGCCCCTCCCCTGTAACATTGCGGTGGAGTCACGGATCTGCCAAAAATATATAAATTAATAATATTCAAATATTAACGTACACTATACTGTATTGAGTGATAGACTTATGAGAGCAGTTGCACATGCACTCACAGACAAATTTATGCATGTATGTTAGCATTCATAGAGCTAACGAGAAACTGATACAACCACTTACAGATCTAATCAGACAGTGATGCACACATTTACAGGCACTGATGCACCCACTTAGAGACCTATTGAGTCAGTGACAAGGCCACTCACTAACCCACACAGACACACTCATGAACCAATCCAATGAGGGAGTAAAACACCTACTGACAAACTCACTCACTCACTGGTGGACCTACTCAGAGATCCACACAGACACTGAGGCATCCTTTCACAGACCCACTGAGTTACTGATGTAGCCAGTCCGAGACTCAGTCAGATACTAACACACCCACTTAGACACTGACACACCTACTTTGACTATGACGCAACTCCTGATAATATTATGCACTAACTCATAGAGCCACTCATACACTGATGCACCCACTAACAGACTCATATAGACACTGATGTACTCTTTCACAGACCCTCTTGGACACTAATTGAATCTGTGAGTGAAAGAGACAGATACACTCACAGATTCACATAGTGACGCACCCAGTCACAGAGCCACACAGACACTGATGCAACCTCTAACATATGTAGTGAGGCATTGAAATGGTCAGTCACTGACCTACACAGACATTGATGCATCCAGTTAGAGATGTAGTCAGACAGTGATGCACCTAGTCACAGAGTCATTGAGACACTGAATCATCCACTGAGAGAGTTAGAACATATTTTAATATATATAAAGAGTTAAAATGATAGTACAAAATGTAAAATGTGTTGTTGTTCATTGAATTTGTGCTTTTATTTTGCAGATTCTCAATGGGTTTGCAAATTTTAGAAAATATTGATAAGGAATATATATATATATGTACATATATATTTATTTTTTACCAACAATTGCCCGACTTCAAGTCCCATCATGCAACATAATGGACAAAGCACTATGCCAAACCCACTGAGGGTGTGTACTTAATTAAGGATGGAAATGAAAATAAAAGAGCACCTTCTGCGATGCATTTTTAAGCAAGCCTATGATTAAGATGCATCCTGTATTGAAACGCATCAGGCGATGGTGAATGTATGTCGGGATGCCGAGGAGAGCTAATTACAAAGACCTGGATGGTAGGCTTCCTGCTGAGTGCCCTCCTAAGCTTTCGGGAAATTGTTGGTAAAGAAATTGTTACACGGCGGCCCTGCCGTGAGGAGGAGCACGACCTCTTCAATGTATGAGAGGGGCTGTGGTGAGGAACTGTCCCTAGAACCATGAGGTGTAGGAGGCCATAAGGAAATGTCTCTCCAAGACTTACCGACTCCTATAAAGGAAATGTCATACTGAGAAATTAAGAAATGCTTACAAAAACCCACTAAGGGATGACGAACGCTCAACGAGGGACTTCAAGTCCCATCATGCAACATAATGGACAAAGCACTATGCCAAACCCACTGAGGGCGTGTACTTGATTAAGCATGGAAATGAAAATAAAAGAGCACCTTCTGCGATGCATTTATAAGCAAGCCTATGATTAAGATGCATCCCGCATCGAAACGCATTAGGCGATGGTGAATATATGTCGGGATGCCGAGGAGAGCTAATTACAAAGAACCGGATAGTAGGCTTCCTGCTGAGTGCCCTCCTAAGCTTTCGGGCAATTGTTGGTAAAAAATTGTTACACAGTGGCCCTGCCGTGAGGTGGAGCACCACCTCTTCAATATATGAGAGGGGCTGTGGTGAGGAACTGTCCCTAGAACCATGAGGCACAGGAGACCGTAAGGACATGTCTCTCCAAGACTTACCGACTTCTACAAAGGAAATGTCATGCTGAGAAATTAAGAAATGCTTACAGAAACCCACTAAGGGATGACGAACGCTCGACGAGGGACTTCAAGTCCCATCATGCAACATAATGGACAAGCACTATGCCAAACCCACTGAGGGCGTGTACTTAATTAAGCATGGAAATGAAAATAAAAGAGCACCTTTTGCGATGCATTTTTAAGCAAGCCTATGATTAAGATGCATCCCGCATCGAAACGCGTCAGGTGATGGTGAATGTATGTCGGGATGCCGAGGAGAGCTAATTACAAATAACCAGATGGTAGGCTTCCTGCTGAGTGCCCTCCTAAGCTTTCGGGCAATTGTTGGTAAAACATTGTTACACAGCGGCCATGTCATGAGGAGGAGCACCACCTCTTCAATGTATGAGAGGGGCTGTGGTGAGGAACTGTCCCTAGAACCATGAGGCGCAGGAGGCTGTAAGGAAATGTCTCTCTAAGACTTACCAACTCCTACAAAGGAAATGTCATGCTGAGAAATTAAGAAATGCTTACAGAAACCCACTAAGCGATGACGAACGCTCGACGATGGACTTCAAGTCCCATCATGCAACATAATGGACAAAGCACTATGCCAAACCCACTGAGGGCATGTACTTAATTAAGCATAGAAATGAAAATAAAAGAGCACCTTCTGCGATGCATTTTTAAGCAAGCCTATGTTTAAGATGCATCCTGCATTGAAATGCATCAGGCGATGGTGAATGTATGTCAGGATGCCGAGGAGAGCTAATTACAAAGACCCGGATGGTAGGCTTCCTGCTGAGTGCCCTCCTAAGCTTTCGGGCAATTGTTGGTAAAAAATAAATAAATATATATATATATATATTCACTGAAAAAACCATAGGTTTTAGGGACAGTTATAGTTAGTTGGACAATTCACTCGTACAAAACCATTGAAATTCCCCCGTTATAGTTAGTTCAGCTAACTATAACTCACGCCCCCGCAATGCACTGCTGATGACGTCACATATTACATCACTCATGACATGGTCAGTGAGATCACTGATGACATCTCAAATGACATCACTGATGACATCATCCAGTGACTGTGTGTTTCTGTAAAGTTTAAATATGTTTAATATATATAGGGAAAGGCGTATTGAAGAATAAGTGGGTGTATAAGTGTCTGAATAGATGATTTAGTAGGTGCGTGACTGACTCTATAAGTGAGTGATTAAACGTATCTTACTGAATGCATGGGTTAGTGACTAAACTGTGTGAATGTCTGTATCCGTCTGTCTGTTGGTGTGTAAGCGGCTGCATGTGTTTGCGAATAGCTACATGAGTGTCTACATGGGTTATTGATTGGTTGTCTGAGTATCTGTATGGGTGCCTGAGTGTTTGTGTGGGTGGGGTGTGTGTGACCCTGTGCATAGATGTGTGAGTGGGTGATTCACTGGGTGCATGGTTTCAAGAGTGCATCTGTGATGGACTGTATGGGTGGGTGAGTGTGTGTATGGGTGTGTTAGTGAGTGAATGTATATCTCAGTGGTACATGTGTGAGTAACTACATATGTGAAAGGCAGTATATATATGTGTTGGAGTATATAAATGGCTATAAGTGAGAGTGTGTGATTGTGAGAGTGGCTGTATGGATGAGTGTAAACTTGTATCAGTGAGTGTATAAGAGCGTAAGAATGTGCTAGTATTTGTATGAGTAAGTGAGCTGGTGTGTGTATAACTGTATAGGTGAGTAAATGGCAGTGTGATTAATTATTTGCATGACTGACTAGGTGTGTGAGTACCTCTATGGATGAGTGGCGGTGTGTGAGTGTCTATATAGCTGTATGAGTGCATATGATAGTCCCGTACTGTAAGTATGCGTGACTGTACGGGTGAGTGAGTGAATGTGTGTGTAGACCTAAGAATCAGTGAGTGGGAATGTAGTTATTGGTGTTGGAGTGTCTATGGTTTTGAGAATAGCAGTCTGTAATTTAGAGTGGGTGTATCAAAGGTTATATTAGGGTGTGAGAAGATGCATCAAATTATCACATGGATGATGTCATCAGTGATGTCATTTGAGATGTCATCAGTGATGTCATCAGTGATGTCACTGACCATGTCATGAGTGATGTAATATGTGACGTCATCAGCAGTGCATTGCGGGGGCGCAAGTTATAGTTAGCTGAACTAACTATAACGGGGGAATTTCAATGGTTTTGTACGAGTGAAATGTCCAACTAACTATAACTGTCCCTAAAACCTATGGTTTTTTCAGTGAATTTCTAAGGTTTTTTAAATGCTAATTTCTAACTATAACGCGCCTGAAACCTCTGGTTTTTTCAGTGAATTTCAAAGGTTTTTTAAATGCCAGTAGATAATATCCTATTCCTGCTACAAAGTGAACACAGGTACCGACACTGCTGGGGATCAGTTCTTTTCAAACTTTATTAATTCATTGCAAATGGCCTAACGCCTTTCAGCAGTCACAGCTGCCTTGTTCACACATATATATATATATATATTCACTGAAAAAACCATAGGTTTAAGGGGCGTTATAGTTAGTTGGACATTTCACTCGTACAAAACCATAGAAATTCCCCCGTTATAGTTAGTTCAGCTAACTATAACTCGCGCGCCCGCAATGCACTGCTGATGACGTCACATATTACATCACTCCTGACATGGTCAGTGACATCACTCATGACATCACTGATGACATCTCAAGTGACATCACTGATGACTTCACTGATGACATAATCCTTGTGATAGAGTGGCAGACCTCCTCTCACCCTAATATAACCTTTGATAAACACACTCAAAAATACAAACTAACATTTTGAAAATCATTGGACATACCAATACCAGTTACAACACACCTATTCAGTAATTCCAAGATCTACACACACATCCACTCATTCACCAACAGTCCCTATACAGTCACTCATACATGTACTCACTCATCATATGTACTCATACACCTATACATCCTGTTACACACCGCCACTCATCCATAGAGTTACTCACACACATAGTCACACATGCAAACAAAGTATCAAACATCCATTTACTTGCATATACAGTTATACACACACTACCACACTTAATTCTACAGAAACTTACACATACTTACTCTTTTAAACAATCACTTTAGAAACACCTACTTATTTGTACAGGAATTCTTCCAATCTCTCACTCTCACATATACTCACTTATATACACCAATACTCACATATACTAGTTTAAAACATATGTAGTTACTCATAAAGACACTATTGAGACAGTCATTCACTCACTAACACACCCATACACATACTCATCCACCTATACAGTCCTGCACACATGCTGTCTTCAACACATACAAACAGTGAGTCACTCATTCATGCATCTATGCACTAAGTAATACCCCCACCGAACCATACAGACACTCAGACACTCATACTGATACTCAAAAAACCAACTAATAACCCATATATACACTCATGTAGCTACTCACCAACCCATGCAGCCACTTATACACAAAGTGAGAGACTGATACAGATATTTTCATATTTAAACATTACTCACTAACCCATGTATTCACTAAGATACACTTAGTCAGTTATACAATCAATTTTACAAAAAAATCATCCATTTAGACACTTATATACCCATTTATTCTTCCATCGACCTTGAGATATACATATATAAAACATATTTAATTTTCAGAAAAACACACATTCACTGGATGATGTCATCAGTGATGTCATCAGTGATGTCATTTGAGATGTCATCAGTGATGTCACTGACCATGTCATGAGTGATGTAATATGTGACATCATCAGCAGTGCATTGCGGAGCGCGCGAGTTATAGTTAGCTGAACTAACTATAACGGGGGAATTTCTATGGTTTTGTACGAGTGAAATGTCCAACTAACTATAACGCACCTGAAACCTATGGTTTTTTCAGTGAATTTCTAAGGTTTTTTAAATGCTAATTTCTAACTATAACGTGCCTGAAACCTATGGTTTTTTCAGTGAATTTCTAAGGTTTTTTAAATGCTAATTTCTAACTATAACGTGCCTGAAACCTATGGTTTTTTCAGTGAATATATATATATTTATTATACTATGTATACATGTGAAAATGTCTCGGTCCCGTGTTTGCCTCGGTGGCACGGAAAAAATGGGTGGAACTGACGTCAGCACGCCGACGAGGTCCTCTTATGGCACCGATGACGTCATACGGTGTCGCGAGCGGAGCCGTGCTCGTTGACGTGGGAGAGCTAGGAAAGAATTTCCGTGGAATGCTGGTGCAGGGGATATTCACCTAAGTGTTCAGGCTAGTCCTTTGGGAGCAACTGTTTATGTTGCCACTCCAGAAACCGAAACCAGTGATCCGAGGGCAGAGGCCCTGCAGATGGCACACGAGGTGGGGTGCCCAGTCATGTGCACCGGCGGGGCAGCGAAGTGACAAGCACCACAACCCACAAAAAAGGTAACGAGGGCACTGAATAACACAGGATCTTCTCTTTGTATCTGGCAGGAACAACGAAGTTAAAGTGCCCTAGTATCAAAATGTAGAATTAGTGCTACAACGGTCTTCAAGAGGACCTGCGATGCCGCTTCTGCCTCCCGTACCCTGGAGGCGGCACATGGGTCACGCGGTACGGTCATACTGCGGTGGAACGCACACTCATTGACCTCTCATGGCACTGCTCCACACTTCAGGGAGGACGCTTTCCATTAGCTATTTTTTCTGATGACATGTCGCGCCGGCCCCGTCCAACAACAGAACTCCTTTAGATCCAAACAGACTCTTCCACTCTCTCACCAGAAGTGAAACCATGCCACGCGGACACTTTCACAATACAACAGCTGGGAATGCACTTTTCGGTAAAAAAAAACACATTCCTTCCTCCAAATTAATCAAATAAACGTCTCACTGAAGAACAGGGACCAGCTTCGATCGGTAAACAGCTGTTACGACTTTTTTACTTTGTGATACCATTACAACGCATGCATTACCACGCATGCGTTGTACATCACAAAGTCATTACTACGCATTTTTTTAGAACGCATGGTCATTTACCACGCATGCCTTTACAACAAATTTAGTTGTAAAGGTATGTATGGTAAATGACCATGCGTTCTAAAAAACATGTAGACGATCCATGTCGTTGTAAGGAAACAGAGGCTGTTCCATTTCCTCACAACGACATGCACCGCCCCTCAGAGATGACGTGAAGCAGGAACCACGAGGAGAGAGGAACCATGAGGAGTGAGAGGTAAGGGGGATTGGGCATGGGGTGGAGGTTTCTTTTCTAGGGTTTAGGGTAGTGCAGTGGTGTTTGAGTGGTGTAGTGGGTCATGCTGGGGGTAGTGTTTTAGGGTTTAGGATAGTGCAGTGCAGTGGTGTTTTAGGGTTTAGGGTAGTGCAGTAGTGTAGGGGGTCGTGCTGGGGGTAGTGTTTTAGGGTTTAGGGTAGTGCAGTGGTGTATGGGTAGTGTAGGGGGTCATGCTGGGGTAGTGTTTTAGGGTTTAGGGTAGTGCAGTGGTGTTTGAGTAGTGTAGGGGGTCATGCTGGTGGTAGTGTTTTAGGGTTTAGGGTAGTGCAGTGGTGTTTGTGTAGTGTAGGGAGTCATGCTGGGGGTTAGTGTTTTAGGGTTTAGGGTAGTGCAGTGGTGTTTGGGTAGTGTAGGGGGTCGTGCTGGGGTAGTGTTTTAGGGTTTAGGGTAGTGCAGTGGTGTTTGTGTAGTGTGGGAGGTCATGCTGGGGGTATATTTAGGGTTTAGTGTAGTGCAGTGGTCTTTGGGTAGTGTAGGGAGTCATGCTGGGGGTAGTGTTTTAGGGTTTAGGGTAGTGCAGTGGTGTTTGGGTAGTATAGGGAGTCGTGCTGGTGGTAGTGTTTTAGGGTTTAGGGTAGTGCAGTTATGTTTGGGTAGTGTAGGGTGTCGTGCTGGGGGTAGTGTTTTAGGGTTTAGGGTAGTGCAGTGGTGTTTGGGTAGTGGAGGGGTAGTGTTTTAGGGTTTAGGGTAGTGCGCCCAACCAGCCACAATATCCATGGACAAAGGGGATTCTGACTCTTTGGAACGCTCCGTCAATTGAATAATTTGAGTCAAGGGCCCTACCACGTCCAAGACCTATCAATTCCTTTCTTGGGATCCCTCATATACTTGGAGAAAAAGGTACATAGTTTCTCATCAATTTCAGGCGTGTGTGCCACCTTCCCCTTCAGTGAGGGCCTGGGGCATTCTCCCCTCATCCTATTCCTGACCTCCCTTTCAAGGGGTTGATGGATTTTCCCCACCACATACTCTGCCACTTTGGCATCAGGTGTCCACTCTGCCGACCTAGGATGGTAAATTTGGGTAGGCTCGAACATGTCCGAGTGGATCCCGTCCCCAACCGGGGACTGAGAGGAGTGGGACTCTGGACGCCAGGGACGCCCCGAGTCCTTATCCTCATCGGAGGAGAAATCGTCCTCCAATACACCCTCTCCCTCTAAGGGAAACCCGCCGTCGGAGTCTACAATAGTGGTGACAGTGTCACATTTTTCTCCGGGCCCCTCCTCCTCCCGGCAGGGTGCATGTTTTAGCGTTCGCGCACTCTTGAGGAAGGTCTCCGTAAGTTTATCAAATCCTTCCAAGTGCCCCGCGTTATGCTTAACAGCCCTTTTATTCCCCATCTGGGAGCTACTTGGACCCGCCACCACCAGATGTGGGTCACTGAACACCCCAGGGATGCTTTTCGCCAGCTTATCAACCTGATCCCTAAGAGGAGCCAGCGCCCTAGAAATAGCCAGAGAGAGGGCTTGGTCCACTGCTGGAGGGAGAAGTTGGGGGGCCATTCCTCCTCCACTTCCTGGTAGGAGGAGTAAAAATGGTCTTCTGGAGAAGACATGATAGCAAAGGGTGTGATCACAGAACAAATGCCCTTAAAATCCTTAAGACAGCCCCCTCGCCGGTGCTCCAACAGCTGGGCTTTCCCCGAAGCTGTTATAAGAATTGACTGAGGCGCAATACTAACGTGGCCGTGTGGGGAAATCACCGCGTAGCGGTGTCAAAATTAGGCGAGGGTTGGTCGGGAATCAAGCGGACACTAAAGGAGTGACCGGATTCCCAAACGCGCGTAAAGACCAGCGGGAGCGCTCGACGGAGCTGCCTCGCTCGGACCAGATGCGCCTGACAGGATCTCACCGCGCGCAGAGCACACAGCGGGAGAAACTGCGAGGGGGAGAACGCACTCGGGCAAGAGCCTGCTGCGCAGGGAATATGAAACAATACCAAGGCAATAATGCTAATAACGTGCACAAGAAACCGCTATACAAACAGCAACAACGTAAGATTAAGCCAAGAATGGAAGGAATGCACTTAACTGACGAGCAGTGAAGAAAGAGGAAGCGGAAGGGACGTTGCGATATTATATACGATGGACTGTGATATGATTGGACTATAGTTGCCTTGGAGACTACCCACTAGTGGTTCATAGGTTGTGTAGTCTTTTGTTTAATGATTGTTGTGTTACGTTTTCTTTGAACTGCTATGCAAATAAAGTGAGGAAAGATATGCTTAATCCTCGCCTCCGTCCTGCCATAGAATTCATTAAACTTTATTTGATCTGATTTAGAAACATAGATCATAAAAGTGTACATAAAAACAGTAAATCCTCTTTCCTAATACAATACAGTGAGAATTAATTAAAACCAGTAGGTAAAAACTGGTGTTACAAAGCCCGGTTCAGAGCAACTTCAGGTTTACAGAATCGTAAAGTTCAATGTTTTGCAAGATCAATCTCATGTACTTCGTGCAAAATACGCAATAAGGGGTCCAAGTAAGATGTAACGCTCCAATACCTGACCAGTTTGCACTATATAAAACTGCAGAAAAACTAAAAATAAAAAGTGTTTTGCACAATTCTGTCATTGGGCTATATGTGGGCTACATCTGGGTGATATTTGTGCTACATTTGGGCTCTTTTTTCTCTGGTGGCCATCTTGGGAGACTTATTTGTTATGAAGTTTCCTAATTTCGTCATTTACTGCAGTCTCCTCAGTAGGAAATGCTTTCAGTTTTTTACTTTGATTCCATCAAGAAGGCTTTCAGATGTGTCACACATTTGCCATAAATTCAGAATGTTAGCACTCTAGTTGTTCATTAGATCACTGTAGTAAAGCTACTGCTCACCAGGGAGTTAACTGGAAGTCTACTGCTGGTATTGAATGTGATTGTTTCAGTCTGCATGTCAGAATTTTCTAATGAAATAGAAGAGGATTTGAGATCTCACTTAAAACATGCCCTAAATTTTCTTTCTGCAGCACTAACCATAATTTCTATGGCAAAATGAACCCCCTCATTTTGTTCCTTTTTAAATTAAATGTTTTAAGTGTTACCAGTTTATTCCAATCAAGATGGCTTCAAGTGTGCCATACTTTTGTCATAAGTAAGACTGTTAGCGCTCTAGTTGTTCTTTAGAACACTCTGGGAAGCTGCAGTAGAACACAAAGGCATCAACTGACAGGCTGCTCCTGTTGAAATATAACAGGAAGATATTTGAGATCACACTTGAAACATGTCCTAATTTTTCTTTCTACAGCACTAACCATAATTTCTATGACAAAATGAACCCCATCATTTTGTTCCTTTTTAAATTAAATGTTTTAAGTGTTACCAGTTTATTTCAATCAAGATGGCTTCAGGTGTGCCATACTTTTGTCATAAGTAAGGCTGTTAGCACTCTAGTTGTTCTTTAGAACACTCTGGGAATCTGCAGTAGAACACAAAGGAATCAACTGACAGGCTGCTCCTGTTGAAATATAACAGGAAGATATTTGAGATCTCACTTAAAACATGTCCTAATTTTTCTTTCTACAGCACTAACCATAATTTCTATGGCAAAATGAACCCCCTCATTTTGTTCCTTTTTAAATTAAATGTTTTAAGAGTTACCAGTTTATTCCAATCAAGATGGCTTCAGGTGTGTCATAATTTTGTCATAAGTAAGACTGTTAGCGCTCTAGTTGTTCTTTAGAACACTCTGGGAAGCTGCAGTAGAACACAAAGGCATCAACTGACAGGCTGCTCCTGTTGAAATATAACAGGAAGATATTTGAGATCACACTTGAAACTTGTCCTAATGTTTCTTTCTACAGCACAAACCATAATTTCTATGACAAAATGAACCCCATCATTTTGTTCCTTTTTAAATTAAATGTTTTAAGTGTTACCAGTTTATTCCAATCAAGATGGCTTCAGGTGTGCCATACTTTTGTCATAAGTAAGGCTGTTAGCACTCTAGTTGTTCTTTAGAACACTCTGGGAAGCTGCAGTAGAACACAAAGGAATCAACTGACAGTCTCTGCCCTTGTTGGATGTACATGTTTTACTGAGAATGTCAGACTTCATTCTCACATGACTGAGAAAGATAATGTGAATTTACAGAAAATATGCTCTCATTTTAGCTTCTGGAGCACCTTCCAAAACTGTATGGGACAAGCATGTGAAAATAGTTTTCTCTCAAACATGATTCATGATATCCCAGCAGAAGGTTTTTCACAGGGTAAAATCACCATAGAACACACCACGATTCCTGAAATTAGTATGGTACCATCAACAAATGAATTCTAATGTAACTAAAGTCTGTTATCACCCTTTATAGTTCTCCTTTAGGTAACCCTCAAAATCTTCGATTCACTACAATGCATTTCAATGGGGTACTATCATTTATATTGGTCCCAAGATGGCTGCCAGCAATTCCAGGATGAAGTGCTGACAGCCAATCAGATCTCACGATGACATGTGTGGTTAGGCTCCGCCCAGATATATATGTGTTTTCTTTTTCAAATTTCTCTGGAACTACTGAACGGATTTACACCATTTAACTAAAAGGCACAACTCTGAACCAAGGGCTACCTTTTTGCCAAATTTGGTATAATTCCGTTCATCAGTTCGGGCTGTAGCTGCGACTAAAGGTTCCTATGGAAAATTGCATGGGGAAAACACGTTTTGGGACCCCCCTTTTTTCTCGGCCCCCACATGATGAATCACCCCAAGACTTTCAGGATAGGAGCGGACCGGAGCGCCCCACGAGTTTTGAAAATTTCGCTAGGATTCATCAACCGGCGCCAAAGTTATTGGAAATAGAATGTTGTGAATTTCCTATGGAAAATAGGTCCTAACTATAACTACCTACTGGCGACCGCCAGTAGGTAATATATATATATATATAATATACATTTAACTGTTGGGCAATAGGGTGGCTCTGAAAAGAGCCTTTATGTTTATTATGACTTTGTTACAGCTACATGTAAGTGTGAATGATCAATTTGAGGTTGCTGATAAATACCATGCTCCCTTCATCTGTGAATTAAACTCCATCCCTTCTATAGATGTTATCTGTGTCAAAACGCAGGTTGTTGTTGTAGATAGAGCCCATGTTATGGTCTCTAAGGTATGCAGAAACCGCTTTATTAACATTCTTCCTGACTTTGTCAATCTGTGGACAGAACTGATTTGACCACTTCCAGTTTTGTCTTTGGCATATATTAGAATACACAGAGACAGTGTGAGGGAAAAGCAACATTAGTTGTGCAAAGTTATCCTTCATTAGGATTTCCAATCCTACCCCAGTCAGTGTGCCTAGGTCATTGCAACCACAGTGCACAATCATGAGGTCAGGGGGTTGAAAATTCAAAACGGTTTTAACGAATGGCAGCAATTGGTGCACTTTATTCCTCTCTGCTAAACCATTTAATATCCACATTATGCACACCTAGGTATTTTTCAATTCCTCTGTCTTGAGCATACTTGTTGCCCCAGAAAATATAGCTGTGACTCACAATTCATACTATCCCTATTTTGAAGTAAGGAGCAGTAGGAATCAGAAGAAGTCTGTAGCTGTGTCATATAGTTCCTAGGAGTCCCCCATGACCTATGCTTTTTGGATGACCTAAACTGAGGGCTTGGTGTCCCAACTGCTTCCGGACACCCCCACAGGATATGTCAGCCTTTAGACCAGCTAGCTCTACAGCGCCACTACCATTCCCCTGTATTCTACAGTGGCGAAGGTAGTTTCTGGCAACCACTGAACAAGACAACCCTGATGCCCCAGGTATCGTGGAAAACAGTACAGACACTCGTGCTTGCTTTCTCTCAGAAAATACACAGGATGGCGAATAGGACGTTTCAATAAGTATTTTTTGATCCAGCGACAGTCTTGTGTAAGAGATATGTGCTGTAACAATCAGGAGACAGGAGCATACGAAAGAGATTGCTAGTATCAATATAGTAAATAGTAGATACATTTCTACCATTGTGCTAATAAGATGAACAGAAACAGTTCAGATAAAAACAGTAGCACTTGCTTATTCCTAAAATTGCGTGCCCTAAGTAATTTATTAAAATGTACTTAGCCGAACCTAGAGATGTAAGTGTATATGTGTATAAATATGAATATCTGTAGCCAAGAAACCCTTATGGATGAACCAGCCCCCTCACCTGATGGTTTAGAACGAAGGACCCCGCCTCTGCATCGAGGATGACAACCCTCAAGGGATGTCAGACCACTGTGAGTTGACGATTCAGCATGCATGACCCTGTCTCAGCTTGGAAGGAATTCTCCTCTAATTTGTAGGGGGGAGTGAGCGTCTTTTAAACTAAAGTGGTCACTCCACAGTTGTTTCTAGAATCAATATGTTTTTAAAACAACCATGGATGCTTTGAAAACAATCATGAATGTTTTGAAAACAAGCACCAATGCTTTTCTAAACAAGTGCAATCATCCACGGCTGGCTGTTTGCCAATGATAAAAAAGTGGTGAACCTTATACAGACTAAATCTGCCATGCCTGGGGACATATTTATGTACGTCAGCAACAGGAATTCTGATAGAAGACTAAGAGCCTGGTGTCGAAGAGACAGGAGCAAGCTATTAGGTAAAAGGTCACCTGTTTAGAATCGTTATAGTTGTGTGGAAGGGATAATGTATGTACAATGGGGTATACATCGATGAGACAATCCAAAAAGACATGACAGCTGAATGTGATAGATGGTATAATGAAAGGCATCTTAAATGGAAGATAGAATCTGGTCTAAGAAAGGGATATAAGTTATTGGGTGTTCATAGACATCTCATGCTTAAAAATAGGTTGTATCTAAGTTTGTAAAATTAGTATTTTTCTTATTGGCTGTGAAGAATCCATTCAAAGGTTTCATAGTCTGGATAAGCATACATTTTTAGGTACTCAATCACACCTGCTACTGTTGAATTGGAAACTGGTGTGCTGCAGTTAAAAACATGTTGAACATTTGACTTACTGGTACAGTTGGACTTTTCATAAATTGTTGCTATGGGAACTGATGTGAAGATGTTTGGGGGAAGGGTTTAAAGTAAAGTGTGCTTTTTAAATATGAAATGTAGTATTTTATATATCTTATATGTTTGAAAAGTGAATTTTTCCAATTCAATTGTATGTTTGAGAGTAATATGTTGTTAAAAAATTATAGTAGTATTATTGAAAATGGCATTTTGAACTCCCGTAAGAATCTGCAAATCCATTGCAGCATTACACTGGGAATTGCCCTAGGTGTTGTGGTGGCGTCGCCACTCCAACGAATTGCCCTACCTGATTGGGCTTCTTTAGAAGAGAGTAATGAAGGGTTAATATAGTTGTCCAATAGAAAGTGGTTTTCGATTTTGAAAAAATGAAGGGAATATTTGTATTTGTTACTTACATTCATTTCTGTAGAAAATGAGAGTGAAATTTTGCTATTACTGGTTCTTCCTTCTTAATTGTCTATTGTGTGGAAAAAAAATATCTAAGAGTTTCTGATAAATTCTGATTCTACAGTGGAATTTCACAAGTAAGTTACAAATGTGTAAGGAGTGTGATCAATAGTGTAGGACCCTTTAAGTGCTAGTAATTATTTTCTTAATTATGATATGAACAGTTCATAGAAGTTGTAAATCATTATATCAGAAAAAAATCTACATTTTATTAACTGTGTCTCCTATTGGTGAAAATACTGGTATATGTATTTTGTTTGATATGTGCAGAGTAAAACACATACTAAAATATAAATATATGAACAGTTAAGTATGTCATTGAAAACTTGTAGTAAATAGTTATTTCTATAGAAAAGTAGGATTGTTAACATGTTTGAGGTGTGAAATAATAGAGAATACATAGTATGAGTAAAGAGTGAAAATGCTACATATCTATATAGGTGCAGACAGTAACAAGAAAGTCATATACAGGAAACAGTTTCATTTGGCTTTAGGACAGGCAGAAACTCTGTGTTTTTATAAGACTGGTAGAGAAATATGACATTCAAAATGTATTTCTACAAGCTTTAAACACTATTCTAGTTCATATAACTTGACTAGAAAGTACTTTGCATGTATTCTTTGCAAAGGTACACTGTAAGTAGTGTGTAAATAGTGATGAAATATTTAACATGGATTTGCAGAACCTTTAAGCATTATTGTAGTCCATATAACTTGATTAAAAAATTTACTCTGCAAGTAGTCTCTGTAAAGGTAGGTTACAAGTAGGTTGTACATTGTGATGACTCTGTTTTAAACTGAAAGCGTAGTCTGTCAAGTTTGAATGTCTAACTGCTATCATGTCTCAGGTATGTCTGCACTTCTACGTGTAGTCTGACACTTGTGGTACAGCTCATCACACTAACTTAAAAACTATGCAGTCTTTCATACCGCTGCACAAATCTTGTCAGTGCTACTCCAGCATTCAGTCCCAGAAGCACAGATCCCTTAGCTAGGCAGGTATCACAGAAGCACTTGAACACACAGCTCCATACCCGCCTGCCCTGTATAACGAATAGAAAGTGATCTATGGAGCTACTTCTACACACATTCAAAGAGCATGCTGTGTGAAACAGAGGAAGTCTAGTACCTATATGTTTCTTCACATGTGTCATCTCACCCCTAAAAGGCACAAACACACTCATTGAGGTCCTAAGAAAGATGATGAGACTCACAAGAGTGCCATGACAGGAGTCGGAATTTCATTTTGGCTTAGGCCTAGCAGTGTGAGCTCTGACTCTGTAATGAAATTGGTAGAGAAAAATGAGGTTTAAAACATGTTGGCAGATGAATTACCCTCTGTCCTAGTCCATATTAGTCTCTGCAAAGGTGCAATTGAAGTAGGCTGTAGATAGTGAGGTGTGAGCTTTAAACTTAAAGCATACTCTGTCAAGTTTGAATGTCTGACTGGTTCCATGTCTCAGGTATGTCTGCATTTCTACGTGTAGCCTTGCATGGTGGTGCTGCGCACTACCCTAAATTAAAAACTGTGCAGTCTATCATGCTCCTGCAAAAATCTTGTCAGAGCTGCTTCAGCATTCAGTCCAAGAAGCACAGATCAATTATCTAGGCAGACGTCACAGAAGCACTCAAACACACACTTCCATACCCACATGCCATGTATAATGATCAGAAAGAGATCATGCACCTTCTTCTACACACAATTAGAGAGCATGCAGTGTGAAACAGAAGTAGTCTAGTAACTATAGCCTTCTATATATGTGGTCATGTCACACCTGAAAAGGCATAGACACACTCATTAATGTCTTTAGAAGGATGCTGAGATTCAGAAGAGTGTCATGACAGGAGTCAGTATTTAATTTATGCTTAGGCATGGAATTGTGAGCTCTGACTCTGTAATGAAACTGGTAAAAAAAGTGAGGTTTAAAACATGTTGGCAGATGTATTAATATTTATCTTAGTCCATATAAGTCTCTGCAAAGGTACACTTCAAGTAGGCCATAGATAGTGAGGTGTTTGCTTTAAACTGAAAGCGTTCTCTGTCAAGTTTGAATGTCTGACTGGCACCATCTGCCATGTATGTCTGTACTTCTACGTATAGTCTGACACATGTGGTACAGCTCATCACCCTAACCTAAAAAACTATGCAGTCTCTGTTCCAATCTTGTGAGACCTACTTCAGCATTTAGTCCCAGAAGCACAGATCCCTTATCTAGGTAGGCATCAAAGAAGCAATTGAACACACAGCTTCTTAGCCAAGTGCCATCTATAATGAATAGAAAGTGATCTATGCAGCTTCTTCTACACACATTTAGAGAGCATGCAGTATGAAACAGAGGTATTCTAGTACCAATAGGGTTGTTTACATTTGTCATCTGACCCCTAAAAGGCACAGACACACTTTTTGAGGTTTGTAGACACATGCTGAGACTCACAAGATTGTCATGATAAAAGTCAGCCTTTCATTTTGACGTAGGCCTGGCATTGCAATCTCTGACTCTCTAATGAAGCTGGTAGAGATAATTAATAATTGTATAAAAAGTACAAAATGATCCATGCAAAAACTGAAAGAATATACCTAGTTATTTATCTTTTCACAGTGTTTCAAGTAAGTACACCTTCTGTGACGTATATAGATAGGAATCGTACGTATGTATTGGTAAAGGAAATATTGACAATCACATTTAAGCAACTACTAAATGTTTGTTATGAGTAATGCTATAAGCATAATATAAGATAAATAATTGTTTTATTGTACTATAAAATTATTCTGTATTTTCAGATATATACTTTACTTGAAGCAAAATACATAAAGATGACAAAAACAACAAAATAGAAGAGCACAAAAAAGACAGTGTTACTAAAAAGAAGAAATTGGAATATGGACACAATATTTTAGAGGAGAAGAAATCTACTGGTAAGAGAACTAAGCAGTTTCTTAAAACAATATTAAGAAAACTGAAAACTGTGGAAAGTCTTGATAAGACAAACACAAGTCACAAACAAAAGCGGCAAACTGATGTTCAAAGAGGAACACATTGGAGAAAAACAACACATCTGACAAGAAGGCAAAAACAATATAAAGATATAAGAAGTAGAATGTTTAGAAGTAGAGTAGAGTAATTCAAAATGTATTAAAGAATTTAAAACAGTACAAAGGTATATCATCAGTATATAAGCAAAATCAACGGATTGAAAGTGTAGTAGATAAAGCATTTGAGTTGAAACAAAAATGATTTAACTTAATATGGAACAGACTGAGAAGACTGGATAAAACAGTGGTGTTTATGGAGGAGGAAAACAAGAGAAAAAAACTGGATAATAGAACTAACTTTTGTAAAAATTCTACTGATGATTGGAAACACACTTCCAGCACTGAGCCTTTCTTTAATGAAGAAAGCTATTTTCAAGAGAACACATTAGTACATGCATTTGATACTATTGTTTGATGTTATGAAGTGAAAGATGGTTCTCCCATTCCAAAGGAAAAAATTGTTCCTAGGAATGTAGAAGAAGTAATATCTAAAGAAGTTCAAGGTAGGCTCCTGTATTTAAATGGAATCATAGCAGTATTTGCCGTATTTGACAGGAGTCTATTGATATATTTTGAAATGTTTTATGTCAATATCCAAATAGAAGTGTTAAACAAAAGATTAGGATACTGTAAGGACTAGCTCTATGTAAAATAAGAAAATATACTAAAGTACAGGGTCATTCTCTGGCTTGTCTTTCAAGGAAAGTGTGCCAAAGCATTTTTCATCATTTAAGAATGTTAGCTGTCCACCATTCTGAAATGCAGAAGTTAGTGAAGACACTTTACTATTTTAAAACTCCAGCATTATGTTTAAATTAAATGAATAAAGCTCTTTTGCATGGTTCTGTATCAGATGTACAGAAAGTTTGTGATGATGTACAGTTTCATTTTTTTGGTTCTGAAGAGGAGTGTAGGGAAAGTGAGGACTTGAAGTCTGCAGGTGTAGTAGAACAGGAGAGAGAAATTAGTATTGATGATTTTGCAGAAGTTTAAGAAACTATGTATGTATTTGTTGTTGACTCACTCACTGCAAATGTCAAACTAGGAATGTTGATGTGTATTTAAAAAGTGAAAAAATGCAATAGTAAGTGGCAACAATTTGCTGTTTATTTATTTTTAGAAGAATGATTTAACTTCTCCCCTGATCAAGTTATATGTAACTACTGTTACAACAAATAAGAAGAAAATAAAATGTCAGCTATAGCAATACATAACAGCTTAGAGTTGGTACATATTCCTCAGGAACTGGCAGATTTAAATGTATATGAGTTTATTCTTATCCAATCTGTATACCCATTCCAGGCCATAGTTCATATGGAGCCTAAGACAGGTAAGCTGCCAACAACAGATTTGCATAAAGGTCTCAAAGGAAGAGTTGTGTACTTACCGTTAGATTTTAAGAAAAATATTAAAACTGTTGGTGTAGATAGAGAGGAAAATAATCCAGTAGTTATTCTAGTAAATAGTGTACCAACAAAGAGTAAAAATGTCTGACAAGAGTTTGTAGATATTAATAAACGTCAACATGCAACATTGTACCTGGTACAGAATAATATTTATTATAAGAATGTAAATGTTGATGAAGAAGCAAGATGCCTACGAGATGAAACAGTAATGTCAACTGGCCAAATTGAAAAAGTGAAGAATTCCAGAAGTGAAGAGATTTATGAACATTATACCATACATTCCTCTCCATTCGAAAAAAAATCACAGGAAACACTATTAAATTATTTCAAAGGAGCTCCCATGAGTATATTGGAAAAAAGTTTAAAAGCTCGCCGTTTTCCACAGCTATTCTCCACTGGAAAATGTGGACGATTTGATGACCGAGCTCTACGGATTCTGGCATCAGATTACCGATCAACAAGATTGTACTCTGAAGATCCAAGATTTAAACAGTACATTCCATAAATATATCATCTTCTGTTTGGGAGTGATGTATCTGGTGACCCATATATTTAAAACAGGAGTTCATCTTCAACATGTTTCTGCAAAAGAGTTTATGGATAATGTTGAACAAAGGAATGACAATTTGGAATCTCACTTAATCAATTTGGTGGCGTACCAACGTAGCACCAATGAATATTGGTATTGCCATTCTAGGGCCAGCCTCCACACGGAACAGTATATTGAAATCTTTTCCAGAGTATGAGCCAAAAAGCACTGATATTGTCAAAACTAATATGTTGGATACATACTATCCAAAAAGGAGTCCACATCTTGAAAACCTATATTTGTATGCAATTCTTCAACACAACAGATTCAAAAGGAATTTTACAGAAAATCTAAGAGAACAAATATATGCAGTAATTGAATGTGATAAATGTTTAGTGAAACATGGCAAAGGAAATCTTATTAACCACAGAATACTCAGTTGCCAAACTCCAGATAAGAGGGAATTTTACTATTTAGCACTTCTGCAAACTGTTTAAGCCTTGACGCAGTGAAACATAGTTAACTGGAGATTTTGACTGCTACGGAGATTATTTTAATGGAATACAAGATACAATTCAGTGTACCGTATTTCTGACTTACTTAAAAATGATAAATGATGAACAAGAAGGAACTATTACAGCTGAAATAGCAAGAGAAAGTTCACAAAGCAGTCAAAGTTCTGGTCCATTAAGTCAAGATCATCTTGGACAACCAATTATTGAAAATGAAGCAGCAATAGCCATGAATGAGGTAGAAACTGCAATGCAGCATGCACAACAAGATGGTATTGACTTTAGCAGTTAGAAGAACAACTGAATACAGAACAAAAAATATATCTGTAAGTGAAACAACAAGTAGAATATGGGTTTCTCCACAAAAAAAAAGAATGTCTGTGTTCCTCATTTCAACCTATTCTATTATACAGTAGTGGTCAAGCTGGGACAGGAAAACGTTTCTTAATTAAAGTTCTGACACTTTATCTACACAGGACTACAAAACCACATTTATCTTGTGTTGTAACAGCACCTACTGGATTAGCAGCACACAACATTAAAGATATTACTCTTATTTTAAACTTTCTTTATAGTATAATAACATCATACATCAACTTAGTCAGATACTACATTCATGTGCATCTTCAGTAGTTTGTACATAAAGTCATATTTAACGTCTAGCTAAATCAACAATGTTAGCTATTGCAATACATCACATCTATGGTGGGGTTAATACTCAATGACAGCATTGCTTCCCAAATCACTTTTCAGTTCTTCGGGTTGGGGCTGGGTATCAGGTGCTCTTGCAGGTTCACATGACCACATGACTCTAGTAGGTATCCCCGTAAAGGGTCCTATATGTCCCGGGGGTGGGAGGAAGGTGGGACATCTGCAGGTCACCCTTCGTTTAGCCAATAGTAACCCAAGGGAGACATACTTTCGGATCGAGGGCGGTAGCTCTTCAGTATAATCCAGCAATGCTGTAAGTAGGGTAGCAGGAATTACAGATCCCGTCATCTGCTCCAGTGCTTTGAAAACCTTTGCCCAGTATGCTTTAACTGGCACACACTCCCACGCCAAGGGGTGCAGTACAGCCTATGCAAAAATGTCAAATGTATGATTTGGAGCCTACTACATGCCGATATCTGTCCTGGTTGTTGGCAGCAGTATCGCCATTGACCATCTTTGAGTGGCGTATCCAATTCCCGATCGCAGTGTAGACGTGAGCCTTGATCTATCTCCTTGCTTTCAGCCTGAGTAGTATGGTAGATTAGTGAGATCACATGTGCCGGGTTGTCACTTTGGAGTAGCCTATGAAAGGGACTCAGCACCGTAGGGTCACTGGGGAAGTCTGGGGTGGCTTTCTTAATGTCTTGTCTCAGCCTCACATATAGAAACCACTCCATTGGGGTAGGCTGAGCTCCCTGAGAGAACACCCCATCCTCTTGGAATATGCCCTCCTCATACAGGTCTCCCCACTCCCTCATCCCTGCTCTCTAATGCATCCGGCAACACCCAGTTTTGTGAGTCACAGGAAGGTCTGGGTGCCAAGAAATGGCCAACAATGGGAAGTACAGCATGGGCATTTGCAATCGTTTAGCCAATCCCCACCAAGCTGCCAAGGTACAAGCAACTGTTGATGGGTCTGCAACTCTGGGGTGAGTAGGCACCCCGAAGAAAGCAGACAGCGTGGCTGTGTCCATGTAGACCTGTTCAATGGCCAAGTGGGGCATGTATGGTGGGGGTCTAAACCATTACGTTGCAAAATGCACCTGGGCACATAGGAAATAAAGTTCCATATCCGGAGCCTCAAATCCACCCCTAGAAAAGTGCTGGGTCATCACTTCCCATCACAGTCTAGGTTGCTTCCCGCCCCAGGTCAGGCGGATCAACTGGGTTTTCAAAGTCATGAAAAAGTGTCTGCCCGGGTTAAAAGGAATGTTAATAAAGAGATAAAGAAGTCTTGGCAATATTACCATTTTAATTAATGAGTTGCGGCCTGCCAGAGAGATGGGCATGGAGATCCATCTCGTTATGGAATCTGTCAGCGCGTCCCTCGATCTTCCATAATTCGCATGCATCAATTATATTTTATCTCTTGTGACTACTATCCCCAGGTATTTCACCTCCGAATCACACAATGCCAAATGGTAGTCTGAGATTAATTTCTGGGTCTTTGCGGTAAGAGGGAACATTTGGGATTTCTCCCAGTTGATCTGTAATCCGGAGTACATACCGAATTTAATTAATTCTCGCAGGAGCGGATTGAGACTGGATTCGGGGTCCTGAAGGTATAGTATGATGTTGACTGCATAGAGTGAGATTAATAAATGCTGAGTGGGGTATTGGAGCGCATATTCCCAGTGATGCCGCCAAAGTCTGGCAGCCAACAGCTGCACAGCCAGTGCAAACAAGAGCGGGGACAATGGGCATCCATGTCTCATGCCGCATGTGATATTAAAAAGAGGAGAGAGTGCCCCACTGACCAATACTCGTGTCCGTGGATGGCTGTATAGCAATTTAATACAGGCTAGAAAAGTGGGTGGGAGTCCCGTACAAAGCAAGACGCCTAGGATATAGTCCCGTTCAAGGGAATTCGAACGCCTTATAGGCGTTGAGAAAAATTGCCACTGCGGAGAGATCAGAGTCAATGTCTTGTATTACCATGAGGAGGGTTCGAAGATTACGTGACGTGGTGCTCCTGGGGATAAAACACGCTTGGTCGGGTAAGACCAAGGATTCCATAAGTAGACTCAATCAGTTAGCGAGTATCTTAGCCAATATTTTCGCATCACAGTTTATCATGAACAGAGGCCTATAGGACTTGCATCAATTTCCCAGTTTCCCTGGATTCGAAATTGAGATGATTATGGCTTCCTGTATGGACGGCAGAAAAATGCCAGATTCCTGGGCCTCTTCATATAGGCCTTTCAGAATAGGTACTAAGTAATCTATGTATGTTTTGTAGAAGTCGACTGGGAGGTCGTCCGGACCCGGGGCTCATCCCGAGCAAAGTTGAATAATAGCTGCCCTGACTTCATCCTCTTCGATATCAGCAGATAAGAACTCTCTTTGAGAATCCCCCTGCTACCCCAGAGCCATGTCCTCCATATATTGGTCAATATCTGGGGGTTCCTCCCACTGTGTAGTATATAATTTTGTGTAAAAGTTGTGAAATGCTTGTAGTATGTCTGGTGTGTCTCTACATACTTTACCATCTGTGGTGGTCATCTCTATGACAGTGTTAGAGAATCTAGGTTTGCAAAGTAGTTCAACGAGTGCTCTCCCAGGTCGCTCCCCTCCTCTTATCTAGGAGTCTGGCAATATTACCCTCAGAACAGACATTCACGCTCTGCTGTTTCTTGATATTCAGACAGTGTATGTCTAAGTGTTGTTCGGAGGTCTATGCTAGATACCTCTCCTAGCTTCCTTTCTATCCGCTTTATGTCTGTCTCCAGGGTATGAAGGCCTCCCATACCATCACCCGCAGTGACACAGACCCATCATTGCATTGAAAAAAGTCTTGTTTCTCCTGCCCCAACTCTTGTTGAAATGCAACATCTAGAAGAGCAATAGGGGAGATTTGCCAAGCCAAGCGAGGAGGAGGGGCATCAGGATGTGTCAATTTCATCACAACTGGAGAATGGTATGAATATGTGCACCCCAAATATACAGTCTCTCTCAACCAAGGGCCCAGCCCTTGAGAGATCAGCCAGTAGTCTAGTCTTGACCATGATGAGTGGACTGCAGAATGGCATGTTGACTCAGTGCTCGAGGGATGTAGATATCTCCAGGCATCTAGCAAGTGGTTTGACTCTACTATATTTTTGACCTGCCGCTGGGCGTTGGTGTAGTGGTGGGACTGCGGGTGTGACCTATCCTGCTGTGGGTCCATGGTAATGTTTAGGTCTCTTCCCCATATGATGTGCGTAGAGCCTATCTTAATGACCTTCCCCCACAGGTTGCTAAAAAATTCCGGATCATTGCTGTTAGGTCCATAAGAGCAGACCCGTGTTATGGATTGTGAAGCTAGCCTACCCCACATGATATTGTATCATCCCAGCGTGTCCTGCTTGGACCCCATTGCAACATAAGGGATGCCCTTCTTAATAAGAATTGCTGTGCCCCTGGAGTAGGTGGAATATGCTGCAAAGCTGCTGTGGGCTGCCCAGCGAGAAGCAAAAGTGATCTGGAGTGAGGGATTCATGTGTGTCTCCTGGAGCATAGCAATCTGTATGTTGTGCTTGTCTAAATAAGCCAGGATGTGCCTGCGTTTACGGGGATTACCCAGACCTTGGACGTTCCACGTTAGGAAGTTATACTCTCATCTAGCGTGGTTGTGCATCACCTATAGGTAGCTGTCTGTGAGAGAGCGTGGGCGGTCGATGTATACATCCACGGATCCTGCCATTAAGTAGCGCCGGAACATAGCACACATTTCATAGCAACATAAAAAGCATAGTCAATTTCCCCTTCCCTCCCCTCAACCACAGCGGCAGCCCAAACCTGCCAAAGTCATTACCCCTCCCTGTCCCAACAAACCATAAAGAAATAGATATAAAGTTATAAGTATCTGCATCTGCCATATTGTAGCATGTATCGAGGTTTTGCTGAAGGCACTCACTTTGAACACATCTTGCAGCTTGTGTTAGGTACCATAGAGCTAGGAAAAAGGGAAAAGGAGAGAAAAAGGGATCTATTGCTTGAGTAGAGTTCAGAGGAAGCAAGAAAGCATAAAACACAGAAAGGAAAGAGTTCAGTCCAAAGAGAGAATGTTCTTGCATTAGGGGTTTCCTTCTGGGGTGCTGCCAGAGGGCATATCAGGGACCCCCTCAGCTAAGCGAGGGTGACCGCGAAGTTTTGGTTGTGGTCCCAATAGGCCTATTTTGAGTAAGGATCAGTCTGGTTGATCACTTATTTGCTGTGTCCCAGTATCTCCTTCTAATCTGGAAAACGACCATCACTGCATCATGGGTCTCTTAACGTTCATAGCCCATTTCATAAGTCAAGTCCGCTATTATGCAGTTCAGATCAAGCCATGTGGGGTCAGCTGCAGGCTCTTATCCCAGTTCAGACATAGGTGAGGAAGACGGTGAGGCAGCCCGGGCTGTTGTCTCTGGAGGCGATCCACGAGGCGTCTTTTTTAAGAAGTCTGTTGCCTGTTGCGGGGTGGTGATGAAATGTTGTGTTCCCTGGTGTGTGACTCTTAATCGTGCAGGTTATAGCATAGCATATGCCATGTTCGCTTGCTGCACTTTCTTTTTAACTGGTAGGCATTTTTTGCGAGCCTCTTGAATTGTCGGGGTAAAGTCTGGGTAGATGAAGAGGGCCAGTCCCTCAAAAGTGAGCTGGCATTGCTCGCTGGCCAGGCAGAGTGCAGTATCCCGGTCTCAGTAATTTAGAAGCCGGGCAATGATAGGCTTTGGGTTGCCCCCTGGGGTGGCCACTCCACCAGCATCCTATGCGCTCTTTCTACCACAAGTTGTGTCGATAATGCTCCGGCTCCAAAGACAGTGGTGAGCAGCCGCTCCACATAGTCTTCCATACGCCCAGTGTTTGTGAATTCGGATACGCCGATGATACGTATATTATTGCGGTGTGATCGTGCCTCTAGGTGTTTGTTTTTGGCCGCAATCACTTTCAGCAGGCATTCCATATTCAGTAGTTTTTCCCAGCTGCCCTCTGATGTATCCTCCATCACTGATTTCCGTTGCTCAGCCTCTTTGAGCCCCCCGTCATGTTTTTCAATTTTCTGGGTCATTGCATCTAAACGGTTACACATTGAGTCCATTTTCATTTCTATGGACGAGAGGCTGTGCTGTATTTTGGTGAGCAATGTTTTGAGATCATCTGCCAGAACTTGGCTACATTCGTTGGAGCCCTCTGCCATGGTTGAGTCAGTGACGCTATTTTGCAAGCAGGGAGGTTTTCTGGCATCAAACTAGCTTGGCTTGTCTTTCTTCAGTCCTGCCCATGACCTTTTATTAGTGGTATTTTAGGGTGGCACTTCGAGTGTTGAGGTCAACCTCTAAGAAGGGCAATATAGTCTATCCACTATGCTTTCTGGGCATCAAGGAGGAGTCAGACCTAGCTGCCGTTGTTCTGCTGCCAGCTACCTTCTTTCCCTCTTCAGAGGTGGTCCGTGTCCACCTGCTTTCTATATTTAGCCAGCGCTCTGCAGCTCACGTCCTAACAGGTTGCCAGATGCCTTTTCCAATATAAGTGAAATGGATAGTGTCTCTAGCTCTAAGGTCTCCCCCTAATCTCTAGGGGTGAAGTCACCTGGTGCTTATGCTTGAAAATGGCAGCAAGGTCCCAGATCAACATCATTTGGATGTCGAACGTTCGTACATCCAACGAGTCAGTTCATGGCTTCAATTCCCTTTTGCCAAATGTTTATTTATTGCCTTGTTCCCCACCTGGGACTCAGAAGTGGTGTGCTACAGGCCATCTACCCATGGATTTGGCTCGTCCTCCCTGTGCAGGCGAATCTCCTCACCCTTGTGCGGAGCAGCAGGGAGTCAGGAGGCACTCCGTCCCCCACGTGCCAGTAGTGTTGCAGGTCGGGGACCGCAGCCGCACCCGCTCGGCAGTCAGGAGCATCCCTTCCAATCTCCCCCTAGCTGTGTCACCTCTCACCTTCGGTCTCCCGCCACAGCTTCTCTGGCATCTGGTGGTCTGTTCATGCTCCCCGCTCTGGCATCAGCACCAGTTTGCCCTCCTACTGGCGGCCGTCACTCCCGCGGAGCTGAGGAAGTACGGCAAGGACAGCAGCGGCAGTTCTCTACACTTACTGCGGCAGGAGCGATCAGAAGGAGACTGGGAGGCAGCAGCGAGGGAGGTCTCCAGCAGCAGCGATCTGGGGCTAAGCCGTCCACTGCAGCAAGTGCCGCAGTCTGTACAGTCTGCTTCTGAGGCGACTGCCATCTTGTCAGTTAATAAACCGCAGCGTGGCCTCAGGGTGTCTCACACATTAATTCTCTTCCATCGGGGATATAAGGAGCTTCTCGGGATCACCACTGGTTGTGCGATCCATTGCCTCTTAGTTTAGGCGATTCATGCTGCCCACTGGGACAGGATTACTGCTGATTTGTGTCCCGGGCCGCAGGAGCCTCACACCAGTGTGCAATCTTGCGTGCGCACCATCTAATGCCCTATTAAAGGTATTACTTTACATCGATTACTTATGCTACCTGTTGAACATGATAATAAACTAGAATATCAAATGTTATCTGGAGAAGCTTGTTATGACGAAGTCTCAAGAGTACTGAAGAAATTCAAACTTTCAATCATTGATGATGTGAGCATGGTCTCAAACATATTGCTTGCCGTTGTAAACTTGGGAATGCAACAGATTTCAAAAATAGAATACAATGTGCTGTTTGGAGGAAAGCATTTAATTGTATTTGATGACCTACTACAACTTACTCCTGTTAAAGGACAACCTGTTTTTAAAACAAAATCATTGGGAAGCATCTGAAATGTAAATATTTGGTTAAACTTTGAATATAATGAACTTGCTAAAAATATGCGGCAAGCAGCTGATGAAGATTATGGAAATATTCTTAAAGACATAAGAATTGGCGTGTTGACAAAACATGGTAAACAATCTTCAGAAAGTCGGCTAACAAGCAATTTGTTTACATCTGAAAAAACACCAGTTGAGCTAATGTATAAGATGCTTTAGAAAACAAATCTATAGTTTTTTTAAATGCCTACACTTCAAGAGTGTTCTAACTTTAAGCCTTTTTGTGCGTTGGACAGCTTGCAACCGTCCGACGCCACAGTGCTCATGTGAGTCGGACAGCTCCCCGCCATCCACGCACATGACACAGGATAGCACCAGAGAGATTTCCTTTCAATCAAAACAGACTCAGGAGCTGGGGAAGAGTTTCTCCAGCTCCCCCAGCTGTTTTGATTGATTCTCTGAAATGACGATCAGTGTACACTTCATGCTGATGTCATTTCAGAGAAACCGAAACTGAAATGAGCAGATCGTCTTGTTTCAGTTTCACTTCCTCGGTGCTCAGGGGGCTATCTCAGGTATCATTTTTATCGGGAGACTTAGGGTGTGGAGGGGTGAAAGGAAATTTGTGTCAGCCAAGTTATCCCACAAATTTCCCACACAGAAATGTGAGGAAAATTATATTTTTTTAGATAAATTTGAGGTTTGCATGGGATTCCGGGTAGGAAAATGTTGAGAGATCCATGCAAGCCACACCTCCCTGGACTTCCCTCAGTGTCTAGCTTTTAGAAATGTCTAGGTTTGGTAGGTTTCCCAAGATGGCTGCCAAGCCCGGGACCATAAACGCTGGTGACTCACTCGCAAAACCGGATAGTTTTGCGATCAATAATTTTGAAGTCTCCACAGTATGTTTTGGGCCATTTCCTGTCGCCGGCACTAGGCCTACCCAAACAAGTGAGGTACCATTTGTATTGGTAGACCTGGGCAAATGCTGGGTGGCAGCAAATTTGTGGCGGCCCGGTAATCCTACAACATTCTCACACAGAAAAGTGAGAAAAACCTGATTTTTGTAGCTAAAATTGAGGTTTGCAGGGGATTCTGGGTAGGAAAATGTTGGAAGATCCATGCAAGCCACACCTCCCTGGACTCCCCTAGGTTTCTAGTTTTCATAAATGTTTGGGTTTGGTAGGTTTCCTTAGATGGTCGCTGAGCACCGGACCAAAAACGCAGGTGACTCCCTGGCAAAACCAGGTTGTTTTGCGATTGATAATTTTGAAGTCTCCAAAGTACATTTTGGGGTGTTTCCTATCGCGGGCACTTGACCTACCCACACTGTTAGGTTCTATAGGAAAACCTTGAAGGGTCTACACAAATGACCCCTTGCTGAATTTAGACTTTTTCTTCTTTTCGGAAATGAATAGCTTTTCAGGATCCATTATTGCTTTTGCACCCATTTCTACCACTAACTGGAAGGAGGTTAAAGCGCAAAAAATTGAAAAAATAGGCTATGTCCCAGTAAAATGCCAAAACTGTGTAGAAAAATGTTGGTTTTCTGACAAAAGTCTGCTTGTTCCTGAAAGCTGGGAAGAGGGTGATTTTAGCACCACAATCCCTTTGTTGATACCATTTGAAGGGAAAAAACCAGACGCTTTCTTCTGCAGCACGTTTTCCCCATTTTCCACAAAAACTCAAAATTTATCTGTATTTTGCCTAATTTCTCAGTCCTCTCCAAGGGAATCTACAAACCCTGGGTACCTTTAGGATTTTCAGGATGTTAGAAGAAAAGGACACAAATTTGGCATGAATTTCTTACATGGACAAAACGTTACAGGGGCCTAAGCTTGAACTACCCTCAATAGTCATAAAAAGGCTTAGCACAGGGGGGTAGAGGCCTAGCAGCAAAGGGGTTAATATATAACTACTGAAACTAGAAAAAAATAATTTCTAGAAATTAAAGCTATTGACAAAATGGAATACCAGGGTGTAACAATTCTACTAACGGAAAAACTACAAGCTAAATTGGATTGCATCTAAATCTGCAGGATTAGTAAACACTGTCAAGTAATGTTGCATCATAATTTGAATGTAGAAGAAGGGTTAGTAAATGGAGTGATGGTGAAAGTGGTTGATTTTGTAAATTTTCAAAATAGAAATGGAATACAATTTTTGATTGGGAAATTTGACCAGATTAATGAAGTAAAACAGATTGGGCATTGCGTTGTACGTTTTTAACATACAAAACATTTGTAAGTTCGAAGACAACAGTTTTGACTTGATTTGTTTTTATATGTGTTAGGCGCACAAATCATCCCTTAGGGGGTATATGCAGTGAGTATTCACAAATCTCAAGGTTTAAGTATAGACAGAGCTTTCGTAAATATTGGAAGTACTGTGTATAAAGAGGGAATGGCAAAAGTTGCATTGTCTCAAGTAAGGACATTGTCCGGATAGTATTTGATAGAATTTGATGAAGAAAAGGTTAGGGCAGATGCAAGTTGTGGAAGAGAGTACAATCGCTTAAGAAGACTTTATGCTCCTCATTTAGGTGGATATCCGATATATGAGAAACGTTTAGTGTGTCCAAGACGGAAATATATCAAATATTCAACTGAAGTTCAAGATATTTAAAGCATTGAAGAGAAAGTTGAAGGCATAAAGAAACAAAATGGAAACTGATATTGTAGGATACCAGTTAGAAAACAGTTCAGGTATCAACTGTTAAACTAATGTGGTTCTGAATGTAATTTTTCATTTACAACGCGTTCTGAATGAAATCATGGAAAACTGTGAAAAAGATTCTGTTCTGCACTGCATCATTCATTTCAATTGTTGGTTACAGACAGAAGTAAAATACATACTGCTTCTGGCATGCAACATCTTTTGGATATATGTATCGGATCATTGACATTTACTCTCAACATATAACAAGATGCTCAAGAATTTACAATGGTCATGCTTGGGGTTTTAGAAGGTGAAGGAATAAATATAGATAACTTATTTGGACTAAGTTACAAATGAGAACATAACTGTGAAGATTGTTTATGCAATTCTACCACTGAAATACATGCAGAACGATTCCTATACCTAACGATACCGGACTGCAAAACAGTGTCTTTTAACAAATTGATTACAACAGCAAATCAAAATATGACCTGCTCAAACTGTAGATCAGACATGATGTCTACATTGCACATACAAAGATTTGGAAAATATCTAACTTCAATGCTACAACGTTGTAGAGCATATGGAACAACATTGGAAACAGAAATTATAAACTTTAAAGGAATTCAAATATCTATTTCAGGAAGAACTTATACAACAGTGGTTATTATTTTTCATAAAGGACCTACTGCAACATCTGAACACCAAACTGTTTATTTCAGGTGTAAGTGTGGATGGAAACATTGCAATGATGCCCACGTGGAATTCAAAGCTAGATTGCCTTCTCAATTAGCAAATTCGTATATGTTATTTCTCCAGCCAAAGTTCTAAGAACATCATTCGGCCTATTGGGGGTGATGTCATTAAAAAACAGAATGCATTGGATTCTATTGGTATTCATAATTAGTCTTTTGATTATTATTTTCCCTAATATGCATAATATTTTGAAAAATGTCTTAAGAAGCAAGCTGTATATATATTTGCTTTCAATACTTTACCAGGTGTGATAGTAATAGTATTTTTTTTATATATTTATGTTAAATAGTAGAGTTAATGTAGATGAAAGAATTGATTAGGGAAATGTAGTTAGTATAAGGCATAGTTACACATATTCACAATGATGTACTATGCTGTTTTTTTAATACAATCCATTTGATTGTTTTTTGCCCACTGTTTAATGATGATGCTATATTCAAATCACTGTGTATGGTGAGGTTACATGCAATCTGAGATAGTAAAAAAGGGAAACTGATAAGATACATAATTATAATACAAAGTTATTTTAAAAAAATGTAATATTATTGTTTTTTCAAAATAACATGCTTATAGATTACTTTTTCTTCTTAATAGCAGTTACTCTTCAACATTGAAAACACCTTTAGTACTGTTTAGGACAATACTATCCAAAAATACATTTACAAGATGATCTATCTAAATACTTCAAAGGTAAGAATATAGAACGTATTATTGATGATTAACTTTTTTAGAAATATGTTACTGATCTACTAGACAACCCTTTATCATGTATGAATATCTCATTGGTGTGAAACAGAGATAATCTATTACCTGCAGGCTATTTACATGTGTCATTGCACCCCGGAAAAGCACTAACACACTCATTGAGATTTCTAGAAAGATGCTGACACAAATAAAAGTGGCAAGACAGTATTTGGCCTTTTATTTTGCATTAAAAGCCTTTAAAGCCCTGCACGGTATAGGAGCAAAATATATTTCCAGAAGAGTGTCTTTCTATATACCTGGCAGATCTCTTAGATCTGCCCATCAACATCTCATGGTCATTCCTAAATATCTTAGAGCCCGCAAAGGCGGTCGCTCCATTCAAGTGCAAGTGGCTGGACTTTGGAATAAGCTGCCTCTTCCACTTAGGCAAGTTACTAACCTGCTCGCCTTCAGGAAACAATTGAAAACCTGGTTGTTTCAACAAACAATATAATTATTTTCCGTCCTCTTCGGTTTCTTCTTTTCTTTTTTCTCTCTTTCTCTCTTTGGTCCTCTCTGTCTTCAGCGCCGGGACACTCTATTGAGTAGCTGTGCGCTCTAGAAATCTGTTTTAACATAACATAACAATAGACCTCCTAATGCAAACTCTCTCTGCTTAATGAAACTATTATAGAAATGTGAGTTATAAAACATATTGCCAAGGTTATTTACCTCTGTCCTAGCCCATATAACTCTCAGCAAAGGTACACTGGAAGTAGTCCGTAGAAAGTGATATGTGTGCTTGAAACTGAAAGTGTATTCTATTAAATCTTATTGTTTGACTGCATGTCTCAGGTATGTCTGTACTTGAACATGTAGTCTAACATGTGTGTCACAGCTGATGGCCCTAACTTAACAACTATACGATCCATTATATCCCTGTACAATTATTGTTAAAGCTACTTTACCTTTCAGTCTCAAAAGCACATATCTCTTTGGTAGGTAGGCCTCATGGAACCACTTAAACATACAGTTTCAGACCCGACTAACCTGTATAATAAACAGAAAGTGATCCATGGAGCTTTTTCTACACACATTTGCAGAGTATGCAGAGTGAAACAGAGGTAGTGTAGTATCTATAGATTGCTTTACATTTGTCATTTTACCCCTAAAAGACACTGACACACTCAATGATATGCCTAGAAAAATTGAGACACTAATAAAAGTGGCATAAGAGGAGATGGCCTTTTATTTTGCTAAGCATGGCAGGGCCTGGCATGGCGAAGTCTGCCATTCTAATTAAACTGGTAGAGAAATGTGAGGTTCACAATATAATGCCAAACATATTAACCTCTACCCTACTCCATATAAGTCTCTGCAAAGGTACACTGCAAGAAGGCCGTAGATAATGTTGTATCTCCTTGAAATTGAAAGTGTATTCTGTGAAGTTTAAATGTCTGACTGCTACCATGTCTGAAGTATGTTTGCATTTTTACTTGTAGTTTACACATGTGGCACAGCTGATAACCCTAACTTAAAAATGATATGGTCTATCATAACCCTAGACAAATATTGACTGAGGTACTCCATCTTTCAGTCTCAGTATCACACATCATGGAAGCACTTGAGCACACAGCTTCATACCCTACTGCCCTGTATGATAACCAAAAAAGGATCCCTGCAGCTTCTTCTGCACACATTTACAGAGCATATGGTCTCAAACAAAGTTAGTCTAGTGCCACAGGCTACTTTACATGTGCCATCTGCCCTCAAAAAGGCTCTGACATACTCATTAAAGTCTCTAGAAAGACACTGACACCAATAAGAGTGGCATTACAGGAGTCAGCCTTTCATTTTCGGTTAGACCTGGCTCTGTGAGCTCTGCCTCTCTATTCAAACTGGTTGAGAAATGTGAGGTTTAAAATATCTTCCAAAGGTTATCAACCACTATCCTAGTACATATAACTCTCTGCAAAGGTACACTGCAAGTAGGCCGAAGACAGTGATATCTGTGCTTGAAACTGAAAATGTACTCTGTCAACTTTTAAAGGCTGACATTCAAATATATCAGCTATATCTGTACTTGTACGTGTAGTCTAAGATGTGTAGTGCAGCTGATGATCCTAACTTAAAGACTATACACTCATACAATCATCCAGCCATTATCCAAGCAGTCATGCAATCATCTATGCACTCTCTTGCACAAATGTATTTATTCAGGCAATGCACTTTCACTCATCAATTCACCCATGCACTACATTTGCAGTTATCCATTCACCCAGGCGCTGTACTTGTACTCAGCCAATCTTCCGGACACTGCACTTGCACTCGTACAATCACAAAGGTACTACCCAGACACTCATCCAAACAACTAGGCACTACCCATGGAGTCATACAATTACACAGGCTCTATTCATGTACTCATGCAATCACTAAGGCACTCCTAATTCAGTCATCCAATCACACAGGCAGAAGTTATGCACTTACAATCGCTCAGGTACTACTTATATGCTCATTCAGTCATCCTGGCACTACTCATCCACTCATGTAGTCATCCAGGTACTGCTCATGCACTCATGGAATCACTCATATACTATTCATACACTGATTCAATCATCCAAACACTATTCAGCACTCATACAATCACCCAGGCAGTACGCATGAAGTCACAAGATCTCTCAAGCACTATGATCAGCATTCTGTCCATCAATTGTTCTTTTTGCATTAGTCACCCCGAGTGGGACGGGCATGCCCAGATGTGGGTCCTGTGCTCTCCATTCAACTGGAGTCAAGTTAGCAAGGCTGATTACGGGTGAAACCCCAAAACCAGGCCCATAATGCTTGTTTCCAGTCCAGGGAGAACTTGGCCTGGCAGTTCGGGTTGGGCTGTAGCCATAGAGAGCAGGGTGAAGACTGATTGAGCAAAAAAACGATGGATTTAGGACCAGATCTCTGAACTGTTTGACACTGATCAGCACTCTGTCCATCAATTGTTCTTTTTGTATTTGTCACCATGAGTGGGTCAGGCACGCCCAGACGTGACTCCCTTGCTTTCCATGAAACTGGAGTCAAGCTAGCCTGGATAATGAGTGGTGAAACCCTGAAACTGGCCCCAGGATGTTTGTTTCCAGTCCAGGGATGACCTGGCCTGGCATTTTGGGCTGGACTGTTCCCATGGGGAGCAGGGTCAAGACAGATTTCCATATAGCTGGGCTGAAACTGGATTGGCATGGGGAGCAAAAAAAAGATGGAATTAGGCCCAGATCTCTGTACTGGGGTGAATGTTTGACATTGATCAGCATTCTGTCCATCAACTGTTCTTTTTGGATCTGTCACTCCGAATGGGACAGGCATGCCAAAACGTGGGTCTCAAGCTCTCTATGCCACTGGAGTCAAACTAGCCTGGCTGATGAGGGTTGAAACCCCAAAACCGGTTCCGGGATACTTCTTTCTGGTCCACGGAGGGCCTGGCCTGGCAGTTCGGGCTGGACTGTTCCTATGGGAGCAGGATCAAAACTGATTTGCATAAGGCTGGGTTTAAACTGGTGTAGCATAGGAAGCAAAAGAATGATGGATTTAGGCCCAGATATCTGTATTAGGGTGAATGTTTTACATTGATCATCATTCTGTCATCAATTTTGTTTGCATTTACCACCCCCCAGTGGGACGGGCATGCCCAGTCGTGGGTCCCGGGCTCTACATGCTACTGCAGTCAAGCTAGCCTGGCTGATGAGGGATGAAACCCCGAAACCGGTCAAAGGATACTTGTTTCCAGTCCAGGGAGGAACTGGCCTGGCATTCGTGCTGGACTGTTCCCATGGGGAGCAGGGTCAAGACTAATTGGCTGGGTGGAAGGGCATAGGTAGCAAAAAATGATGGATTTATGTACAGGGATGAAATTGATCAGCATTCTGTCCATCAATTCCTCTTTTTGCATTAGTCATCCAAAGTGAGACGGGCATGCCCAGACATGGGTCCCGTGCTCTCCATGCTACTGGAGTCAAGTTAGCCTCACAGATGAATGGTGAAAACCGGAAACCAGTCCTAGGATGCTTGTCTCCGGTACATGGAGGACCTGGCCTGGCAGTTCAGGCTGGACTGTTTGAATGGGTGCAGTGCAGTGACTGATTTGCACATGGCTGGGTTTAAACTGGAATGGCATGGGGAGCAAAAGAACAATGGATTTAGGCCAAGATCCATGTACTGGGGTGAATTTGTGACATTGATCAGCATTCTGTCCATCAATTGTTCTTTTTGAATTTGTCTCCCCGAGTGCGACGGGCATGCCCAGACGTGGGTCTCACACTCTCCATGCCATTGGAGTCAAGATAGCCTGGCTGATGAGGGTTGAAACCCCAAAGCCTGTCCCAGGATACTTCTTTCTGGTCCAGGGAGGACCTGGCCTACACGTTTGGGCTGGACTGTTCCCATGGAGAGCAGAGTCAAGACTGATTTGCATTTGGCTGGGTTTAAAGTGGAGTAGTATGGGAAGCAAAAACAATCAATGGATTTAGGCCCTGATGTCTGTAATGGGGGTAAATGTTTGACATTGATCAGCATTCTGTCATCAAGTTTTTTTTTGCACTTGTCCCCCCGAGTGGGATGGGCATGCCCACATGTGAGTCTTGTGTTCTCCATGCCACTGGAGTCAAGCTAGTCTGGCTGATGAGGGATGAAACCCTGAAACTGGTCCCAGGATGTTTGTTTCCAGTCCAGGGAGGACCTGACCTGGCAATTTGGACTGGACTGTTTCCTTTAGGAGCAGGTTCAAGACTGATTTGCATACAGCTAGGTTTAAACTGGAATGGCATGGGATGTGAAAAAACACTGAACTTAGTCCCAGATCTCCTTACTGGGGTGAATGTTTGATATTGATCGGGATGAACATGCCCAGACGTGGTACTGTGCTCTCCATGCTGCTGGAGTCAAGCTAGCCTGGCTGATGAGAAGTGAAACCCTGAAACCAGTACAAGGATGCTTGTTTCCATTCCAGGGAGGACCTGGCCTGGCAGTTTGGGCTCGACTGTTCCTGTGGGGAGAAGGGTCAAGACTGATTTGCATTAGCTGGGTATAAGCTAGAGCTGCATAGAGATAAAAAAAACAATGCATTTAGGCCCAGATCTCTGTACTTGAGTGAAAGTTTGACAATGATCAGCATTCTGTGCATCAATTGTTCTTTTTGCAAATGTCACCCCAAATACGATGGGCATGAGTATTGTGCTCTCCATGCCACTGGAATCAAGCTAGCCTGGCTGATGAGGGGTAACACCCTGAAACCGGTCCCATGATGGTTGTTTCCAGTCCAGGGAGGACCTGACCTGGCATTTCAGGCTGGACTGTTCCCATAGGGATTAGGTTCAAGACAGATTTGCATATGGCTGGGGTTAAACTGGAATGGCATGGGGAGAAAAAAACACTGGGCTTAGACCCAGGTCACTGTACTGTGGTGAATGTTTGATATTGATCAGCATTCTGTCCACCAATCATTCTTTTTGCATTTGTCACCCCGAGTGGGACGGACATGCCCAGACATGGGTACTGTGCTCTCCATGCCACAGGAGTCAACCTAGCCTGGCTGATGAGGGGTGAAACCCCGAAACCTGTCCCAGGTTGCTTGTTTCCTGTCCAGCGATGTCCTTGCCTGGCAGTTTGGGATAGACTGATCCCATGGGGAGCAGAGTCAAGACTTATTTGCATATGGCTGGATTTAAACAGAAATGGCATGGGGAGCGAAAACAATGGATTATTGCCTTGATCTCTGTACTGGGGTGAATGTTTGACATTGATCTGCATTCTGTACATCAATTGTTCTTCTTGTATTTGTCATCCCTAATGAGATGGGCATGCCCAGACGTGGGTCCTGTGCTCTCCATGCCACTGGAGTCAAGCTAGCCTGGCCGAAGAGGATTGAAACCACAAAAACAGTCCCAGTATGCTTGTTTCTGGTTCAGGGAGGACCTGGCCTGGCAGTTCAGTCTGGACTGTTCCCACGGGGAACAGGGTCAAGGCTGATTTGCATATGGCTGGGTTTAAACTGGAATGACATGGGGAGCAGAAAAACGATAGATTTAGGCCCAGATGTCTGTACTGGGGTGAATGTTTGACATTGATCAGCATTCTGCCCATCAATTGTTCTTTTTGCATTTGTAACCCCAAGTGGGACGGGCATGCTCAGACATGGGTCACATGCTCTTCATGCCACTGGAGTCAAGATAGCCTGGCTGATGAGAGGTGAAACCTTGAAAATGGTCCCAGGATGCTTGTTTTGGGCCCAGGGAGGACCTGGCCTGGCAGTTCCTTCTGGGCTGTTCCCATGGGAGCAGGGTCAAGACTGATGTGCATATGGCTGGGTTTAAACTGGAATAACATGGGGAT